>OU015757.1:4099254-4152242 GCA_907169655.1 Acomys percivali | reverse complement strand
GTGTGTGTGTGTGTGTGTGTGTGTGTGTGTGTGTGTGTGTGTGTGTGTGTGTGTGTACCCAAAACAAGAGGCAGGGCTTTTTTGGTCTTAGCTATTCATCACTGCTCTTCAAGATGCTCTTAGAGAGAATGGCTCCGGCAAAGGCTTCAAGGCTCAGGGCTCCTGCTGCAGGTCCGGGTTTCAGCGGCTTGCAGCTGCAGTCACCTTCACTGAATTTCTGGTTTACTGTTTAGCTGGTCTATTGGAATCCAGCCAACTATGCCAGTGCAATTGCTCCAAGGAGCTGAGTATAAAAAATGGTTTATCTCTTCTGTCCCTATTAACCTCTTTTCTCTCCTATCTAAGGAAGATGGTTTGGAAAGGGAGGTGTAAGCATTAAAGAACCCCAAATAAAGTAGGTTTGAAAAAGTTCAAAGCCTACAGAGCATCTTCAACAAATGATGCTATTCAAACTGGATGGCTGCATGTAGAAGGATGCAAATAGATCCATACTTACCACCCTGCAAAAACTCAACTCCACGTGGATCAAGGACTCAGCATACGACCAGATCCTCTGAACCCAATGGAAAAGAAGGCGGAAAATAGTATTAAACTCATTGGCACAGGAATAGACTTTCTGAACAAAGCACCATTAGTGTAGGCACTAAGACCAATAATTAATAAATGAGATTTTGTGAAACTGAAATGCCTTTTTTTTATGGCAATGCACTAAGGATGTTTTTAATGGTGGTGCAATAGCAAGCACAACATTTCACTAGCTTGAGCTCATGGACAGATTCCTGTTGAGTCAATAAATAGCCTCAAAATGGAAAGATTCCCAGACCCAGACCATAGGCTGTGAAAAACACGCAGCCCAGGATGAAAATGACTTCTTGCATTTTGTAGCATGAAAGTGATTGTTGACTGATGCCCCAGCACTGTATTCACAGTATGGAAAGACCCTTTTGTCTTCAGATGGTCTTGCCTGTGTCTTTAGTTGGGTGGGGTGATGGGAAGACATGTGCTTCCTCAAGCACTGTTTCATTAACACACGTTTTGTTCCAGTAAGACGCCATCTATTTAGCCTGCCGGAGCCTTTTCTTCTGGTTTTCTGAGACAGAGTTTCTCTGTGTAGCCTTGGCTGTCCCTAGAATTGCTTTGTAGACCAGGCTGGCCTGGAACTCACAGAGATAAGCCTGCTTCTGCCTCCTGAGTGCTCGGATTACAGGCATGCACCATGAAATGCTTTTATATGGCAAAGGACACCATACTTTGGACAAAGTGACTATGAAGAGGGAAAGACCATTACCAATTACTCACTCAATAAAGGATTAGTATCAATCAAGAAAGCATTTTAAAATGGGATACAGAACTAAAAAAGCTCTTAGAAGATTAAGCACAAATGGCTGAGAAATGCTTAAAGGAATGGTAACATCTTTAGTCATCAGGGAAATGCAAATCAAAACTACTGTGATATTTCATCTTACACTAGTCAGAATGCCCAAGATCAATAAAACAAATTACATCTTATGCTAGGAAACATGTAGTAAAAGGTAAAGACTCATCCACTGTAAGTGGGAGTGCAAACTTGTTCAGCCACTGTGGAAATGAATAGATTTCTCAGGAAGCTGGCAATAGATCTACCTCAAGATCCAGATTAACACTCTTAAGCAAGTACCCAAAGGACTCCACATCCTAATACAGAGATGCTTGCCCAGCTGTGGTCATTACTGCTCTATCCACAATAGCTAGAAATTAGAAACAGCCTACTTGTCTATCAATGTATGAATGAATAATGAAAATGTGGTATTTTCACACAGTGGAATATCGTTCAGTTGTTAAAAGGTATTGAATTCACAGGTAATGGATGTAACTAGAAAAAAATCATTGTAAGTAAGATAACCCAGTCACAAAAAACACAAATTGTATATGCATTCTCTTATATGTGGCTGTTAGTGTCTTAGTGTTTGAACACATTCTGCAATCTATGTAACCACAGAGGTTACGCATGGCATAAAGGACTGGGGTGTGGGGAGGATATCCTAAGAAAGAGGAAAGAGAATATAGAGATATGGGGAGGCAGAAGGGAGACCACAGCAAGAGGATCAAAGAGGAAGAGGAGCAGGGAGAGAAGGAGAAAAGGAACACAGAGAAGGGCACCTAACACTACGGGTTGTATGGAAACTTATTACTATAGAATCTTCTTTATATATATATATATTTGAAAGATATCTAAATCAATGGGAAAGGCAATGCCCAGTGAGACATCTTTTGTCACCAAGTGAAAGCAGTACCAGGAATAGATTACATCTAATTGAGTTGTTGGCCAAAGGAACCCCATGGAAAACATGAAGTATCTCAGGCTATTGATTACACTCCACAAACTGATAAGACACTAATGCTGAAGACAGCACTTACACCGTCGCTGAACACAGAGAAGTTGAGCACGTGCCTAACTGCAGACTGCACACCTACTTCCTAGAGTTCACGGTACTAGAAAGTTCTCTGAACACTACCAAAGAAGAAAGTTAACCACCAACCCAGTGACTAACTCTGCAATCTACAATGATGACCTGCCTGCAAAATATGCTGCTGCAGTGTTTGCACAAACATTGTGTAAATGTAACCAACCACTCTCTGATTGGATTTAAGACCCAGTCCATGAGATGGAAGCCATGCCTGACACTGCTCAGGTGGTCAAGGATCTAAGATTAGACAGGCTAAAGGTCAGTGAAAAGCCAAATGCTGTTGTTCTGCTAAAGAAACACAGCAACATAATGACTCCTAATACTATTCTGCTATTCCTATAGTCCTGCGCAACCATCATCAGGGATGCTTATAGATGCATACATAAAAACCCATAACCAAATAATGAAGAGAGAAAAAAAACTGTTGATCACTCAGTCTTAAATAGGATGGATGTCTTTCTCAAACCTCTGCTCTCCGGGTTCAGTAAGAGCCAGAGCAGATGAATGACGCCAGGTAAACAGTGTCTTCCAGACACAACAGGAATAGTGAACATATGAACTCACAAAGGCTATGGCAGCGTGCATAGCATCTGCACAGGTTCAAACCAGATGGGACTCGGTGCTGAAAGGAGGAAGTGGACATGCGCTTCCACTCCTACTCAAAATCTATCTCCAACTGATACCCACTTGCAAAGAAAAAACTAGTTTTCTCCAATGAAGTTTCACTAGGTATATTAACCACACTTTCGGACATGCCTCATGCCCAGCAATAGATGGCCAACACAAATGAACACAATGCTGTTTTCGGAGGGTTTTTTAAATATCATCTTACTTTGTTTTGGCATCTTCTTGTTGCACTGGTCTTTTGTCTGTATGTTATGGTTTCTAATTTTGTGGTTTTGTGGAGTTTGTATTTCTCTGTGTGTTTCTTGTGCTTTTTCTTTCTTTCTTTTCTTTTTCTTTTTTTTTCAAATTCTGGTTTGTTTTGTCTACCTGTTTGTTTTCTAAAGAGAAGGAGAAAGAAAGAGCATAGAGTCCAGAGGATAGGGGAAAAGGGAGAATATTCAAATTGAAAAAAAAAGAGGGTGTGGGAGTAGGAAGATTCTGGAGAGAATTAGGGGAATGGGAACCATAACCAGAATATACTGCATATAAAAAAAGATTTATTTTGAATTATGTGTGTGTGTGTTTCCTTCCCTAAAACATTTTGAGTTTTTACTTAGTCTCAAACTGGAAAAATCTAGATAGATTACAACATGGGTTTATCCAATTAAAAGCACCAACACTTCTGATAAGCCTGCTTTGTCCCCACCTGTGACTGATGAGATGCCCAGGCCATTGTCTGCACTGAACACTCCCCTGTCCTTTATCCCTCCCCTGGGGAGTTCACCCGTTAAAGCCTTGCAAGGCTACAGGTGCCATGCCCTGCTGTCGCTCTGTCCAGACCTGCTCTGGACTCTGCTGAGTGCTAAAGCAGAAAGCAAAACTACTTCGTAGGAATGTGAAAGGGCCGTGAAACAGTCTGTCTTCCTCAGTAGTGAACACACATGGCTTCCGACTGGCACATCTCCCTGGAACTTGGAGTTAAAGTCATACAGAGGTGACCCTTACTGCTGAAGCTAGTTTTAAAAATTAATGTTTAATGAGTAACCCTAGTCATATCTTTAATGCATGCTTCTTCAGTTACTTTCAATTTCCTGGCACTATGTTATAAAATATATTGGCCAGGGAATAATGAGGTCGCCAGGCCCAACTGAGGTAGTGACAGAGGGAATGGTACCAGTTTTATTGCTGATAGAAGAGTAAGCTTGCCCACTCGCTTTACCTGTTGAGAGGCTGTGGGCTCTGTGATGACTGAGAAACACAATTAGATACTAAGTGGTTTGTTGCTATGGGTTTTGTTCTTTCCAAGACACACACACAAAAAAAAAATGTTTCTGATGGACATGGACTTTGAGCCACTGAAATGAGCAAGTTTAGGGTAAAGCAGGAAAGCCACCTTTTTCTCTTTTCTGAAGCCACTAACAAATATTTCTCAAGTGGAATAAAAGAGTTGATCTTTGTATTTATTTATGTTTATATTTACAATCCTGTGGCATTCCCAGCAGTATGCAAAGCTCTTCTATATTCCATAGAAGCCTACAGAACATGTATTTGTAGTGGATAATAAAGAGCCTAGATCAAAGCCAATGCACCCTGGCTGCTTGGAACACAGACTGCTGAAAGCTCACAGCTGGGTCTCTCGCTAGAGACTGCCCTCAGCTACAGGGAACTTCATCACTGAATGCTACACACACTTCTGGGGAACAGTACACAGCCAACTATTGATTAAGGTGAGCTCAAAGTCTCAGCCCTTCTTTTCCAAAAAAGAGACTCTCCAATGGGCCATCCCAGCTGCGCACTTCCCACCCAAGCTCCAAAGGACTAGATTCAGCCACGTTGCAGGTCAGGTGACCCCGCTATCTAATTCTGCAAATATCCCTTCCTTGTAAGCACAGCTTCCTAAGCCTCCACTTGTAACTCATCTCAAAGTTTGTCTTTAAGAATATAATGTAAAAATGATTCTATTATCTTCATTATCTGAATGCCAAGTGGAGCCTCAGAGAGCTTATCCCAATACCTAGGGTCACATAGCTTATAGTGGAGCTCTGATTTGACCTGGTTCTTTCTAAAGTGGTTCCCCTATTGTCATTTCCAAAAGCATATTCCATGACTTTTTTCCATTTTCCAACTTTCTTTATACCTACAAGGCATACTGAGGCTCAGATCTGAGAACTCTTGCCATTAGAGTGGTTCTTTTGCCTCCTTTATAATAGTCAGTATGAATTTCTTATAGCTTATAACAATGTGAGTCTTTCCCTAAAAGCACCCTACTCTATGGAAATGGACAAAATTGTTTCTGTCTCTTGCCTGAGAACCTACCTGCCCATCTCTGTAGCAGCTACAACCTCCCCACGAGTTTGCTTAGCACATAGCAAATCTATTTTACAGCTTTCTCAGAGAGTCCTAAGAAAACCTGTGTGTGCTGCCCACCACAGTAAACTATCTCTGGGTACCAAAGGTAGACTGAAGTTGGGAAAGCAAGCATGAAGCAGAAGAGGTCAGCATGGAGAGCAGTGTCTAGACCCAGATTCTGTGAACACAGTTCATTGAACTCTGAGCCACAGGGATCAGTACTAGAGGTGTCTGGGGAGCCAGAGGCATGTTGAGTGAGAATGGCATCTCCAGGCTTTGCATTTCTAACATAGCAACCAGCAGAGTGATGTATCAGACTGACCTCATGGATCTATAGCAGACAAATCTCACCTTCACAATAGGATGAGAAATTTCATTTATATGCTTTTTATGGCTGCCTTTGTGAAAGAATATATTGGAACATGGAAAGAAGAGATGCTTGAACTGTCTTACCACCATTTTAAAGTCTACTGATAATGTTTTTCTTTTGTTCCTTTTTTCTCTATGAAAACCAAAATTCACCCTTTATTTTTTCCTTTTTTATTGATTTATTCAGATTACATGTCAATTTTTATCCCCTTGCTTGTCTCTTCCTGTTCCTCCCTCCCTCCCTCTTTCATTCTGTTCCCATCCCCTAGGTCTGTGACAGAAGGGGACCTCCTCCCCCACCACATGGGCACAGCCTATCAAGTCTCATCTTGGTAGCTTCCTATTCTTTCTCTGAGTGCTACCAGGCCCCCCACCAAGAGAAAGCGGTCAAATACAGAGCACCAGAGTTCATGTCAGAGTCAGTCTCCACTCTCCACACAACTGTGGATAATGCCCTGCCCCTGGGCTAGATCTGAGTAGGAGTTCAATATTTACTGCATGTATTGTCCTGATTGGTGCAGTAGCTTGAGCAGACGCCTCTGGGACCAGATCAAACCATCATGATGTTCTTCTTGTAGGTTTCTAGGACCCTCTGGATCCTTCTATTTCCCTATTCGCCCATAATTCTCTCACCTAGAGTCCCAGTAGGAGGTCCTTGCACCTATCCCAATCTCCTTACAAGTGAAGACTTTCAGGGGACATCCCTATTGGGCTAGTGTCCAATTATAATTGAGTATATATCATGTGAGTCTTTCTGGTTCTGGATTAACTCACTCAGTATGATTATTTCTGGTCCCATCCATTTGCCACAAATTTCGGGATTTCCTTATTTTTAATAGCTGAATAGTAGTCCATAGTGTAAATGTACCACAGTTTCTTTATCCATTCTTTGACTGAGGGACATTTAGGTTGTTTCCAGGTTCTGGCTACTATGAATAAGGCTGCTATGAACATGGTTGAGCATATGTCCTTGTTGTGTGGTGGAGCATTTTCTGCATATATTCCACGGAGTGGAATAGCTGGGTCTTGAGGTCCTATTCCCGGTGTTCTGAGAAAGAGTGGTCTCCTTTCTCCACATCCTCGCCAGCATGTGGTGTCACTTGAGTTTTTTATCTTAGCCATTCAGATGGGTGTAAGATGGGATCTCAGGAGCGTTTTGATTTGCATTTCTCTGATGACTAAGGATGTTGAGCATTTCTTTAAGTGTTTCTCAGACATCCAGTATTCCTCTGTTGAGAATTCTCTGTTTAGTTCTGAGCCCCATTTCTTAATTGGGTTATTTGGTTTGGTGGTGTTTAATTTCTTGAGTTCTTTATATATTTCGGTAGACCTTTGTCAGATATAGGGTTGGTGAAGATCTTTTCCCAGTCTGTAGGCTGTCGCTTTGTTCTGTTGACAGTGTCTCCTGCCTTACAGAAGCTTCTCAGCCCCATGAGGTCCCATTTATTAATTGTTGACCTTAAGGCCTGGGCTGTTGGAGTTCTTTTTATTTGTTCTTACATAGAAATTACAATATGAGTAAATCAGCAAATTTTCAGACAGTTCAAAAAGAAAGGAAGCATAGGGCAGGTAAATTCTGACTTGCATTCCTGCCTCAAATCCTCTTCTCTGGAACCTTATCACCACTTAACCATTCAGAGCATGTTCTTGTAAAATTGCCTCTACATATATAGCTACACACTCACACTCATAAGCACATTCTGATTATGCACACTCAAAAACACACTCATATGTACACACAGAAGCACAGTAATATACATACGGATACTCACACACAAGCACACTCATGCACACAAGTACATTCTCATGGACACACACACTCATATACACAAGTTCATTCATACATACACACATGAACACTCATATACACACAAACATGCACAAGCACATTGGCACACATAATCATCCTCATACACACACATCATGAACACAAGCACATACACACATGTACACTCACACAATCACACGCACATACACAAGGATATTTACACAAATGCACACTCATACATTCAAGTATACTCATATACACATACTCATGCAAACGAGCACACTCATGTACACAAGTGTGCTTGCACACACATGCACACTCAACACACATTTATATAAATAAGCACCCTCATTCACACACACACTCAATCACACAAGCAGTCATAAACATATGCACAACCACACTCACATAAGCACAACCACACACAAATGGATGCTCATACACACAAGCACAACACCTGCA
The DNA here is from genome assembly GCA_907169655.1 of Acomys percivali. Taxonomy (NCBI): domain Eukaryota; kingdom Metazoa; phylum Chordata; class Mammalia; order Rodentia; family Muridae; genus Acomys; species Acomys percivali. Next base: position 4,144,241 of record OU015757.1, on the reverse strand, counting down.
CAAGCGCTTATACACACATGCCATACTCGTTCACAAATGTGGAGCGTGTAGGCTGGGTGGCCAGGGAAAACAGGCACGGAGCTTATGAGGTCAGAGACAAGTCCAAAGCCCAAAAACCTCAAGCTTGAGACTAGTAGGACTAAGACTGGTCCATTCCTGCTTCGGTGCCTGCATGCCCTGGTGGTACGTAGCCTGGAGACCGCCTCCTAGCCATGCAATTCTCAAGGTAGTCACAGGCAGCCATGTAGCCTGTAGCCTGGATGCAAATAGAGCATCCCCAGCACCCCAGCCCCAATAAATGATATGCACCCACTCTGAAATCCCTTCCCACTCCCCAGGGTTTATATCATCCTTGTGCCCCTCAAATAAAAGGGCACAGGCTGTTTCACTGATGATCGTCTAGGAGCTGCCGTTTCACTGGGCTGTAGCCCTTGAAGAGTTGATTCAGAGGCGGCTTTCTCTCTCCGGACCTTCACCTCTGCACCCTCTGACCGGCCTGCTCTGCGGTCTTGCCCTCCCTGCGCATGCCTCCTAGCAGCTCCTGCCCGCATCGCTTGCTGCTTTGACCACCCAACTGCTCCACTCCTTCTTTCTCCTCTTGTCCCTCTTGGTGAAGAGCTATCATCGCCCAAAAGAGCTGTAATACTCAAAACCAAGGAGAAGGTCTTCTCCGTCCGGCACTCCTGGCTGGACCAGGTTCCTGCAGACCCCACCCCATCAGGACTCGACTTCCTTCTTCCCGGTGCAGTGTGCAGCTGCAGCTCGTCTCCCCGAAAGCGGAAGAAGAACTCGGAGGCACACAAAAATACATACTCATACATACACACAAGCATATGGACAGCTGTGACATAATGTGGTTGTGTTATGCAGGCTGCCAGTATCTTCCACTGTCTGGAGTGGTACATGGCAGCTTGGTTTCTCATTTAGTATGTACAACCCAAAGCCACCATGGAATTGTCATCAACAGTATAATGAAGTACACCATGAATAGCTTCAAAGGCTTTCTATCTGTCAACACATTCCCTCTCCATGCTTGGCTTATGGGCGAGAAAGCTAGATGTGCCACTCGCCCTACTCAATGACAACCCTGGCAGTTTAACTTGAGCAATTTGCCTAAAGATTCTTCTTCTTCACTGAGGAATGTTACTGTAACCAGCCATGCCAGGGAGCTGGAGCACTCCTAAGATAGGGTGGCATCTCTCTACAAGGTCTCTCTCCAAATCCTGAGATCTCTAGATATTAATTTCAGACAAGCTCTTCAAGATGGCTTCAGAGATTGACCTACCTGGGATAACAAGGGAATGAAGGCAAGACAGACACAGTGACCCACAGAAAAGCTGGGATCCGGGGGGTTGTCCTTGCTTTGATGGACAGCACCAACTGTAGCCCTGAACCTCAGTGGATTTATTTTATACATCTGGATAGAGGAGTTGGGTTTATGCTATACAACCGAAAAGGGAGACTCTGCAGATTGGCTCCTCTGAAAGCATCCCTTATTGTTTACTCTGGGATTTTATGTTCTGGTCAGATTTAGGGTCTTCCTGAAACTAATTTTGAGTTGTTTCCTTTCCGGTTTAGGAGCTTCCTTGCAGTTTGGATCTTGGAGGAAACTGCTATATAACAGAGACCATTGTGTGGAGTGGGGAGAAGATGCTCTAGAGAGGGAAATAACATGACAAAGGTGACACGAAGGGAAAATGAGGAGGGTCTTGGTCAGGGAGGGGAAGGGAGGTCACTACTCAGGGAGAAGAAGGGACAGAGAATACTCTGGATGGTTGAACAGGCCATAGGAAACCATTATTTTTATGTTTATTTATAAACACATAAATAATATTTATTAACAAATATCCCAGTACCAGGCATGAGAAACTTGACTATGAGTTGTCAGTCAGGAAAGTCCAAAAGACTCTCTAAACAGGACAGGCTACTGCCGTTGCCCTTGGCTGCCTCCAAGGTCTTCAAGGTAAGACCCTATTGAAGACATCATGTAATTTGGACATAGGACTTGGAAAAAGAATCAAGTGACAACTGCTCTAGAAGATTTCTCCCTGAGGACTAGGCCTCATAATATCCAACAGTGTTATGCAAACTGCCAAGGGGAAAACGCAGTTAAAATTCCTACCCATCTGAAAAACCTAACAGTGAGGAGCCAGGCAACATATTCAAAGTTTCAGTCATGGCATTTATATCTCAGTGGTAGCAAGCAGCCACCAAATAAGACTTAAAATCCATTCAATAGGAGGAAACTTGTGTCTAGTACTATAAACCCAGTCAAATACCTATGGTTGCTGAGGTCATGGACCTCAGACGAAAACCTATTACTATCCCTTTGCTAAACCAGGTTAATTACCAATGGTATTCAAAGCATCTATCCTTATATCCATGGGTAAGCATAGTGTTCAGACCTTCATCAAAGAAGCTTCTTTCTACAGTATACTGAGACTATCACTGAAAACCACAACTGGCCAAAATGCAGAAAACAACTGACCATGTGGTGGCTAAGGCCCAGTGCATGCATCTACAACACAACTTCTACACCTAAGGCTCAGGGAGAATTGAAGAACAAGAGATGGAAAGGCTGTGAGAGCCAGAGGAGCAAGACATCTGCCATAGGACAGTGTCTTCTATATACGACAAGGAGCTGCACTCACAAGATCTTAACAACGTGGTCACCTAAAGATGACCTGCAGGATGACAACCCCAGTTGACATGCCAGTGTGGATGGAAGAAATTTCACAAGGCCTTCCCGCTAGATGAAGAGCTGCAAGCAGTTAATAGCTGCTGAGAGAGGGAGAATCGTTCTTCTCCAGAGATGAGTACTCTGATAGGCTATCCAATTCCTACACACACATACATATGAGCAACAATAAATGGACTCAGCAGATTATACAAACATGTATATGTGTATGTACATGTATATGCATATATTTACATGCATATGTGGCTTTGGATATATGTATGTGTGTATATATATACATACATATATATATATGAATATATATTTTTCTTGTACTCCCTCCTCTAGCCTGCCCTACTATCCTTTACCCCGTTTAACCATTTTAGATTCATTATCCTCCTGTCCCTCATCAAGTAACTATCCATATATCTCAGTTGTTTGGAGCATGGTGTTAATAATGCTGAGTTTGTGGATTTGATCCCTGTATGGGCCAGCAACACATCTTCCCTTCATTCATCTTCTCATTACATTATTATTATAATTATATACATTACTATTACATATATATGGAATTATAGTAACTAAAGAAGAGCGAAAGAGATAGTCAAAGGTGGACATGAGAGGAGCTGGTGATGATAGATGGTGATGTAACATGATGTAAATACAATACTCATGTGTGAAATTCCAAAAATAATAATAAAATAAATGTTCTATCATCTTTTAATTACCAACACAGAAGCCCTTCAACAAATGGTGTGTAGATAATGAATTATGGAGGATGAGTGATAGGCTTCTAGATACAGGCACACAGGGATGACCAACTGACAAGATGAATAAAGGGGAGGTGAGTCACATAGTCCATACAGACATCAAACGCATGATCTTGACATTGTTAGCACTGTGCTCCAACTAACTGAGTAACTAGACAGTTATATAAAGTAAGGAAAAAAGAATAGTGAAACTGTAATGTCTAAATGGGGTAGGGGTATGAGAGGGCAGAGTATCAGAAAGAATAAAGGGAGGGATAATTAACACTAAGACCTTACGAAAAAGTCCTATGAATATGACTGAAGAAGTGTCCTAAACTGGCAGGTGGAGGAGTGATGGGGCGGGGGTAAATGAAGTTACCCTTTAATTGGCAACAATGCCCCTGCTAGGCACCATAGGGCAGGAATGGGTTATCTCCTTTGGAATTGTTGACCACTGAGGTTCCGTAGACACCCAAACATTACAGGCTATTGCTAATGCTATTGGTTACCTTTGATGATAAGATTCTGTTTCTGACCAAACCTCAGATTCCTCTCGCTTCCCCAAGGGCAGTACCTGGAAACCGAGGACAGGACCCCAACATCCAATACATAGTTCCACTGGTCCCTCTGGAGAGAACAGATTGACAATAAAAACATACAGGGGTCCTGGTTCAAGATGGTGGAGCCCAGCCAAATCTGAGTGGCAGGAACATAATGTCTTCTTAGAGAGAAACCCACTATGCCACTGACTCCAAAATGATATCATACATCTATGTTCTTCTGGACTTCCCCCAACATCCTAAAAAGGACTTCCAACTGCAGACACCTGCAGATTCAGCCTTAGGTTCAGCCCTACTAGCTGTCTTGAGGAGACTGACAGGACCTCACTGAATCAGAAAGACCCAAGAAACCCAGGCATAAAATTGACTGGTTGATCAATGGAATCAAATTGAAGACCCAAAAATAAACACAGAGGCGGTAGCACAACGCACAAGGTCTGTTCAAGCTCAAGCCAGACCAATTTCCAGCGTGAGGATGTGGGGCGGACATGAAGTCCTACTCCTAACTGAGGAGTTATTGGTAGCCGACACCTACAGGCAGAGGGAGGAAAAACTTTCTTCAAGTAAGTTGGAAGTGCTGTAGTTAGAAAGCCATGCACGCAAGAGTTTATAGGCCATACAGACGGGTTTTTTTTGTTTTTGTTGTTGTTGTTGTTGTTTTTAATAAGGACACAAAGTTTGGTGAGTGTGGAATGGAAGAAGGATCTGGGAGGAGCTAGAGTAGAGGGTGAATATAATCAAAATACAAAGTTTGAAGTTTCCCCCAAAAGTAACAAAAAAATATTTTTAAAACTTAGAATATGGAATAAAAATAAAATCAGAGCCACATTTTTTTTAAATAAAAGGTTAAAAAAACAAAGAATCTGCCTTGTGTTCCCTAAGTGAGGGCTGATCCTTGCTCTCGGGTCCACAGCATTCCATCAGTCCTACAGCACCAACCTTGCTGACCTCCATGTCTGATGGACATTGCCCAGGATATTTTGACCCCTGACCCCTGCAACCCAAAGGTCACATTTCTGCCAGTCATGTTTCAGGCCTTCAGCTTTTTTTTTTTTTGTATACCTCTTTTCTGGTTTTCTTCCAACTCTTAGTTTTCCTTTATTAACTTTGCATCACTTTCTTCTTTAATTAAAAACATATTACTTATTCATTATAACCAGTGAAATAATGCAAAACTGTGCAAACAAATGTCTCTGAGTGTCACCTTCCATCCCTGCCTCTTTGGCAGAAACACCAAGTACCTGGAATCTGCTTCAACCTCTTACCATTGTCACAGAAACATTTACAAATATACAATGCTATATTGAAAGGCTTGTTTAGTAATTTATGCTTACAAAAATAGGACTGTATTACATACTTCTTTCTGTGGCTAAGAAGTCTTCCCTCATATGAATGTAGCACAGTATGTTCCTGCTGCATCTTTTCAATGACTGCGACATCTTCCACGGAGCACATAGAGACTGTCTCCTATCAAAGGACATTCAGACTAGGTCCATTTCTTCCCTGCAAAGAAATAAGTTTATAATCAACATCCTTGAAAGTTTATCTTTGCAAAGAGAGATGCTTTTTACATAAACGTATCCATAAAGCTGAGTTGCTAGGCAAAAAGTGTGTGGTTTATTTTTAACAGCTATTTAAAGGCTCCCAGTATTATTTGTTGCATTTTACCTTTATACCAACAATATATGGATATAGCTCTTTCCTAACATTCAGCCAGCTTGAGGTGGCTTCCTTCTCTGTTTGTTTCTTTGCCATTCTAACTGGTTACACATTGGATTCTCAGCCGGCTTCAGCGTGCCAGTCTCTAAGCACCCTCTAACCCATCAACCATGTGAACGCCAGCTCTGGAGAGGGACAGGCCAGCATGGAGCCCTTGCCCACTGTTCTCTTGTTTTGTAGCTGTTCTCTGTAAAATCTTTGCATATTAGAAACGCTGATGGTTTTTCTTCCTTGCTTGGATGTTACAAAACCATTCCCAGCTTGACTTTGATTCCTTAGGGTTTGTTTTTGTTTGTTTTGCTCTCTGTTTTGATGCTTTTAACTTTTTGAGACAAAGCCTTACAATGTAGTAGCCCTTGGCTAGCCTGGAACTTACCATATGGACCAGGCTGGCCTGGAATTCACACGGAGGTCCACCTGCCCCTTCCTCCCCAGTGGTGAAGTTAACGTCATGTGCCATCACACTCAGCCTTCTTATTTGTTTTTATCAGGGCAGATGAACTTTCCAAAAAGAGTGAGGATGAGCAGGCAAAAAGCAGTTTCCTTCTTCCTCATCCTTTTACCTGGATTACACCAGATGATGTCATCCAAATTTAGGGTGGTCTCTCCTGCTTCAAATCATTTGATCAGGATTCCTCATAAGAGTGGCCAGTGGCATGTGTTGCAGTTGATTCCAGATGCAGTATTTGCTGTAACAGCACAAAACAAAGACAGCAGCAAATTTAAAAGAAATGCATATTAGTCAGCCCCACTGAGGAAGACAATACCCACTGGGAAAGGTTCTTTTTTTCAAAAATAAAATGCAGAATACTATTTCCAAAAGAAAAAGAGAAAATATGTTTGGCAAAAAAGAAAAGGGTTTGTGCCCTATTCAGGGAGGCCTTAGCTTTCTCTGTGTAAGCAGCTCACTTTAGAATCATAACCCAGTTTTGTCTGCCCAACAAAGTCAATGTGAATTAATTCCTCCTCTAAATCCTCAAGGCCAGAGTGAGACCCTGAAAGTCAAATCTGAAAAAGACACTTTAACACACAGTGGGAGGGCCATGGGAGGCTGTAAATCAGGCAGTATTACCGCTGTCAAAACAAAAAACAAAAAACAAAAACAAACAGGTGGAATAGATCTGTCCCTCTCACCCTCCCATGAAGAGCAGACATCAATTTGTTCATCACCATGCAGACCTCAGATCACTCAAGGACACATTCTGACTGCTGCATAGCTGGAGACAATGTCTAGCCTTGAAGGCCACTCAAAGCACAGAATGCACAAAAGAATCCATGCCTGTGAGAGCAGGGCCATAAAATCTGGGCTCAAGGGACCAGTGTCCTAAATCCCAAGGATTTAGAGAGTCCGCCCTGCTTGTGCCTAAATATTATGTGCATGGAAATCCAAACTGCCAGATAGACCCCTGAAGAAACCTCCAATCCAATCCAAAAGGAAAAAGAGAAAAATCAGGGCCTTCCGTTCACCTGGCCCCTCAATATGCAGAAATGCTAAAGACACTGGCTCCAAAGGGTTCACAGACTGCCCCATAAATGAGTAACTCTGGCTTAACAGGGCCCCATAGGCTGTGAGTTCTGCCTCTGCAGAGTCAACCAACACTAGCCACACAACAAACACACTGGGGAAGGTAAGTTCTAGAAAATCCCCAAACTCAAAACTTGAACTTTCTGTATTTGAAGTGCTGTGCTGAATGTTCACAAATTAAAATAATTTCTAGGCGCATCCTGCTGTAGCTCCCATCACTACACAGACCTGCGGCAGCTCCCCAGTGTGCCTTGTCCCCCCCCCCCCCCCCCCCCCCCCCCCCCCCCCCCCCCCGCACTGTTCTCTCTGCCTCCAGCCCCTGTCATGTGTAGTTCAGCCTATGGTGGCTGAGTCTGTTCTGATTATTTGAAGACTTTTTTCTTCTGTCATTGTTCCCTAAACAATACAGTGTAACAACTATTAACATAGCATTTACATCACATTATGTGCCCTAGGTAATCCAACCGTGATTGAAAGCACTTGGGGGATATGCGTAAGCTATATGCAAATAGACTATGGCTTCAGATGAAGGACGTGAGCAAGCGGGCACAGGCTTTGGCATCTGTGAGGATCTGGCAGCCAAGCCCTGCAGATATGGGGACACCTGTGTGAGCAGTCTTCCGTCATTCATAAACACGCCCTGGCCTGTTGTGTGAAATCTGTATCAAGTTCTTATTTGTGAGGGAGGTCTGGTCTAATTTCATGTGTTAGCTACTTCTGCCTGTCTGTGAACCTGACAGAAATAACTTAAGGGAAGACATCTTTGTTTGGGCTCACAGTCTCAGGGAATGTAGGTCCACCATAGCAGGAGAAGCACGGAGAAATGGTTCCACTCCTGGACACAGGAGTGTGAGGGAACAGCTGTTCACAAACCAGGAAGCAGAGTCTGTAGCCAGAACCAGGAGTTAGCCTAACCTTCTGAGACGTGCCTTAAAGATATATTTCCACCAACCGGGTCCTACCTCCTTGAAGCCATCAAAGTGACGTACGATCCTATAAGGAACATTCTAGATTCAAACCACATCAGCTGGGTTGGATTCACATGGCTATACTTGTCTGTCAATTCTCAGGGGTGCCCTAGGCACCTACAGTAATTTCAAGAATGCAGGAGAGCCAGCCCACCTACCACGTGAACGCTAAGCTCCTATGTACATCACAACTTCACTCACATCCAATGGCCAAAGTACCAACAAGAGACAAAGAATAAACTCCACCAGCCACCCACCTGGAGGCCATGACATTAAGTTATATTATCATTACAAAGAGGAACATGGGACCAGTGACACAATCAGTCAGTCTGAATAGTGGGAAATGGAGAGCCTGCAAAGCTCACAGGCAAAGAGTATTCCAGAAGCAGGAGCTAGTCACTGGGAAATAAAGAGACGTGCACCAAGCCCATGGGCACCAAACAAAGGTCACCAGCAGCTTCCACACATTATAAAGGACCCTCCTGTTGTCTCTACTCTGGTAAATACTTGCTCCCACACAGAATAAAGCTGTGCTATGGCTGTACACCTACCCGCTGGACAAAAGAACCCAGCAAGCTCTCTGTGTCATCATCATACTTAAGGTGACGTAATTAGTGTCCGTCAAGAAAACAAATACAAACAGCAAACAGGAACAGAAGCTAAGTCAAAGGACATGAAGAGCGTGAGCACGTGCTTGCTACAGTGTAGATGTGTATTTGGGAGTTGACTCCAAGTCAGAAAAAAAAGGCAGAAGAAAGACTCCCATCCCCAGCTTCCCTAGCCAACTCTTGTGGAGTAACACAGTTATCTTCATTGCATTTGTTAGTATCTATAGTTAACTGTTCTTTTTCTTTAAAAAAAAAAAAAAAAAGAATCTCAATATTTATTATCTGTCCGTCTCACTAGAAAGGATTAGCTATGTCTTTTAAAATGCCCGGAACATGACAAGGTTCCAAAATAATTGTTGAATGAATAAATGTGAAAAAACGTGAGACAGTGGCAATACCAGAAAGGAAGGAAAAACAAAGAAAAGAGAGAGAGGTAACATAACAGAAGGAAACAAAACTGGGGCAAACTTAAATGGAGTAAAAAGAAAAAAAAGAAGAAGAAGAAGAAAGAAAAAGAAAAAAAGATAAGATAGAGCCCTTAAGGCAAATTGCTGCACTGGGGGATCAACGAGTTCGAACCCACAGCTGCAGCCTCATTTGCACTCCTTTACCCATCAAAACCCGGGCAGGAGGTCCTGCCCTGGAAATTGCTGCACAGTTTACATTCTTGGTCAGTGCTGGCCATAGTTTGGAACTCGCCCTGAAGGAAGGAGAGGCCAAAGGACAAGTTGTTTCTTGTAAATAAAAAATAACAAATTACCATGTTTGACTACTCTCAAGACCCCTCTGTGGTTTGCAGTGCCAGTCTGGATTAGGGTTCTTGGTGACACTGCGGGAATCTAGGACCGCAAGGTCCTGTCTGCCTACACACCCTCTTACATTTCAGTTCTGGGAAATTGCCACCTGTACTCCAACCATTTGTTTTCTCCTTCTGAGATTCCTAGCAGAACTCTAGTCCCTAGATTTCCACCTTTTCTTCTATAGATCTCTTTTCAGATACTTCCCAGGAGATTTCCAGGGCTAATTCCTTCGGTTCACTGGTGTGTTCTTCGTCTCTGTTCATCCTGTCATCTGATACACCCACAGGCATCGTGTCCCAAACCTCCAAATGGTTCAGATTTTCTTATTTGAATTTCATGTTCCTTATCTCTTTCAAGATAGATTTCATCAGATTTTATTATTTTTTCCTTTTCAGTTATTTTATGTGCATGACTGGGTGTTTTATCTGCATGTATGTCTGCATCACATGTAGACCTAGTGCCCACAAAGGGCAGAAGAGGGTGTCGGATTCCCCTGAGCCTGGTGTTTCTTACAGCTGCTGGGCAAACCCAAGTCCTCCGGAGGAGCAGCCAGTGTGGTTAACTTCTGCACCACCTCCCCAGCCCCCAATTTTTACTTTAAATTCTGTCTAGTGTTTCATCCCTTTCCTATCACAAAATAAAGGATTGGTTATTTTAATATTTCTCCCATAAATTCCTATCCTTCGGGAGCTGTGTTAAGCCTTAGCTGTGCTAAATAAGGAGAGCAGACTGAACTGATGACAAGTCCCTGGCCTTAGTTTGTGCTTCTGGTATACTGAGCAATAGGTCAGAGAGCTTCGTATAATCATCCAGATACACTGTTTCCTTTCTATCCCTGTAATACTCTGCTATAGTAAGAAATGTGCATTGTGGTGGATCCGTATTGATGGAGGTGATATGGAGTTAAGAGAAAGCTAACAGGCACCTCCCAAAGCAGGATTGTTCCTTTAATCAGAACTGAAGGGCCTCAGTGGAAGTGGAGACTGTGTGTGTGTGTGTGTGTGTGTGTGTGTGTGTGTGTGTGTGTGTGTATGTGTCACGGGGGCTTGGAGTTATATAGGACAGAAAAGGGAGAAATGTGAGGATGGAAGAGTCCATCTGCAGACCAGCTTCCCCAGTCAGGAAGTGGTAGGTACCAGCGGGTTTGGTATGTGGACTTTCTTCTCAGATGCTTCCATAGGTGTTATGAGTTAGGTCAGCTTTCCTTCTGGAACTTCTCAGTTCACTTGAGGGGGCCGATGTTTAACCCTCCACAGTGGGCCTTCACCTTCCATCACAGAGCAAAACTCTAGAAATTGTTAGGATTCCTTGGGAAGAGTGAGAAAACAGAGTGTTGTTGTCGTCTTTAATTCTTTCATATGTTACATCCCAACCACATTTTCACCTCCCTCCCCCCTTCCCAGTCCCTCCTCCGCAACCCCTCTCCCCCAGATCCAGTCCCCTTCAAAAAAAGAGCGAGCCCCCCAGGGATATCAACCAAATATGCCATAACAAGTTACAATAAGGCTAGGCACATATCCTCATATCAAGGCTGGATAAGGCAACCCAGTTGAAGGAAAAGGGTCTCATGAACAGGCAAAAGAGCCAGAGACAGCCCCCAACTCCAACTAGTAAGAGTCCCATAAGAACACCAAGCTACACAGCCGTAACATATATGGAGAGATCAGTCCCATACAGGCTCTATGGATGTCACTTCAGTCTCTGTGAGGCTCCATGAGCCCTGCTAAATTGACTCTGTGGGCCTCAACTCCTCTGGTTCCTAGAATCCTTCCTTCCCCTCTGTTATGGGATTACCCTAGCTCTGCTTGATATTTGGCTGTGGGTCCCTGCAGCTGCTCCGACTAGGTGCTGGATGGAGCCTCTCTGATGATGATCATGCTAGACTCTGGTCTACAAGTATAGCAGGTATCATTAGGAATCAATTCACTGACTTTTTCTTTTTATTCATTAAACATCTTTTATTTTTTACATATACATTTATATTATTCACATATATACAATAACTGCCTATAGCAAGAAGACCCATGACACAATCAGGAATTATATAAATGTTACATTCTGAGTGTTTTGGCTATTTATATTTGACAACCTTGAAGAAAACATGTTTCCTATCTTGGTGTGTCTAAAATTCTGAATGTAAATCAATCTCTATCACATCTCGTCATTATCAACTTAATAGCTTAGTTTTTACAATGAAGCTTAGGGGTTAAGATGTTTTTAAGTCTAGATAAATTCACTGACTTTTTTTTCCAGTCGTGTTTGGTTCTATCCTAAGCCTCTGGGCTACCCAATCTCTGGTTCCTGGCCCTCCAGTCACATCTTGCAGGCAGGACAAATTGTAGGGTCAAAGAGTTTGTTGCTGGGTTGGTGTCCCAATCCCTCCACTGGAGGCCTTGACTTGCCTGGTTACAGAAGCCGGTCGGTCCAGGCTCCCTGCCCCACATTACTAGGAGTCTTTGCTAGGGTGTCCGGTAATTGCGCATTCTGCTCTGGGGTGTCGGGATGCCACACACCAAGCCCTGTGGGGTCTACAGGATTCCAGGTCCAGCTTGCGGGCGCGCGGGGGGGGGGGTTGCTTCTCTGAAGAGTGTTACAGCCCTTCAACAAGGGGACTGGAAGTGGAGCAGTCAGGAGGCTGCGAGGAGGGTGGCACCCGTGGCTTGGGAGCTCTGCTCCTGCCAGCAAGGCTACTGGGTGGGCCACTGGGTGGGTCGGCGGTGAACGTCTGGAGGGAGAAGGCCTGCTCTGAAACAGCTCTTCAAGTGATACAACTCAAGTGAAACAACGGCTCGGAAACGATCTTGGTCAATCAGTTTGTGCCTGATCCCTTTATTCCATGGTAAACAAGTACTATATAACCCTTGGGGGTGCGGAGGGTTTTTTTTTTTTTTAGATGAATGCATTCCATTGGCTGTAGCTGCAATGCTGGTGCCCTCTATGGCCTCACTCCCTTCTCAGGGACCAGCTATGGGAGAGCCAGCTCACTTAAAGGTCTTACAATCAGCTCCTCATCCCCACAGAGCTCCGAGCTGCCTTGCTGTCAGTCCCGCTGCCTCACGGGAGCACTGGGATGAAATGCCACTTTCCTCCCCTGCAGTACCAGGAAAGACCCATCTTTGAAAGTGCCCACCCTGCCTGTTCGCCATCTATGGCTCCTGCACCCTCAAGCCCTTTTTCCCTCACCAAGTGATCCTCAAAGCCTCGTTAGATTCCAGACTCGTGAACCTTTCTCTCCTCTCTGCGCCATTTTCAGGGTTACACTGAAGTCAACACCTTTACTCACTTTCCATCTTGGTTCATCTGTCCTTCACGCACAGGCAATCATGTACATAAACACACACACACACACACAAGTGTGCATGCGCGCACGTGCAAAAGTACATGTACAAACAGCATAATATTTGTGATACCATGTGACATATTTCTAAGATGAATTTCCTTAAAATTCTGCAACAATGGATATTTGTGTTTTAAATTTTGATAGAAATTGCTCAGGTGCCCTTCAAACCAATATATCAAATTTCCCTGTCAATCTCAGTACCAATTACCCTGCAAACACTATACACACGGGCTATTTCCAACCCTTTTGATGTTTATAAAGAAAGAAAGAAAGAGAATGGTATTGGTTTTTTTTTTTTCAGTTTATAATACCTTAGTGAAGGCGAAGATTGGGTATCTTTTCATATGCATATAGTAAGACATTCTTTATCATATTTCTTAAAAGAGGGCTTGACCAAAATATCCTTCCTCAAGGAAATTTGTTAAGTAATGTGTGGAATATCCAGGTTACAGAAAGAAAAGTTAGCATTTTTAATTACTCTAAGGAAGCAAATACCTGTGCTGACCATAATTTTTTAAATGACTGGAGAGATGGCTACTCTCCCAGAGGACCCAGGCTTCAATTCCCAACACCTGCATAGAAGCTCACAGCCACACAAAACTCCAATCCCAGGGTATCTGATGGCCTTTTTGGACCTCAAGGAACACCAGAAATGCACATGTTACATATACATACAGGCAGGCAAAACACCACTCCATATAAAGTAAGATCTGAACACTGTTTGGTATGAATAAAACAGCCAATATGGTGCCACGGCGTTTCACCTTATACAAATGCACGGTCACATATTTTAAAACTCAAATAGTGCCCAAAGTGGGCCAGATTCCCACATCTGCTTCTTACCGCATCCTGCCTTTCCAGATCCTAGGAACATGACTGGGGATGGTGAGGAAATGATGAAGAGGACAGACACAAGCATAGGTACAGGAAAGTGGGGGGGGGGGGTGCTGTCTGAGGGAATGGCAACAGTTATGCTACAGCCCAGAACCTCGGCGTGTTCATTACGGGGCTTTGAGGGAGAAGAAAGCTTTGCCAGATTCCCCTGGGTCCCAGGCCTTGATTAGTGAACCAACCTGCCCATGTCAAACAATGCATTTCCTCAGGATGCCATCAGCTCCTTATAGTCACTCAAGTCTTTCTCAGCTCCCCACAGGAATTTGCTTCAACAGTCATATGCAAGTGACGGGCCCCATTGTGTGCTGGCACTCCTGGCCCTGCCTTTCTTGTGTTTTAATTCCTCGACCTATATTAGAAATAGCTTCAGGCTGGAGAGATGGCTCAGAGGTTAAGAGCACTGTCCGCTTATGAGTTCAATCCCCAGCAACCACATGATGACTCACAACCATCTATAATATGATCTAATGCCCTCTTCTGGCATGTAGGCAAACACTGTATATGTAATAAATAAATCTTTTAATTAAAATATAAAAAGAAATAGCTTCAAGAACTTTTTTCTAACCAAGTGTCTTCTTCAAACTTCCTCAGGACTTGATCTTCATAGGCCCTTAATTCTAAGTAAAAACAAGACAGGAGAAAGGAGCCCACGGATTTCCACTTACCAATGCATACCAATGCATAGTGCACAGATATTTAACATACTAGACAGCACTCACGACCCTAATTTTGGATCCTCCGAAAGCAGCACCCGAGGACTGTGAAGTAGTGAGATCATTTGGGGAACAGTTCCCAGAAACAACAGTCATGGATGGCACTGACAAGGCAAACAAAGTATTCTCCCCTGCTCAATAGCAGTAGTAACCTGTGAGAGACTGGTCACTGCACTTTGGAGTACTGTGTCTCTGAGGCATGGGAAGCTGGAATCTCTGTGCAGTCTGCCTTTCTTAGTCCATTCAGATTCACCCATCACCAAGGAGTCTAATGACTCAGTGCTCTTCCACCCTATTCCATGACATCAGACTGTGTGTTTTTTAAAAAAAGAGGGGGGGCAGGGGGGCAGGAGTGTGTAGTGGTCCCTTCAAGTAGAACATTCCATGGGAGCTGCCCCTCTCAACCAAAGCTGAATAGGAAGTCAGCCAAGGCCACTATGCCTGATGCATTGTATGTATCAGTATTAAAAAGGAAGCATCAGGGTTGGGAATTTAGCTCAGTGGTAGAGCACTTGCCTAGCAAGCCCAAGGCCCTGGGTTCGGTTCTCAGCTCTGGTGAAAAAAAAAAGAAGTTTTGGGCCTGGAGAGATGGCTCAGAGGTTAAGAGCACTGACTGGTCTTCCAGAAGTCGCGAGTTCAATTTCCAGCAACCACATGGTGGCTCACAACCATCTATAACATGATCTAATGCCCTCTTCTGGTGTGCAGGTGTACATGTAGGCAGAGCATTGTATACATAATAAATAAATATTTTTAAATAAAAATAAAAATAAAAGGGAAGCATCTGCTACATACCGTGAGTCTACCCACTTTCTTTCTTAACTTACAGCTTCATGCAGGCTCCTTCAGTACAAGTACAAGTTCCTCCAGCCCTGCTCAGCTTCTGTTTGCCAGGATCGTTTCTCCTAAGGCTACTGAGAGCCTATTATCAAACAGAAATATCTCTGTACCGTTGTGATACTGCAAGAAATATGTATCCGGTCTTTGCCCCAGGGTCCTGGCACATGGATCCTAAAACCTTTGCAGTTCCCCAGATGACAGGGATGAGAAGATCTTTTGTTGGACATTATAAACTTTTTCCAGCTATGGCTGAGGTTTTGCTAAGGAGGTGGCTTTTGGTGGGCACCTACATAGTTTCAGAGTGGGGGTTCAGTAAGGAGAGGGTTGGAATTGTCAAGCCCACAGTCCGCAACTTCCAGCAGTATGACAGGGGCTTGGGACTGAGTTAACCACCAATGCCAGTGATTTGGTCAACCATGTCTATGTAGTAGAACTCCACAAAGCCCTAAACAGAAGGACCCAGGGAGCCGCATGTTGGTGAACAGCCTCATTCTCTAGAAAGTTGAATAAGGAAAGACACTACTTCACTGAGGACCCTACTGGACCTCACACATGACATATCTCATTGCCTGAGTGCTGTTATGTAGGCAGCCTATGAAACCACTGATACTAAGTGAACTGTGACTTTGAGCCTTGTGAGAGAGCATGGCAAGCTAGCAAACCAAAAGGGCCAGTCATGGGAACCTCTGATTTTTAGCTAAGTCATGCAAATATGGGGGGAACCTGGGATCAGACACTTGTGATTGACATTTCAAGTTCAGGAGAAGTTTAGTCTTGTGGGACTGAGCCCTAAACCTACTGGGTTTGATGCTAACTCCTGTATGTCAGTGTCAGAATTGAACTGACTATAGTACATCCTGTTGGTGGCTACAGAGAGCTAGAAAATAGATTGGTGTGGGAAACTCATAAATTTTGTGTTAAAAGTACACTGGGAGTTTTTAAAATGCAGAACATAGTGGTAATGATAGTAATCTGAAACCGAGATACGTCTTTTCTTGGTTTTACTCTGGAAAATTCTCCTGGATGTCCCAGGATGAATTGCTTTTCTTGACATCAAGTTCTGTTCTGAGGGCATCAGTTGAACTTCTGCCAAAATTACAAGTGTATTGCTCATACCTATTGACCCCATTGTGGTTAATGAATAAGGTGGTGGAACTCAGTTTCAAAATCTGCAACATCCATGAACTCTTGTTCTATTAGTTACTTTCCTGATGCTGTGATAAAACTCCGCCACCATAATCCACTGATGAAAGAATGAGTTTATTTTCACTTACAGTCCCTGAGGAGTAAGAGTTCACCATAGTGGGGAGACATGGCATCAAGTGGCAGGCACCGCAGCAGGAACAGAAAGCTCGGAGGTCACATGCTTAACCACAAGCAAGAAGCAAAAAGAGAGAGACCATGAAGCCAGGTGAAGCTGTGAACCCTCAGGCCTACCTCTACTGACAACATCTGCTAACCCTCCCCAGTTAGCACCCACCAACTGGGAGCCAGGTGTTTAAGAGCTGAGCCTATAGGGGACATTCCCATTAAAACCACCACACTCATCTCTCAGTAACTAATATGCCTGTTTTTAAGAACTGAACATGACCATCACACACACACACACACACGTTTTTTTATATTGTTGTCTTCAGAAGCCTTACCCAGATTAATAGTCTTTCCAGCCAGTGTTGAATATTCAGGGACAGTCTGGCCCTTACAATTGCTTCTGTTCCTGGACTATAGATTCCAAGCAATTTGAGACAAAGATGCAGAGAAAAAAAAGATGAACTGCAGCAGAACTTGTCTTCCTTATATGAAGCTGAACTGTGAAAAGCACCACACATGACACAGTTCCCTCTGCAATGAAGAACTGGATACCTGTGCGAGCCAGGTTTTCCACTGTCATAGTTGGATCTGAAATATCCCCCACAGCTTCAGTTTTTGACCACTAAGTCCTCGCGTTGTGGCACCTCTTGAAGCGATGGAGCCTTTAGGAGGTCTACCTGGTGATAGGAATGGGCACCTCCCGCCGGCACTGATTGAGCCGTCCCAATGACCATGTTCTGACCACCAGAATGGACTGAGACCTCTGAAGCCATGAGCCAAAATAAACTTTTCCTCCCCTGTGTTGTTTCCATCAAGTGTTTAGGTCTGAATGATGAGAAAGGTGGCTAACACCTCCATTTAGTCGGCCAGCTGAAAGAGCTATGGAGCAAGCACACGGAAAGAGCACCTCGTTTCCACAGGGGTGGATAAATGTTGAACTCTGCTGCACTTGCGAACAGACTGGTTTAATGAAGAAAGGTAGAAATCTGTGAGAAGGGGAGTGTGTAAGCTATGGATGGACAGGAGGACATGGACAGAGGAGGAAGAAGCAATGGAAGAGGTGTCTGTGTGGGCAATCAGTGAGGGGTAAGCCAAGCTCTGCCCCAGTGAGCCAGCTGTCTCCTTATGCTTCTTAGAATGCAAAGGCTTTGGAAGAGCTGCCTCCTGGATAAACAAAGTGGGCTGTGGAGAAAATGAAAATGGCGCCCGCCTAAACCCACCACTGATTTATTTTAGGCCTGGAACCCCTGAACCTGGGATGTCTCCTGTAGATGCCAAGGGGCCTTTTCTTTGTTAGTTGAAGGCTTCCCAGACAGAGAACACCTCATGGACATTTGAAATGCCAGAGATTCAGGAATGAAACCTTGGTAACTGCTCTCCCTTCTCTCCTGCATTCATGACAGCACCTGTTCACCACTTAGAAAAGCCTGGCCTGCCAGGGCTTCTCCAGGCATCTGTATCCATCTGCCCTGACCCGAGGCACTTAAGGCTGCTTCTGAGAAATGAAATCATTTGCTATATGCCTGTATTTGTCCCAGCTGTTGGGACACTCAAATTCTTAGCACAGCCTCGCTGCCTTTGGGAAACCTAACCACGAAATGAGTTCATTTTAACTGCATCTTGCAGGGAATATACCTATTTTTAGCAATTATCTTTGCAGTTGCTAAAACAAAAGCTTCTGAAAATTAATGATTTTCACCAAGGCACTGGCTTCTTTATATGCAGAACCGAATTGCACAAGATTAAAGTGAAGTTAGGCAGCCTGTGTTAGGAAAGTGATAGTTTTTACAAGAAAATACACAGAAGGGAAAGGTATACCAGTACAAGTGAATTACGGGTGTAGAGTCAGGAAATGAGCCAAATCTTGTGTGACCACAGGTAAATCACTTCCCCTCTCTGATTCTCAACACTGTCATTTTTTGGTAGGGGAGATTATGTCATAAAAAATCTGAGTTTTATAAAGAGTTAATCTCAGAATTTCTATCCATAAGATCAATGGCTCTCATGGGTAATTTTGCTTATGAAATGAGGCATCTTAAACTAACCCAGCCTTTCATTTTCATTCTGTTGTTGTGATAAATAAAATAGGGTATGGGGGGTATTCATTTTACAGTTCCGGATTACAGTCCACAACTTCAGGAAGACAAAGCAGAGACTTCAAACTCCTGGCCACATCACATCTACCATGAGGAGTAGAGAGGCATGAAGAAACATATGCTTGCTTTATTGCTTGGTGTGTGAACTTTTATAAAGCTCAGGACCCCCTGCCTAGAGAATGGTGCCACCCAGAGTGGGCTGAGTCTTCCCAGATGAATTAATTAAAAAAATAATCCCCACAGACATTCCCGTGGACTAAACTAAAGTGGAAAATCCCTCATTGACACTCTAATCCCAAGGGATTCTAGGTGGTTTCAAGCTGACAATTAAAACTAACCATCACTCAGTTAGTCTGGGGTATGGGAAATAAGAACGACTTTGGACAAGAAAGGAGCAGAAATTTGTTATTAAACTAGCCAGAAGGGAAGGGAAGAAAAGCAACTCCACGGGAAGGTACCTGGAGGAGGACCAGAAGCTGAAGAAAGACAACCAAGGTCAGTCAAGGGGACGGGGAGGACAGTTGTCTCCTCGGCGGTGAGGCAGCAAGTTTCTCCCATCCTCAGCACTAAAACGTCATGATCCCTTGGGAAAATGGAAAGATACAGTACTGTCAGCTATGGCCTCTGAGTGACTGTCTCACACCAACCCTTCACCATGAACTGTCACATGATAGCAATGCGTAAACTCTCTGACTGAGGCGTGATAAGACGCAGAGGCTGTGTGTTATAGGATACAACCTATTTTATCCCAGGCTTCTTTCTGACTTCTAGCATAAGTCTACTATGAATGAGATTGGGACTTACTCTGCTTCCTTCTACCACCTTCAGTGCTCTGCTCTGTGCCCCAGGAAGGGGAAAAAAGCATCTATGGTCTGAATTGCAGGTTCTGGTGTGTCTTCAACTGGCTGAAGGGTTTGTACAGTGGGAGGCATCAGCAGTTCCTCAGAGAACCCAGAAGGGAGAGCCAGGTTACTCTTCCTGGTCTCCAGCTGGTTGACCAGGAAGAGCCCTGGTTGGGCTGCCCACTGCTGTCTCTCCCACTTCTACAGCTAAGTAAGATGCTGGCAACACCAGTTTTCCCTCCCTCCCTTCTGGCCAGGAGCTAACAGCTCAGCACTCCCGAGGTGCTTCGGAATCTTCTACTGGCATCTTAATCCTGCCAATCTGTTCCCATTGGGACTCAGGTTTATAAGACTAACACCAATTTTATTTAAATTTCAAATAACAAGATGAATCCAGTATCCTGAGATCTCAGGAACACGCAGGCGGCTAAAGCATCTGGAATACATTACTTCAAAAAAAATGTCATGTAAAAGTCTGAAAATAAAAAATACACTATACATATGGATCCAGACCTCAAAGAAATAAAGCTTTCGTTTCAGTGAGACACCCTGGCATTTCACATCTGTCCATTTTACACTTATTTTGATGGAGCTGACTGTCTTCAGTTGAATTGGACCATAAATCAAGGACTCTAGAGTGCATCTTGAAACAAATCTCTTGGGAATTTCATCCTGGTTGTACCAGACGCTTCTCGGGAAGTTGTTGGAGAGAACCTGAGGTCACACTCCACTCCTGAGGACCTGCTGTCTACTTCCCAAAGACGGCTCATATAAGAAAAACACAAATGTATCAGAGGCTCCCTCCCAGCTGCCCGCAAAGCATCACATAGAATCCAAGAACACTCCTACCTTCCTGCCTCTTCACCCAGATACTAAGTCAGGTACCTGTACTGTGTGGTCAGCATAAACTAGAAGTGACAAAACCAAAACACTAGGACCTGTCTTACCAGAAGGAGCTAAATTCCAAATCATGATTGATAAGGTAAGAGCAAACTTTTGAAATAGAACTTCATCATTTCCGATTAACCCAGGAAGTAAAGCTGAATGCTCACGTGACACAGCACCTCAAAACAGACATAGATAAGATTGTTTCTACCAGGTATTGTGATCGCAGTGACACAAAAGTCACTAATGTGGTGCATTTTTGGCAGGGCTATAGGAAACCTCATGGCTAACCATTAGCTCTTTGCAAGCATTCATTCCCCTGTCAGTTTTAAAGGCTATGGCTCTTAGGTACAGACTTATTACAGATGGGACTCTTCTACCATAAAGGAGGATCCTAAGAGGTTCTGCCACACCCTCACATGGCCATCTACAGAGAATGTTCAACAGAGTTTGCTCAACACTGTAACACCCAATGAGACCAGACAGAAAAAGAAAACCACTGTTACCCTCGCAAATACAATGTGTTTGATGGTCTTCAATGCCTCCCCTACCCTGTAGGCTCTGGCATTTGAAAGCTTGGCCTCCAGTTGGTAACACTCTTTGACTAGGCTTAGGAGGTGTGACTTGATGGCAGAAGTATGTCCCTGGAGCTGGGCTTTGAGATTTGAAGACTTGAATCATCTGAGTTTGCTCTCTACCCCATGCTTGCGGCTCAGGATGAGAGCATTCAGCTTTCTGCTGCAGCTACCAGGCCTGCCATCTTCCAGCCACGATGAACCCCTATCCCGCTTGAACAATCCTCTAGATAAACTCTTCCTTCTAGAAGTCGCCTTGGTCATGGTGTTTTTCACAGCAACAGAAAAGTAGTGAATAGAGTGTGACTATGAAGTATCCCCCTCAGAGGACCATGTGTTGAAGGCCTGGTCCTCAGCTAGAAGAGTCGATCACCAACAGGTGACTCAGGAGGACTGTGACCTAATCGATGGATTAAACCATTGATGGGATCAGAATTTTAAGGCGTTATTAGGGAGAAGTGAAAACCTTCAGAGATGGAAGCGTAGGTTTCTGGAAGGCTTGTTCTTGGGGTTCTGTGTCTCTTTCCTGGAGACCAGGAAACAAGCAGCTTCGCTTTCTCACAGCCTTCCATCATAGTGCCCTGCCACACCAACACCAGAAACGATGGAGCCTGCAGCCATGGACAGAAAGCTCTGAAGTTCTGAGGCAAATTTAAACCTTTCCTGTTTTTGTTTTTGTTTTTTAATTTTATTAATTTATTCTTGTTACATCTCAATGGTTATCCCATCCCTTGTATCCTCCCATTCTTCCCTCCCTCCCATTTTCCCCTTATTCCCCTCCCCTATGACTGTTCCTCAGAGGGATTACCTCCCCCTGTATATGCTCATAGGGTATCAAGTCTCTTCTCGGTGACCGTTCCTGTTTTTAAACGATTTGTCTCAGGTACTTGTCACAGGGGAAAGCCTGAATAAGTGGCCTTCTGATGGAACTAATGAACAGAAAGCATGGTGTGGACCCCCTGTGCCCTCTCCACCCCAGAATTTGGCTTCTTAAAGCAGCTACTGAGCACCAACATGGAGAATAACTGACTGAAAGCTCAGACTCTGGTGCCTCAGCCTGTCACTTTCTAAGGGTGACCTTTGGACAAATCATCCCTCTCGCATCTTTCAGTTCCCCTGTCTCGGAGGCAGCAAGCGCAACATGCTTTTGTTATTGAGGAGTCTGGATAATAAATGAGTTGTGTTTGGAGACTGAAGTGATGAGCAGCAAGAGCCACATACCAGCCTCCTGCTCTCACTCTTACCCCGACTGACAAGGAATCCACACCTAACTGACCTAAATGTAACCCTTCGGCTTGGGGTGGGTCAGCGGGTGGGTGGGTGGGTGGGCGTGTTCTGGGGGTTTGGTTTGGTTTTGTGTTTGTATTTTTTGCTCATCACACTGAGGTACTGATTTTGTTAACCATTTCAGCATTTCCCCAGGGACCAAAGTGTAATTTCTTTAACCATCTCTCTCCCCCTCTCCCTTCTTCCACAGTCTGAAACCAAAGCATATGCCCCTGGGTATGTAGCATCTTTTCCTCTCCTTCCTCTCCACCCACCTCCACCAAGGCTTAACTCTAGATCCTGAGCTAGACCGCTAAAAGAATTCAAGGATCCATTTCCCTGTTTTTCTCTCTCAGCCTAAATCCACATAGCCACATCCCTGCCTATCCTTTCATGTCAGTGTCACAATTACCCCCCTGGAACACAGCTCTGTATTGTGCAGGCTAAGTTAGTCTAGGCTGTATAGCAAACAAACCCTAAATAAACAAAACTTGGTGAGAAAAAAAATGGAATTATTTGATGTACTTTTGCAAACGTTTGACTTAATAGAAAGCCGGTTCTCTAGGGTGTTGTTTCCACAGTGAATTTGTTATGATATGTTGTTTTGGCTGAAGAGAATAAAGAAGATTCAGCCCCACACAGATGTGTAATTAAAAGAGAAGCATGTTAAATTAATGTTTTCAGATGGCTATGGATACTTTCCTTTCAAAACTCTACTTGAATTTGACAAGTGCTTATTTTCTTAACGGTTATTTTTGGTGGAGGATCTTAAGTCCTGTGAATGAACTTTCATATTCTGCTGCATCAGAAGACATTGGGCTGTCTTGCAACCCGACGGATGCTTCAACTGCGTGGTTGGCAACATCATTCACTGGCCATCGAGAAAATGTTGGTTCACTGAGCTATGAAGATCTTCCAAATATGGGCACATTTTCTTAACTATATGTTAAATCACAACAATCGACACCTCCAGTTTCACCCAAAACATCTCTACCAATGAGAAGGTTGTTCTGCTTACTGTAGCAGGAATGCTTCAAAACTGTAACTCTGGTCTGGAAGACAGACTTTACCAGTGACCATAAATAATGCTTCGTATTCCTAATGTGCCAGGCTCTTTTCAGCCATCCTCCGAAAGTAAGTTGTGCCCCAAATACTCATTTAGGAATCATTGCTTGTCTTTCCTTCCTGTTTTCAAATGAAATGTTGTTGGATTTTTTAAAGTTATTTTTTAATTAATTTATTCATATTACATCTCAATGGTTATCCCATCCCTTGTATCCTCCCATTCTTCCCTCCCTCCCATTTTCCCCTTACTCCCCTCCCCTATGACTGTGACTGAGGGGGATTACCTCCCCCTGTATATGCTCTTAGGGTATCAAGTCTCTGTTGGATTTTTTTAACTATCCGCTGGGTCCAGTTAGTACTGTCCATATGTGGGGCCATCTACAGGAACATGGCAACCCACCAAGGGCCACACACACCCCCAAAAAGCGATAACTCATCAGCTAGGGTGGAACCTCGAGAAAAAGCGGGTAGCTTATGAAGTAAAACTCGTTTTCCAAAACAAATAGTCTAACAAGAAGGATGGCCCTGATGAACACTTTGAGAGCTCTTCTTAGCACCGGGCTTGGCACTCGAGTGCCCAAGTGCCTTTTCTCAAAACAGCCATCATGCTGGGGTTACAATGGATGCTCTATACACATCCCATTTCATCACATAGAATGGTAAAAGACAGTTAAACTCAAAGCTTGGGGGTTTTTGATCATCATGTTTACTGCTCCACCAAGGGCATTTACAGATGAAGCCAGTGTTCTTTTCCATGCAAGCATGCAATAACGAGGCACAGCGTGACTGCTGAGACAGAGGGGTGGGCCTTGATCCATGACAAGTGTCAGTCTCGTTATGAGATGGTTTTGCTTTGCTGTAAATTTCTCCCTTACCTTTCTGATGGTTTTTGCCCTCACAGAACTGTTCCCCCACAGGTTCATGGTTCAGGCATATGGTCACCTGGAGGTGACATCCTTGGAGAGATCGTGGGGCCTTTGGGACTGCAGTCTATCAGGCAGAAGCAGGTCTCTGGGGAAAAGTCTTGAAAGTGAACACACAACTAACTCCAGCCTGAGTGCTCTGTTTTCTGAGGCAGAGATGTGAACATGCTGAAGGCTCCTGCTTCCCCCTTATGGCTTGCCCTCCCCACCACTAGGGAATTGGCTCCTAAAAACTGTGAGCCTAAGCTTTTTCTCTCCTGAGTAGCCCAGTCAGGTGTTTGATGACAAGAGTGGAAATCTAGATAATACATTGAGGCCCTGAACAGGTCCCAGGCACACCCTGGGGTCATTGTTCCATACGCTGAGACCCAGTAGCCTGCCAGACTATGATTAATGCAGTAAAGCATAGAATAAACCACATCAGTGTTTCCCAACCTGTGGATTGCAACCCCTTTTAGGTCTAACAACCTTTTCACAAGGGTTTCACAGATATCACACATATCAGATATTTACATTATGATTCATAACAGTACCAAATTACTGTTATGAAGTAGCAACAAAAATAATTTTATGGTTGGGGGTCACCACAATGTGAGGAACTGTGTTAAAGGGGCCGCAGCACTAGGAAGGTTGAGGATCTCTGCTCTATATAAAATGGCAACGGCTTCTCCTCACCATAGTGATGCTACTGTAATTAATACATCAGTGTGCTGTAATATACAGTTGATAATGTGGTACTGGCTCCCCCTTTTCTGTAGGGGTTCTACTCTCAATACTAGGCCATAATCCAGAGACACCTGTAAAGAAATGTTGACAAAGTAAGTTTATACATAAAGAATGTTATAGTTAAAAAAAGAGAGTTTTTAATATTTTAATTTCATTTTTAAGCATTTTGTTGCATTTTACCATAATATCCATCAATGATAAACAAGAGGGCTTATTTACCTGTGAAAGCCCTGGGTTTATAGTTATGCCCTGTCTTTCTGTGACACCACATAAATGTCAGTGGGTTCCTTTTAATAACACTTCCACGGGCCCCTGAGACCCATTTTTCCTATGTGGATTCACCACTTCTCCCACCTTCCTCTCACACTCTGCCATCAGTCTCCACTGAGCTTTTCACTATCACGGTGTTGTGACTCTGTGGCGTTATTATTTCCTCTTGGTCCTTTCTGCGACCACTCCTTCATCGTGTTTGCTGTTGGTTCCTTTCTAGAGTGTTTGTAACTGCTGAAGTATTTTTACCATGGACATCTCAATGTTTAGCTAGTAATTCTGACACCTCTGTATCTTGACACAGTATGGATTGATTGTCCTTTTCATTCAGTGTGAAATCTGCAATGTTCCTAGCACCGCATATGATTTTCGGTTGCAACCTCGATATTTAGATGTTGTGATAGATTCAGCTCCTATTTTAAACCTACAGCTTTGATTGAATTCTTCCACTGCCTCTCAGGCCATGAAAGACAGCATGCCACCTCATTTTTGCCAGGTTCCCCGTTTAATCTCTATGGACATCCTAGTACACTTTCCCTCCTCGCTGTCATCATCATGGAGGGTGGGAATTCCTGCTGCTCATGTAGTCTCCTTAGACTCCCTGCTACGACGGGCTTCGTTACCTCCAGAGGTAAAGGCCATGGGGTGTGTGATGCCTGTCCTGGTACCCATGGATAAGTGCAGTTCTCACCCTCATCAGAGAAGCTGCCTTTTAAAGCACACAGAAGACATCACAGAAATCCACAAATAGTCAATGTACAGAGAACAAAGTTGAGAAGAAAGTTGTGTGCATGAAATCTTAACAATATGGCTGCCTACAAAATATCTGCATAATGACACCATTTGACATGTCATTCTGGATGGGAGAACCTTCACAAGGCCCTACCTACAGATGAAGAGCTACAGGCAACTAATAGCCATTAAAAGAGAGAGAATCAGTATTCTCCAGGGATGAGGCCCTGATAAGTTATCCAATCCCAAGTGGCCATCCCTAAACATATTTCATACAAATAGCACTAAATGCACTCACCAGGATATAGTGTGTGTGTGTGTGTGTGTGTGTGTGTGTGTGTGTGTGTATGTGTGGTATGTATGTGTGTATGTGTGTGTGTGTGCCTGAACACATGCTGCTAGTGGTATACAAGTATGTGTGTGATAGCAGGCAAACAGAGGTCTGTTCTTTCCTTTTACATTTTGGGTTCTGGTAATTAGCTCATCAGGCTTGGCAGCAAGTACCTCTGCCCACGGAGACATCTCTGCAGCCAACACACTTAGCAGGAGAAAGTATATAGCCTGCAGCTTCTCAGAGACAAGAGCTCTGAAGCCAGCCATGCCAAAACAAAAAGGTTGTAAGAGTCCCCAGTTTCACCATTTGGAGTCCATCCTTCTGTTTGTTTTGTGTGTGACAAGATCTTGGTATGTAGCCTAGAACTCAAGATCCTCCGGCCTCAGCCCCAGCGTCCCTAGTGCCTCACCTGGCTTCTTTTTCACTACACTCATTAAAAGAGAGAGGAAAGAGAGAGATAAAGGGAGGAAGAAGAAGCCAAAGGAGTGAGAGAGACAAAGAGGAAGGGGAGCAGGAGAAAAGACTTTGTCATTGATTTTTACCAGAACAAAACTATACTGTACACAACCTCAGCAACTTGTTTTGTTCTTTATTAACATATAACAGGTATCCTTTTAGGGTTAAAAAAAAACCATAGGTTTAACTTTTGCATTAACTACTTACTATTTCATGTAAGAAAGGTTCATTGGGTCAAAGTCTTGTCTAGTTATGGGGGTGTCCTCTTCAGTCCCTATGGCCCCTGATAATAGGAATCTCAGCTACAGTCCCCTTCATATCCTTCCAGAAGCCTACCATGACTTAGGTCTCCAGCTCGTCACAGAGATGCTCCACCCTCAGTTTCTCTTTTCTCTGTAAGCCTTTTGTCTTCCAGCCCCTGCTCTCCCCAGGTCTGATCTCCAGCCTCATTTATTTCAGCACTCCCTCTACTACCTAGTTCTCTCTAAATGTGCAGGGATAAATACAGAGCAGACAGAGGAGAGATTGAGGGAATGTCCAACCCATGCCTGGCCCAACCCAAGACCCACCCCATGGAAGGGAGCCAACCCCTGACACTATTAATGATACTCTGCTATGTTTGCAGACAGGAGCCTAGCATACTGTCCTCTCAGAGACTCCACCAAGATGTGGTTCAAAACAGATGCTGATACTCACAGCAAAACAATGGGTGAAAAAAATGGGAGGAGGGACCTGAAGGTGACAGGAGCTCCAAAAGAAGACCAACAAAGCCAGCTAAGCAGGGCCCAGAGGGGCCTGTGCAGTCTGAAGCACCAACCAAGGACCATGCATGGACTGGACCTAGGTCCTCTACATAGATGTAGCCAATGAACGGTTTAAGTTTCATGTGGGTCCTCTAGTCAAGAGAACTGGGGTTGTTCCTGATATGGACTCTGTCGCCTGTTTTTTGATCACTTCCCCTTAGTGGGACTGCCTTGCCAGGCCACAACAGAAGAGGACACACTCAGTTCTGATGAGACTTGATGAGGTGGGGGAGTGGGGGCTCCCCTTTTATAAGGAATAGGAGAGGGAGAGGAGGCAAGAAGGAGGGAGAGTAGGACTGAAAGGAGAGGAAGGAGTGGGCTATGACCAGGATGTAAAGTAAGTAAGCAAATAAATAAGAAGAAGTAGGAGAAAGAGAAAAGAAAAGGCCATTGGAGCCAGCCGCAGTGGTGCACACCTGTAATCCCAGCACTCAGGGGAGCAGAGGCAAGCAGATTTCTGTGAGTTCGAGGCCAGCCTGGTCTATAAAGTGAATCCAGGACATCCAAGGCCACACAGAAAAACCAAAAAAACCAGACAGAATTCTGCCTCAAAATGGGCAAGCTTAGATGCAGTCAGAGTCAACAGCCAAACTCTGCCAAAACAGGGTAAGCAAGTCCTCAATAGTTCCTGCCTCACAAATATGTCTGTCAGATATATTGGGCCAGAAAGCTAAAGAATACATTCCAATGTTATAGAGAGTTTTGTGTGAGTTCAGGCAGCAAACTGTCTCTGTCATATTCTCATTTTGGAAGCTGCTAACCTGCACTTCTGGTCTACTCAGATAATTAATTTTATTCTTTCTCTAGTCTCTGATGGGGTTGAAGACTAGATAATTTAGTTTTACAATTAAGCTTAGTTGTTTATAGGTTAAGATGTCTTTAGGTCTAGATAGGTGTTTTAAGTTGATAAAGATGAGGTATGACAGATATTAATTTACATTCAGAATTTTAGATACACCAAGATAGAAAAGATGTTTTCTTCAAAGTTTCCAAATACAAATAGCCAAAACAAAATGAATGTAACATTTATATAATTCCTGATTGTTTTATGGTTTTTCTTGCTATAGGTAGTTTATTGTATATATGTGTGATAATATAAATATATATGTAAAGAAAAGAAAAATAATTTAAAATTTTTAAAAAGAAAAACCAAAAGAAAGAAAGAAAGAGAAGAAAAAAGAGAAAGGGCCATTGGCTGGGAGTGATATTGCACACCTTTAATCCCAACAATCAGGGCTCAGAGGCAGGTGGATATCTGTGAGTTTGAGATCAGCTTGGTGAGTCCAGAACAGTCAGGACTATTACACAAAGAAAGACTGTCTAGAAAAACCAAAAGAAAAAGAAAGAAAGAAAGAAAGAAAGAAAGAAAGAAAGAAAGAAAGAAAGAAAGAAGAAAATAGAAAAGGCCATGTTCATTTAAACTCTTCCATTTTACTGTCTTAAAAAATACCTTCATTTAAAAAAAACTTCATTTATTATGCAGGATAGGTGGCCAAAAGGACAGCTCGGACAAACACGTTGTGTATTTTTAAGCTCACCATGGCTGGTTATGAAGCCGAAAGCATCCGTGACAATCTGCACATTCCTAGTATGACACATGGAAAGGCAAGCTTCCACCAGCATTCTTGTAGTTCTAGAAGCTTCCACTCTCTTTCAGGTTTTGCTGATCTTTGCAGGCTTACCAGCATTTCCTTTTAAATGAATGCCTGCTCGCTGGCCACCTGGTCTCTGTCCGCGCCCCTCTCACTTCCTGTTAGGCACTGTTAAGCTGCTCATTCAAGTACTTAGTACACCTACCACTCCATCTGTCAAATGTATTTCAAATGCTTCCTCCATCTAACTTCAACCTGTGGCCAGAGCGTTCTGCAGGCATTTTCCTCATCACGCTTGCCACATTGTACTGTCCTTCGCTAAAGATTGCTGTCTCTGCTAACAGCTGTGCTATTTTCAGGTAAGGATCACCTATCCAAGTCGGCTGCCCCATCCTGAGTGACAGCACACAAATAGTGAGCGCTCAAAGGGTTTCTGAATTGGCTGTTGAATATCTATCTCAATAAACAAGGCTTTTCTGTGATGCCCTTCTGTGGGCTGCCCTGAGTGAGGCACTAATGGCAGGTGTTCTATCAAGTGTCAGTGTACCCTGGACGATTACAACCTGAGAACACGGAGCATAGGAAAATGACAGCACCTGTAGCTAAGCCACGGTCATGGAGAAAGACAAGAAAATTGCACCATCTTCCTGGACTTAGATGAAAAAGCCCAGCTCACACAGAGCAGCACATGGGCTACACAGGGTGGGGCAGGGGTGGGGGTGGTAATGCTTGTTTGGTATTCGAGGGAAGGAGTCGATTTTCATGTTATATGTCACTTGTAGAACAATCTATTGTTGCAGTTGGCTCAAAGCCTTTATGCTAAGTTCCTTGCTGCTAGGATAAAAGAGAAAGAAGTCATTTCCCTTCAGTCTCATGGACTCTCTGTCCAAACCATGGAAAAACCAGACTTCTGCAGGGTTCACCATTGCCATGAAAATAAAGCATGACAGAGAGTTAGAGCTGAACAGAGGAGGGGCCAGCTGAGGACGAGAAGCAGAAAGGGGGTACGGAAGGAAATGGAGAGTGGGTGTGCACATGGTGTTTAGGAGACATCTCAGGGCAGCACCAGAGAGAGAGGAAAGAGTAGCATCTCCAAGCCAGACAAAAGTCAGTGCCAAACGTGCACATTATGATCTCTTCCCAATCACTTTGGCATCACGTGGACTCACAGCGGCAGACACAAGCCGCTGTATGCCTCTCTGTAACGTCGCCACAACTCTGGCTGCTTCTGCATCCTCGACTGCTGTCAATACTACAGGCTAAGTAGAAGATTTTGTTGAGCTGGCTTCTTGGATGCAACTTTAGGGACAATAGACTTCTTCCCTACATCTAGAAGGCAGCTTATGGATCCAGGATGTGAGTGCAACTTTTCCCTAGTTCCATTCCTGCAGGTTATCCTTGCTTCTGAGACCCTATGGTACCAAAACGGCCAGCCGTCCTCATCACAAGCCAATACCAGAAAGGTGGAGCCTAGACCCTAAAACATTGTCTCTTGTTGGAAGGAACTGTTCCCAGGGCTCAGGGTCACATATCCCTTATATGGGAGCCTCTCTGACAATAATGCAGCTTGCACATGGCAGAGGGATAAGGAAGTGACACTAGGCAGAATCACCACTCAGCATGATCGTGTTTAACATCTACTTGAAAAGTAAAATGAAGGAGACACTAATCATAATATTTGCTAACCATCAAAGTGTCTAATTTAAAATATGAATGAATTGTATTTTGAAATCTAAAAGACAAAAAATGGGAGTTCTAGAAGGTTGAAGCATATGCCATTGTCTAAATTAGAAAAAGGTCGCTATTTCAAAGACATGGCATTGTTCCTTAAATTCATACGTGAATGTATTGTACATGGTTAAAATTGAGCCCCAATAATTTTGGAACTTAGTAATTTGATTATATACATATGAGTACAGCACACACACACACACACAAACAAACAAACAAACAAACACCAGCTAAGATTTTAAGAGAGAAAAATGGTGATAAAGGATCACATACCATAGCATATAATAAAGATGAAATAAGGGAACAATATGGCACCAGCCCAGGAATCATCCAATATATGAATACAACACATTTTAAGAATCTAGAAATGGAAGAAAGTAGGTAGGCAATCTTCAGACCTTCAGTCTCCCTCCTCTCCTACAAATCCAATCCCCCAGTCTCAGCCCCAGCTCCACAGCAGACCACAGACTAACAGAATGGAGGCAAAAGCAGGATGTGCCCTTCTGCGGCATCTAAGAAACACACGTTAGCATCAAGGACAGACATCATCTTGAGGTAAGTGGATGGAAAATGATATTCCAAGCTAATGGACATAAGATGCAAGACAGTGCAGCCATTTTAATATTTGACAAAATAAGTTTCAAAACAAACTAATCAGAAGAGATATGGAGGTTGAGGTTGTAGGGTAAGAGATGTCATGGGCGAGCAGGCCCTGCCCCTCATCTGCCTTCTAACTGTGTGGGCAACAGAGAGTTATCCTCCCCCTCTGGCTCCTAACCTCCTACTACAGATTGGAGAGCTGGCCCTGGGGTCACGAGAGCAGAACTGTCCTTGCCCTTTGCCATCTGAAGTATTAAGAGACTGGGCCCTGCTCCTTGCCCAGGCAGCACAGTAGAACTGGCCCTGTTGGTGTGGCTGCTGGTGAGCTGGTTCCAAGGGAATGAAAGCATGAGAGTTGGCCCTGCTCCTTGCCAGGTGACACACTGTTGAGCTGGCAGAGCAAAAGCCAGAGGTCTCAAACTTGACCAATGACTCATTGCAAGTAAAGATATTTTGGCAAAATGGTATACTGCGTGACACTATATCTTTCACAAGATTTTTTTGTTTTTAATTTATTTTTGGTAGGGGAGGTGGCAAGTGTGGAGGGTTGCTATGAAGGGACAGGGAGATGAGTGAGATTTGGGTGAATGATGTGAAATTCACAAAGAATTAATTAAAAGTTTTTTTTAAATACAAAGATCTAAGACCACATCAAAAAGATCATCCACAATGTTCAACCAGGTTTCATTCCAGACATGCAGGGATGGTTAGAATATGTAAATCAGTAAATATAATGCACCATATAAAATGACTAAAAGGCAAAAACAACATAATCATATCATCAGAAGCAGAAAAGGCCTCTGACAAACTCCAACACACCTTCATGATAAAAGCCCTGAAGGATGCCGGCTACATGTTCATACATCAGCATCATAAATTTACAACAAGCCCACAGCCGAAATCAGCTAAAATGGAGAGAAACTCAAAACAATTTCATTAAAATCAGGAACAAGACAAAGTTGTCCACTTTCTTGAATTCTTAGCTAGATCAATATGACAACTGAAGGAGACCAAAGCAATACGAAAAGGATGGAAAGAAATCAAAGTGTCTTTATTTGCAGATGATGTAATAGTATACATAAGTGATCCTACTGCTGATAAACACTTTCAGCGTGTGTGTGTGTGTGTGTGTGTGTGTGTGTGCGTGTGTGTCAAAGAGAGGGAAGAGAGAGACAGAGACAGAAGAAGGGAGGGAGGGAGGAAAGGAAGGAGGGACAGGGACAGGGAGCAAGAGAGAGCGCAGTGGCTTCCCAGGTTTCAGGGAGCAGGTAGAGCACAAAGAAGCAGGCTGGGAGAGTAGGTGGTGATGGAACTTTTCTGTATCCTGTAGTTTGGGACGGCCTCAAACTCATAATCCTCTACATTCTCAGTGCTTGGATAACAAGCAGATACTGCAATGCCTGGCTTTGGTTATTCAACAATTTGGGGGCATTTTTTTAATGTAACTTGATGTATTCCATGTGTGTGATGAGGGAACATGCATGCCGCAGTGGAGGTGAAAAGACAGCGTATTTTTAGGGGTAGGTTCTCTCTTTCCACCATAGGTTCTTGGGGTCAAACAGAAGTCACGGTGCTTGTAAGGGAACACTGAGCCCTCTCACTGGCCTTGGACATTTTTCTAATGTTTTTTATTCTGATCACAGTTCCCTTCATCAACTCTTCCCAGATCCTTTCTACCCACCCAATGTCCTTTTTTTCCTCTTTCTTTATAAAACAAACAAACAAACAGAAGATACAAACCAACTGGAGTTACACACACGTGCACACACACACACACACACACACACACACACACACACCATGTGAACACAAAATCAGAAGCCGTAATACACAAGAAAAAGACAAACAATATGAAACAAAGGGTCTAAGATGCCACTGAGTTCATTTTGTGTTGGCTAGTTACTGTGGCCATGAGGGACCTACCCCTAAGTGTGGTTAATATGCCCAGTGAGTCTCCACCAAAGAAAACTAATTTAGCCTCTGAAAGTGGATGCCAATTGGAGAGATAGCTTCTTGGTTAGGGATAGAAGCCCATGCCCACTTTCTCATGTCAGAACTAGGACTCCAGTAAGAGGCCCCAGAAACGTCTAGGTAAATTATTTTGCTATATGAACTTTATAGCAAGTTCACTCTTGTCAAGTGAACACGCCACTCAGGGCACAGCCTCCTCTTGGCCCTGCTGAGCTTCACCCTTCTCCCTTCTGCCCAGAGATAATGACAATACTGACTTCTAAAATCACAGATTTGTTTGTCCCATTTTTGAAATTTGTATAAGTGGAATCCCACAGCTATGATGCATTATGTATTATTTTGCATTTAGCTTCAACACAATGATCATAGAATGCATTCATATGCTGTCTCAACACTTAGTTATCTTTTCTTGTGCTAGGATATTTCATTGAATAGATATAGCTTTTTTTATTCTATCCTACTTTTGATGGAAAATTTTTGCTGTCCAATTTGGCAGTATTATCATGTGCCTCTAAGGGAAAGGCAAGAACCTAGAAATAGATGTCAGAACTTAACATCTGACAAAAGTGGATTTCTTAAGTAAGGGTATCCAATATCAGAGTAGTTCATAAAAATTAAATAAATTTAATATATTCAGAGGAAAATGTAACTCCTCATTGGTAAGAGCAAGAGTGTATTAGTCAATAAGTGGTGTGTTATGGTACAATTGTCTATTCACTCAGAAAAAAATTAGGGTAAATTCCAATCTTATACCAGACACAAAAATCAATTGAAACTTAATTGAAATCTAAATAGAAAAAATAAACTCTAAATGTACCATAACACATTTATCTATTACAACAACCCAATGGATAGCTATTTTATCATTTTGAAGAAGTAGATATTGAGTCTCAGAGAGACTATGGAGCTTACCTGAGGTCACACAAAACCCCATACAGGGAGTTCAGAAGACACCCACAGACTTTGTGCTCTAGATAGTCCCATTAGGTGAACTATCCTTATGTGTGTTCACTCAACCCAACTAAGAACTCTACCAAATAATCATGTCTGCCAGCCCAGAGCATGGCCCAGGCCACCAGAAACCAAGGTGGAAAATGAAACTCATGTCAAAACCTCCAGTCTCACAGCCTGAGTCCCCGGCAAGGGCCACCCAGTTTCTGAACAATGACACAGAGAAGAGATTCATGACCCCAGAATAGGTGATCTATTGCTGTAACTGAGCCTCTTGGTGACATAGTGGTGATTGTCCTGAAGGAAAAATTAGTAGGTGCCCCCAAAAAAAGCAGGATGGGCCCTGGATACCAACCCCATCTCTTCTTGTCAGGGAGCTCCCTCCCAGGAGAATGAGCACTCAGTCTCTGCATGGTTTTCCCAACCAGGGCTGCTGGGGGATTAACAGGGCATAAGGGACATGAGACACCTATTAAGCATCTGCATGCCAGACTATATTAGGAGTGCTGTAAAGAACACAGGAAGGCAGGTTTTAGTTCACTTAATAGTAACATAATAAAACACAGGAGGCCAGGCACTTTATAAAGAAAATGGGTCTATTCACTCACAGTTTGGAAGTGGAAGACCACACGTGGGTAGCTATTTCTATTTTTCCTTCTATCATAACATGTTGTTGGCATCATCTTAGAAGCATGAGAGAAGGATAAAGCAGTCACATGTTGACAGACTTAGGGGTCAGTCTTGCTCTTCTTACAACAACTGCTCTCACAGGAACCAGCTCACTCTACAAAAATAGTGCAATGGATTCATTACAGATTCATCTTGCACTGAGATGGTTCCACTGCCTCTTACAGTGGCGACCACACTGGAGACCAGGCTTCCAATACGTGAACACTCAGGGGATACACTCAAGCCATCCTCAAACCCTTCTATAGCATCCTCCAAAACGAAGGATTCCCCAGTCTCTTCTGTGCCTTCCTACTTCTTCAGTCTTTTCAACTCTAGGACCCCGTGTTTACCAGCAAACACCACCGCCACTGAGCCATATCCCCAGCCTTGCGTAAGTCTCTTCTAAATGGCAGATGCTCCTAGTCCTTATCACTTCTAAGGCTCTGTCTGTCCCAGGTACAGTTACCCCCGGCATAGTCAGAAAACAAACTCCTTAGAAAGTGTGTCTTTGGAACTTCAGGCAAAACCAAGATGAGGACCAGAAAGGGCTGGAAACATTCTGGAAACAGTGGACTCTTAGTTGCAGAAGTGGAAAGTACAATGGGCAGGCATAAAGAAAATAGAGGCCTGGGCAATGGACAGCAGCACAGATGTGAAGGATACAGCATTCTACACTAAAAATAACTGGGCATCACCAATGAGTAATAAAGTCATTAAGAAGGAGGTAGTGGGAAATGCCAGCTTCTTTTTTCCATAAATGTATAAGATACAACACAAGGACATATGAATACCTCCTGTCCCAAAAACCCAGACGACACCAGAGACCCCAGACCCTCTGCTGTGGATTACTACAGGACACACTGCTCAGGTGATCAGAATATTACATAGCGTTCTCTACTCCTTCAGCAAAAACAGGGAGTTGTGTGTGCCATGCAACACCTAAGTGCTGCCTATAGCACATCATGACTTCAGACCTACCACAGAACTCAGAACCTCCGATTCCTCTTCCAGGCTCATTCCTATGACCAATTGGATGCTCAACGCCTATCTCTGTTCAAAACAATCTTAGCAAGCTTACTCACACCAATGGCATGCACTGTGCTCACATCCTGTCCATCCTTGCAATACATTGGGGAGCTTGGAAAGCAATGCGCGTTTTCTGAATTTCTCTCAGTCCCTCCACGTGTCCCTCTCCAATTCTTCCTTCTCTCCCTTTTCCACTCCCTCTTTCTCTCCTTCAGTCTTTTTATTCTTTTTCCTCTTATAAAAATGTGTACACAAATAATTTGATCCATTTCCCACTAATAAGAACTAAGCACAAATCATCATTAATTTAATACCATAATGTACATGATTAGCGTAAGTAATCAGCATCTAAGAGTGCTGCATCCAACAAAACCGTTATTCACTGTGAACTGACAAAAGACGCAACTTACTTTTAAAAAATAATATCTGCAGTTTTTGATGCAGAAATAAAGCATGGACTTGACATAATGAATATTACATAAAGTAAAATCCAGGATCAATACATTTTGATATGTACAATATCTAATCAATATATCAAATTTTGTTTCTGGGTTTAAGTGGGAAAGAATGTACCCAAATGAAAATGATTTTAGTAGAGTTAACATTTTTAGAAATGGTCTGATTGTGCTATGTAGAAAATTGATCAAGAGATTAAATTGACTTAATGGAATCACTCTGGCAAATATTGTCAGGATGGAAAGTCCATCTAAGTTGATATATTTCTAATTAAAATTGTTAAATTCAAAATGTTCTCAGAGCCAAAAGAGCAGGAGGAAATGTTCTCAAAGTCAAAAAAGGAAGGGTCAACATGCTGAGGTCAAAATGTCCTGTAACAAACTCTGGTGCCCCATAATGGACCATGTCCCTTGGATGGGGAGGCCTGGTGGCACTCAGAAGAAAGATAATAGGCCACCAAGAAGAGACTAGATACCCTAGGAGCATATACAGGGAGAGGAGGTCCCCCTCAGTCGCAGACATAGGGGAAGGGAGTAGGAGAGGAAGCCGGAGGGAGGAAAGAAAGGGAGGATACAAGGGATGGGCTAACAATTGAGATGTAATATGAATAAATTAATAAGAAAAATTTTTAAAAAGAATAGGAAAAAATGTCCTGTAATATGACAGATGTAGACACCACGCTGGGTCACATCAGAAAGAAGAAAAAAGATGAGTGTGTGCTCTGTAGAAGTAAAGCAGTTGTACATGGATACATGAACTGAGCAAGCACCTAGAATATTAGCAAACTAAGACAAGGGAAGAGGAACATGACCTCCATAAAACGACAAGGGAAACAATAGAACATATCCATGAGACTAGTGTAAAGACCAAGTGAGACAGTCCCTACAAGGTGCTCGGCTCTGGTGCAGTAGAAGCCCAATGAACACTTGTCAGAAGAGCAGGCAGATTTGAGGAACTGAAGATGAGTTTCACATGGGCTAGCCTTACTGAACCTCTCTGAGTTCCTTGCAATCCTCTTTCAAATTAGCTCTAACAAGACCTACTCACTTTCCAGGGCTCAACTTGTATGCACACAGGCCCCATCACAGGGAGACTGCCCTTGAGCCTTGTTCTGCCTCTGCCCCTCTCATCCTCACCTGGAAAATATTTATGTGTCCTTCACAACCCAAACTAATGTCGTTCCCTCTATGAATTTTCTATTGGCTCTGCTGCCAAGATCCCAGTGCCTTTTATCCATATTTCATCACCTCACATTATCGGAGCTGGTTGCTATTTCCCCCATTACATAAAGAGCTTCTTGAAGCTCGTTTTCACTTAGACTCATCAGCACCTGATGCCGGGAGACAGTTTTGTAATAATGCCCAAACTGGGCTAAAGCTTCCCAGATTGACCTCAGCAATCTAGCCTATTTTGAAAACTGAATTATTTTGTATTTTCTTTGCCTACAAATACTTCTGGTGGGCAAGAGTTACATTAATGAAATGCCAATTTACTGTTCAGAGAAGATTCTAGAACATTTTACCTGCAAAGGACTGTGACTGTTGCATGTAAGAAGTCTTCCTAAACAACAGAGATCTCATTCCTTACAGTCAGGGAGATTCAGGCACTGTCCACCTTGATGGCCACAGAAACCCTGAGCAGCTTTGTCACAGTAGTAAGTTATACCACATTATTTGATGAGATTCTACTCTGGTTCACACTTGTAGCACGGTAACTATTTAAGATAGTTGTCATGGGTTGAGAATTGCAACACTAAGGATAATTTTGTGCTTTTAAATTCAATTCTCTCTCTCTCTCTCTCTCTCTCTCTCTCTCTCTCTCTCTCTCTCTCTCTCTCTCTCTCTCCATATGTGTGCAACCAAGGCTTTATTTTCTTTAAAGTATTTGTAAAGTCAATGTTTGTGAATGACATCCTCCCTCATTGCCATCTTTTATAAAAATTAGCATCACCGAAAAGATAATGCTAATAGTGATGCTAAGCTTCGTGAAGGATGATGGAGGATAAGAAGGTGATCAGAGAATAAGATTCCACCAAAAAGAGGGGAAATGGAATGTTGGGTGGTAGGGTTGTTAACCCAGATCCCAGCAAAACTCTCAGGGCTTTGGAGAATGATTGTAGTGAGCCCAGAGGTGCTGGACCACCAGCCCACCATACCTTCTGCTCCAGTGAAAATGTTCATCCCTAGACATGGAATGACAACTGAGCTTCCATAGTTCTAGGTACCAAGGGATTTATTGAGAAATGAGAAGATGCATTCCACTAGTGTAGACTAGGAGAGCAGAATAACATATATGCACACATGTGCACACACACACACACACACAGAGAGAGAGAGAGAGAGAGAGAGAGAGAGAGAGAGAGAGAGAGAATACAGAGGGTCTACCAGCTGTCAAGTAGTGGAATTCACAAAAAAAATAAAATTAAATTAAATGAAAATAATGACAGTTCCTGCACTTCTGTTTGTTGGCTGTAAATTCATGGCTACGCCATTAGAAGGTTTTGATGATGAATAAAAGGACATGTGGAAGTTGAGTGGAGAGTCGTGTCTGACTTTCACATGTACTCTGGTGCCTCATATTTGACCACATCCCCTGGATGGGGAGACCTAGTGACACTCAGAGGAAGGATAGCAGGGTCTTGCGGAAGCCCTATTACCAGTTTTCTGGGCTCAAACCACATGCCGAGCTCAGCTAGATTCTCAGGACCCAAACTGTCTGCCAAGCTCAGCTAGGCACTCTGGGCCCAATCCGCACACTGAGCTCCCCTAGGGACTCTGGCCCAAAATGCATGCAGAGTCCAGCCAGAATTCTTGGGCTGGGACTGCGCACCAAGCTCAGCTAGGGGCTTTTGGCCCAAAGCACGTGCTGTGGTCAGCTACAGACTCAGGGCCCAAACTGTCCGCCAAGCTCTGCCAGGAATTCTGGATTCAAACTGCGAATCGTGTCCAACCGGAGTCTTAGAGCCGGGACTGTGCCAAAAGCTCAGCTAGAGTCTCTGGGACCAACCTGTCTGCCAAGCACAGTTAGGGACTCTGACCCCAAAGTGCACGCCGAGCTCCACCCAAGTCTCCGGGGTGGAATTGTGCACCGAGCTCAGCCAGGGACTCTGGGCCCACACTGTGTGCTGAATTCAGCCCAGAACTCCGGGCCTAAACTGCGTGGAGAGTCCAGCCAGAGTCTCAGG
Organism: Acomys percivali; assembly: GCA_907169655.1. NCBI lineage: Eukaryota > Metazoa > Chordata > Mammalia > Rodentia > Muridae > Acomys > Acomys percivali. Next base: position 4,104,384 of record OU015757.1, on the reverse strand, counting down.
GCCACCGAGCCGGTGCACAAAGCTCAGCTAGAGTCTCTGGGACCAATCTGACTGGCAAGTCCAGCTAGGGACTCTGGGCCGAATCTGCGTGCTGACCTAAGCCTGAGTCAGAGCAGCAGAACTGCACGCTGAGCTGAGCTAGCGCCTCGGGTGGAACTGAGTGCTCCACCCAGCCTGCATCACAGCAGGGGAGCTGTGGCTGAGCTGAGCTAGTGCCTCGGGCAGAACTGCTTGCTGAGCTGAGCTAATGTCTCCACGGCACTGCGCACTGAGCTGAACTTGAGACTCAGGGGCTGAACTGTCCGCCGAGTTTTGTTTGGGTCTCAAGGCACCACGTGACCCAAATCCTGCCCAGAGTCCCCTCTCCTGCAGCAACTCCCACCGGCCACCACACCAATGGCCTCTGCCGGAGGGCTCCGATCTGCAAACCTCAGCCACTGCTGCTCCTGCCGCTGTCGCCGCCCACGCCGCCACTTCAATTCGAGAAAATCCGTGCTCCTCCCGTGTGCAGGGGCATGCAGGTCCTCTGCATGCTAGTCCCTTCAAACCGTGGCGCACTCCTGCTGCCATGATGTGGGGACCTCAGTGTTCCTGGTTCAGAAATCTGTGCAATTCCCTGAATTGTTTACTGGAGCTTCTAAACATGGTCCACACTGCTCGCCGCCATCATCTAAAGAGGTGTTTTTTTTTTTTTTTTTTTTAAATCTCTGAAGCCTATAGCCTACAATATGAGGGGCGTGGCTTTAGATCTCTAGAAAAGAAAACATAATCCCAGGTCAACCTTTGTTCTACAAATGAATGATACTTGTTCTGTGAATGAATGAATAAACTAACAAATGCACCAGTTTTTGTTCAACTCTTAGTGCCACTCTGTCTGTGAAAACAGTGTGACTGTGTTTAAAGAATGCTACGTGGCTGCTGTAGATGTGATAGGAAAATGAGAGCATCGGGGGCAAAATGGAGAGAGAGTGGCCAACAGAGGCAGAAGGAAAAAGGAAAGGAAAGGCCTGCCCTCACTTCTGGAAGTGAGGAAAACAGTGCTGATGAGATGAGAAGTGGGAGAGCAGAACCCGGGCATGGGCCCTGCTGCTGGAAGTTAAAGATAACCTTAAAATGCTCCGAGTATTAGGAGGGGAGGAAGGGGGCTCATGTACCTTTCATGGAAAGCAAGAAATAAAAACTGCTTGAAGTAGATAAAAGAAAAAATAGATGTAAGTACACGACTGAGGCTTTGCGTAGCAAAAATCCCAGAATGAGTGAAAACAGAAATGGCTTAGAAGGTGCCTCCTCTAGAGAGCAGGCTGCAGGAGGAGCGAAGGCTGCAGCTTTTAGTCAGTGAGCGCTTCAATGCTCTGAGACTTGTCACCATGTATATCTATTGCTCTGATCAAATTTCTTAATTTTAATAGATAAAATTCTGGAAACAGGTTCTCTGAATCAATGACAATGTGTTGACAATATTTTGGGATGGTGTTAAAGAAGAAGAATAGGCCTGGTTTAATAGTGCCCTGGGGAGCGATGGTATCCCCCACAATTCAACTCCGTAAACATTTATTGAGTAAATAGATTGCCTGTGACAGCACCTCTGCTAAGCCATGGAAGGATAAAAAACAAATGAACCAGCCATAGTTCCTGCCCCCAGGAGCTTATAGGAAAGTAAGAGAAAAGCATGAGCACACAAGATAAGGCAGAATATAAAGGCTTCACGTCAACCAAAACACAGTGGGGCTGGGAGAAGAGTGGACAACCAGACTTGTGAGGAGTATGGAGGCACAGCTAATGCCGCGCATGCCCACCACAGCATAGATGGACAGTGTCCCACTGAGGACTCCAGTGACTTCACATGCCAGTGAAGACCTAGATAGATACTGTATCAGTTGACCCTGGACCCAGCATCTTATGGTCTCTGGAAGGCTCTGGAATTCCCTGTGGCTCCAGGATTGTGGTCTTTTTCAAATGAATCACCCGATGAGTTAAGACCTTGAAAATGGGTAATCTTTGAGCAAATAGAAATCAAGGAGCAGAACAGTGCAAACAGAAAACATAAGGAGAACAGACAGAAAAGAGGAAACTTTGTGTTTCCTTTCAAAACGTCTGACGGCTTCCACATTTCTCTTGTGCTGGAGAGACAGCTCAATGGTTAGGAACATTGACTACCATGGCAACGGACCTGGGTTTGATTCCCAGAACCCACATGTCTCTCACAACCATGTGTTACTGTAGTTCAAGGGGATCCAACACCCTCTTCTGGCCTCCCTGGGCACTAAGCACACACATGGTGCAGATATATATATGTAGGCAAAATACACATACAAACAAAATAAAAATATCCTTTTTTTAAACTTTATGTATCCCTTGTGTCTGTCTTTCCCATCTGATGAGCACATGAAACTAAACTACATATTAACTCATTTGCTACCACAGCCTTAGAAAAACCCAACACATGTAAGCTGCTTTGTCAGTCACGCTGGGATGGGGCACAGTTGGGAGAGTGTTGGTCTAGTATGCTTGATGCTGGATCCAGGCCCCAGAACCACATAACCTAGACTTGATGATGCACATGTGCAACACCAGCACTCAGAAGATGGGGAAAGGAGAGCCAGAGGTTCAAGGTCTTCCTTGGCCACATAGAGTTCTAAGACAGCTGGGCTTAAAGATAATCTTTGTAAAAAAACAGAGAGAGAGAGAGAGAGAGAGAGAGAGAGAGAGAGAGAGAGAGAGAGAGAGAGAGAAATGAACTTCCTTGCTCATGGATTGGAAGAATTAACATAGTAAAAATGGCCATCCTACCAAAAGCAATTTATAGATTCAATGCAATCCCTATCAAAATACCTACACAATTTTTAAAGACATTGCAAGATCAATTCTCAACTTCACATGAAAAAACAAAAAACCCAGAATAGCTAAAACAATCTTGTACAATAAAAGATCCTCTGGAGGAATCTCCATACCTGATCTCAAGGTGTACTATAAAGAAACAGTAATTAAAACAGCATGGTACTGGCACAGCAATAGGCTGGTTGATCAGTGGAATCAAATTGAAGACTCAGATATGAATCCACACACATATAGTCACTTGATTTTTGACAAAGAAGCCAAATCTATTCAATGGAAAAAGGATAGCATCTTCAACAAATGCTGCTGGTCTAACTGGGTGTCTACATGTAAAAAATGCAATTGGACCCATATTTGTTACCACGCACGAAACTCAAATCCAAATGGATCAAAGACCTCAACATAAAACCAGAGGCACTAAATCAGTTAGAAGAAAAAATGGGGAAGAGCCTGGCAAAGATTGGCACAGGAGACAACTTCCTGAACAGAACACCAACCACTCAAGTCTTAAAGTCAACAATTAATAAATGGGATCTCATGAGGCTGAGAAGCTTCTGTAAGGCAGGAGACACTGTCAAGAGAACAAAGCGACAGCCTACAGACTGGGAAAAGATCTTCACCAACCCTACATCTGACAAAGGTCTAATATCCAAAATATATAAAGAACTCAAGAAATTAAACACCACCAAACCAAATAACCCAATTGAGAAATGGGGCTCAGAACTAAACAGAGAATTCTCAACAGAGGAATATCAAATAGCTGAGAAACACTTAAAGAAATGCTCGTCCCCGTTAGTCATCAGAGAAATGCAAATCAAAACAACTCTGAGATTCCATCCTACACCCATCAGAATGGCTAAGATCAAAAATTCAAGTGACGTCACATGCTGGCGAGGATGTGGAGAGAAAGGAACACTCCTTCATTGCTGGTGGGAATGCAAACTAGTACAGCCACTTTGGAAATCTATCTGGTGCTATCTCAGAAAACTGGGAATAAAGCTTCCTCAAGACTCAGCTATTCCACTCCTTGGAATATACCCAGAAGAGGCTCCAGCACACAACAAGAAAATTTGCTCAACCATGTTCATAGCAGCCTTATTCATAATAGCTAGAACATGAAAACAGCCTAAGTGTCCCTCAGTAGAAGAATGGATAAAGAAACTGTGTTACATTTATACTATGGAATACTACTTAGCTATTAAAAACAAGGAATTCCTGAAATTTGTGGACAAATTGATTGAGCTAGAAATGATCATAATGAGTGAGTTAACCCAGAAGCAGAAAGAGTCAAATGGTATATACTCACTTATATCTGGACACTAGCCCAAGGGATATGCCCCATGAAAGTCTTCACTTACCAGGAAAGTGGAACAGAGGGGTGGACATCTTATTGACACTCCAGGTGAGAGAAGTGTGGGAGAATGGAGAAATAGAAGGATCCAGAGGGTCCTAGAAACTGACAAGAAGAACATTATGATGGGCAGATGTGGGCCCAGGCGTCTTGCTCAAACTATGTCACCAGCCAAGGACAATACATGCAGGAAACTTCGAACCCCTACCCAGATCTAGCCAGTGGACAGGACATTCTCCACCATTGAGTGGAGAGTGGGTTCTGACTTTCACATGAACTCTGATGCCCCATATTTTACCATGTCCCCGGATGGGGAGGCCTGGTGGTACTCAGAGGAAGGATAGCAGGCTACCAAGAAGAGACTTGATACTCTATGAGCATATACAGGGGGAGGAAGTCCCCCTCAGTCACAGTCATTGGGGAGGGGAGTAAGGGGAAATGGGAAGGAGGAATGGGAGGATACAAGGGATGGGAATAACAATTGAGATGTAATATGAATAAATCAATAAAATATATTTTTAAAAGAGAGAGAGAGAGAGAGAGAGAGAGAGAGAGAGAGAGAGAGAGAGAGATTGAAATTGTAGACAAACTCTACCAGCCAACTGAAAGGCGAGAGTGAAAGACGGTGCTACCATCCGGCCACAGATCAAGGGCTTTGGGTCAGTCTGCCCCAACACCCACTCCACCTCTGAGCTGCTGGAGCATGTGAAGAGACAAGTCCTATAGACCTAAAGCCACAGAATCACCATGACTCTGGGCAAGAGCGGGAGAGCCAAGAGGAGCCTCGGCAATGGTATCGATGGTATGTCAGAGACCAGAGGCCCTGAATGGACCCCTGACTCATTGCAATAAACATTTGCATGTGAAGCTGTTTGGGCAAAAAGAAATAGACTGTGTGATAGATAGATAGATAGATAGATAGATAGATAGATAGATAGATAGAT
>OU015757.1:4040624-4095109 GCA_907169655.1 Acomys percivali | reverse complement strand
TCTCTCTCTCTCTCTCTCTCTCTCTCTCTCTCTCTCTCTCTCTCTCTCTCTCTCTCTCTCTTCCCCCCTTCCCTCTCTTGGTCGGCCTCCTGGCCAGCATGAGATGAGTGTCTTTGCTCCACAGCATGCCCCTACCTTGACGTTCTGCTTTTCCCACAGTCCCAGAAGCAATGCAACCAAGTGGTCACAAACTAAAACTTCTGAGCCCACAGACAAGATCAATCTTTTCTCTTTTAAGTTGATTTTCTTGCATGTTTTCTCACAGTGATGGAAACCTGACATAGAAGACTTTGAAAATTTATGATCCCTAGACTATAAACAGATAAATGAAGTCAATATCTCTAAGAATAGTGCCAGGCATAAGTATTCATCACCTACATAAACACACTGGGGTGGAGGGGATGAATCCTTGGTATAAGTAAGTAGAACCTACAAGTCCAATCTCATTAAAAATATCTCCTGGCTGCAGCTTAAATTACCTGAGTGTAATGGATGTATGCCAGGCCCCACACAGATCACACTTAGAATTCCTGGAGATGGAACTGACACTGCTAAGTCTATGGCGTTGCCACTATGGTGCAGCCAGGGTTTGCAAACGGTCATCTGTTCTTATAAAAGAAAAAAGCCTTTCTCAAGAACAAAGACACACTCATTCACTTACAAATGCTTATGGTTACTTCTCTGCCACCACACCAGGCTAGGCACTTGTGACAGAAACTCTAGACACAGGTGCCTCTAACTCCAATTTCACTGCGGCATTCATATCAATAATATTGGTGTGGTGGTTTGAAAACGAATATATTTGAATACTTAGTCTTCAGGAAGTGGATCTATTTGAGAAGGATTAGAAGGTGGTGGCCTTGCCGGAGGAAGTGTGTCACTGGGGGTGGGCTTTGAGGTTTCAAAAGTCCACACACCAGACCCAGTCCCCCCCTCCCCACCTCACCCTCTCTGCCAATGAATCGGGATGTAGCTCTCAGCCCCTGCTCCAACACCAACTTGCATGCCACTACGCTTCCCACCATGATGACAACTGTAACAAAGCCCACAATTAAATGTTTTCTCTTGTAAAATTTGCCTTGGTGGGGGCTGGAGAGATGGCTCAGAGGTTAGGAGCATTGACTGCTCTTCCAGAGTTCAATTCCCAGCAACCACAGTGGCTAACAACCATCTATAATGACATCTGGTGTCCTCTTCTGCAGCTGTACATGCAGGCAGAGCACTGTATAGATAATAATAAATAAATAAATCTTTTTTTAAAAAAAATAATTGTCTTGGTGCCTCGATTGTGGTGTCTCTTCAGAACAATAGAACAATGACTAAAAACAACTAGTATATGAGAAAATATTTGTCAACTTTAATCTCCTTTATTTTTTTCTTTCCCATTATACTACTTGATTTTTTTTCTACAAAAGACAGGGTTTGGAGCAACCAACCAAGATCTGATTTGAATTTGGATCCTTTCCATGAGATGGAACCCACACTCATGCTGCTTGGGTGGCCAAGACCCTAAGACTACATAAGACAGGGAACTAAGGGGAAGCCAAATGCTCGGGTTCTGCTAAAGACATGTAGCAATAAGATGACTTCTAACAACATCCTACTGTACTCACAGCTCTGTGCCTTGCTCTGCCATCATCAGAGAAGCTTCCCTATTCAGAAGATGGGAACACATATAGAGACCCACAGCCTGGCAGTGGGCAGAGTGAGAGAACCTGGAACAGTCCGTGCTGAATGAGGGGTCTCCATCAAATCCCTCCCTCTCCTCAGGACTCAGGGCATAAAGAGAATAATAACCAGAGGGGACGGAGGACACCACGAAAACAAGACCTTCTAACCACAAGGCCAACATACACAGGAGCTCACTGAGGCAGCATGTACAGGGTCTGTGCCTGATGGGGTCCTAGAGCTGAGAGGAATGGACGCAAATACCTCCATCCCTAACCCAGAAGCTATCTCCAACTGATAACCACTTGAAGATGGGGACTTGGATCTCTCCAAGAGAGTCTCACTGGGGAAACAAACCATGCTAAAGGGTTCCCCTCATGCCCAGAAGTAGAAGACAACACAAAACAAACTCAGCAGTACCCTTGGAGGTTCTTTCTTTGTCACATAATGATGTAACAGGGTAGTTTTTTTTTTCCTTATAAATCTTTAGTGTGTATCATACGGCTGGCAGTTTTGGGTGGGTCTTTTAACTTTTAATTGATTCTTTGTGACTTTCACATCATACGCCCCCTCATCTCCCCATCTCTTCAAGTCTACCCTCCACCCTGGCAATCTCCCTTTCCCAAAGAAACTAAACAGCCAAAATTTAATTTTTTTAATTTTTAAAAAAGTGAACAAAAACAAAGGAAAACTAAAAATAAATCTTGTCATGGAATCGTAGTGTGTCACAATGTGTCACACAGTCTACTTTTTTGTCCACACATCTTTACTTGCAAATGCAATTTGTTCATTGCAGTGAGTCATTGGTCTGGTTCAAGGCCTCTGGCTTCTGCTACACAATCAATACTGGATCCTCATGAGGACTGCTCTTGGAGCTCTTGTTGTTGCCCTGTGTCATGGAGATCCTGAAGATTTGCATCTGCAGGTCCAGCCCCTTCCCACGCTCCAGCAGTTCACAGATAAGGTAGGAGTTGGGGTGAGCCAACTTAAAACCTCAGATCTATGTGGTAGCTGAGCGAGTGAGCCCTCCAGCTCTCCAGCACCTACACCCCCAAAATGAGCTCTCCAGAACTACCCCAGTTAGTTCACCCAATGCTATAGCAGGCAAGGGGCAGGGCCAGCTCCCCTGCTCTCTTGCCCTCAGGGCCAGCTCACCAGCACCCACACCACCAAAGCCAACTCTACTGTGCTGCCCAGGAAAGATGCTATCACAAGTGCTACAGCTGATGATGGATAGGAATAGCTCTTCCTCTCTCATGACCTCGGGCCTAGGTCTCCCACCTGCTGGAGGTGGTGAGGGACAAGATGGGGGAGGGCATCTCTCCCAAGTTCGCCATCTTATAGCAGATGAGGGGCGGGGCCTGCTCACCCACACTCTGCCACCAGGGTCAGCTCTCTGCTGCCTAGGCAAGGCCCACTCCCCAGAATGCTGCAGCTAGAGAGGGGCAGGGCCAGCTCTGTATAGCCCTTGGACAGCAACATGGTCCCAGGCAGATGTGCAGACCAGGGACATCTGCTTGGCCTTTGATGATAATAACAATGCAGACTCCTGCTGCTGCATGGCCCCAGACCCAGACACAGCCCTCAGCAACAGGATGGGCCGGAACTTCACCATGGACTCAGGTTGCAGGAAAGGCTGCACTATGTGTGACAGCAGGCAGGCCTCTGGATGTCTTCCACCCACGCACACTACCCATTTTGTGTTTTTAGGGCTTCTTGAGTGAGCAAGCACGTGTATCTCTGCACCTGTGTGTTTCTTGTGCTTTTCCTTTGGCTCTTTTGCTTCTGTTTGCTTTGTCCTATTCAAACCTATTTATTTTTGTTTTATTATTCCTTAGGTGCCTCAGTTTTTTTTTCTGATGATAAACAGAAAGGGCATGGATCCAGATGGGAGGGGAAGAAGAGAGGAGCTGGAAGAAGTAAAGGGAAAGGAAACCAAAATCAAAATGTATTGTATGGGGGAAATATCTATGTTCAATTTTTTAAGAAGAAGAAGGAGGAGGAGGAGGAGGAGGAGGAGGAGGAGGAGGAAGGAAGTCAGGTCCCACCATTACAGCCCAGTCTGGCCTCTAACTTGAGATTCTTCTGCCTCTGTCTCCCAGTGCTGCGATTATAGGCATGTACAGCCATGCCTGGCCAACTAAGATTCACTCTGAGTTTTGCTTTATGGTTCAATACAATAAAATCAGTAAGATGTGGAGTCAGTGCCCTCTCTGGCCTGTCTCACTAGCTTCAAGACACTTCATCAAGACAAGGTTCGTTTCACTTTCCCTCCAGTAAGTGGCTGCAAGGAAAGATTGCTCTCTGCTTCTCCAATGAGCCCTGGTCCTCAGGGAGACTTGACTGCCTCCCTTTAATTACTAGAAGTTCAGCTGGTTATTTCCATGGGGCTTCTGTCCTCTCCCTCACACAAGCAGAGAAGAGTGCCTTCCTGACTGCCCATCCCCTAAAAAATAAAAACAAAGAATTTCACTCTCTCTCTCTTTTCCCCCTCCTGTATCTCACTTGTGCAAAGAAAATAGAAGTCTCAGGAAACTTGGCTCCAGGTAACCTTTCTTGAGCCCGTGGATACACACAGCAAGGACACAGCTCAGAAGTTTAAACAAGACATGTGTCTGTTCCATCTTTCCAAACTTTGTCGCGAACACAAAGCTGTGGTTAGTTTGAGAGGAGATGCAGAGAAGAGCCTCATGCCAGTGAGAAAGAGGTTCGCGGGGCTCTTGAGCTGGACGTTCACCAGGGTCCACCTTCTTCCTAAGGGCTGAAATGGCCCTTTTAGTTGAGTGATGCAGTTTTGACTCTCCCACCTCCCTCTGCTGCTGGCGATCCCAGACCTGCTTCTTAGAGTCTCGCAGGCTATCACTCAGCTCGCAACTCACACTGGCCCCTTGGGAATGTCAGCTCTTTTTTTAAATATTTTATTAATTTATTCATATTATATCTCAATTGTTAGCCCATCCCTTGTATCCTCCCATTCCTCCCTCCCTCTTTCTCCCTACTCCCCTCCCCTATGTCTGTGACTGAGGGGGACTTCCTCCCCCTGTATATGCTCATAGGGTATCAAGTCTCTTCTTGGTAACCTGCTATCCTTCCTCTGAGTGCCACCAGACCTCCCCATCAAGGGGACATGGTCAAAAATGGGGCACCAGAGTTCACATGAAAGTCAGACCCCATTCTCTACTCAACGGTGGAGAATGTCCTGTCCATTGGCTAGGTCTGAGTAGGGGTTCGAAGTTTACTGCCTTTATTTTCCTTGGCTGGTGCCATAGTTTGAGCAGGACCCCTGGGCCCAGATCCGCACGTCATAATGTTCTTCTTGTAGATTTCTAGGACCCTCTGGATCCTTCTATTTCCCCATTCTCCCATGTTTCCCTCACCTAGAGTCCCAATAGGATGTCCCCTCCCAAACCAAATAACCCAATTGAGAAATGGGGCTCAGAACTAAGTAGAGAATTCTCAACAGAGGAATATTAAAGAACACTTTAATATTAAAGGAACACTTAAAGAAATGCTCAACCTCCTTAATCATCAGAGAAATGCAAATCAAAACCATACTAAGATTCCATCTTACACCCATCAGAATGGCTAAGATCAAAAATTCAAGTGACACCACATGCTGGTGAGGATGTGGAGAAAGAGGAACACTCTTTCATTGCTGGTGGGCATGCAAACTAGTACAACCACTTTAGAAATCTATCTGGCGCTTTTTCAGAAAACTGGGAATAGGGCTTCCTCAAGACCCAGCTATTACACTCCTTGGACTATACCCAGAAAATGCTCCACCACACAACAGGGACAGATGCTTAACCATGTTCATAGCTGCCTTATTCATAATAGCCATAACCTGAAAACAGCCTAAGCGTCCCTCAGTAGAAGAATGGATAAAGAAACTGGTACATTTACAGCTATTAAAAACAAGAAATTCCCAAAATTTGTGGACAATGGATTGAACTAGAAATTATCATAATGAGTGAGTTCACCCAGAAGCAGAAAGAGTCAAATGGTATGTACTCACTTATATCGAGACATTAGTCCAAGGGGCATGTCCCATGAAAGTCTTCACTTAGCAGGAATGTCAGTTCTTATGCAGAATAACCTTGTTTCTACAAAACAGGACTCATTACCTCAATTCTTGTCTTTCTCTTCTTTTATACACTGTTTTCAGGGGGAAAGGCAATGAATGTAGATGCCTCTTGGAGATGAGTGGGTCAGACAGAGCCCATCAAATCCTGCCTCTTTAGGCATCCCAGTTGTTCTTCCTGTGACCAAAATCAGCTTGGGGAGGAAAGGGTTGATTTCATCTTAGGTCTTGTAGTCCATCATGAAAAGTCAGGGCCGGAATTTAAGGCTTGCAGGCAGAACTAAAGCAGAAACCACCTGCCCAGGCATAGCACAGTCCACAGTGGGCAGACACCTCTCCCCACATCACTCATAATCAAGAAAATGCCCTACAGATCTGCATAAAGACCAAGGTGACCAAGACGCTTTCTCAACTGAGGTTCTTTCTTCACAGATTGCCTGGCTTGTGTAAAGCTGACAAAGAAATTCTTATCAACACTAGGATCATGGGATTCTGAGGGCCATTGCTCATGTCCTAGAGAAGGAGATAAAGGTCCCACAAGGGTCACTTACGTAATTACACAGTCGACAACCTATATGACATCACCTTTTGAGATGCTAAGGACTTTGTCAGATCTTACCATTAAGGAGAGAGCTCTTGGCTTGCCCATTACCCTCAGGTTAATGGCTCTGACTTCTCACTGCCAAGCTATTGCAGTAGCAATCTGACAGTCACTCTTGTCTGTCACTCAGGTCCCACATCCCTTCCTTCCCTGAGACTCAGTAAGCTGCTCCCCCATGTCCTATCAACTGTGCTCAACTCCACCACTGCTCCCCTTACCCTGAGCCACCATCTCCACCCACCAGGTCTACCTGTGCTGCAAACAGCCAGGCCTGAGGAACAGGACCATCACTCCAACTACCCTGAAGCTAAGGTAGGAAGACTGCAAGTTCAAGGCTGAGATTCTGTCTCAAACTAAAATGCAAAATGAAAATGAGCATTAGAGTGATTTCCTCACATCTGCACAGGGTCCAATCCCCACTACCACAAAAGAAGGAGGGGAAAACTTAAATCCTGCCATCAACCTCCCTGCCTCTCACTCTTGATGCAGCACAGTCCATTTCCCACCCAGCAGGCACTTGTCTTCAGAAGTGGAAAACCCGTGAAGACACCGCTTTGCTTCAACCCACCGACAGATCCTCCTGCTGGGTAAAGTTCAGCTTCCTTTCCTTGGCCTATAAACTCTAGTCCTGTATGGAGAACTCGGGGTTTCTCAATCCAGTACCTGGACATTTGGAGATGGATCACCCTATGTGGTGGGACATTCCATACATTGTAAGATGCTTAGCAGCATCCATGGGATGCCAGAAGCAGGCGCTAAGTGTGATGCTGTCAGGCCCCAAATTCTAAACTCATCTGATGCCACCCCCAGCCTCTACCCAGACACTACCTGGGTCTTTGTATTACATGTCATTCCCACTGCTGTGACCATGTGCTGAATTAACTTTAAGGAAGAAGTATTTGTTTTGGTTCATGGCTTCAGAGAGTTCAACCCATGGTGTCTCGTTTCCATGGGCGTGGGCAGAGTATCATCATGGTGGGAGGGCATGGTGATGTTTTTCCTCACATCTTGCCTGACAGGAAGAAGTGTAAGGAGACACAGGAAGAATCCAAGGCAAGACACAGCCCCAAGAACACCCCTCCACTGCACTGCTTCCTCCAAAGGCCCCTCCTGCCTTCCAGTATGCCATCATAGTATGACTCAGTCAAAAGTTTGGCCCATTCATTAGTTCGAAGCCCCCACCCACCTCCAGCAGTGTATAAGCCAGCACTACACAATCCTGGGATTCTCACGGTCCACTCAAGGTCACAGCCCAGACTGACTACAGCATCTTCTGGATTCCAGCCCCATCCCTTCCAGGCTCACTTCAAACTTACCTTCTCTGCTGCCCTGCTCCTTCTGCTTCCTCCATGGCTGGCTACATACAGTAGGTAGTTAATAAATACCACCTACTGCTAGACTCCTAATTGTTACCGCAGAAGATAGCAGCCCCTGAATAAACCCATCACTTGGCACTTGCGAGCTCTGAGAGGCTTTATAAAGGACTCGTTAACACTTACCCTGACCCTTACCCTGCCATTTTATAAGCATAGACAGGCTATATAATTTTCATGTTGTCCTACGGCTTGTGGTTCATTCTGTGGTTCACCCAAAAATCTCAATCAACTGTTTGAATCTGTTTGCCTCCCCTGGGTCTGACATAAGCACAGTCATAGTGCTGTTCTCTATGAAGCTGAGTTGGTGCTCAATAAAGTGAAGGAAGGAAGGAAGGAAGGAAGGAAGGAAGGAAGGAAGGAAGGAAGGAAGGAAGGAAGGAACAAATGTTAAATAATGATTTGGTGAATGGATAAGATTAGAACTTATGTTGGTCAGGCTACCTAGATCCCTTTTGAGGCCCTAGTGTAATAGGAACCAAGAGAGAAGTTGCTGTTTGTTTGTTTGTTTAACATACAGGCTTGTTGGACTCAAGTCCCAAGCTCTGCCTTTCAGTAGACTGTGACTTTGGGCAAGTCACTAAGCTCTCTGGCCCTCAGTGCTTTCATCTGTAAAATGGGATAATAATAACGTCCCCTTATAGGGTCTCTACAGAGACTGAGATCATAAACCATTTGAGTGCTGTGGACATAGCTCTGCAGACAAGGTGGTTGTCACAAAAGCATAAGGGTCTGAGTTTGAGCCCCAGCAGTGCCCACATTAAAAAAAAGAAGAAGAAAGCACACTTAACCTTAGCACTGGAAAGACAGAGACAGGAGGCTGCCTGTACTCACTGCCCAGCCAGCCTAACCTGACTGGCAAGCCTCATACGTCGTGAAGATATCCTACCTCAAAAAAACGTTAAATTTAATGGTTCCCAAGGTTCCCTTTTACCCTGTAAAATATGTACACCCATGTACACACAGAGGCACATAAAGCACACACATGCACACACAAAAACTACTCAGATATTTGGCAAAAATAACTGTGCCTGTATGTGCTCTCTCTCTCTCTCTCTCTCTCTCTCTCTCTCTCTCTCTCTCTCTCTCTCTCTCTCTCTCTCTCTCTCTGTGTGTGTGTGTGTGTGTGTGTGTGTGTGTGTGTGTGTGTGTGTGTGTGTGTGTGTGTTACTACTGTTTCACTGGCTTGGGACTTTTAGGGGGAAATAACTTGTGCAGAATACCTAATTTCAGATTCTTCCCATACTGTACCCCCAACAAAAGCAAAGAGACCCATAGAACTTTGCATCAGGGACTTTTTCCTCCCTAAAGCTATTTTCCTACAGTTACCATAAATCTGATGTTATCTTGGGCCCGGGCAGGAGCTGTTTCTGTAGTAGTAACCTTTAATAGCCCAGAACAATATAATTGCCACCTCTTAGCATTCTCCTCTCCAGGGTAAATAATTCTAATGCCTTTAATGCCTACTTGCCTTTCCCATTTTCTGATCCTTTGCATTCATTGTTCTCCGTTTGGAAATAGATCCAAATGAAGGAGGAGGAGAGCTGCTGTTGTCATAGCAACCGCAAAGGGACAGACAACCCAGCTTGGATGAAATAAGAAAAGTTGAGGAGTCTTTTTTTTCTTTTCCTTTCTGGATGAAAACATCTCGGTGCTTTGAACAGGAGGCATGTGACTGACACTGTCAGTCTTGAACACTGCCTCCTGGTCCCCCACCCTCATCACTCCCACAGAAAGGGGAAGTTGTCAACGTATGATGAGAGAAGGTACTTGGTGACACCTCTATTGAAAAGCATCCCCCATCTGATTTCCACTCTGAGGGCTTAGTTTTGTATTCAGCAGCATAGTTCACAGCCTCTCCCTTTCCTCTCTTGATTTACATTAGACTCCTGAGCACCTATGGACTCTCAACTTAACTGATAACTTTCTATTGACCAGAGATGATGTTCATTCCTTACCTGTTTAAATGGCATAACTAGAACACCATTAACAGCAACTTGAATAATCTACATGCGTACATATATACCATTCTTGCCACAATGAACATACATTTAAGACAGAATTACACAACAACACTGCCCACAGTCCAGGACACAGGTATTAACAATTGCCCTGTCTTTTCAGTTCTTATCATTCACCTGGTGAGTCTTTTTCCAATGCTTTATTTTCAGGCTTACATGTTGCTTTGCCTTTATATCTTACACATAGCATGCAAATTGTTTTCCAACGAAGCTGAGTGACTGTTTAATGGAGTGGTTATGAGCAAGGCCCCGAGCGCTGAAAAGCCTGCTTGAGCCTGACTTCTGCACCTTGAGAAAGTGGCTCAGTCCCTCCCAGCCTTCAGCTTCATGTCTTTCTTATGAAACTGAAGTAGCAGCTTGCAAAGCTTATTGTTGACTCTACATAAAATTATCCATTTGAAGTGGTCGCCATAGTGTTGGAATCACAGTTAACACTCGATAAACTGTGGCTACAAGATCCACATTTTTAAGCAAGAATTTAACTCATTTATATCTACTCTAAGTACTAATATTTTTGTTTAATTTCCCATCACAATTCATATTGCCATTATTATGTTTTCTTGATTTTTAATATTCTTTTTCTAATTTCTGTAAGAGTGATGGTATTTTCTCTTAATGGTAAGTTCTTCTTTGGCAAGTATGATACATTCTGATTACCATTTCATCCTCCTCCTCCCCCACAGGTCCTTTCCTGTATTCACGGGTTTTCTGTTTGATTTTTGCGACCCATTGAGTTTAACTAAAACCACACAACAGTCCATGCTCCCGGATTCTAGCCCATGAATTCTGTTTGACATTTCTCCATTGTGCTGTTCTACACTCTGGATGAGATCTCTGTGCCAAGTTTTCTAACTCAGCTTTCAGCCCCTCATCCCTCTCGCTGGGTGACTTATGTTCTGTGATGATACTCCAACATAGTAGGGCCTCTGGAGTTCTATTTAACTTGGCAAGTTTTTAGAGTTCTGATGGCATCTTTGATCACTGAATACCACTGAGACTGACATCCTTTTCCTTCCCTCTTGAACTCAATTTCCATTTGGTAATTTTTGCATTCTGTAACTTGGGCATTTCTCTTCTGGTTTGGGGTTTTTGTTTTTTATTTGGTTTTTGTTGTTGCTGTTTTGTTTTGTTTTGTTTTGTTTTTTGGTTGTTTGTTGTTTTTTGTTTTTGGCAAGAGTTTGTATGATGGCTAATTGTGGTTGTCAATTTAACTTAATTGGAAAGAGGGACCATCAGTGGAGAAATTACCTCTGTCAGACTGGTCTACAAGCAAGTATGGGGTGTTTTATTAATGGTAAATAGAGGAGGGCCCAGGCAGTTGTGAGCAGAACCATTCCCAGCCAGGCAGGCCTGGGATGTATAAAAAAACTAGCTGAGCAAGCCAAGAGATCAACCAGGAAGCAGCCTTCCTCCATGGTCTCTGCCTCAGTTCCTGCACTCTGGTTCCTGCTCTGGCTTTCCTTGATGACATACTGTAACCTTTAAGAGAAAATTAACCCTTCCCTCTCCAACTTGGCCTTGGTCAGTGTTTCATCACAGCATCAGAAAGCAAACTAAAACATTTTGGGTTTTTTCTTATACTTTATAAATAAGTTCTTGTGGATAAATATTTGGTGTTGAGGTGGATTTCTATTTACCTGGCAAAATGAGAAATCCTGTATTAAGAGAATAAAGCAAGACACTCTATGTCCTCCTCTGCCCAGCATCTGCACAAGCATTTGTACATGCACACACACACACACACACACACACTCACTTGCACCAAACCATTGCATACATCTCTACTGCAACCTTGTGTGACACTAAGCAAAAGACCTGTGTAAGCTATGTCAACACTTGGAACCACAGAAGCTAGAAGAATAAATGTACGTTGTCTTAACCTGCTGAGTTTTGAATCACTAGTGCACTGTGTGTCTCCCGGATGTAGACTCCCTTCTTCTGGCCTCTTTGACCCAGTCCTCTAAACTCTGTGGCCACTTGTAATAATTCTTCACAGAATGTACACATGGAAATCCTATACATACATACTCATACATATGATCATATGTACATGTGCACACTTATATGTACACATCATGCACATACCTTTTAAAAGTGTCCTTCAATCCGGGCGGTGGTGGCACATGCCTTTAATCCCAGCACTTGGGAGGCAGAGGCAGGTGGATTGCTGTGAGTTCGAGGGCAGTCTGGTCTACAAAGTGAGTCCAGAACAGCCAGGACTACACAGAGAAGCTCTGTCTCAAAAAACAAACAAAAAAAAAGTGTCCTTCAGATTTAGCCCCAGATTTATCCCAAGATCACAAACTTTTTTCTTCTGTACAAAACCCTAAGACTAAAGCAAAATAAAGTAAAAGTCAGTGGTCATTTTCATGGCTTAAAATAGATGCAAAATTCCCAAATAAAATATTAGTAAGTCAAGTTCAATGAAACATAAAAGAGTAAGTCATGAGAAGATTGATGACTTATTTATTAAATCCATGCGGGGGCTCAGTGTGTGAGGAGGTAGCATCCCAGAGTCCAGTCATGCTACAGAAGATGCAAACTCCAGGTCACCTCCCACAGATCCAAACCACAAAGCCAACCCCTCAGGTCTCAGTGCTACTGGCTGTCTGCTAAGCTCCAAGCAACATGCCTGCCCGGGAGGCACCAGGAAAGCCCACCTGCAGACTTCATTGGCCATTTTGCCCAGAATATCTGGGTGGGATGACTGGCCAAAGCTGCTGAAGGACATGGCAATGACCCAAAACCCCACGGTGACCTCTGCACACCAGTTCAAATCAGTGACCCAGAAAAAGACAGGCAATAATAAATGCTGGTGAGGGTGTGAACACACTGTTGCCCACTTTTGGTAGGAGCATAAATTTATGAAGCCTTCATACAAAATGGCAGAGGGGCTCCTCAAAACTTTAGAGAGAGTTACCATGTGAATTGGAATTTGAACTAGAACACTATTTCTAAGTATATGTCCAAAAGACATAAAACGAGCATCTTGGAGATAGCTACCCTACAGAGTTCACTGCAGCAGTTTTCTAAGGGTTCAAGGGTGGATGGAAGGATGGATGATGAAAATGTAATGGACAGACTGAGACAGTCATATGTCCAGATACACATCATAGACACATGATGGAGTATTAATCTGCCTTTTTAAAAGACAGGTGTTTTGTAGTGTGCAATATGAATACACCTGGAACATTATACTAAATTCAATAAGCCAGCAACAAAAAGGAATGCTGCGTGACCTCACGTTTGGGATCTAAGCAGGGTAGGCTCACAGACAGGAGCAGAATGGTGGCTGACAAGGCCTGGGGTGTGGGCAGGAGATTCTGATGAGAGGGCATAAAGTTTTAGGTCTGCATGCTAGTGAACTAATGTGCAGTTAGTATACACCCATCTATACCATGGATTACCTAGAGAAGTGTGTCTTGAATACGCACTGCCCCCATAAAAGGTCCCTATGAAAAACAGATCAACAAATTAATTGGCTACAACCCATAATCATCTCACAATATATATATACCTAAATATATACCACACTAAATACCTTAAGAGAAAGAGACAGAGAGACAGAGACAAGTACAGAGACAGAGAGAGAGAATGTTATCTGTCAATTATATTCCAAAAAAAAAAATCTGGGAATGAAGAAAACAAAAAATACAATTTAAATGTTACCTTGTATTACGTATATTTTTTGGACATAACTTCCTAGCCACATCCAAGTTTTATGTATGGACAGCATTCACTTTCCATTGCCAGGGTGTAGTCTGTGGTTTAGAGTTCAAATCAAACCACAATCTGTTGAAGGACAACTGGGCTCTTTTCAATCTAGCAAGCAGTTCCAGATCCAGAAACGTACCCTCGAACATGGTGACACAGGCAAAGAAGCTTTGTGTGTAGCCAAGGATTGAACCAAACCCAAGGCTCACCAGGAGAGACCTGGTTAAAACCAGCTGCTGGACTCGCATAACACATGTCGCTCTGGGAAGCGCCTTCGTGTTTACTGAGTTACAGAAGAGGCACCGGAGCGGGAAGCAGGAAGACAGCAAGGCAGACACGGAGACCATTGCCCCCACTTACACTGCTCTGGAAGGGCTGTACTCCTGCCCAGTGTTTCATCCCACGGTGCTGGCCAGGCAGCCACAGGAGTTTCAAGCACAGGTAGTCAAAGCTGGTGACCAAATGCTGCTCACTACTTAAGGCAATGTTTCTAAGATGCTTCATTTGTTGTGTAATATTGGTTGTATATTTTTATGGTAGATGCTTTTTGGGCTGCTTTCTTTTGAGTCGGGGTCTCACTCTATAAGCATCACAGGCCGTAGTAATCTCCCATCAGTATGTAAAGAAGTTAATTTTCATAGGTAGTCCACACTGACTCCCAAGCTTGAATCACTCACATAAATCCTACTTGATCAAGACACATTATGCTTTTAATGTCCCACTAGATACAATTACTTAGTATTTTATCAAATTGTTTCCTCCTGTATTAGCCTGTAATTTTATTTTCTTGTCTTGGTATCATAAATAAACTGGCCTTATAAAATAAAAGTTGTAGTCTCTACATTTTTCTTTGCTCTAAAATATAAGATGAATGGGCTGTTTCCTGGGATCAGACAGACCTGCCTATAACTACTAAAGGCCTGTACTCTGGACGACAGAAAGGAGGGGCAGATTGGTAGATGGTCCTTTAACTGCCACCTCTATTTTTTATGAGTGTTTTCTATTGGTTTTCCTTGGGCCAATTTTGGAAATTTATATTTTCCTTGACGTTTTTGTCCATTTCATCTAAGGCTTTCAAATGGATTGGTATAAAGTTATATAGTTGAATCACATCATCCATACATTTATTATATGTGGATTTTCAACTATATATGCTCCATTAAATTTTTTACGTATTTTTTTAAAGCACAGGGAGAGACAAGCATTTTAGAGCATATGGGTTCCTCTCTCCTGATATTCCAATTAGAGAGGCCGTGCTTCACAAGAGCAACATGAAGCAGCTGATCACAGTCTCCACTGCGGATCTCAGCACCTCAAAGGTGCACTGTAGTTTAAAGGTGCTTCTCACACAGGAGAGTCTAATTTAGAAAGCAATAATGGGAGCCAAGGCTGAATAGAAGCCAGGGTTTACAGAGCATCTCCTCCACCCTCAGCATGCACACGCATTCACGGATGCTTTCCATCACAGGCAATGTCTGTCTTACCTTCGCACTACAGATGACATGCTCTGCACATCAGTCTCCAGTTCTTTTAAATTGCCTCTGTATCCCAGATGTATCTCCCTTCACCTTGACCATACCAACAAACCATTTGTGTGTTTTGACGTTTTATCAAAAATCCAACTTTGGCTTTTATTGATCTGGAGGTTCTTATGTTTTGTTTATTTCTGGTTTTTTTTCCTTAGCTTGATCTACTTTATTTAGGTTTTATTTTTGTTTCTTCCCTTGCTCGTTGATGCTGTGGAATGATTTAGAATTTCATAGGGAAATTTAGAAATATTTTTAAGTATATGCTTTCTAAGCAAACCTATTCTTCAGAATCTATCCTAGAGAATAGTTCACATATTTACCTATGGATGCTATGTAAACATTTTCTTTTCTTTTATTATCATTGTATGTATACAGGTGTTTCGATTGCATGTATGTCCACACACCATGATGTGCGGTGGCCACAGAAGGCAGCAGAGAGCATAATATCCTCTGGAACTGACATTGTAGACAGTTGTGTAGAATCAAATACGAATCCTCTAGAAGAGCAGCCAGTGGTCTTTCTTAACCACTGAGCCATCTTTCCAGCCCTTGAATATGTTCTAAAGTTATTGTTTGTAACAAAAACAGAAAACCCTAAAATTATATATATATGAATGTAACACTTAAAAGTGCATCTATTTGTTTGTAAGCCTGTATATGGTGTGTGTGTGTATGGTGTGTGTGTATGGTGTGTGTGTATGGTGTGTGTGTATGGTGTGTGTGCATGTGTATGAAACTGTGCACAAGCATGTCTGTAAAGGTCATAGTAGAACTCATAGGAGTCAGTTCTCTATTTTCATCATGTGGGCTTTAGGGATAAAATTCAGGTCATCAAACTTGGCAGCAAGTGTCTTTATCCACTGAGCCAACTTCCTAGCCCCTTAATATGAATATAACTTATTGAACTATTCTAGGATGAAACTACAGAGCAGTATACAGCTGACATGAAGGAAGAGGCAACACTCCACAAATGATGCACAAACGCTCCTCCAAATGGTCCTTAAACCGCTTACCAAATAATCGGCCTCTTATCCCCCATCCCTGCGCGTTCTTCGTAAGATATTAAATCCTCATCTGTCCTTGGGTGGACTTCTACACTTTGTTCCATGCCATTGATCTATCAGTCTATCCCTCCAGCTGCTGCTGCTATAAATCTCATTGTTTTATAACACGCCATAATATATGATGCAGGTTAGCTCTCATTATTCTTATCCCAGGGAACATTCCTAGTAATTGCTCCAAGTCTTAAGAACAAAACAGTATTGAGGTTTGAGTTGAAACCACATTGAATGTATAGATTTATTTAGTGAGAGCTGACGTCTTTACAGCCTGGAGTCTTCTTGCCCAAGTGCAAAGTTTGACACCCCATTGATTCAAATCTCCTTTTATGGGCCTCAGTAGAGGTTTATAGTTTCATTCATATAGACCCTGCAAGTTTCCTGTTAGGCTTATCTAGAGATATTTATGAATAGTGTCTCACATGCATGTGGAATTAAGAATGCCCAAATAGAACTTTTAATCCACTTCTTCAAATCAGTCCCTTTACCGGATCCTTCCATGAAAACTTACCTAGGTGTCAGGGATCCAAAGACATCCTTCGATCCTTCTCAGAATCACATTCAACTCTGGGACAAACAAACCCATGATGAAAACACACCTTGAACCCCTGGACATCTCTCTCTTCTGCTACTACCTGTCCAAACCAAACCACAGCCTTAACTGCTCTGTGTCTTTTTTCTTCTACCATCTACCCTTTATACATCTTATTTAAGTAAATTGACACACAAGTGTCCATGTTTAAATGCTTCCATTGCCCTCACATGGCACTTAGATGGGACCCAACATCTTTAGCAAGACCATGAAGGCTCTAAGAATACACCCCTTCTATTTCTCTTCAGCCTTCTACACCATCACTTCCCGTCTCTTCTATGGCACACAAGCTCACTGGACTCAGTTCAGATGACCAGCTGTGGCTGATAAGATTGCTGACTCACCTTCACTTCCTCCATGTAAAAGCGTCACATGCCTTTTTCTCATCCATGTTGGACATAGCCTGGTTACCTTTGACCAATGGAATATAAGCAAGCATGAGTCAAGCAGAGGCTGTAGGTGCACTTCCATTGTTCGGTTTAGCCTCCTGAACTTACTAATGCCATAGGACAGACAAACTCACTCTGGTGAGCTGCTGGCCCAGACTAAGTGACAGGGAAAGAGACCTGAACCCACCCACAACAAAGCAGTGCTGACCTGAAGCAACCCACTCTTCATTTCACAGAACAATAAGTGATTATGTTTAATGACTAAGCTTTGGAATTATTCATTACACAGCATTCATTAGAGCAATTTGAGTCCAAATTTCCAAAAAGCCAAGCACTTTCTGCATTCTTACAGGAAACTTAGCTGTCTAGTATGTTCTCCAAACTAAGTCTCCTGTAATCAAAGTCTGCACTCATGGCTGGAGCACAGCGATTGTGCTAAGGGGACCACACTGATCAGTCTAGACTATCAAATTGTTGAGAAAAACATCATAAAAGAAAAGTAGAGGGTTAAACAAACAGAAGGACTAGGACCAAAGAACTCAGGGCCAATCCCAAAGTCTGGAATGAGTGAGGTTAACACAATAAGAGATGTTTGTGTAGATATATATCCTGAAACCAAAATGAGGTTGACAGTAAGAAGAACCTGAGATTTTGTAAGTTGAAACAAATCTTTCCTACAGTTAAGTGCCCAACAGACAGTTAAGCAATGAGACAAACATAAGCGCAATACAGATGTTGGACAATTGAACTAATTTTCTTTCCAGATTCTCCTACCTTCCCATTGTCTCCATCATCTGGAAGCTCTGGAAAGTTCGGAGGCAGCTGATGAATTAAACCAGAAGAGAAATCTGAATCAAGAAATGGAAAAGTGAGCCCCCAAGCTTCTGTCCTGCTTAGTAGTTTTTTCCTTGTCAACTTGACACAAGCTTGAGTCATCTGGGAAGAGGGAACCCTAGTTGAGGAGACACCTCCATCAGATTGGTGTAGGGGGCAAATCTGTGTGGCATTTTCTTGATCGATTATTGATGTGGGAGGGCACAACTAATTACAAGTAGTACAACCCTTGGGCAGGTGTGCCTGCGTTGTATAAGGAATAAAGCTGAGATGATCACAGGGCCTGTATGGGTCTGATCTAGGTCCTCTGCACATCTGTTATGGCTGTGTAGTTTGGGGTGTTTATGGCACCCTGTGTCTCTGACTCTTTTACTTGCTTTTGAGACCCTTCTCCTCCTGCTGGGTTGCCTTGTACAGCCTTGACGTGAAGGTTTGTGCCTAGTCTTGTTGTATCTTGTTATGCCTTGTTTGGTTGATATCCCTGGAAGGCCTGCTCTTTTATGAAGAGAAACAGAGGGGGAGTGGATCAGGAGGAGATGATGGGGGAAGGGGGGCTGGAAAGAGTGGAAGGAGGGGAAACTGCAGTAGAGATGTGTGTATGACAAAGAATAAATAAAATTTATTAACAGGAAGGAAGGAATGAAGAAAGAAAGAAAGAAAGAAAGAAAGAAAGAAAGAAAGAAAGAAAGAAAGAAAGAAAGAAAGAAAGCTGATCAGGCCATGGGAGCAAGCCAGAAAGCACCATTCTTGCATCGTCTCTGTTTTAGTTCCTATCTCCAGGTTCCTGCCATGCTTGAGTTACTGCTTTGACATCTCTCAATGATGGACTATGATCAGTACATGGAAACCAAATAAACCCTCTACTCACCAAGCTACTATTGGTTATGGTGTTTATCACAGCAACAGAAAGCAAACATATAAGTTCCCTTTCCACAGAGAGCTGCCAGGCCAAAGCATATCACCTCCCTTTCAAAGACTTGTAACTGAAATCTGAATTTTATACTCATTTGCTGAAATGAGACTTCTCTATAGCTGGAGGTGACTGAAAATCTGAGTGACTAATAATGACTTGGAAAATCACTATGATACGTAGGGATTTTGATCAAGACTGACTTGAACACTCACTAGGAAAATAAAACTGCTGCATGGTTGTCTCTACAGCCCAGATGGCTGTAGCTAATGCCTCAACTGAGTTCTCAAACTACAGACAACACAGACAGAGACTCACAAGGAAGATCTTAAAAGTAGACCCAGAAGGTACTGATGATGTTACATGTCTTTAATCCAGCACTTGGGAGACAGAGGCAGGTATATCTCTATGAGTTCAAGGCCAGCTTGGTCTACATAACTTAGTACTAGGCCAACTACAGCTACATAGTGAGATCCCTTTTTTAAAAAAAATGGTTCCAGAGGCCCCCAACCCTAGAGACTAACATTGTAAGCAATGCTCCTTCCCAGATGGATCTGCTTGGCTTACATCCTTATCCATTCAGTAATCTTCTCTGTGTCTCACTGTAAGCCTCTCACTGCTCTGGGCAACCTCTACCTTTGTGCTACTGTCTGGATGCTCAGTGTCCTCAAGAGGCCCTGTGTTCAAGGTTTGGGCCCCAGGAACTTCTGTTGGTAGGTGGTGGCATCTAAGACATCATAAAATGAAAAGCTCTCCCATGCTCATGGATTGGTAGTATTAACATAGTAAAAATAGTCATCTTACCAAAAGCAATCTACAAATTCAATACAATCCCCATCAAAATACCAAAACATTTTTTACAGACCTTGAAAAAATTCTAAATTTCATATGGAAAAACAAAAAAACACAGAATAGCTAAAAACAATCCTATACAATGAAAGAACTTCTGGAGGTATCTCCATGCCTGACTTCAAGCTACATTACAGAGCAATAGTAATAAAAACTGCATGATACTGGCATAGAAATCGACTGGTTGATCAATGGGGTCAATCAAAGACCCAGAAATAAACCCACACACCTACAGACACTTGATTTTTGACAAAGGAGCCAAATCCATATAATGGAAAAAAGAAAGGATCTTCAACAAATATTGCTGGTCTAACTGGATGTCTGTAGAAAAATGCAAATAGACCCATATTTATCATCCTGCACAAAACTCAAATCCAAGTGGATCAAAGACTTTAACATAAAACCAATTGCACTAAATCTATTAGAAGAAAAAGTGGGGAAGAGGCTTGACCTCATTGGTATAGGAAACAACTTCCTGAACAGAACACCAACAGCTCAGGCTCTAAGATCAGCAATTAATAAATAAGACCTTATGAAACTGAAAAGCTTCTGTAAGGCAAAAAAAAAGTCAATCTACAGATTGGGAAAAGATCTTCACCAATCCTACCTCTGGCAGAGGGCTAATATCCAAAATATATAAAGAACTCAAAAATTAAATGCCAAAAAAACCCATCAAATTAAAAAATAGGGTATAGAGCTAAACAGAGAATTCTCAAATGGCCTAGAAGCACTTAAAAAAAAGTCCAACATCTTTAGTCATCATGGAAATGCAAATCAAAACAACTCTAAGACTCCATCTTACACCTGTCAAAATAGCTATGATAAAAAAAAGTCAAGTAATAGCACATGCTGGTAAAGATGTGGAGAAAGGGGAACACTCCTCCATTGCTGATGGGAGTACAAAACCACTTTGGAAATCAATCTGATGCTTTACCAGGAAATTGGGCATAGCTGTACCCAAGTACCCAAGACCCAGCTATACAACTCCTGAGTATATATTCAAAAGATGCTCCACCATACAACAAAGACATTGGCTCAACTATGTTCATAGCAGCTTTATTTGTAATAGACAGAAACTGGAAACAACCTAGATGTTCCTCAATCACAGAATGGATAAAGTACTGCCCAAGTTGGCCTTGAAGTCACAATCCTTCTACTTCTGTGTATGCCACCATGCCCCACCCACACTGTAAATTCCTAAGAGGAAAATCACTGTTTGACTCTGTCATACTGACAATACCTGCTACATGGGCTTGGGCTAACCTAGGTACTCAGTAAATATTTGTAGAGTCAGTCATCTTTATTCAACAAACATTTGTACACCACATAGCTGTGTGATTGACAGTTTTCTAAGAACTTCACAAATACAAGTCTATTTAAGCAGAGGCTAACCCAATGAGGATTTCTGTCTTAGAGAAGACAGGAGCTACAGGATATTGAACATGTCCGGGGTAATGCAATAGGAGGGGGAGGTGATGGAATTCAAACATAAGCATGCCCTAGATGCAGACCAGAGTCAATTCACTTCATAGTTCCTAGGCTGCTTCTTATATATGAATGTAGTCTTCACTCCACACACCACACATAGCCTCTTCTGAGAGTTCCAGATGGTCGGCCTGTGACTGAAGTCAGACATGACATTTGGTGTGTTAAAACTGGCTCCTATGACTAATGAGAGCCATCATGCAGACCTTCAGTGACACAATAGTGTTAGTTTAAAGTCGGACATGTTGGGGGTATTTATACTAGAGAAAGTGGCAAACACTACAATAAGAGTTTTTTTCTTCTTCTTCAGTAAGTTAATTGTCAATATTTCCCAGAACACCACTAAGTCCATTTCAGGTCATCTTGAACATCAAAATCTATTAGTTGTCTCTTTTAGTAGACAGGTGCCTGGTGCATGGGTTGAAGAGTGCTCACTTAAAAGGCCATCAGGAGAGAAATGAATGAATGTGGGCATGCATGAATGCATCGATGAGTTCTCCTGAAGGGATCCCTAATGTGAACTCCCAAAGGAGAGGCATTATAAGCAATTTTGGTAATTGCAGCTTTTCAGGTGGCAAATGAAAGAGGCATCCCTACAGACTGGAGTCAAGAACTCGAGCATCATTAGTCAATCATTGACATCTCTTCATGAAGCTCAGTAAACAGAAATTTTTTAGAGGACTTGGCAAGAAGCCAACTTCTTCAACAACCTTCCTCTTTGAACAAGGAAAGTAAAGAAACTCCTGAACGATTTCTCTTAGACAAGACACAAATGTGAGCTAGAAGGCTGCCCTGCTGCGTCAACACATGAGAAGTTGGTGCCACTCTGACCTCAACATGGCTTGCTTCTACCAGAACTGCCTCGGATGTCTAAGTCTGGACAGGAAGTGATAACATAGTATAGAATAGACAGTCCAAGTTATCAGTGAAAGCTAAGCACATACTCTGCCTTTCTGCCTGATGTATAACTACACAGGCAGCAAAAAACACGGTTGAAAAGTATAAGAACAAGTTTTGATATATGATATTTTAAAAAGCTTGAGGGACCTACAGAGATTCCTC
Organism: Acomys percivali; assembly: GCA_907169655.1. Taxonomy (NCBI): domain Eukaryota; kingdom Metazoa; phylum Chordata; class Mammalia; order Rodentia; family Muridae; genus Acomys; species Acomys percivali. The sequence continues at coordinate 4,072,943 of OU015757.1, read as the reverse complement.
AATTCATTTTGAACTTCCCAAGTACCACTCTTGGGGAAGTCCCTTGCAGACAGTCCTTGATTTACTGTCATTCGACTTAGAATTCTTCAACCTTAAGATTGAGCATAGTCACTATACAGTCAGCAGCAACCGTACGTCCAATCAATCTTGATCTTTTCCCAATCAGCCACAAAATCACAAGGGCACCAACTGTGCGATGTAATGTGTTGCCTGGCTATGGTGTGTGGTAGATTAAGAGGACTAAAGGCACAGATGACTTGTACTATTTTTAACATATAGTAAGTTTACGGGAAAATAACACATTGTAAGTCAAGGAGTGTCTGCACCAGCTTGCCGAGTATTTTAAATGTGTCCTCTAGAAAGCCAAGAAAATGGGAGTATGTTTTTAAGAACATCTATTATCACAGCAGCAAGATAGTAAAGCAACTGGCTGCAGAGTCTGCCCACTCCAGTGCCCAGCATAAACATAAACATGTACTTTCTGGGTGCATTCAGTGGGGCTATTGAAAGGGGCGCTTATGAGAATCTGCCTTGTACGTTCTTCAAGTTGTTCAAAAAGGTGTCTTGAGCCAGGTGAGGTGATGCACAGTTGTAATTCCAGCATGGGAGTGGGGAGCTGGAAGAGTATGAGTCCAAAGCCAGTCGGGACAACAGAGTGGGTCTTGGCCAGCCTGCATGGAATCCTGTATCAAGAAGGAGAGTTGGTAGCTGGGCGCATCCCTGTAATCCCACACTTGTCGAGGCAGAGGCATGGCTTCTGTGAGTTCAAGGCCAATCTGGTCTGCAAAGAAAGTCCAGGACAACCAAGGCTACACAGAAAAACCCTGTCTCAAAAAACCAAAAAAAAAAAGAAAAAAAAGAAAAAAAGGAAAACAGGAGAAGGAAGGGTGAAGTGTGAGTGAAAAGGGAGGAGGAGGAGGAAATGAAGGGGAGAGAGAAGGAGGAAAAGAAAGGAGGGAGAGAGGAAAGGAACAGGGACAAAGGAAAGGAGGGAAGAAAGGAGAAAAGGAGGGGAGGAAAAGGAGGGGAGGGGAGGGAATGTTTAACTTGTGAGAGTTGAAGTGTTACCTATTTAAGAGACAAGGCTCAGAGGATACATCAGAGCAGGATGCTGCAAGAATTAACACTAATAAAGACACTGAAAAGGAAAGCAACCCCTCCTCAGCAATACATGAAAGCAAGTCACTGAGACTTCTTGTGGAACTTGAAGGCGTTCTCCAGTGAGGACTTAACTTAGAGATGTTCTGAAGTTCAAACCATGGGATTTGTGCCTGATTTGGGCATAAATTCCTGAATATTTTGAGAATCAACATTCTCTCGAGTCCCAGCAGCACAATTAGAAGGAAATTAAGTACTAACCCCACCCAAAGATGTATGCTCAACTATACTAAGGAACGTGATTGACGATTTCTGTCAGTGTTTATATCCATGGTCAGTTAACTATGAATTATTATGTTTAGGGTTTTCTTTTTGCTGCATACCTGGCAATGGCATGTGACCCTCCTAGATGATCTTCCAGTTGACTAGAACTGTGACTTGGGTACCACCTTCTCTCTGGTGGGGTTGTGACACTCAGGACAGACGCTGGAAAGTGCAGGAAGCTGGAGGCTAGGAACAACTTGAGAGTTGTGGGTAATAATTTGTTTCTCTGGGCTCCCGATGGTGAGGTGGACTCTGCTTCCAGCATTCTTGAGTGTTGGTTGACACTTTTCTTGCCTTATATGAAAAAGGCCCCAGTGTCCTTTCTAGTAAATCTTCCTTGGTTTTATTGGTTTGCTCTAATGGAATATGGGTCTCTTTCACCTGTCACCAAAGGAAGCTGAGATTTTTGTCCCTACGAAGTCTTCACGTGAAGGATAAACCAAGGAACCACCTATCTTCACCTGATGCCTCTGAGCAAGTATAAGGCAGTTTTGCTCTGTGCTCAGGTAACTTCCTGAATCCCAGCCTTAAACTTGCCCTTATTCGGATACTTGAGGTTGAGCGCACTCCATAACCGCAGCGCCATGCAGTTTCCTCTTCTCCTTCGTGTTTCTCTAAGACCACATTTCTACTTTTTTGTGCGATCCCAAGGGTCCCTTCAGAACCTCTAGCTTTCTTTCTGCTAAAGTGACAGTTCCTCCAAACTGGAGTTCTAAAAACCAAGCAGACTTAGAAATGCCCAGAAACTAAGCATGGTGGCACAGTCATCCCAGAGTTTGAGGGTCTGAGATTCTGTCATGGTGAGATTCTGTCAGAAAAATAAAATAAAATAAACCGCTAGGGGGTGGAGCTAGATTGGTTGGTATCAGGCTTCCCACAAAAGCACAAGGACCCGAGTTCAGTTTTCATAATAATAAAGCGGGGCACAGAAGCACACCCCTATGATCCCAGTGCTGGGAAGGCGGAGACAGGAGGATCCCTTGGGTTCAGTGGTCAAGCAGACAGTCTTAGTTAGAGTTTTTATTGTTGTGATAAATACCATGGCTAAAGCAACTTGTGAAGGGAAGGCCTTAACTTCATTTCTCAGTTTATAGTTCATCATAAAAATGAAGTCACAGGAAGAACTCGAGGCAGGAACTGAAGCAGATTTCCGGGAAGAATCCTGCTTACCGGCTTACCCTACCTGGCAGTCCAACCTACTTCCTTATACACTCCAGAACCACCTATCTCGGGGCCATACTGCTCACAGTTGGCTTGGCCCTCACACATCAATCATTAAGAAAAAATGCCCTACAGACTTCCTACAGGCAATCTGATGGAGGCATTTTCTTAATTGTGATTCTTCTTCCCAGATAAAGTCTTATGTTAGGTTGAAAAAATAACCAGGACACAGCCTAGCCAAATCCGTGAGCTTCACCTTCAGTCTGACAACCTATCTCAAAAAACTAAAGTGGAAAAAAATTGATGAAGACGCCTGATGTTGACCTCCAGCCTCTACACACAAGTGCACATGCATGTGAAACGTGTGCGTGGGGGGGGGGTTGAGACAGAGAAAGGGAAGGATAGGGTGGGAGGGAGGGAGAGGGTGGGAGAGGGAGGGAAAGGGTCGGAGGGAGGGAGGGAAAGAGACAGAGAGCATAGTCCATGTTCCTGTACCTATTTCAAAATACAAAGGTGGGATAGCTAGGATAGATGGCTGTCATACTGCTAGACTTAAAAGCTGAACCAAATAACACTTAATTTTTACACATGATTATAACCTCATTCTTCATATTGGCAAACTAACTGAGTACACAACACTTAGTTACTTTCCCAAGCTCCAAGACTGGCAAAAAAAAAAAAAATAGGGCTACAATGACAACCCACGTCCCCTGACACGTGGGCAATTACTTGCTCCCTCACATTCAGCTTCAAGCCCCTGGACTCTGCTTGCTGGCTCACCTCTTGCCACTAACCCAGCTCTGTAATCTTAGATGCTCCCCGCACTCCCCTGTGATCAGTCTTTACCTCTGTGAGGTAAATTTGTATAGAACCGGGATCACAGTGCTGTTTAGGACTGAACAGCATAACCCACCGGAAGCACTTAATGAAATGCCTGGCAGACGATGCACACTTGACAACTGTGAGCTATCAAGAGGGGCATGTTCTCTCCCTGCCTCCATCACCTTCACGTACCCCGCAAACCCTTAAAGTGACTGCACAGAGCTTGGAGAGGGTGCTTTTTGCGGTACTTGAAGAGATGAGGAAGTAAGGAGGGGCGTGTCGGGGAGAGAAGACTGGTGTGGATGAAGGGGATAATGCAGAAGGAGTTATATACAGCACACTCCAGGGAATGGCTAGCTCATTTTTAAAGCAAAGTGTGTCACCTACGCTCAGAACAATCCAATCGTTTTCCATCTTGCTGAGGGCAAAACCAGTCACTGCACTGTTTGCCAAGTCCCATGTATCTTTTCTTGACCCATTTTCTTTGTCCTCCTGAATCTGCACCAGCAACTCCAGACTGCTAGCCTTTGATATTATCATCTTAGCACCTGTGCCTCTGTTTCCCCCGTTTTCTATCCACACGGATTGCTCCATCGTCTCTGCCAATCAGGGTTCAAATAGCATCCCCTTAATAAAATATTCCATTTACATCTTTTCAATTGCATCACCCTCCTTCCTTATTCTTCGCTTGTTTCTGAGTTTATTTCAGTACTTTGCGTGTGCTGCTTTCTGATCCGGACTGTTTCCCCAGGTAGGATGAAGGTCCATGAGGTCAGAACTTTTGCTTCTATTTACTATTACTATTCTATTACTCTCCCAGAGTCGAGAAAAGAATACTTCCTACTGCTTGATAAATGCTGGATGAGTGAATTTGCTCATGAAAATTTTAAAGCAAAAGAGAAGTTGCCATGAGATAGATTGCAAGAAAGGGTGTATGTGTATGGGGGGGGCAGTTGTGCACTTGTGTATATTTTAGGATAAGGCTATGGAACCTCAGAGTCAATCTGGGAAGAGCCACAAACATCTGATCAGGGCATGGTCTGATCACATTTCGTGCTCTGGGGTAAGCTGTCTAGCTGGAGTCTGGAGCTGAGGTTGGGGATGACTCAAAAGGGCAGAAAGTCTACTTCACAGGTGAAGACTGACATGCAGATGAGATGGAAACTGTCATCATCGGGTTTTGACTGCAAAACCACTGGGTCTGGCATCTGAAGTAAGAATCTATAGAACGTGGTAAGTGGCTGGCATAAGCAGATGTGGACGCCTTCACTTGTTCTTTGGTTTCTGTCCTAAGCAAGTGGGTCAATGCGAATGGCAGTTTGAGGGAAAGGGGCATAAATATACTTTTGTATGTTGATTTTCACACGCATGTATAGATGTGGACAAAGGTTTAATGTTCCATGGAGGACTCGTGAATGGTATCATTGTGTCAGAAGACAGTGCTAAAATTGTAAGTCCTGAAATACGTGATGGGATGAACATGTGTGTACCAGTATACACAGAGGCTAGAGACCAACTTTGGTGTCTTCCTCAATCATTCTCCAAGATATTTTTTAATGATTTTTTTTAATCTTTGACAATGGTCTAATACATTTTGATCACATTACACCTCTATAACTCTACCTCACCCCTTTCCCGCTCCCACTGAGCCTCTTATTCCCAATTGGTTCACTTCCCACTTTAATGTTGAGCATACGTGTGCATGTATGATCCACAGAGTTTAATGAGGCTTCTTCATATGAACATGGGTAGTGACTAGTTACTGGATGGGCAGCTAGCAGTTACTATACCACTGAAGAAAATGGGTCCTCTTTCCTTGGTACACACTAACTGACAATGGGATCCTCAGAGAGCAACAGAGCCACTCAAACCCCTCTCCAATCCATGATGGACTGGTGAAGGGCCCAGACTTATTCAGGTAACCAGGGCTGTTGTGAGTTCATGAGTCAAGTGGCCATGTCATGTCTAGAAGACATTTTCTATAATCCTCCTCCCGTCCTTCAGCTTTTACATTCTTTCCTCCCCCTCTTCCACGGTGTTCTGCGAGCCATGGGGGAGGTTAGCGTATGTGCTCAGTTTAGGGCTGAGAATTCATGAGTCAAGTATTCTCAGCACTTTGTCCAGTTATGAGTGGCTGCATTAACTGCTGCCCACTGCAAAAAGCAGTTTCTCAGCCAAGCATGGTGGCACAGCTTTTAATCTCAGCACTCTGGAAGCAGAAACAGGTGAATATCTGTGGGCTCAACGCCAGACTGGTCTATGCATAGGGTTCCAGACTAGCCACGTGACATAGAGAGACCCTGCCTAAAGATAAATAATACTATCAAACAAGCAAACAAATAAATAGATGCCTTCCTCTGACCAAGGCTGGGACTATCACTAATCTGTGGATATGAACATAAATACTTTGAAGGAAGTTGTCAATACATCTGAACGATAATAGTTTGACATAGGACCTATTTTTTACCCATGGTGTGTCTACTAGACTTACAGTACTGAGCCTGAGTTATCTATTGTGAAGTGAGCCTTAAATCCAATCAACAAATGGTTTGTTTTCCCTGAACCATGCCACTATTGTAACAGAGGACACTAGAGGGCCTAACAAGTCAGTATCCTAGCTTTCCAGGACCACAGCTCTCTGCAACCATTGATGCCCCTTCTCCTCTGTCAGCCTGTATAACACCTTCCACTGTCATGAAAGCTTGCTAGCAGGAAGGAAGCTTTGAGCTCACTTACAGCTTGACTTCCCTACATCCTTCAACTAAAGTGTATTCCACCTTATTTTTGAGACAAGGTCTCTCACTGATTTGGCTAGACTGGCTATTCAGCAAACCACAAGGGTCTCCTCTCTCCATTCCCCAGTGCTGGGGTTAAAGGCTTGTACTTTCATCCCAGGTTTTTTATGAGGATGCTGGGTGTTGAGATTAGGTCTTTACGTAACACTTCATTGGCTAAGCCATCTCCTCAGCCCCTAGGTCCTAGAGTTGTAATGCAAGTCTTGCTGTGGCATCCTGACATCAAAGGTAGAAGGCAGAAGACATATTCTGACAAGAGTGTGAATAGGAAACATTTGCCCTCTCCCCACTAATCCCCTTCCTCACTCTCCTTCCTCTTCTCTCTCCTTCCCTGTTCAGGTTGAACTTAGAACGGGTCGCCCTGTGTAGTAGTGTGAACGAGAACGGCCCTCACAGACTCATATAGTTGAATGCTTAGTCCCCAGTTGGTGCAACTGCTTGGGAAGGGTTAGGAAGTGTGACCTCATTACAAAAGGTGTGTTTAAAAATTGTGTAGGTATTTTGATAGGGATTGCATTGATTCTGTAGATTGCTTTTGGTAGGATGGCCATTTTTACTATGTTAATTCTCCCTATCCATGAGCAAGGAAGATCCTTCCATCTTCTCATGTCATCTTCAATCTCCTTCTTCAGAGTTTTGAAATTTTTTTCAAACAAGTCCTTCACTTGCTTAGTTAAAGTAACTCCTAGATATTTTATATTGCTTGTGGCTAATCACACTTGAGTGGAGAGAGGGATTTGACTTTCTCATGTACTCTGGTGCCTCACATTTGACTATGTCCCCTGGCGGGGGAGACCTAGTGGCACTCAGAGGAAGGACAGCAGGTCACCGAGAAGAGACTTGATACCCTAAGAGCATATACAGGGAGAGGTAATCCCTCTGAGGAACAGTCATAGGGGAGGGGAATAAGGGGAAAATGGGAGGGAGGGGAGAATGGGAGGATACAAGGGATGGGATAACCATAGAGATGTAACAAGAATAAATTAATAAAAAATAAAAATAAAAAAATAAAAAAATTTAAAAAAACAAAACAAAACAAAAGGTGTGTTGTCAGGAAGGGGGACTGAGGGTTTTAAAGAGTCACACCATTCTGTGCCTCATGGTTGTGTTCCAGGACATAAGTTCTTGGCTACTGCCGAGCACCATGTCTGCCTGCCTGCTGCCATGCTTCCTGCCATGATGGCCATGGTCTCTAACCCTCTGCAACCACATGCTCCAAGTTAAATGTTCTCTTTTATAATTCGCCTTGGGCATAATGTTTTGTCATAGTAATAGAAAAGTAGCTGAGACACCCTAGAAATCCAGTGGGGTGACTGACTCTGAAGAAGAACTAGGTTAGCACTGCTATTTACCCATGGGGTGTGTAATTTGGTCTTGTGGGCTTACCTAGAAACCTAGTCACTTCTCATATAATACTCTTTTTCTCTTGAAATGTGTAAACTCATCATAAGCTGAGAACCGCTCATGTTGTAAGATAATAACCCTCCGTATCAGCCCACATTTTTTCAGCATTCCAACTATGCATTACGAATTCTTACACATGAAAAACCAAGTGTTTCAGAAACATGGGTACAGTGTATTTCTAATTCCCAAGTGCGTTGTCAATGCTGAGAGCTTGGGTCACAGGCATAGTATTGTTGAGATGCTAAGATGGAAGGATCCTTGGAGGCAAGAATAGGAGAAAGGCCCAACTGAACTTTGAGCAAATGCCTGACAGTATGCTACAAAGCTTGGTGAATACACACAGTCCAGAATTCAGAGAGGGGTATTTAAATGAAACAACTAGCCATGAGACTTGAGACACTCTGGGTTCTGGCAAAAACTCTAACTTAATTTACAAAGGGCAGTATCAAGGCCTCCCATACCTATACGCTAAGCAGCTTCAGACACAACTAAATCTAAGACTCATCTGATGGGGGCTAGATTCAACTTCAAAGTCCTCACCTCTTGGATTTGCTTTCCTCAGCCATGTGCTTCATCAAGCAACATGTCTTCTCCAACAATCTCAGTTCTAATACATGTGAAAGACCACTCAGGCTGGAGAGATGGCTCAGAGGTTAAGAGTGCTGGCTGATCTTCCAAAGGTCCTGAGTTCAATTCCCAGCAACCACATGGTGGCTCACAGCCATCTATAATGAGATCTGGTGCCCTCTTCTGGCTCTGATGTGTAGACAGAACACTGTGCACATAATAACATAAAAACATGCCTTTTTCCAGTCATCCCCATAGCAGGAGTAACCATGACTAGTTGGAGGAGGCTCGATGTCATCCTAAACAGACGGGATGGAATCCCTAGTAGCCACATAGAGATCACATAGCTACCTAACAATAATAACCAGTCTTATTATGGAAGAAAAGAGTGATTTCCCCCCAGGAAGATAAGGATTATGCTATTAAAATGAAGAACAGATGTTCGGCCCGCAAGAATAGCAGATGTCTCACAGGAATCAGGTTGAAGAAATCCTTCCCTGGTGTTTCTAAACCAGGCTTATTTTTTTTTTCTCCATATGATAGGCTAACCAGTGAAGCAGTACATTTTGCAAAGAAGGCTCCTTTGTGAAGAACCAGCCACAGGCAGTGGGCAAGCCACACACGTGCCTCCCAGAGAACAGGAATGTTGGCAGCACAAAGAACCAATATGGGCTGAGGCGTGGGGGAAAGGTGACTGGGGGTGACATGATCTGTGGTCTGTACATGCATAATTGAGCTTCGTGGCTCTGCTCAGATTATGTGGTCAGAAAATGGTGCCGCAACCATGATCTGTGGATGGGGTTTTAATGTCACACACCTATGCAGCCCAAGTGGCATGGTTGCCAACATCAACTGATTTGAGCTAGACAAGGCTGTCTCCAAATCCACTTTTTAAAAAACGTTACCAAGATGATCATAAGTTACAAATGTTGCCCACAGTAAAGTTAAAGCTGGCAAGGGTCTGTCATGTGATTGTTCAGCTAAGCCACTTCTAAAATCAGTGAGGAAAGTAGGCAACTAAAACCGAGAGAAGCTGCAGAGATTATCCCCGCTTCCCCTGGGTTCCAAGAGACAGAACACAGTGTTTGCTTTCTGAGCTCTCTTTAAGGGAGAAGAGTGACTGAGGTCTCTTAGAAGAGAGATAAACTTTGAATTTGTGTCCTTATGGGAATCTGGTTACATTTAGTCGCTCCCGTCTCAGTAAAGGGCCTGTTGGAGTAAGGTGTGAGGCTGTGGTGCTCAGAAAATCAAAGAAGGTTACACTGGAAGTGCAGAAAAGATAGGTGTTAGCTGGAGACCACCTTCCACCTATGAGTTAATGGAGCTCAGACCCCTCAGCTCCACTCACTCTCTCCTGCTACAGTACTGAACAAACTGGCCCCATGTGCAGCTGCCCCCTTGTTTGATGTCACTGTGGTCTCTGCAGAATGACTGGAAAGGAACCAAGGAAAATTAAGCTCGGCAATTCTGAAAGGCTGACGTGTGCTGCCGTCTGAATGTTTACACATCCTCCAAAATGCAATTGTCAATGCAACAGCATTAAAGTGTGGGGAGGAGGAGGCTTTGAAGATAAGAGAATGCAAGCTCCCCACTCGTGGATATGACTAGTCCTGAGACGGACAGTTAGTCTGTGTTGCCCTTCCACTTTCACTGTATGAGGACAGCATCATGAGCTCCGGAAGGAAGTAGACAAGTGGTCTCATCACAAACTGATACCTTGACCTAGGTTTCTTGCTGACCTAAGACTTTCCGCCCTCCACGACTTCCTGTTCTTTAGAAATTGCTTAGTCTACTGTATTTTGTTATAGTTGTGTGAGAAGACTAAAGCAAAGTGCATATGGAAAGAAACTCCACCTCTGAACTATGAGGGTGTTTCTATCAAAAGTCTTTTCTGGTGCTCACTGGAGAGTTCCAGGACAATATTCTCCCACCCTTAGATTCCATTGCTAAGAGGAAAGCAAGTGTTAGAGTGCACATGTGGGGGCGGAACTAGAGGCCCTGCTGAACTGCTTCATGTGGCAGGGATGAGGATGAACTGGGGTCAGGTCCAGATCAGCCAACCGCTGAGCATCCAGCCAATTTCACAAAGCAAGACTAAAGGAAGAATTCCCACTGGAGCTGCAGGGATCCCAGAAAGGGCCCGAGATGAGAGTAGAAATGTCACAAGTAGAGCCAGAAAGTTTTGACTAGATCACAAGAGGAGGTAAACAGAAAATCCACACGTGCTACATAAAACAAAATGGGATTCTGGGTCCCCAATCCAACTTTTTAATATCTTTCTTTCTTTTTTATTGGGGGGGCAGGAAGAGGTTGAGTTTTTTGAGACATGGTTTCTCCATGTAGCCTTGCCTGTCCTGGGCTCACTTTGTAGACCAGGCTAGCCTCCTGCTTCTACCTCCCTGAGTGCTGGGATTAAAGGCATGCACCACCATTCCTGATCTGTTTTAGTATCTAGCACTGCTACACCCAGGTGTGGATAGGGTGCCAGTCAATCCGACAAGGTAATTCAAGCCAATGCTCAACAGGAATTAATGAGCTAAGAATGCACAGTAAAAGCCAAAGGGCACACAATTGATCCAAGTGGATTCATTTAGATTACACACAGGACTTTGGAGTAGAACCAAGGCCTTGATGCCTAAACATTGCTTCATAAATCTGAACTATGTAGACTTCCAAGTTCAACATCTGCTATCAGCCAATAATATGTTCACAAACCTCCCTAGGTCCTATTCTTTTGGTGCCTGCTTTATAGCCTTGTGTCAAAATGATGCTTTTCAATGCATTCTTTATTAAGCCTACTTCCTGACTTATGACTTGTCAACAGAGTGGGCTACTGCCTCTTAAAACACAGAACCAGCTTTCCTAAAGCCCGTGCTTTGACTAGCATAGCTCTAGGAAAGGTTTGTCTGCTCATAGACAGGTTTTTTTCCCTGCTGGCATCAACCATGTATTCTTTCCGTCTGTGTTTCTTGTCATGCCTGAAGCATTTGTGCCTTACTTAAGCCTTCCATTATAATCAGGTGCCCTTAGATTGCTATTCCCTGCAAGAGCTTTGCCTCAATCATATTATGCATTACAACAAGTGCCCTTTGTGCCATGGATCAAGTTATCTTTGGGGGTGCCCCATGTAAATGAGAACACTTCAAAATGCTAATTTATAATGAGCCAAAAGTTGACAGAGTAATAGTGGTACTACTTTGAATGGACTGTTAAGAAGGCCAAATGGATGACTGAGAAAGAGCACAGTTAGGAGAAGGAAGTAAAGTGGCCAAAATCATTCAAAGAAGAAAAAGGGAAAAGCAAGGGAAAGAAAAGCATAGACATATGAGGAGTGCCAGCAGGAGGGTCCTGGGCTGGATGCGAACTAGCAAAGGGTTAATTGCCTTGTTTCCCTCTTGGCAGTAGTGTAACAGAAAACAATATAAGACCAGATGTTCCCTGGTTGGGAGAGGGGGACTCAGATTAGAGTGAATGCTTTGTGTCATTGAGAAAGTAAAGCAGCACAAATACAATAAATAATAAATAAATAAATAAGTAAATAAAGATCATCAGAAGTTCTGTGGGAAGAGCTAAATATTTCAGGGGAAGAAACATAATGACAGCACGCCTCTGGCTGGGGCCGTAAGGAGTTATCTCAGCATGTTGGAAAGTAGAAGGTAAGTAGCATCGAATTGCAGCACTCTCCATGGCTGTTTCAGCATGTCATAGATAATACCTGAAGCTGGTACATCAAGAGCACATTACATCACCATGTACTATCTATGTCCACAGATGTTCAGGTCTGGCAAAGGAAGAAAGTAATTTCATAATACACAGACAACCTCTACTATTAATGTAAAAACAGAATGATACAAGAGCGTGTAGCCCTGTGGGAAGGAGCACTGGCAATGTACTTTTGAGGAAGAAAAAATGGCTTATATTTTCTTCTATCTTTTTAAACTGATTTTTACTAGAAAAACCAAGCATTAAAAAAACAAATCAAGAATATTTGACTCTATATTACTGAAAATAATCTTACTAGCAGTAATTGTAGTTGTTATAAAAATGCAAATATTGGTATCTTTTTACTAGTTGTATATATAATAGACTTTATAATGCCTTGAAATATTTAGTGGTATTTGGCAATAATAACTTAATTCACTATGAATATTAAGGATTCAAAAGTGCTGTGTGTTCAATTTCAATATCTGTCCATATTATAAAATTCTTCCAACTGCTTCTCTTTATACAATATGCAAAAGTAAATAGCAGGAAGATAATTAGGTGCCTTTTAAAAAACTACTTGTCTTAGTTACTTTTCAATTGCTGTGACCAAGCACTATGACCAATGCAGCTTCTAGAAATAAGAGTTTGGGGGGTTTTACAGTTTGAGAGGTGAGTCCAGACCATCAGGCAGCACCAAATGCTGGCAAGGACCTGCAAGAGCCAGTTTCTTATATGTTTTGTAATGTAAAATGGCATAATCACTCTGTGAAAATGCACTATTTTTCCTGAAAAATAAAATATAGAGGACTGAAGAGATAGTCCAATCATCAAACAGCCTGCGGTATAAGCATGGGGTCCGTAATTCAAAGCCCAGACCCCACATAAAAATCCAGATGAGAGGGCCACACTGGAAAGGCAGAGAACAGGGCTCCTAGGGCGCTCTGGCCAGGCAGCTTCACTGACTCAGGTCCCTGAGAAAGACCTTGTCTCAAAAATGGATCACTCCTGAGGGATGCCACCAAAGGTTGGTCCTCAGCCTCCACATGCACACACACACACACACACACACACACATGCATATGCACACACACACATCTGTACATATACATGCACCCACACACGTGAAAAATGCACATATACAGTAAATAAAAAAGAAAAATAAATAAAAATGTTAAAATAAAATATGTACCTGCTAACTGACTCTAAAATTGTACTCCTGGGAATTTACTTCTAAAAAGTTAAAATTCAGACCCACACGAAACCTATACACAATTATTCATAACAACTTTATGATAATAGCCCCAAACCAGAAACAAAATGAATGTCCCTCAGTAGGGTCATTAACTTAAACAAGCAATGCTACATCCACGCCCTAGAATACCACTCAACAATAAAAATCAATAAACTATTGATACAATTTAAACAGCTCTCAAGGGCATTGCACTGACAAAAGAAAAAGCTACTCTCAAAAGGATGCACGTTTTATAATTCCACTTAAGTAACATTCTCAAAAGCATCAAACTTTAGAAATAGCACGGATGTCAGTGGTTGCTGTCTACCAGGGATGGTGGGTGTCAGGGATGAGTGTCAGGGGGTAACTCAACCGGTGCAGGAGATGGGGCAGCAAAGGGTCCTTTCCCAGGCCATCGCTTCCCCTGGACTCACTTACTCCACACTGGACTGACGCTCGTTAAAGTCCTCACTGTGAGCCGGGTATTTTAGCAATTACTAGAGATGAGGTTACAAGATAAAGTAAAGAATTATAGGTTAAATTTGAACTTCACAAATACATTAGCTGGCAAAAGTATGTCCTATGCCATTCTTAAAACATACTTAAACCAAATTCTTATTCACTGTTTATCTGAAATTTGGATTTAATTGTATGCCTTGTTGTTGTTGTTGTTTTGGGTTTTTTTGTTGTTGTTGTTGTTGTTATGGTTGGTTGGTTGGTTGGTTGGTTCCTGGCTTGAGGTTGTTTGTTTTGCTACATTTGGCATTCTTGGTCTTTATTCTCATCAAATTCATAGTCTCATTTGTTGAAAAGGAAAGTTGAATAATTCCAAAAAACCAAAGAGACAAAATAAGAATAACATTTTCTAGTGAAGACGATGAAGAAATGGCTTTAGACAAGATGCTCCGGGAAGATGACTTTTGGCATGCTGAGACGCAGAGCAGGAGGCTATCAACACCAGAGTAGGACTGATCAAAGCAAAAACCACAGCAAGGGCTTTGATAAAAGAATGGTGGGAAAAGAAGACTAGGACATTTGAAGCTACATAAGTAAGATAAAGGAATGGACAGAGAGTGAGTTCATAGAGAAAGAATGAGACAAAAATCCCTTGGACATGAGAGACATAATGAAGTATTTTATGCTTAGGGTACAACCGAAAGAAAAAGAAATTATATGCCTTTTTTTTTTAAAGATCACTCACAAAATGCTTCAAACAAAAGGAAAGATTAAGGCAAGGGAAGTTTATCAGAGAGCACTACGATAAATAATCCAGAAAGAAGAAAGGATGACGAATACAACTGTAGCTAAAGCTGTGACAGGAAAAGGAAAAGGCACAGATGAATCTGGAAGCAAGGTCAGCAAGATGCAGCGCTAGACTGAGAAAAGAGATAGGGGGCTGGAGAGATGGCACAGCGGTTAAGAGAACTGGCTGCTCTCGCAGAGTACCTGAGTTCAATTCCCAGAACCCACATGGCAACTCACAATTATCTATAACTTTAGTTCCAAGGGATCTGATGCCCTCGTCTGGCCTCTGTGGGCACTGCATGCATATGGTGCACATATGTACATGTGTGCAAATAGTCATACAAATAAAATAAGAGTATTTTCTAAGAGAAAGGATACTCCAAGGTCTTTGACCTAAGAAGTTGGAATGAGGAAAATGCTGGTGGGTAACATGAAAATTTTAAGAGAAATAGCTTGGCAGAGAGGAGTTGGGAAGTCAGTGTCTCGGTGTTGAGATAAAAAGTCCCAGAGATAAGCAAACAAAAGTGCCAGGTAGATTCTTTGAATCTCGAAAAGGAGGTCTGAGATAGAAGCTGTAGTGTCCAGTTTCCATAGCATTGTAACCAAAACTGACTTACATGAAGAAATATTTATTTTGGCTCATGGCTTCAGAGGGGTCAGTCCATGGTTGGCTGGCCTCATGTGCTTAGGGAGAGCATCATATCATGGCAGTGGGTACATGTGACAGAGGTCAGCTGTTCACACCAGAGTAGCTGGAATTCAGAGAGAAAGAGAAAGAGGCTAGGATCCCTTCAAAGATGTTCATACAGTCATCTGCTTCTTCTACGTCGGCCCCACTTGCTACCTTTCTGCACCTCTCAGTAAAGCCATCGTGTTATCATGCGTGGAGGGGTTGAGACTACTGTCTCTGGAAAAGCTCTTTCTCATTCCTGGAGATGTGCTCGCAAGCATCCTTTCAGCCCACATTGCTAACTGAGATGACTACCACAGAGGTAAAGAGGAAAGGGGAAGGCGACCAGGATGACATGGGGGGAGGAGGATTACCTGGAGGAAGAGGACAATGACGACGATGACAATGGCAGTGAGAACAAGGACCAGGAGGAGGATACTTCCGGCTACTCAATAATTTATCTAAAGAATTTTTTTGACAGAGTATCACTCTGCACCTCTATCTGGCCTGGAACTTGCTATATAGACCAAGCTGCCTTCAAACCCACAGAGATTTTCCTGAGTTCTATCATTGAGGGCATGCACCACCATATCTAGCTCTAAAGAATTTCCTTTTTTTTAAGATTCATTTATTATTTATACAGTATTCTGCCCGCATGTGCACCTGCCCACCACAAGAAGGCATTGGATCTCATTGCAGATGGTTGTGACCCACCATGTGGTTGCTGGGAATTGAACTCAGGAACCTCGGGACCTTTGGAAGAGCTGCTGGTGCTCTTAACCTCTGAGCCATCTCTCCAGCCCTCTAAAGAATTTCTTTAAAGGATTGCGGCCCAAGTTCTCCCACTAAATTGACTAAATCAGACTCTGAAAGTGGAAGACCAGCATCAAACCAGAAATCAGCCTCTGAATTCTTATGTGCACAGGACATGAGTCAGGACACACTGCGCATGGGATGTAAGTGATATGGCGCTCTCAAAGAGTTGGTGACACTTTCTGGAAATGCCAAAGGCTTATAACTCAGTAACGCTGCTTTTAAAGAAAGACCACACAGAAGCCTCTCTTGCATACAAAGAAACATACACAGAGATACTTTCCATAAATAACAGGAAAGGAAGGGGGCATTTAAATGACTGTCACCCAGGAGTGGACACTTCAAATGTAGTCAGTTTTTCCTGCATAATAGCATTCTGCAGTTGTGGTGAACAACCCCGATTGATATGCACCCTTGTGAAGAAGACTCCAGCCACAGACACAACGGGAAGAGCAGATCTGCAGCATGGCGTACCAAGGATGGCACCAGGGGCTGAGGAACGAGCTGGTTCCAGGGCCAGAGAAGAAGGGTCATGGCTGAAAGTCCTCTACAGGCCCACTTCTAAACTTCTTCCATTTCTTTCTGACTCGCTCCTCACCACTGTTTTCCCATTTCCCCTACTCGATTAGCCAATTTTCTGGTACTACCACAGCATACCTGAAGGCCCAGCCACCTCCTGCTAGGCTTCACCTCTTAGGGCATCCATACTCTCTAATACCCAATGGGAGAGCAAGCCTTTAGCACACAATGTACCCTTGGAGGACATACTCAAAGCACACCAGACAAACACCTTCAACCTTCAAAACTCCACTCTGTTCCAAGTCCCTCCCTCTCTCTTTAACTCTCTCACTCTCTTTAGACCTGATCTAGAGTCTTAAGTGGATTTCACAGACATAATCAATCCCCTGACATTTTAAGTAAAATTTCCTATTTATGAGCATTTTTATGCCAACTGGGTCAATGTTTTTCATCTCTGAGTTGCTCTGAGAGTTCAGTGTTCCATTTAAAAAAATTAAAATTAAAGGGAGAATTTGTCAGAGAATATAACCTTGATACAGTTTCCTGGGCCTATCGTGTCTCAAAAAATAGAGTTATTTCTATAAAGAAAACATAAAGAAGGGAGAAAATGTAAAGCGATTTGTTCTGGCCCTGTCTCCGCTCACCCTGTGCCCTGGGAGGAAATGCCCTGCCTTAGGAAGCATAAACATCTCCTTCCTCTAGGCCTCCCATCCATCACCACAGGCAGGCTCTGGGCAGCAGCAGCCAGCTTCATTTTCAGCCATTCATGACCCTCTAGCAGATGTCAGGGTCTGACTGGGGCCAGTTTACTGACAAGAATGGTGACATTCCTAAAGGATCCTGCGTGCCACCAGAGCAGGTGTTACCAGGGATCAGCAGTTCTGTGAAGGATGGCTCAGCAGAGCGCCCAAGCCCGTTGAGCGCAGCCACTGTTACATTGCTCCTCCATAGCTAGGTCCATAACTAGACTTGTGGGAAGCCTTAAATCCTCCTGGGAGATTACAGAGCCTCTGTGGAGACCACTGACCTCCAAGGAGATGAGTGAGATGAGAGCAATCAGTGCACATTCCTAGGATCAGCCAAGAGTCAGGCAGGCAGCTCTGCTGACTCTCGGCAACTCGCCCATATGCCTGGATCTCTGTTGGCTTCTGCACATGTGGACTGGCCTCTGCTGAACAGCAAAGTTGCTTCTGCTCTGCTCCAAATATCTCTCCACAGGTACCCTTTTGTTGCTATTTCAAGTCCCTGCTTGCATTTCACCTGCTAATATACCACTCAGCCAAAGCAAGTTATAGGACCAGCCCCAAGTCAAAGGCAGGGGCTGATGTCCTACCAACAGTGGGAGGGCATGGGAAGGTACATTGAGGTCAACTTCTGCCTGTTGTCAATTATGCAACCTTAAGAATGCTTTTTGAATAAAAGACTGTTTTTCCTTGTCTGACCAGTGAGTGTGTTTTGCATGTGGTAAAACACAGTTCGTGCTATAGTGAAGAAATGGCATCTTTCATGATTTGGCCGTGGTTTGGGTGACTTCCAAGGGCCCATGGAAGTTTATTTGCCATGTTGGAAGGATTAGAAGATACAGTGGGATTTTTAAGATGTAAGACTCAAATCCAGCTATGGTGGTCCATACACCATAATTCCAGGACTAGAAAAGCTAAGGCAGAAGCATTGGGAGTTCCAGGCTAACTGTGCCTACACAGTGAGATCCTGTATTAAAAATAATAATAATGGCCGGGCAGTGGTGGCACATGCCTTTAATCCCAGCACTTGTGAGGCAGAGGCAGGCGGATCCCTGTGAGTTTGAAGGCAGGCTGGCCTACAAAAGCGAATTCAGGACAGTCAAGGCTACACAGAGAGACCCTGTCTCGAAAAACCAAAAATAATAATAATAATAATAATAGTAGTAGTAGTAATACTAGTAGTGGTGGTGGTGGTGGTAGTGGTAGAGCTGAGAGTTTGTGGAAGGTCCTCTGTTCAGTGAGGTGTCAGCCTCTAAATTCTCATAAGCGGGTTGATATAACGGGATCAAGCCAGGCTCCTCTCCCTTTGCTGGACCTCCTGTCCTGTAATGTGACATTTCTCCCTCATATGTTTGGTCATGGGTTATGCATCCACTGCAAGCCCCTCACTCATAGAATACCCGTCATCTACAGCAAACCCCTCACTAGAATCTGAATGAATGAGGACCTGCCCTACCTTGATTCTAAATTGCTAAATAAACCTCTTCCTTTTCTCTGTAATGATGCAAACTGACTAATAGAGCGCCTTAATGTGCTAATGGAAGGATTTTATTCCATTCTTATAAGCAATTGAATCTTATTTACTGTGGCATATTGCAAACAAAAGGACCTGAAATCCTTCTCCTACATGCACCTGCTTTGCACGGGACTGAGCAGCTCTTCTCCTCCAGGATTTACGGTAGTCACGGGACCAGCTTAGGCCACAACGGGTGATGGCCAACATGGACATCAGCCACTTCAACAGTTCTTGGATGCCAGGAATGACCTCTCATGCCATGTTTGGAAGCCTGAGGCCACTATGTAAACAGTTCTGAGCCTGCCTGCCCGAGGACAAGAGCCCCATGGAGGAAAATTAAAGTGACTCAGCCTGCCTGGCAGCTAATTGAAGGGGGATAAGCAAATTCAGTTGAGACCAGTATATCCTGGTCTACGTCACAAATGCCACCAAACCCTAGACTCAAGAATTCATTAAAGACGTCAGTTTGTTCCACCATATTCTTCCTTACAGAGTCCATGGTTTTCCTAAGTAGAGCTGTGATGTGGTTTCAGTCAAAAGAGTCATTATTAAAGTCCTCACAGCGCACCATGAGGCTTGTCCTTGGCATTGATGATACAGAATGCAGAAATGTGCTGGGAAATGGTTCTGGCTTTTTAAGAAGTTTATATTCTGGTCTTGGCACCTTCTCTCTTCAGTTATAAAGTGTCAGCGCTTATCTGAGCGAGTAGGTAAAGTCAGAGAAAAACAATAGCACCGCATAGTTCCCTGCCACCCTTCCAAATGAAGATATGGGGCACTGAAAGGGGTTAATTAAAAAACAAACAACCATGAGTTCAGACCTAAGGTCTGTGACTTAAGATTCCAAACAGGTAACGGAATGAGCCTCATGGCTTCCAGTGTGAGGAGACCTCGGGGGTCGGAAGGAAGGAGGGCTGGCGCTTGAAGGCAGCAGAGAAAACAAAATAATGTCAGAGGCAAAAGTGAAGCCAGGTTGCATGAGGAACAGGGGCCCACATGGAGTCTTTTATAGGTTTGTGTCGAGTTATAATCTTGTGTTTCTGTTGCTGTACATTCTTCCAAGAAGGTAATTTTAAACCCACAGACTCCAAGCAAGCAGCAGCCCTGAGCTGCTCTCGCTGATTGTGGTATCAGTGAATGTCCCTGGCAGCAGCGGCGCTGGAGCGAGGAGAGAGCACTGCCATTTTTGGGCACAGGCTGCCCTCTGCTGTTCACTTCTGAATTAGTGCCCACAGTCTCTAGGTGCTAAGGTATCATAGCATCAGTGTCTAAGGAAGGCCTGCGAACACAAAACACTGAAAGAAAGCGTGCTCCAAGCCGTCACGCGTTCCTTGCCACTTGTACATTACCTTTTTTAATTTGTAAACCCTTTTGGTGCTGGGAGTTTAACCAGGGCCATCTACATACATAAGCAAGTGCTCTACCGCTGAGCTACAATCCCAGCCCTAAGGCTTTGTACAGCTAAGGCTCCCATGAAAATTGGGAAGTTACCGACATTTCTTATAACCCTCCCCTATGATAATCTTCAGTGCTATCATGGCTGGGTTTAGAGTCACATAGCCAGCCGACACAAACTTGGGCAGGTCTGTGGTTAAGCTGGAGAGAGGGCCCATTCTGAATGTGGTGGCATCATCCCATGAGCAGGGGTCACAGAGGACGCCAAACAGAGCCCTGGCATCTGTCTCCGTTCTTCCTCACACTTCCTCACACACAATGCCTCCCCACCAGGATATACTGAACCCTAGAGCTGTGAGCCAGAACACACCCCTCTGTGTGCGGCTTTGTCATCTATTTTTATCACAGCTCTAGAAAAATAAGTGACCCTCACCCTGTCCCCACACATTCCTAGCCTTGGGCATTATTCGCACGTCCCACCAGAGTAAGCAGGTAGCTCTCACTGATAGCTCTCACTGACTCGCTGTTAGCTCAGAGTCTATACTTTGTGTTAAGGTTCATCCTTTAGTTTTTCGAGATAGGGTTTCTCTGGAACTAACTATGTAGACTAGACTGGCCTTGAACCCGGAGGTACACTTGCCTCTGCCTCCCAAGTGCTGAGATTAAACGTGTGGGCCATCACCACATAGCTAGGGTTTAGGATTTAGTCTTGGTGCTGTCCATCCCATAAGCTTGAACATATGTAGAGTGTTGTAGTCACCAGTTCAGTACCATATAGAACAGCTCCACTCCCATAAAAACTTCTATGTCCCACCCACTTAGTCTGACATACTTGCACCTCCCAATCTTTTTCCCCCAAGAACTCTCCAGAAGGCTGAGACAATAGCTCTGTCAGAAAGTGCTCACTCCAGAGGCATGGTTTCAGATCACCAGCACTCATGTGAACGTGCAAACAATACAGTGTGTACCTGTAATCCCAGCTCAGGGGCGGTGGAGACAGGAGGATTCCTGGGGCTTGCTGGCAAGCTAGACTTTGTCCATCAGTGGGCTCCAAGTTCAGTGACACACCTCCCTCATAAAATAAGCTAGGCATGGTGGTATATTCACATGATCCTGGCACTTGGGAGATGGAGGCAAAAGGATCAGGAGTTCAAGGCCAGCTTCCACTACATAAAGAGATTGAGGCCAGCTTGGGCTGCATGTGGCCTTGACAAAACAAAAAACAAAAAACATGGAGAGTGGCTTTAAATACACCTGAACTGGTTGTTTTTTCAGTTGCTAAGATAAAACACCATCCCAAGGTAACTTAGGTAAGAATGTTTATCTAAATCTGTGTGTCTCCGCATAAGTCATCTATTCTCCTTGCAGTTTATTGGCACTGGAGTAGAAGTGGGAAGCCAAAGCTGCAGGCATGGCTGCAGGGTAAGAAGCTGAGAGCTCACATCTTGAACCACAAGCTTGAAGCAAAGAGAGCAAACTCCCTTACATCCTGCCCCCAGTGACACACTTCCTTCACCAAGGCCACACCTCTTAAGCCTCCCCAAGCATCTCTAACAACTGGGAAATCAAGTATTCAAAAATGTCTGAGCCTGTGGAGATAGTTCTCCTTCAAATCACAACACCACCAATTTCTGACCTGCACAAGCATGCTCATACCTAAGCACTTATACACACATATACATGCACACACACATACACACACACACACACACACACACACACACAGACACACACACACACACACACCCCTATAGTTTTGCCTGGAATCTAAGAAGAAATAATGCATACTGTGTGTTCCAGTTAGAAAACGTTCCAGAAAAGACAAAACATAGATTTCTGTTTTAAACTCTCATGGTGTGGTGATGCGTTCCTGTAATCCCAGCGCTTGAAAAGCTGGGGCAGACAGACTGCAAGTTTGAGGCCAGCCTTGGTTACAGAAGACCGGGTCTCAACAGCAACAACAAAAGCAAATAGTTACCTATTGCTCATTGGCTTCTCCACAACCACCTGCAGGGGGAGCTGTGTGGGCATCACAGGCCCATTTTGCAGAGAGAAAAACAGAGGCAGAGGGATGCTACAGAGCATGCACTTTGCCTCACAGTAGGAGTCAGAAACTTCCAATCTCTGTTCAAGTGCAAATAAACCACAAAAAGAATAGATGGCTGGCCCCACAGTTTTAAAAAGGCAAACCCAGAATTGAAAGCCATAATTTATTTTTTTCTTTTTTTTTTATTTTTATTAATTTATTCTTGTTACATCTCTATGGTTATCCCATCCCTTGTATCCTCCCATTCTCCCCTCCCTCCCATTTTCCCCTTATTCCCCTCCCCTATGACTATTCCTCAGAGGGATTACCTCCCTCTGTATATGCTCATAGGGTATCAAGTCTCTTCTCGGTGACCTGCTGTCCTTCCTCTGAGTGCCACTAGGTCTTCCCCGCCAGGGGACATAGTCAAATGTGAGGCACCAGAGTACATGAGAAAGTCAAATCTCTCTCTCCACTCAAGTGTGGAGACTGTCCTGTCCATGGGCTAGATCAGGGTAGGGGTTTAAATTTTACCGCCTGTATTGTCCTTGGAAAGCCATAATTTAGCATGAGTCGGTCAACCGGTCCTCATAGTTCCTCCTGCCACCCTGACTCTCCACACAGCCCATAAGGGAATCCTTGGTTTGGGGTGCAAGGGTGTACATCAGCAGTGGGGAGGGGAAATGCAAGAGGATCCTACACTGTAGGCAGATGTCACTCTGCATGCATTGGGTCCTGTTCTTAGTTTTGACCCCTGCTTCCCTCCTGGGTGTCTCCCCTTCCATCCTCTGCACTATTCAGATAGCAGAAACATCCTGCACCAATGGCTTGCGTGGAATTGTTAGAGCAGGAATGCATGAGGAAACCGGGCATGGTGTGCACACCTTTAACCCCAGCACTCGGGAGGCAGAGGCAGGCGGATCACTGTGAGTTCAAGGCTATGCCGGTCTACAAAGCGAGTCCAGGACAGCCAAGGCTACACAGAGAGACCCTGTCTCGAAAAACCAAAAAAAAATTAAAAAGAAAAAAAGAAAGGAAAGAAAAGAAAAGAAAAAGAGAAATTAACTCTGCTCTGGCTGGAAACACGCTCCTGAGACCCAAAGGGAATCACTTGGAAGAACGCTTCTGAGCCAGCACAGGATAGGCATGGGGCAGTAACAGGGCAGACCTGGATGGACGTGAGCATCTGCCTTGAGAACAGACCATAGAACCTACATAACCAGCTGACAGTGACCCACGCCCAAGAAGCACTGTGCCGCCCTGCCTTTGGAAACAGTAGCGCAGGCTGGAAGAGGGGGTGGACTCCGATAGACACCATGGGTGAGCATCAACCCTCACCTTTGAGCTCCCCCTGCCTCAGTGCTTACCTGCCCCACTAGCCCTCAGCCGTCATGAGCTCCCGGGTAAGTTTGGGAAACCAAAGGCAGATGAAACATGCACAGTGCTATTACTAGCTGTGAAAGCATGATTGGGACAGTGTCCTAATAGTGACTTTCACATGGTGTGAACATGGCTTGAGATAAATCCCTTCATCTCCGTGAACCAGGGACCACAGCTTGTCTTGCAGCTTTACACTAACAAGCCACCAGCGGACAGGGAACCCTTCTTTACTTGCAGCCCCATCCCTACTCTGAATAAGAAGGCACAGAAGGACCCTTTACTTGATACAGCCCAGGCTGGCCTTGAACTTGTGACAGGTTTCCTGCCTCCACCTCCCAAGTGCAGGTGCCTACAGGTCAAGGTCACTAAACCCAACAGTAAATTATCTTTCTCCTTATGAACTGGCTCCTGTTGAATCTGGGAACTATATTGTATGCTTACATTCACAACTAAAATTCAAAAATACAAAAGAGGGAAAGAAGACCTCATTAGGTAAATGAGGAGAAGAGGTGGCTAGAGCCGAGCGCCCTGGAGTTGAAAGAGGCACCTTGAAGAAGACTTTTGAAGGAGTAGCCATGTTGGAATAGTGTAAAATTCCTTTGCTTTCCATTGTCAGTCCACATCCCATCACTGTGCCAAAACACCAGAGGAAATCCCCCTAAAGGTTCATTTTGGCGTATGGACTTAGGGGATTTGGTCTACAGTCACTTGGCCTTGAACTTTAAGTCCTGTGGAGAGACAGGACATCTGGCAGGAACTCACAGCAGAGCTGGTCTGTTGACCTTATGGAGGTTATGAAGCAGAGGAGGAAAAGGAAAGACCAAGCATGTGCCTTTAAGGGCACACTCACAGTGACTTCGCTTCCTGCCATTAGGGCCTAGCTCTTAGAGGTGCCACAGTTGGGGACATTAACCACAGCTTTCTGTGGGGGTCTGTATGCAAACCACGACGCTTCTCAGCAAGGTTCACCATGAGGACCACGCCCTCCACAGATAATGACGTCTGCATTTAGAGAAAGGAGTTTTCCTTTTCAGGAAATGTGAAGAAGTAACAAGTCCCTTAGAGCTTCGATCTGGCATGTATGAGGCTCTGGGTTCACTTCCCAGAACTGCAGACAGGGTTGGTGGGGAGAAGTGGAGGAGAAAGAAGAGGAGAAGGAAAAAAGAGGAAATATACTAAGCAAGAAGATACTCTAATCATAATGACTAGGGTATAACCTCCACAAAGCTCTGACAATAAGGAACGTGTACATACTAAGCAGCATATCCTCAAAAATGCTGACAAAGGGACTCTAGATGAGAGAAGCATGGGAGAATGGCAAAGTTGAAGGATCCAGAGGGTCCTAGAAACCTACAAGAAGAAAATTATGATAGGCAGATTTGGGCCCAGGGGTCCTGCTCAAACTATGGCACCAGCCAAGGACAATACAGGCTGTAAACTTCAAACCCCTACCCAGATCTAGCCAATGGACAGGACATTCTCCACAGTTGAGTGGAGAGTGGCGTCTGACTTTCACACGAACTCTCGTGCCTCATATTTGACCATGTCCCCTGAATGGGGAGACCTGGTGGCACTCAGAGGAAGGATAGCAGGCTACCAAGAAGAGACTTGATACCCTATGAGCATATACAGGGGGAGGAGGTCCTCCTCAGTCACAGACATAGGGGAGGGGAGTAAGGGGAAAATGGGAGGGAGGGAGGAATGGGAGGACACAAGGGAGGGGATAACCATTTAGATGTAATATGAATAAATTAATAAAATAAAATTTTTAAACTGACAAAAAGTAAAAAGAAACTCTAGACAGGACACAGAGGGAGTAAACAGTTGTTTATCAGGCTGATCAGCATAAGAAAGCAAAGGGCACAAATAACACAGTGAAGTTAAGCTTGTGGACATGAGGCCAGTCCAGAAGCCCACACTGAGCACCTGCTGGGTGCCTGGCGCTGAGTCGCTGTTCAGAAGATCACCGCCTCGCAGAGTGAATAAAACACAGCTCTCTGTGCTTGCTCAACTCAGAGCACAAAGAAAAGGCAAGGACGTGGTTGCAGGCTAACATGATGCTGGCCAGCTTCCCACTGTAAAGCTTCTGTGTTTCCTCCTGGGAGATGCTCTGAGATCATGTAAATGTTCTGTTTATTATATATTTACTTACTGACTCTATATTCATTTAAGATTCTTGCCCGAAACAATTGTTACTATGGTGACTGCCAAGTGTTGATTTTCTAATTCCTTGGTGGCTTCTGGATTTACTAATTGAGGAGTCTACTGTTAGCAAAATGCTTCCTTTCTCCCGTTTGTTTATTTTATCCATACACTTACTTAAATCTATGTGAATTTGTGGGTTACTTTAGTCTCTAAATTATAAACCAATGCTATCATTTGTTTTAGTGCTATGCTGTTCCAGATTTGCCTGGGGGTGTTAAAATGGCTCCTGAGTCCTTTTGAAAGATCCCCGTCATTTGAAAACTTCCTTTCTTCTGAGCTCAACACATTTCAAACTCATACTGTATCTCTACCCCTATCCCCACCCCCACCCCCACCCCAGGAGCCATCTATCTCCCCAGAAAGTCCTGGCTCCCTCTGCTGGAGGATGGTAGACACCAAGTGGTGAAGGTCCACTCACTGTTCTGAGGATGCTTACTCATGTCGCTGTAGAAGAATACCCAACAGAAATGACTTGAGTAGGAAAAGATTTATTTTACCTCACAGTTTCACAGGCTGTCACAGCGTGGAGACATGGTGGACAAGCTCACACTATGATAGGTCAGAGAGGAGAGGAAGGAAAGGGCAGCACTCGGTTGGCTTTCTCCTTTTACTCCATTAGTAAACTCATTAGGCAACTCACGGAATGTTGCCACCCACTTTCCCCCTTGCATGGTCCCTTCTGGAAACACCCTCAACAGACTCACTAGGGTCAGCGATGGTTCTTCTTACACCAACCTATGAAATGTTTTGTTTGCTCTCCCAGGATTATTTGTGTTTTTAGTGTTGGGAGTGCAAGCTAGTCCTAGTGCGTGTCAATCAAGTGTTCTTTTACTTAATAGCCACCATCCTCCAATGACTCTTTAAAAGAAAAGTTTTGCTTAATGTATTTTTCTATATTTCCTATGTTCTTATGATTTTGGATACTCTGTTAGCTACATTTAATAATATCATTTCCTCAAATATTTAGTGATGCTTATTTTTTTTAACTTACAAAAAGGAAAATTAAGGCTAGGGAAGTAAGTCAGTTGGTAAAGTGTTTGTCTTGCAAACACAAGGACCTGAGTTCAATCCCCAGAACAAATGTCGGGGGGAAAAAAGAATAGTCATGACAATATACATGCACACACAGGTGCACACGTACTAAAAAATACTATAAACGATTGAAGAAATAAAATTGAAAATTCAGTCATATCGGGGAAAGCACGATACAAGACATTTTTATGTGTGCATGTGCCTGCTTGTCGGTATGTACATCACTTGCGTGTGATCGCTATTGGGGCCAGCAGAGGGCGTCAGATCTCCAGGAACTGGAGTTATGGACAGCTGTAAGCAGCCTCCTGTGAGCACTGATCTTTTGCAAGAGCAGCTGCAGTTCTTAACTGCTGAGTCATTGCTCCAAAACCCTAAGTCAGAGTGGGGAGGGGAAAGACAAGACATGACATGTCTAGTAAACGGCCTGCCCAATGTGAGAGTGCTATCCTCCAGGTATCACAGCCATCGTCTTCATCAGAGTGTCTTTGACTGCTTGCCAGGGACCCTCAAGTTTGAGCCTGTTGACAGTTGATGCTCCCCTATAGGAGGGGGTAGAGAGGGTCACTGGACTATAACCTGCCTTGTGGTCTTAGGGAGAGGGAAGGTTAGCTGAAGGTGTATTCTGATGCAGCTACTTGGGAGTCATTCTCCGTGCTGGGGTGAGACTTTAGTGCTATCACTGCTTTGGGATTATCCACATCCCTGCAAGTCACCTCTCATGCCTGCTCCATAAGCAAGACCAATAAACTTATTGATTACTGGAGCTACTCTTTGGTAACCTAGTACTTTGTTCTGCCATGGCTGCCACTACCTGAGGTGGTGTTGTCTTTCTGGGAAATGCTCTCACAAGCCCAGCATGCACAAAGCCCTGTGTTCAAGTCCCAGCAGAAAACTAAAAGCAAATCAATCAACAAAAACAGAACAACTGAGGCCAAGTTCAGAAGAACAGAAGATAAATATAGAGTTATCCATATGCCTATCAGGAGCTCCAGAAGACAGGAACAGAACTTACAGAGGGGCAAAGAAAGTAATGAAGGAAACAATGGGGAAGGGTTCATCCAAGATAAACAAATATAAATTAATAAATACCAAACGATTATAAAACATAACTCTATTTCTTTTCAAACTTACAAGAACTCAGAAATAGAGGCCTCCATCAATCCTTTTTAATGGGGAGAGAGAGAGAGAGAGAGAGAGAGAGAGAGAGAGAGAGAGAGAGAGAGAGAGAGAGAGGAGGTCACTGAGGATATGAGGAAAGGAGGCCAGGCACACCTGTTCAGTGTATCTAGAGCCAGTTATCTTACATCTAGGATATTAAGATGTAGATAACAAAGTACACCAAAATAAGAAATATAGAAAAACACTTTAAGCATAACTTTTAAGAGTCATTGGAGGACTGTGGCTATCTATTAAGAGCATGTCTGATTGACACGCATTGGGACTGGCGTGCACCCCCAACATTAAGAATACAAAAGTCATGGGTGCGGGTCAAGCATCTTTAATTACAGAAATATCCCCATTCAACAAAGAGTAATTAGAAATCATGGCACTTCTATGTTTATTGTGACACTATTTATAATCTTAAGATATGGAATCATCTAGATAACTAGATAAGGAAAATACATACTTCAAGTTAATACTATTTGCCCATAGAAAATAAAGGAATCATGAGATGTATAGTAAAATGGATGGAACTAGAGAACACTATGTCGCATGAAATAAGCCAGACACGGAAATACAAATGCCATGTGTCTTCTATCACATGTGGAAAAAAAAATATCAACCTGAATGTAGAATACTGATTACTAAAAGTTAGAAAAAGAGGGAAAGTCAAAAGGCGAGATTGGGCAAGACAGTGCTGGGAGGACTGAGTCCTGATATTCCACAGCACTGGGGTGGGGCACCAGAATTAAACAGAGAATTCTCAACAGAGGAGTATCGAATGGCTGAGAAACACTTAAAGAAATGCTCAACATCTTTAGTCATCAGAGAAATGAAAATCAAAATGACTCTGAGTTTCCATCTTACACCCATCAGAATGTCTAAGATCAAAAAATTCAAGTGACAGCACATGCTGGCAAGGATGTGGAGAAACGGGAACACTCCTTCATTGCTGGTGGGAGTGTGGACTTCTACAACTACTTTGGAAATCTATCTGGTGCTTTCTCAGAAAACTGGGAATAGGGCTACCTCAAGACCCAGCTATTCCACTCCTTGGAATATACCCAGTAGATGTTCTACCACACAACAAGAACATATGCTCAACATATTCATAGCAGCCTTATTCGTAATAGGCAGAACCTGGAAACAACCTAAGTGTCCCTCAGTAGAAGAATGGATAAAGAAACTGTGGTACATTTACACTATGGAATACTACTCAGCTATTAAAAACAAGGAAATCCCAAAATTTGTGTACAAATGGATTGAACTAGAAAGGATCATACTGAGTGAGTTAACCCAAACCCCGAAAGATTCATATGGTATATACTTACTCATAATTGGAGACCATCCCAAAAGAGATGTCCCATGAAAGTCTTCACTTACCAGGAGATTGGGATAGATGCGGGGACATCCTATTGGGACTCTGGGTGAGAGAAATATAGGAGAATGGGGGAATAGAAGGATCCAGAGGGGCCAAGAAAAACATCATGATGGGCTGAGCAGATCTGGACCCAGGGGGGATCTGCTCAAACTACTGCACCAACCAAGGACAATACATGCAGTAAACATTGAATCCTTACTCAGATTTAGCCAATGGACAGGACATTCTCCACAGCTGTGTAGAGCTTGGGGACTGACTCTTGACATGAACTCTCATGCTCCATATTTGACCAATTCCCTTGGTAGGGAGGCCTGGCAGGCACTCAAAGAAAGGATAAGCAGGCTCCAAGATGAGACTTGATAGGCTGTGACCATATGGTGGGGGAGGAGGTCCCCTTCTGGCACAGACCTAGGAGAGGGGAACAGGGTGAAAGAGGGAGGGAGGGAGGAATGAGAGGATACAAGTGAGGGGATAACAACTGAGATGTAATCTGAATAAATTAATTAAATAAAAAAAACTTAGGCTATGTCTTCTTAGAGCAGAGAGAGGTGGTAATTACAGACGCGTGCTATGGGTATGAAGTATCACTCCACATCTTACTAGTATGTACAATCAATGCATGTTAATTAAAGACAACATACATCGGGCTAACTCCAAGCAAATTAAATCACAGAGACATGTTTCCGGGGTTGAGAAGAAAAGAAAGGTAATATGAAAATCGAGTACCAAACAGAAAAGGAAAAAAAAACTCTACAAAAAAAGCCAGACTCCAAGCACATAACCAGCCACAGCGTGGGTGGTTTTGGCCAACTGATGGATTCTGGGGGCGATATCCTCTTCAAATGGATTTCCTGAAACATTTACCATCAGGCATGAGGGTTATCAACATAGATTAAATTTAATTTTCTACAGACATAATTATATTACTTAACTTTGCAATGAAAGGCATTTGTATTAGCATAATATTTTACGTAGTGTGTGTTCATATTCAATTTCTATTTTAAACCTATTTAAAAATGTAAGCGTTATAAACCTTGCAATGTGTATAAGTCAGGAGCCAAGATGAAACAGGAACATAAAGAAAAAGTGTAGGAATATTAATTTCCAAATTTCCACATTTAAAAATATTCATACCAAGAGATTTTGCCTATAGATCACAGAACAAGAAATAGGCATTTACAGGCTTAGTTAATGTGCAAGAGTCAAGATAAAGAACAGCTTAGGCAAGCTGGCTAGCTGAGTCTTGGGGAAGGGATTTCAGGAAGACCATTCTGGGACTTCAAAATCAAACATCTTCAAAGACGGGGTATATATAAGAAATTGCTAAGCAAAGGTTTAGAAATATTGTTTATGTAAGTTGTGGGAAAAACTGTCAGAACCATCTGAAAGAGAAATGGCTAAAAAGTGGTTGTTCTGGAGAGTGAAGCAGACAAGGGCATCCCTGCCTTTCTATATTGCTTAGCTTTTTCATATTTGTGTTCTAATTTAGTAATGATTTTTAATGTGTTAAAATATTAGAGCAACCACTGAAGAATAGAATAGGATCTATAGCTTCCAAAGCCCAATACAGAAAAAAAAAATGAGCCAAAGAGAAGCAATCAGCGCAACAATATGCAGGGGGATGAAGAAGGGGCGGGCTGAAACAAGGAAGTGCAGAACGTAGAAGAAAACAGATGCTATAATCGCCAAAACACACAGAGTTCTTAAAAGCCAAATTGCCTAATATACTGAGGATGAGAAACAGATTTATAAAGGATTTGGTAAATGGTTTAGACATATTGTGTATGTTCATGATAACAGCAATAAAATTTAGTTGTGAATTTAAGGAGGACTTTGGGAGAAAACGACTTGGGAAGAATAAAATAAAAAAGAAGGCTGAATGTTCTAGGATGTCAGGGTGCACTGAGCCAAAACCATAGCAGACCTCCAGCTGGCTACCACAGAGAGTAAAGCTGTGATTGCTCCATTAGAGGATACTGCTGGCTTAACAGCACCCTTAAAATTCTCCCTTTAATGTTCTAAGCATCAGAATGTGCCTGAGGTTGCAGATAAGGTCTTTGAAGAGGTAAAATAAAATAGCTAGGGTCATTAAGGTTGACCCCCCACCTGGTACAACTGGTCTCCTAAGAATACAAAA
The DNA here is from genome assembly GCA_907169655.1 of Acomys percivali. Taxonomy (NCBI): domain Eukaryota; kingdom Metazoa; phylum Chordata; class Mammalia; order Rodentia; family Muridae; genus Acomys; species Acomys percivali. Next base: position 4,041,613 of record OU015757.1, on the reverse strand, counting down.
TTTGGACAGAGGCATTTACAGAAAGAAGATGTGTTAGCGAACTTTCTATAGTGATGAAATGCCTGAGGTATTCACGTTAAAGGAGGAAAGGGGTATTTGATGACACTCTCATGGTCACTTGGGATGCTTGCTGTAGAATGTAGTGAGTGAGGCAGAAAGCATGGAGGAGGCATCTCTATGTATCAGAGCGTCTTGTCTCCATATGATAAAGCATAGAGGGAGAGAAGCCAGAATATCAGTACCTCCTTTGAGGGCACACAGTCAGTGACCTAACTTCTGCCTACGAGGCCATGCTTTCCTGAGGCTTCACCCTCTCCCAATACTACTGCAGATTAGATTGCCAAAGTTTCAGCATATGGGCCTTTGAAAAATACTAAAGGTCTAAACTATGATTGGTCACCCGCAATTCAACCATAGGGGCCTCAGCAGAAGTCAAGCCTGCTAACACTGGCCTTGCTTCTAACCTTCAACACCTTGATCCTGGACTTTAGCCTCCTGCTGTGTAAACCAGTCATCTCTTATGGTAGTCCTGACAGACTAATACAGAAGGTCTTGAGAAAGGAAAGGTTCAGAAGAGGAAGAGCAGTGTGTGGTCTCATCAGCCCTTCCCCACCAGTGTGTGGTCTCACCAGCCCTTCCCCACCAGTGTGTGGTCTCACCAGCCCTTCCCCACCAGTGTGTGGTCTCACCAGCCCTTCCCCACCAGTGTGTGGTCTCACCAGCCCTTCCCCGGCAGTGTGTGGTCTCACCAGCCCTTCCCCACCAGTGTGTGGTCTCACCTGCCCTTCCCCGCCAGTGTGTGGTCTCACCAACCCTTCCCTGGCAGTGTGTGGTCTCACCCTCCCTCCCCTGGCAGTGTGTGGTCTCACCAGCTCTTCCCTGGCAGTGTGTGGTCTCACCAGCCCTTCCCTGGCAGTGTGTGGTCTCACCAGCCCTTCCCCACCAGTGTGTGGTCTCACCAGCCCTTCCCTGGCAGTGTGTGGTCTCAC
>OU015757.1:4020986-4032531 GCA_907169655.1 Acomys percivali | reverse complement strand
GGAAGGGAAGGGAAGGGAAGGGAAGGGAAGGGAAGGGAAGAGAAGGGAAGGGAAGGGAAGGGAAGGGAAGGGAAGGGAAAGGAAGGGAAAAGAGGGGTGCTAGTTAGCCCTGAAAAAAGGTTACGTCAATCTTGGGCCAGTGGTAGAAAGTGGGGAGTCCACAGACTCAAACCCAAGAATATCTTGCCACAAAACCATTTATCATTTTCTCTTTCTGAAATCTGGATGTGGTGATACATGCCCTTAATTTCAGCACTCGAAATCTGAGGCAATAGTTTCCAGCCCAACGGGGGCTACATAGTAAGACCCTGTGCTACTCAGTGAGCTACTGTGTCGGTGTGCTGAGAGGGAGAATGGATGAATATTGTATAGCTGTTTTCTTTTCATTGAAGCATTCTCTCCAAGAGAATGGAGAAAGACTCACAAGACTTGGGAAGCTCAGAAAGCTATTAGACTCTGGAAACTGAGAAAATTACAAGACTCATAAGATGCCCCACCCCACAGTTATATAAAAATTTTCTGGAAAGGGGGCTCTACAGTTGTGCTGCCTACAAATTGGTCAGGGAGATCCAGAGATGCATCTTTCATGAGTCCTCACCCATGCTGATACAGGTTTATTGTGACACTCTGCCTTTGGGTCATCCATGTACATAACCCACTAAACTAGGCTTGCCATCCTAGAATTATTTCTTTGATCTTCCCTTGGGAAAATGGGGGCAGGTACTCAAGGGAGAGGATGACTTAGAACAAAAAATATTATGTGTGAAAGTACAATAAAACTCAACATGAAGTACCACTGGCTTGCAGGACCGTCCCACATGGCCTGTCTATTGCCTGTCTCGTAATTTGCTCCAGTCCTACTTTCTTCTTGTTCTTTATTCTGCAGCCATAATGTCCTTTTATTTTGTGCAACGGTTCACAATGTTTCCTGTAGCACTTGTTTCATTTCCAGGAATGTTCTTCCACAAAGTCTGCATTTATATGGTTTCTTACCATACTCCTGACTCTAGGTCAAATATCAAACTTCACAGACACCTTCAACTAATCAGAATACCAATCATCAGCCACGTCCAGTTCCTATGTGTCCCACTGCCCTATTTCTTTTCTTCTTAGCATGTACAACAGCTTGAAATTTTCCTTTTCTTGTGTTGGCTTGACTATTGCTTCCTCCTCCTCTGGTGTCCTCTGGGAATTTAAATCCCTTGAGGGCAAGAACCCAGCCTCTCTGGCCACTGTGTCTTCTGTACTCCATATTTTGCCTGATCCATAATTAGCAAAACTTCAATATGGATAATGAATTGATAGATAAGAAATCAATAGGGCCTAGAAAATATCTTACTCAAAACCCTCTATATTCCAAGCAGGTGTGGTGGCGCACGCCTTTAATCTCAGCACTCGGGAGGCAGAGGCAGGAAGATCGCTGTGAGTTAGAGGCCAGCCTGGTCTACAAAGCAAGTCCAGGAAAACGAAGGCTACACAGAGAGACACTGTCTCAAAAACAAACAAACAAACAAACAAAACAACTATATATTCCAAGCACTCTCTTGGTGTATAGCTCCATGGCAACTCTTACCCAGAAAACTCTACAGGAAACATCATAGCCAAAGGCATATTCCCCATTGTTTCATCATGGTCCAGACAACCTAGAATAAAATTCAGATTCCCCAAAATTATGTGTACAACTTCATCTTCTACCTCTTCCTTTGACTAAGTTCTCACAGTATTCAGCTTCTTACAATTGCATTTAAGCACCACTCACGCCCAGTTACCTCTGCTCTATGCCTTTCCTTTCACCCTCTCATTAAGCACCCTTCAATGGTCCCTCTAAAACCATTTACATGTCTTGAGATGGCTGTTTCAGCAACGTGTTTGCTGTGCAAGCATGAGGACCTAAGTTCCAGCCCCAGAATCCATGTAAAAAGCTGAACATACTGACATCGGTCGCCTGTCACAGCCCAGTGACCATTACTTAGAAACTGCATCCGGAAACTCCAGAGAACAGTACTCAAGAGCACTTTACTGGGTTTCTCTGAAGCTTTTATTTCAAGATAGCTCAGGGTTCAAGGCAGGGACAGAAAAACACTGATAAACAAACATTTCTCATCATCCTTAACAAATATGCTTGGGATATGAAAGGTCTCCAGGCCAAATGGAGGTTATCTGCATAATACCCTTAAGTGCTCTACGCTACATTGCTGAGTGCTGGGGGAGGGGAGGACATCTTATCAGTGCCATTCCTAGGGTAGACAGATGCATTCCTTCCAGGGGTATAAACAAAGTTCTATGGGAAGAGAGGCCACACAGTAGAACAGTGTTGGAAAGTCTATTATATTCAGGCTACAGTTGCCCTGCAGAACTTGCCAAGACCATACTGCTGAACATATAATATACTTGAGTTATAAGACATGGAGAAAAAATCTGGTACCAATATAGAAGCTGCATCTTTGCTCACACTTGCAGATTCCACAGTACTGGCACTTGTACAGACACTTACCTACAAACTACAATAACAACTGGCCTGGCAAGATATGCCCACAAAATGCAATAGTGGCATGCATGTTACAGAAATAACCAAATTCTTTCTGGTTCACTTTAAAGTCTGTTCTATAAAATGGAACTCATGCCTGGTACTGCTAACTGGACCAAACCCATGTGACTGGCCAGGTGATAGGTCCTGGGGGAAGCCTAATGTTATTATTATGCTAAATGGACATAGTGATAAAGTTCCCCCAAGTTCTTTTTTCTTATTCACAGATTACCACATCTCTCAGCCCTCATCAGAGAGGCTTTTTCTTTTTCTAGGAGAGAGAGAGAGAGAGAGAGAGAGAGAGAGAGAGAGAGAGAGCAGGGGCTGGAAATTTACCTCCACAGTACATAATACTTGTTTCTCTTTCAGTGAACCCAGGTTCAGCTTCCAACACCCACATGGCAGCTCACAACTGTCCATAATTCCAGTTCCAGGGAATCTGACCTCTTCTGACTTCCTCAGGTACCAGGCACACATGTGGTACATATACATACACTCAGATAAAAGACTCCTATACATACAACTAAAATTAACTAAATATAAAAAATAAAAGAGAAAGTACATGAAGTTTGGAAATGAGGGGTGGAAAGGAATTGGAAGGGAAAGAAAGTGGGGTGAATTTGGTCAAAACATGTTATATACATGTATGAAGCTATCAAACAATAAAATAAATTTTTAACTAATGAAAGACTGGGCATGCTGGCACATGCATGTAATCACAGCACTACAAGCGCAGAAACAGAAAGATGCCTGGAGGCTGCTTTCCAGCCAGGCTAGCATCATCCGTGAGCTCCTGGTCCCCCAAAAGGAAGATGAACATTTCCTAAGGCACGAAATTCAAAGTTGACTTCCAGACTCCGTACACACAAACACATATGCACACACACACAAGGGGAGACACGCCTGAGACACCTATACAGGTTGTTACTCTGTGACATCCCAGGCCTTCGCACATACCTCAGCCACATTCGTTCTAATAAATGGAAATTCTAACTTTCTCCATTTTTATATTAATTCTGTCAATACTTTGAGTAAAATGTTTTGGTCATATTATTTATCTGTCCTAATAGTGCCTAGCTTGGTGCCTCATGAAAAAACATATTCATTAAATTTTGTTAAATTTGTGCTTACTTTATGTGTCCAAGTGCTTTGCCTACGTGTATGCCTGTGTACCACATGCAGGCCTGGTGTCCCAAGAAGGCCAGAAGAGGGTGATGGATCCCCCAGAAGTGGAATTAAAGATGGTTGTACAGCACTGTGTGGGTCCTGGGAATTGAACTTGGGTCCTCTGGAAGAGAAGCTAGTGCTCTTTACCACAGAGCCATAGCTCCAGCCCACAGAAAAAATTATTTTGATATCTACATGAGCATTTCAAGAAACAGCTGAGGGCTGATAGTGTAAGTCAGTGGTAGAAAAGCTGACTGGCACACAAAAGGCCCTAAATTCAAGGCCTTGTCTGTCTCTGCCCTGTCTCTGTCAGTGTGGAGGGGCAAAGTTAAGCATCTCTTACCACTGTACTGCTCAACAGTCTAAGAACTAGGAGAGTTTGCATGATTCCAACAATTAGTGTTATTAGCCAGTGAGAAGGCAAAATGTTTTGGGGTCCTTTTTGAGACAGGGTTTCTCTGTTTAGCCTTAGCTGTCCTCAACTTGCTTTGTAGACCAGGCTGGTCTCAAACTCACTGAAATTCACCTGCCTCTGCCTCCTGAGTGCTGGGATTATGGATATTCACCACAGCACCCAGTTAGAAAAGGCAATTTTTAATTTGTGAAATGAATAGTGACTTGCCTTTTTAAAAAGAATAATACTCTAAAATACATGTCTGAAACAGAGACACAAATATGCATGTGGTATTCATCTCAGTCTGCCTATTTCTCTTATGAGAACATAAAATAAATGAAAGCTAACCAGTATTACTGGGACATTTTCCAGCTTGGAATGCAGGGCTAGTTTTTTTACTTGGCACTGGTATATACAGCACTTCTTGCAGCTGTATAATGTACATTTAATGATCACTTTTACAGTAACCCTACATTAAATAATATTAACCAAAGTAAGTTAGTTACGCAGGCTGCTGGCCAAAGGGCTGCTAGTCAGCACCATGGACAGGGAAGCCTCACAGAAAACCGTGTAGAGGTGCTTAGAAAATTCCCGCCCTGGTGAGATGGGGTACCACAGAAGCAATGGCCTAAATGCTCTTCTTGGAGTCACCGAGAAGGATGTCTCTGATCTACTCAGGAGATTAAGGTCCTAAGAAAATAACCACTGTCCAGTGTCTCCCAGTTGCATTTATTGACCTGTATGTGGATTCGCTTCTCTGTTGACAAGTGTGCTCCTCTCAAGACACAAACACTCATGCTCAAGTAAACATAATAATTAGAAAAATGGGGACATTTGTTGTCCTTTACAAGCCTCCCTTCAAGAGAACTGTTGATGCACCTGGAGTGGCCTTATGCTGTTACTGGTGTTCTTTCAAATCAGAGCCCCTGACTTTTGCCAACACATTCTGATGCCTGCACAGAAACCAGAATGCTCAGGGTTTGCTTCAAAATACTCCTAGATCAGGGGACTGGATAGAGGTATAGGGTAGATACATTTGCCATGAGCTGCTAACAGTCAAAGCTGGAAGACAGGAACATGGACTAAATCTACTTCTTATGTTTGAACTTTCCTGCTAACACATAGGTATACACTTCTGAAAAAGCACAGTGTTTAACAATCCACACACCTAAGAGATGAAGAAAGTGAGTCCAAATGTCTTCTGCTCCAGGTAGGACTGTAAAGAAGACAGGCTGCAACTGCTCAAGGCAGACTTGATAGTTTGTGTTACTCTGCCTAGGTGACAGGGTAAGAAGTGTAGATATCCAAGGATGATCATTTTCTTCTAAAGCAGGATCTTAGGAGAGCAATTTCTTTTTTTTTAATATTTTTTATTTATTTTTTATGTACACTGATATTTGACTTATGTATGTCTATGGCGCTGTTGGATCCCCTGGGACAGAGCTGCCATGTGGTTGCTGGGAATTGAACCCGCGTCCTCTGGAAGAGCATTCAGTGCTTTTAACTGCTAAGCCATCTCTCCAGGCCTGGAGAGCAACTTCTAAACCAAGCACAAGTGGAGATTTTCCATGTAGCCCTCTTTTTTTCTCTTTTTTTTTCCCTTTATTTTTGGTTTTTCAACACAGGGTTTCTCTGTGTAGCCTTAACTGTCCTGGCCATGTACCCCTCTTAACAAGGTCCTGCACAAATCTGGAGGCCGAATGGAGGAGCACTTCCAAGAAGGCATCATTAGGCAGGCTGGTAATCCCAGCACTCCAGAAAGATTTAGAGCCTACTTCAGATTTCATTAAGCTAACATCCTAGTGTGGACCATGGATGTGTTTCCCAGTTATTCAAAAGTGTGATTACCCCACAGCTAGCCAACTTCCTTTTAATTAACCTGGTCTGGTCAATCTTGACCCATTTTCCAGTCTAGGAGCAAGAGACTAGATCTCATGGCTGCCACTAAGAGGGCAAATATCACTTCCCATTCAGTCCCGACCATTCCCTAATGAGGTCCTAAGAAAACAACCACTCTCCAGTGTCTCCCACTTGCACATCTTGACCTTACTGTGGATTCACTTCACTTCTCTGTTGACAAACGCGCTCCTCTGCTCCCAAGACACACTGATGCCCAAGTAAACATAATACTTAATTAGCAAATTTACAAAACAGGCGCCCTTGCTGGCTTTGTAGTAAAGAATAGCCCTGAACTCTTGATCCTGCTGCCTCCACGACTACCCCCTATATTCTGGGGTTACAAGCATGGGCCACCACACCCAGCTCCCTCTTGGGTTATAGTCTACTTCACTCATTTCAAGTTAAGAAATCTCCCTAAATCCAGCAAGTTTTCAACTTTGTGACCTTGAGCTTAATGCCAACAAAGGGGTCATGAAAATAGAGACCGTATTCTTGTCTGAGTCTGAACCTGGGCCTCGGTTTCTCCCCACCACCGTTAGTACTTGCCCCAGCCTACCCAGGTCCCAGCGACGGAAACTCTAAAATGGAGGCAACCCTATCCTCTTTATGGAATTTGTGTGAAGACCAGGCTTTGCTCAACCCATGCTTACTCTGTCCTTTGGATCTTATCCCTTAAAATGCTTCTTCCAAGAAATTTTCTCAGACCTCTTCCCTAGAACAAATCTCGAATGTGTTTCTTTCCTTGGAAGGATTCACTACAGTTAGACATATTATTTGTAGCTTATTAATGGCAAGGGATTCTGGCCTTGGTTACTACCTATTGCCATGTCTGGTATGAAAACAGTACTCAGCAAATACTGTTTTTAAATGAAATTAAGACAAGCTGTGTGCTGTTTCCATCGATCCCCTGGCAGACTCTAGATGTACTCATGGATTATCCCTGACCGTCCTTCAATTTATGCCTTTTATACATACGATGCTCTATGTGTCTGTGATGCTAGATTTAGTCAAATCATGACAAAAAAACAAACTTTGAGAAATGTTATTGGCGTGTTTTCTAACAAGCTTCCCTACCTCTGAGAATACAATCTGCTTTGCCCACTAATGAATACACTGTCACAACGTAGGCACTTAAACGACGGGTACTGAAGAACCGGCGGGTTCTGGGACATTTAGCGATGAAGTTTTGCAGCCATGGGGTAGGGGTATGGGGAATCTAGGCCTGGTCCTACAAGGTCCTGGACAGCCTTTTTAAATATGCTTGCCCACTCAGGCCTTCCCAGAGCCTTGGGCAATTAAGAGATTCCCCAAAATGAAAAGAAGATTTCCCCTGACCATACATTGGGACAGAGCCAACCTCATGTCCTTCCGCAGGAGTGCTGGCCCCCACCAAGAATCCCAGGCTGGAGCACTCGATGCACACCTGGTTGTAATCCCTCCGCCAGACAAAGGAGTCCCTCCATCACCTCCCCCAACCCCAACACACACTCCCTCGCACCCCTTCTACTAAAGAAATGACTTCGGCCGCCAGCAGCGTCGGACCGGCCTGAGGCAGGACGCGCTCACTGCCATTTTGTGCCTTGCTTCACGCTCTCGGGAGGAACGGGACCTGATCTCAGCGTGTCCCTCCGCCCTGAGAACATCCCTCGCACCCTCTTTTGCTAAAATCCCTAGGCAACAAGTCATGGTGCCGCGTGCTCTCGCGAGACTCCTCCACGCAGCCTCCCCTCGCCCGCGAGGATGCTTCACACGCTCCCCTTCCCCCAACCACCCCCCGCCCCGCGCGCGCAACCCCGGGTCGCGGGCGGCGCATGCGTGGCCGCGGCTCCCAGCGCCCCCCGCGCTCTCCGCCAGCTCTCCGCCTCGCTGTCCCCCGCGAGGCCTCGCTTCTTCCCGCTGCTGCTTCTTCCTCACGCTGGCCGCGCCGTGCGGAGGAGCGCCGAGTGCTGCAGGCGCTGCTGAGAGCCCGGGAAAGCACGGCCCTGGTCCGGGACACTCCTGCACTGCCCCCCCCCCGTGCTGGACACCTGCAGCGGCCTGGACCCAAACCAGCACCCCTGGGCCGGCGGCGCCTCCCGGGGCTGCACGGACACACCCCCTTCCCTGCCGGCGCCTCTGCCCATGCCATCGTCAGTCCCCTGGGTTCCCTTCCAGCCCAACGCCTGGTTTTCTTTCCGACCTTGCACCTTAAAGGACCTCATGGGAGGGGGCGCATCTTGATTAGATAGGAGGCGGGGTTTGCAGACCTTTGGACTGGGTGCACGTTCTCCTTTTCATGAGCCTAGTACAAATTTGACTAGTCAGCCTGGAGTTCCTTGTTGCAGCGGACGTGTTGTCATTTATTTTCCTACCGTCCCACATTTCCAAGGACATTAAGTAGGGGGCACTCGGAAGCGTCTCTGGGCCCTGCCTTGGAGCTAGACCTGTTGGCCCTGTTGGGTCATGGCTACAGCCCTGAACCCTCAGATCGACGTGGAAGTTGAGGAGTGCTTCATAATGAAAGTGGAAAAGGACTCCGAGTGGGCATCGGAGCCCATTCTGAAAGGATCAGAGAGTAGTGAATGCGAGTCTTTTCGTAAATGCTTCAGGCAGTTCTGCTATGAGGACGTGACGGGACCCCACGAAGCTTTCAGTAAACTCTGGGAACTCTGCTGCCGGTGGCTGAAGCCAGAGATGCGGTCCAAGGAGCAGATCCTGGAGCAGCTGGTCCTTGAACAGTTTCTCACCATTCTGCCCGAGAAGATCCAGGCCTGGGCACAGAAGCAGTGTCCGGAAAGTGGAGAAGAGGCTGTGGCCCTAGTAGCGCATTTAGAGAAAGAGACCAGAAGACTGCGAAAGCCGGTGAGTGAGGATTTTAAAGAGAAGGAGGTGGGAAAGGCGGGTGAGCAGGGCTACAATTGCTGGAAGAAGAGCTCATTATAGAAATAAATGGGGGATAAAAAAGCCATAAGCTGGAGAGATGGCTCAGAGGTTAAGGGCACTGCCTGCTCTTCCAAAAGTCCTGAGTTCAATTCCCAGCAACCACATGGTGGCTCATAACCATCTGGAATGTGATCTCATGCCCTCCTCTGGCCTGCCAGGTGTACATGTAAGCAGATCGCTGTATACATAATAATTTAAATAAATAAATCTTTTTTTTAAAGCCATAAGCTGAATCCCCCTAAAAGAAGATTTGAATTTCATATTAAACGGAGGGGAAATTTTTAGTTGAACTATTATCTTGCCAATTAAACTAAAATTACGGTCTGTTTGCTCTAATCCTTGTTGTAATGTTTCTATCAAAACTTTATACACAGTAGTAAATAGTTTATGCCTCGCAGGGTTTGTGTTTGGTAATAAGGGGACATGTCATGGGATATTCCAGAACCATCTCTAATCCTTTAATAGTCCAGCCCCTATCTTATGAAGCACTCTTAGTGCTGTGGTCCTTGCCACTCATCCAGCTTACCTGCCAGATGGTCGTATTCTGGTGTCCTTGTATGCATGGTGTCCATGCATGCTGGTATAGTTATTTTCAACACCCTTTTTTAACCTCAGGAAATCCTGCAGTTGTTTGTTAGGTTCACAGTTTCCCCTTGCGCAGGCATTGATTTTAGAAGTTTTCATTTCACTAGTGTTCTCATTGGTTCTCTGTGCATCTGGTAGGTAAGAGGACTTTGTAGTAATGACTCCCCCCCCAAAAAAATATACAGAAATAAAGAGTGCTCTCCTTTCCCCATATTCCCAAAGTACTGTGAGTCCCCTCCAGTGCACGGGGGAGGCATTGTTCCTCCTCAGGTTTTCTGCCCTCTAATGTCCTTACTGGGGGAGTTTGCCCTGATTTGCGGTTCTTTTCCTCCACCTTTCAATTAGGATGTTGACTATTTTGCAGGTCAGTAGTCCCCGACACTCAGAGAAGCAAGCCCCACTTGGAACTGTGTGGGAAGTAGCTGACTTTGAGCCAAAGCAACTGGAGACCCAGTGCAGGGTCGTTTCTCTGGAGGAAGATGAAAGCCTCCCCTCAGGACACCAGGGACAGCTGAACCAAAAAAGAGAGCTTAGGCCATCACCTAAGAATGGTAAGGACTCACGGTACGCTCAGTCCAGAGACCATCGAGACCCATGGTGTGCCCTAACACTGTGACTCGCTCAGCGTAGGTCCTTTCAGTATCCTTTTGAAAAATAAATTGAATTTTTGGAAAGTAAATTTTCATCTGCTTCAAGAGTCACAAATGAGTGCTACCAGAATAAAGCAGGATCATAGCGATGGCAATTGGGGAAGCTTAGATTGTCCGGGGCCACTTTAAATCTTGTTCAGTTATTTTTAAATCTCCATTCAACATCAGTTTGTGTCTTTAGGCCTGCCATGTGTGTACGTACTCCCGGCTGACTACAAACACCCTGAAAAACTGCTGAGAAATGGAAACAAGATATTTTTATTCCAAAACTTGATCCACAAGAGAAGGCATCCCAGAATGCCATATGAAGAGGATCAATTGGTCACGCAGCACCCAGAGCTGCGCTGTCCTGCCCTTCCTAGTCCAGGCTCCTTCCTGGCTCCTGAAGTGCAGCTTCATCCCAGGCCAGCAGCTCACTGTGGAAGGGCCCTGTCACACCTGTCACACCTTGTCACACCCTCACACCTGCCAGTCACACCCCATCACACCTGCTACACCCCACCTGCCACACCTGGATCTGGGAAGCAGCATGACAGGAAGTGTTAGTGCCTGCAGGCTGAGATCTTGCGCTGGAAGAGGCAGCGGACTTGAGTTCATATCCCAGCTCTCCCAGTTTTTTATTGTTGTGGCCTTAGGCAGCTTATTTCTCAGACTTTCTATTTTCTCATCTGTAAAAGAAAATACCAAAGTTGTTAGTATAGACTTAGTGGGGCAGTGTAACAATAGCATTCAATAAATGTTAGTTTTATTTCTCCCATAATGTCAAAATTATTTTTAAATTCCAATTCTGACTGTAAAAAGCTTTCATTGACAGGAAAGATTCACAGTGGCTGTTCTGCCACTGCTGTCTGCAATCCCAAATAAAAGAAAGTGCTGCAAGTATCAGTGAATTCTAAATTATTTGGTGCGTTCTTTAGCATCAAAGCTCCCTTTATCGTGTTGGTTAGATGGCTCTAATAACTTTAGCTGATAAACTTAGTGTGACAGCAAATATCAGTTTAAAATGTTTTATCATCATTGCCATCCATGATAATAAAAAGTTGGTGATATTTTTAATCTGTTGAAGACTGAGGAATAGAGAGCAGAAATTTGAGGCTTAGATTTCTCAGAAAGATGATTAACTCTGAAGAAATGGGATTTCAGCCGTACGCTTTTCAGAGACTATGATGCACTATGATGTTTCCAAGAAAATTATCTAGGGCTGATAAGATGACTCATAAAAACGAGTCCTGCCCACCCTGATGACTCGATTCCAATCCCTAGGACCCACATGGTGGAACAAGAAAACCAACTCGACCTGAAAGCCGCCCTCCAACACCCATATACAGACCTGAAAGCCATGTTCCAACACCCGTATACAGACCTGAAAGCCGCCCTCCAACATCCATATACAGACCTGAA
>OU015757.1:3997839-4011538 GCA_907169655.1 Acomys percivali | reverse complement strand
CCACACCTGCTGTGAGTTCATGAGTACACTAGCTTGCCATGTCCAGAAGACACTGTTTCACAGCACTCCTCTAGTGTGTGTAATAGAGAGGTTCTGCGCTCCTTTTCTTCATAACTAAACTTTATCCCTGAATGGCAGGTGTGCACTGGGGCTATGAGGAAACCAAGACTTTTCTGGATATCCTTCGTGAGACCCGGTTCTATGAAGCACTGCAAGCCTGTCATCGAAAGAGCAAACTGTATGGAGTCGTGGCTGAGCAGCTTCGAGAGTGTGGCTTTCTCCGGACCCCAGAGCAATGCCGAACCAAGTTCAAAAGCCTTCAGAAGAGTTACCGAAAAGTGAAGAATGGCCATGTACTGGAGTCCTGTGCATTTTACAAGGAGATGGATGCCCTAGTGAACTGCCGCACATCTGCCTTTTCCACCGACACCTCAGAAGAGATCCCATCACACTCAAGGCAAGAAAGGGGACATTCTGAGGTCGAACCCCAAGAGCCTACAACCTGGGAAGCTGAGGAGACCTTGCAGGAAGCAGTGTTAGAAGATTCTGACAGTGAGAGAATGAGTGAGGAGGAAATTATAGAAGAGCCGGAATTCCAGGGACCGATAAGCCTACCGCAAAGCCCAATTGGTAAGGGTCATGGAGCTCTCAGTCAAAGTGAGGAGAAAGTGTGACTTCTGAAAAATCAGCACAGCTGGCACATGGCTTGTGCACATTTGTTCACTTGGGAGATATTTGAGTGCTGTTTGCTGTTAGAGGAACAGGGAAGTAAAACTAAGTAAAATGAGTCCTATTCTCAAGGTACTCCCTTTCCGAGGGGGAGCTCGGCTGCTCACATTCTGTGGGCTCAGACTTTGGGACTTTAGCCTTGGTTTCTGTCTTCGTGGGTCAGGCAGTGTTACATTTCTGGAAATACTATAGAGAAGAATGTAAGATTCTACAATAAAAACCTTAAAGGAGGAGGAAGGCCAGTAAGCTCAAATCAGAAACATCTTAGCACTGTGTGTAATGCGCATGAGAAAAAGGCTAAGCAGGGACTAGATGAGAGACTTTATTCTGGTCCTGAGCTCCAGCATCCTGCTTCCCACTGCCCACTGGGTGTGTTCACTGCCAGCTAACTACTAGCTCAAGCCTTAGACATGGCCAAAACCACACAGGTGTCCTTACAAGAGCATTTTAATGCCTCCTTAGCTCAGCACTTAATCCAGGGAGATGGCATAGCTTGCTAAGTAGACTGTCACTTTTGCCTGCCTCTGCTTTCTTTGTCATATACATTACTCTAGTTCTGTCTTCTCTGGTTCTTGCCTAAACTGTAAAAGTCTCAAAACCAAATTTCTCCACCTACGCCTTTTGGGGGCGTTACGAGGTTCCAGCTGTAGCCCAGGCTGACCTGGAACTCATGATGCTCACACCTTTTGAGTTCTGGGATTGCAAGCATGTACCATCATGTCCACCTTCTCACCCGTATTTTGATTAAGCCATCCTTAATCTGGACTCATCCTATCCTTTAAGGAACATGTGCTAGTATTTTTCTCTAGGCTTACTTTAAAGCAAAACTACTTGCTACGTGCCCCTTAAGTTCTCTCATATCTAAACCATAGTCCATGATCCACCCCCCAACCGCACACCTTGAACATATTTGGCTCTATAGACCTGTGTATCCAAATTCTTTCAACTCCCGTACTTTGTCTTGTGGCACCAAACACTTTCATGTCCTAGGACCAACCTCCGAGACAGCAGTGAGTTCCTGAACGATGGGGGCTATGCCTTTCTATAGCCACAGGATATGTCAGAATGTGAGGCATTTCACACTGATTTCTGGTTTGCCTGAATTGGTTGTAGAGGCTCAGTAAGAGGAGCTAATGTCCAGATACAGCAGAGCGAGGACTTCATACATATGGTGTCTGGTAATATTTATGTGAGAATTCATAAAGAGTAAGTCCAATACAGCTTTTTAAAAGTTATTTGTTTAATTTTTGTGTGTGGGCATTTGTCTACATCTATGTTTGTGTAACATGTACATGTCTGGTTCCCATAGAAGCTAGAAGAGGGCATCAGGTCTCTGGATGGTTGAAAGCTATAAACCCAAGTCTTCTGGAAAAGCAACTCATGTCCTTACTGCTCAGCCATCTCTCTAGTCCTGACATCCTTTTTAATAACTGTAAAAAGAGTCCCTGTGAATACTACTTTTAGGTGACCTCCAGAATGTAATCAGATTATCAGTTACTGTTTGAGACAACTAATAGGCTGTGACTTCCTCCAAATCCCAGAACAATGTTAGATCTAACAAGGAAAACCTCAGAGGGGGTACTAGTTGAAAATAACATCACTGTAACTTTTCATAGAGTCTAAAGAACTGACTGCTGGCTGCCCTTCTCTCCCGCCCACGTGTGGAAGGGAAGTCATGTTGACACCCACAGGTAGCAACAAGATGGTATAGTACATGCTTAGGAACAGAAACCTGGGAATCAAACCTAGATTAAGCCTAAGATCCTCAGCTTTTGAAGTATCTGTGGATGGCAATAATGTTTCTTTTAAAGTTTGCATCAAAGTAGCCTGGGTAGAGAGTAAGGAGTGGGTGAAAATAGAATGTAACTGGATTAGTCAGAAGTAGATCATTGTTTAAGGTAAGTAAGTAGTTCATGGGAGTTCTTTATACATATTACACTGTTTATTCTTCTGTATGTGTGAATTTTCCATAACTAAAAGTTGATAATAAAATCAGTTAACAAGTGACCAGGATGTTGCTAGAACTCAAACTATATCATTCCAAAGTTTCCGCCTTTTCACTATGTCATGCTTCCCATAAAATTCCACAGAGAAGCTGAATCCAAGATGTGTGTTATAGTGAATGGGGCGCAATGAAAGAGTAGGAAAAATTCTAGCTAGGAAAAAGTTGTAGAAAACAGTAAAAAGGGGTGTTTGTATCATTGTGGTCCGTGAGGTAACCAGAAAAACAAGCTACAAGGTTATATGAGAAAAATAGTACTCTAGGCTAAAACCTGACTAGCTATTGAAGAATTTAGAAGTGTCTTGAGGAGTTTGGAGTTGTCCATTAGAGTTTATTTAAGTGAAATATTTTGTAATATTTTAGGATAGATGTGGAGGAAGAAAAACAGGATTAAACTACAACTTCAAGGAGATAAACCAAGTTGTTGCTAAGATAATCAGTATACAGATGGAGACTGATATAGATTCGTCTACAATTCAGTTAAAAATAATTAGAGGGCCCACACTGTAGGAATGCCATCGGGCCTTTTATTAAACTGAAAGCAGGTGAAGCATGACGGGTCATCAGGTCACAATGTGTGGCCATAAACGGTAGAGGGCCACCAGCTGTGTAGGCCTGCTTGATTGTTTCTGTCAATATTGAAATTTTACTGTCTTTTCCTTTTCCAGATTTTGAAATTGGAAGTAGTATTAAGGAGGACCCAACACAGGTAATATTTAAGGGCACAGAGCCCCATAGAGCTTTAATAGAAAAGTCTAAAAGATTTGTTTCCCAGAATACCAACCCCAGTAAATATTATAAAAGGGAATCCATCTCAGGAAGACAATGGGAAAACCTGCAAGGAATTAGACAGGGAAAATTGATGTCTCAACCCAGAGACACAGGGAAGGCTGTTGTGCATCAGAGGCCTTTTGTGGGGAGGAGACCATACAGACTTCTCAAATATGGAGAAAACTTTGGAAGGAGTGCCCGCCTCATGTGCAGGACGACCCACCCGAAGGAGAATCCTTATAAGTGTGGTGTCTGTGGGAAGTGCTTTGGTAGGAGCAGGAGCCTAATCAGACACCAAAGGATCCACACTGGGGAAAAGCCTTTCAAATGTCTTGACTGTGGGAAAAGCTTTAATGACTTCTCAAATTTTGGGGCCCACCAGAGAATCCATACTGGAGAGAAGCCATACAGATGTGGGGAGTGTGGCAAATGCTTCAGTCAGAGCTCAAGTCTTATCATCCATCAGAGAACCCACACTGGAGAGAAGCCCTATCAGTGTGAGGAGTGTGGGAAAAGCTTCACCAACAGTTCTCACTTCAATGCCCACCGCAGAGTCCATACTGCAGAGAATCCCTACAGATGTGGGGACTGTGAGAAGACCTTCAATAACTGCACAAGATCTCGAGAACACCGGCGCATCCACACTGGAGAGAAGCCCTACACATGTGCCCAGTGTGGCAAACATTTCAGTAAGAGTTCTTTCCTCGCCAAACACCGGGAAGTCCACCTGAGAGAGAAGCTACTGCCACACTCTCCCTCTGTGTACTCCCCAGAGACCCCACTGAAGGGCAAGAGTGAGGAGTTCTGGAAGGCCCTTTGACAGTGCGCTCTTTCCCTGCGCCCTGTAGCCATCTTATCCTAGTCCCACTCTTGGAAGCAATCTTTTCGTAGCTATAAATTGCAGTTCCCAAGACAGGCCTAAGACTATAAATAAGCTAGACTTTGCATCAGTTCTCACCTCATAGTCTAACATGCTCAGTCTGCCCCTCTCCTTTGAGTCTTGACTATTTCAGTAAATGATATAATAAGGTCTTTTGAGTTCAGAATAAACTTCTCAGTAGAATGTTGAAGCTAATGAGTCAATCAATGCCCAGCTATTTTCAAAACTCTTACACATGGGTGAGAGATCATTGCAAATATATAAATGGTGAAAAGCTTTTATGGTGTTATCTATCACCCATATGAAATCTTGGCAGCAACTTGACAATGAGTTTTCATGGCTGGGTAGAACTTTTAGCAGTTTGATCTATCTTGGTGCTGAGGGTACAGAAGGAGAGTGAAAGCTCATTACAACCTCCTTTAGAAGTCTGTACCAAGAAGTTGATCCAAATAACTAGGGTCTAATTTCTTGTGTTGTTACTGGAGTCATGTTGCTAATACCTTGTCTTTCACCAAGAGAAGTGCTTGCTCACCCTTCATCTCCCTTTCTGTCCTGAAGACTTGACTCCAGTGGCTGCTGCTTCTCTAGTAACAAGTGATCCTTGTACTATTCATCACAAGTCTATACTTACCTCTTAGTCATTCTGGGTGCTCTTGTCTGATTCTTCTGGCCTACTTTGATCCACTCAGTGGGAGATGATACATGTTACTGATGCCTCATTAAGAAACAGTCAGATCTCCAGGTCTAGTTCTACCCCAGCACATCTCTGACTCTTAACCTAGAGTAAGACATACCAGTGTGTTGGAATATTTCGTATTGCCTAGCTCTGCATTTCAATGTAATATAATAGTGTTTCTAAACGTTTACATCTGTAAGGAAGAAGGAGATGAGACCTGAAGTATTTAATGAACTCTTTAGGCCTGCTTTAGATCAGAGAGCTACCTCAGTCCAGACTACTTTCCAGGGTTGATTGTTACACATACTAGTCTCTGGTTTTGAAGCTTCCGGTTCCTGTCTGTAGGATCATAAACCTGACTATGGAGGCCTAAATAGTTGCACAGCTCTATAGTGTCCACTCTAGAGCACCACCTTATTTTCCCCATTTTCCTGTTCTTCTGAAAAAAAAAATGTCTTTGATAATCCCATGGTGTTAACCACGTATATGTTGTCAGAAGGTTTCTGATGGGGAGATAGTTAACTTGCATAGGATTACAGATGAAATTCAGGACTTTGGACTTCCCAAACCAGTTACTTGAAGATGAGGCCTGTGGCGTTCATACCTTTAATTTGTAGGTATCCCAAGTGTAGCTTTGCTTTGGGGAGAGGGAAGTCCCAAGTGTAGTGGAAGGAGATAGATAGTCAGGGCTGTTCCTAGACTGTTCTCCTTCTGTCAGGTGCTCTCTTGTTTGAAAACATCTAGAGATGATATTTTTATGTGAGTATATTTGAATCTTTTGAGACCTGTTCAGCAAAGTATCAAAGAGGGTAGACACTGTAAAAAGAAAAGCGCTTTATAGTACCAACATAGGATATAGCCTGTTGGAAGGCAAGTGACTCAGGTAAATGCTGGTAACTGTTTGTGATGTGTGTTTTTTTGAAATGTTATAATTGCTGACAATTATAACAGTAGCTTATTTCCTGTCTGTTGTCTAAATTAGAGACTTCTAATGGTACATGCAGCTTCATGTTGGTACTGTGCCTAGACCAGTAGGATTGTGTGGTGCCAGTGGGCTTGTGCTTATAATTGTGTAAATGTTCTGGAATTCCAGCTCTAGAAAAGAAGCATATTAGTATAAATTCCCACTTAGAAACATGTACACGGGTTTGATACTTATATGGAAGCATGATTCAAAAGTAGATGACTTGTTCACCAATACTTAGGTTGTGTATTAGACCATGTTGTAACCACATAGAGGGATACAGAAATGATGGAAGACATGGTGACTGTACTCCAGTAAGGAAGTGTTACAGCAAAAGATATCTAAAGTCCATGGTGATGTGGAAGGTCAGTGACCCCATCTGGAGGAATCACAATCACACTCTGAAGACCTTCTGTAAGGTGCAAATAGAAAACCACTTTGGGCACCACCCTTTGACACACTCTCCCAGCAACAGGAAAGATTCAGGGCCTGTTCGGTCTCCACCATAACAAAGCGATTGTTTGCTGTGTCTGAGATACAGCTGGGATGAGGTTTGGGTTCCCCTATAATCCTAATCATAAACAGCCTGTTAGGGTGTGTGTTAATCCAGTGGCCCTTATCTCGGTTCTTAGCAAACAGATCTTCCCGCAGCCCTGGGCCATGCTGCTTGTCTACGTGTTTCTCTCTGTCAGCTGACGTGGGAAAGTTAGAGTGAGTGGTCACATTCTGAGTAATACATCTATACCACGTCTCTGTAATGATCCGTAGATCTCAATACCAAGAACTTCAAGGAGAAAAACAGGCTGGTTTGTTTGTTTTTAAATTTTACAAACACTGTGATTTTTATAACTTGCTGCTTCTCCCTCATTGTTCTGGCTGCTGAAAAGCTCAACACAACGGAACACCTCAACCAACTACCTACACTTATTTATTATACTCTCATATTTCTTTGGAGATTGTCTCAAGTCCTATTTTTGAACAATGGTATGTGTATAAACAGATTATTTATTTTCTGGCATCCTATCCAAGACATTTTAGATGCTGTGTTTGTATTCCCTGTCTAAACTTTCCTTGAGTTCCACAAATACCTCACTATTTTCTCTGATGATTTTGTTGAATATTCAACCTAATTCATTCATCTGGAACGAGACATGTTTTTGTAAAGAAGAAGACTCATACATTAAAACAGGTCAGGGCATCCTGCCACTGAGGAATGTGTATTAGACCGGAATCCAAAAGAAAAGTTTAGTATTGTTACCACTTCCTGCATATAATCTGATAAATCACAACTTCTCTCTTCTGAGTAGTTAACTTCATTGCCAAACCTGCAGCAGTGCTCATGCTCATGAAGCCATGAAGAAGTAATGAGGCCAGACGCATGCCCTGGCTGTCCACTGAATGCCACCTCTGGGCCACATTGAGTCCATCTCATACTTTAGGGAGATGACAGTAATGCCAGCCCAGCTTGTTCAGTAAAGAGAAAGGACAAACCATTTGTGTTCAGTAACTGGAAAGCCCTTCCCTCTCCCCATCACCCTGAGAGCCAAATGTGCATAGGAAGAGTGAAGAAAGTCTTTCGTGAGTTCTGGTACTTGGTGACAGACAAGATGCATGGATTAGGAAAACCCCAATGGAAGGAGAAACTGAGTGATTTGTGTGGTCCAAAGCTTCCACCTCCACCTGAGTGCATTCCAAGACCAAGTGAAAGTGGACATCTGTCCTCATTTTGTATTGTTTACCTAGATGTTTTCTTGAACACTTGTATGTGAAATATCTACAATAAATGGCTACCTTTGGTTTGCTATTATTTGAGTAATCTTTTTTTTTTTTAAGAAAAATTAACGCTTAAAAAGCTCAAGGCCAATCCTCGTAACTAGTAAAAAGAACTTGAGTTTCATGTGAGTTCACAGGTGCTCTCCATCGCCAGCAGAAAGGGACATGTTGTGAATCCACAGCAGTCCTCTGAACTGCCATACCGTTACCACAAATGATGATTTTCTCTACCTCGAGGGCAAAATTGATGTTAGACACACATACTTCTTGTGCTTCTGTTAAGATTTGCCTGCCAGCCTAACTGGAAGAAATCCTAGCTCTTTCCCTACAGCTACCATTGTGGGAACTGGAGACTATTCTTGTAGGGTCTGCTGCTGGCCTGAGGAGTAGATTAACATAAAGCAGACACCAGGAGAAGAGCATACAATGCTTTGTGTGTATGTGGGCGGCCCTTCCAGATAAAGGCCCAAAAGAGTAGGAAAGCCTGAGTGCTTGTCTACCAAGCAGAAGAAACAGAAGTGATTATGCATTGTCATTAGGATGGGAGAGCCAAAGGGACACACATGGTTTTAGTAAGATTTGTATAGAGTTCTCTCAGCCCCAGCCCCCATCTCATGTTCTTGGTTTCACATAAGTACCTCCTGCTTCCTGAAGAAGGGCAAGAACACCTCCTCTTGCACTGGCTATTTTCCAAATGCTTTTAACCCAAACTGATCTATACCAAAAAGGATACCTTCCTTGGAGGGGGCAAATTTTGTCATCTTTTACAGTATTGCACTTTCTGTTTTATTGGGAGAAGGGGTGGCATACAAGGTCTGTCTAGCCCAGGTTTGCCTCAAACTCTTAATTCTTCCATCTCATCCTAGTGTTGGAACTACAGATGTATGCAACCACACCTTTGACAGTGTTCCTTTGGCTACTGTTTTAATAGAAAGGAAAAGGTCTGTGGTTTCCATATAGCCCTTCTCAACATAACAATCATGTTAATTGACCTTTGAATCATTCTCAATTATACATGCAGAAACCATAGGAATAACAGTAAGATGGCTCAGTCCACCCACCGAATACAGAGCAGATTTCATATAAAGGGTTTCTGTCACGTGGTTTTTATAAGCTGCTGTTTTGTATGACAAACTTCAATACAACCCAAAGACTTTAAGAATTTTAATTTCTGAGTCACTACAGAATGCCAATATCTAGATGTGTCTCTGTAGTAAGTGACCAAAAAGGTAAAGGTCATATTCAGGTGTAGCACAGTATAGCAGTCACCTGGCCTTCCTTTTCATTACAGAGTCTGTGGTTAACATGGGTCTGGCAATTTAATATGAGATTTCAAGTGTCTAAGAGTATTACATTCTGAGACCTTTCTATAGAGCAAACACTAAACCACATAATATGGAATTAAAAGGATGAATTCATATCCGTCCTGAGTGACTACAGTTGAGAAATTGAAATGAAAACTGAATTGTGAGATTTAATTGTGAACTTAAAGTCAGAAGTTACAATACATGTCTTTCTGTCCCCATTTTAGTAGAGAACAAATGGACAAGAGCCAAAGCAAAAGACATAATACTGTCACTTACTCAGAAACTAGACTCTGCAGTCAAACATAGCTCATCTTAGCAAATTGGTCTGTCCACACACTGTGACCTTGAGTAGCTTCAGTACCCCTTAAATGCACCTGGAAGGTGAGGGCAAGAGTGCACACCTGCATTTGTTTCCTGGGGCTGCTAAATAAATGTCCACAAACTTTGTAACTTAAAATGACGAGTTTATCCTCTCACAGTTCAGAAGCCAAGAGGGCATAAAGTTGAGGTATCCACAAAGATGTGTCCTCTTCAAAGGCTCCAGAGAAAAGACTTCTTCCTGACTCCTCCCACATCTGCTGTCTCTGGATGCTGCTGGCTTGTGACTGTCCTGTGGTGTGCTCAGTAACTGCATTCCATCTGTGTCACTTTCCATCACTCACAAGGACTCTCTTTGTATTTAGCACCCTTGTCAATATAATCTCATCTTGATAGTTCCCTTAGTTGATTGTATTTCCAAATAAGGTCATATTCTGAGGGTCCAGGTAGACAGGAACCCTGCCAGCCTCGGAAGCCCTCTTAATTTCTAGCCCTTTTCATGAAGATGCTGTTGGCCAGTCAGAATTTGTGGAAACTGGAAGATAGAAAGAGAAAGATACAGAGATTTATGCGCATATGCGTATATACTTCTACAACACTAGGTTACCAAATGCTCCTCAAATGGTCCTTAATGTTAGCTGTCCCTCCCCATGTCCTTCCTTACCCATCTCTTCTACCCCCTCCCCATTTAATCCTCCCCCTCCCCCCTTCTCTCTGCTCCCCCATAACTGTATATTCTGTTTCCCCTTCCTTGAAAGAGCCTCCTCTTCCCTCTAGTCCCTTCCTTGACACCTAACCTCTGTGGTTATATGGATCGACGCATACATATCAAAGGGTTAAAAACTAACATCCACATGTAAAAGAAAGCATATAGTATTTGTCTTTTAAAGTCTGGGTTACCTCACCTGGGATGATTTTTTTTTTCTAGTTCCATCCATTTATCTGATAATTTCATAATTTCTTTTGTTGTTGTTGTTGTTGTGCTGCTGCTGCTGTTGTTGCTGCTGCTGTTGTTGTTGAGACAGGGTTTATCTGTGTAGCCTTGGATGTCCTGGACTCACTTTGTAGACCAGGCTAGCCTTGAACTCATAGAGATCCGCCTGCCTCTGCCTCTCTGAGTGCTGGGATTACATATGTGTGATACCGTGCCTGGCTATAATTTCAGTTTTTAACAGCTGAGTACTATTTCATGTGTAAATGCACAATATTTTCATTATTCATTCATGAACATATATTCTGTTTCCAATTTCTGGCTATTATGAGTAGAGAAGCAACAAACAAAAGTGAGCAAGTATCTCTGCAGTAGGGTGTATAGTTCTTTGGATCTATGCCCAAGAGTGGTAACCCTGGATCTTGAGACATATCTATTCCCAGCTCCCTAAGAACTGCCGTAGTGGTTGTATAAGTTTGCACTCCTGTCAGCAGTGGTTAAGTGTTTCCCTTGCTCCACACCCTTGCCAGTATGAGCTGTCATTTGTTTTATTGATCTTAGCCACTCTGGCTGGTGTAGGATGAAATCTCAAAGTATTTTTATTTACATTTTCCTGATGACTAAGGATGTTGGCCAGTTCTTAAAGTGTTTTTTAGCCGTTTGTGTTTCATCTGTTGAGAACACTCTGTTTAGTGCTATACCTCATTTTTTAAAGTGGATTATTTGTTTTCTTGATGTCCAAAATTTGTAGCCCTTTATTTATTTTAGATACTAACCGTCTGCTGGATGTGTAAATGTCTTTCCCATTCTGTAGCTTGCCACTTTACCCAAATTATGGTGTCTTTTGCCATACAGAGGCTTTACAGTTTTATGAGGTCCCACTTAATTGTTGTTCTTGGTGTATGTGCTATCAGTGTCCTGTTCAAAAAATGTTCTGTGTCAGTGAGTTAAGCCTATTCCCCACTTTCTCTTCTGTCAGATTCAGGGTATCTGATGTTATGTTAAGGTCTTTGATCCATTTGGAATTGAGTTTTGTGCAGGGTGATAAGTATGCTCTATGTGGATTCTTCTACATGCAGCCATCAGTTTGTTAAGTGCATATCTGTGCAGTTCTTCTAAACACAGCCAGCTAGTTTGAAGACGTTGTCTTTTTCCCAGTGTGTATTTTTAGATTCTTTGTCAAAAATCAGGCGGTCTTAGGCGTGTGGACTCTGTCTAGGTCTTCAGTTCAATTCCACTGAACAATGCCATGCTATTTGTTATCACTATAGCTCTGTAGTACAACTTGAAATCTGAAACAGCAGTACTTCTGGCAGTTTTTCGGGGGGGTATCATTTTGGATTGTTTTTACCTCTCTTGGGGTCGTTTTGTTTTGTTTTAGGGGTTTGGTTTTTCATGTAAAACTTTAAACTTTTTTTTCAATTTCTGTGAGAAATTGTGTTGGAATGTTGATGGGGATTGCACTGAATCTGTGGACTGCTTTTGGTAGGATGACCATTTTCACTGTATTAATCCTACTTATCCATGAGCACAGGAGATCTTTCCACCTTTTGATATCTTTTTCAATTTTTTCTTCAGTTCTTAAAGTTTTTATTATACAAGTACTTCACTTTCTTGGTTAGACTTATCCCAGGGAGAAAAATTTAGACTTTTGTTAAAAAATAAAAAAAGCAGTTTCTCTGATTGCTTTCTCAGATTGTTATGTAGAGGAAGACTAATGGTGTTTGTTTGTTAACTTTGGCAGAGCTTTTAGGGCCTTTTATGTACAAAATCATATAGTCTACAAATAAAGATGTTTTTGGCTTTTTCCTTTTCCATTTGTATCTTCATAATCTCCTTAAATTATCTTATTACTCCAGCTATGAGTTCAGGTACTAGGGGCTGGAGTGATGGCTCAGAGGTTAAGAACACTGGCTATTCTTACAAAGATCCTGAGTTCAATTCCCAGCAACCACATGGGGGCTCATAACCATCTATAATGAGATTTGGTGCCCTCTTCTGGCATCCAGGCACACATGCTCGCAGAATAGTGTATACATAATAAATGAATCTTTTTAAAAAAGAGTTCAGATACTATATTTAATAGATATGGAGAGAATGGACACCTTGCCTTGTTCCAGATTTTAATGGAACCATGTTCCACTTGAGTTTCTCTCTATCTAGATTAATCTCAGTTGAGGGCTTGCTGCAAATTGCATTTTGTGTTGAGGTGTATCTTTTATCTACATGCCATTGGCTCATCAAAGCTAGTCTATGCTGCTTGCTGCTATTCTCCTTCCATGGGGAATTCCTGCAGCTTTGTTCCACTCCCATCCCTAGTTGGAAAGCAGTGAATGGATTGATCCATATCCAGACAGTAGTGGCCATTCATCAAATCCCTGGTCTCTATGTTCAGTTGTCAGATGGATCTTCTGACTAAATAAGTAAGTGAACACTGTGCTCCAGGTTGAGTGCCGCAGGGAGTCTAAAATATGAGTGGGACCATATTCTAAGTACCTACATTGGACTTAGAAACCAGCCTCTACTAGTGTTAGCTAGAGTCTGTACAGGTAAACCTCCACCCAGACTTTTATTTCCTCCCCATCAGTCCCCATGTCTTAAATGAAAGACAAGTCAACAGACACATAGGACATACTTAGCCATTTATTATGAACTTAGATTGACAGCTGCGGGTGGGCAAGGAGGTCCCTGGGCTCCTGAAGGCCCTTCTGTAACAGAGTAATCAAGAGGAAAGAGGGTGAGGAGAGCAGGGGGCTCGGTAGCAAATTGCTGCTCACCTAGTATGCATGAGACCTTGGGTTCCAAACCCAACACAGAAAAAAAGAAAGAGGGCTGGGGAAATGAGCAGTGTGCATTAGCGTCCCATTCTCCGCCTGCTCCTCTCTCCAGTGACCTGCCCCGTCTCACAAAAAGCTCTTTTTCTATGTGGTCTATACCTGTCTTTAAGCTGGCTACACATTTCCCCAAGCCCAGTCATTGAGCACAAAGGAAGTCCAGGTTCCAGGAGTGTGCTCAGGACATAGCCGCAGCTGCCTGCCTGCCCAAGAAGCCAGGTCAAGGTCAGCTGCTGCTACAGTGGCTCCTCTGAGCTCAGTCTTGCGGGAAATGACGGAATTGTCCTGTCCACGAGTCAAGACAGGCAGCGAGGATACCAGGCAGCGAGGATGCCACCAGCAGTGCTTCACCTTGCCTTTAGAATCAGGCGGGTTTTCTCATCTCCAATGAAGAGCCTAAAAACAAATTGCTCTGTGAGATCTCCAGTCCCCTGGGAAGAAAGATCCAGCTTTCCAATGTGCATGTCCAGGTTTAGAACTCTCTAGACAAGTGGCTTCCAGAGCTTAACCCCCT
>OU015757.1:3935168-3997829 GCA_907169655.1 Acomys percivali | reverse complement strand
CAGGTTTAGAACTCTCTAGACAAGTGGCTTCCAGAGCTTAACCCCCTGCCAGAGCGAGGGGCAGTTTCTGATTCACACACACACACACACACACTCTTTCCAGAATGATGCTTATGGTGGCCTTTCAGAAATCAGCAACAGAGTCATTAGTGGTGCTTTATAGCCACCCCCGGGAACAGCCTGAAGCACCTGGACTGCAGTGGGCAATGGGACAGGAAGGCTCCACAGCTAGCCCAGAGCCAGCCTTCCCAGACATAGCTGAAGGAAGAGGAGGGAGAAGGAAGAGTGGTGCCTCAAGGGGAAAGAATGTGATCTAAATATATTGTACCAAAAAATCAGATTAAAATATCTTTAAAGCCAATCTAAACATGAAGCCTGACCATAGGAAAGGAAAGTCTATGAGGCATCCCAAGTCCCCAGAAACATGTTAGAGTACGACCTGGAGTCTGTGCCACCTCAATCCTAAAAGCCAGTTAGACCCCTTGTAAAATGGCTCTCTGTCACTCGGAGCCAAAGGCCCTAGAAGGAGCCAACTTAGTTCCCTCTGAAGATTCTCCTTCACCTCCAAACCCAAGTGAGTGCCACTCTACTAGCTGTAGAGTCCCTGTCACCCTCCTACCTAATGAGCAGTCCTACAAAGAGGCCAGCCAGGAGGGGGCCTATCCAGTAGATCCAATGAAAGTCCCAGTAGCCGGCCATCACAGCAGGTCCGAAGGCACGAGCGGGGTTCATGCAGGCTCCAGAGATCCCACCACTGCAGACATATAGGTACACAGTTCACAAGAATTTCAGAAGGTCCTACCTCAAATTCACATCCTTAGTCAGGTCTACAGCGGTCCCCACCCAGACACCCTCTGTAAACATCCACACCAGGGGCTCCTGGGTGGATCCTCGAGGCTGTAAAGGGGTCTAGTGCTAGGCAGACAAAGGGTGGTTCCTACATGACCATCACGTCAGCCACTCCCCCTACACTTTTCTAAAACAAACATCCAGGGGAAAAAAAAACCACTTGCTTAGTCGTGACAGGAGGAAAAATGGAACACATTCCTTTCCAAAGTCTGTAAAGCAAAGTCCAAGGAACGCCACCCACTTTGGAGTCCAGTTGACCTCCATTCAAAGTCCAGCCCAGCAGTTCAACTCTGTGACCTTTGTCTAACCTCTCTGCATGTCCAGAGATGGAAATGCCTATCCCATAGGCTGTAGCCAGGAACAAATGGCAAAATTGTGATGGTCACTATAGTGTGCCTGGTCCATTGAGGTTATCATGCTACCAACCTGGGCCCTAGTCCTTCAGAAGGGGTCTATTTCCAAGGCACACCAAAAGGGGCATGTTCCTCAGGCTCACCAGAGGGAGCTTGTTCCCAGGACACACCTCAAGCTCTGGGTTCTGCCTCCCAACCCCACGCTTTCAGATTGGGTCCTGCAGCTTTCAGTAGGTTCTGCATGCAGAAGCCAAATCCAGGGGGCGGAGCACACTTGTGAGTCATCAGGTGCCGCTAGGAGGCAGCAAAGCACCACTACTGTCGATCTACTGCTTTCCCCAGCAAACCCAAAGAACCCTGAACCCTGAAAAGGTTTGGTTCTGTATCCAAAATGAAGGAAGGAATTGAGCTTTTGGAACTGGCCTCATACACACTTCAGCAGATGTGGGTGACTGTCCCAGATTTGTCATTTTAATTTAGACTCTTAATGGCCCCAAGTCATTTTTCACCTTTATGATTCTGCACAATGGGGGGAAATTCCTGACCCCACATTGTCTTTTTAATGCCTTCTCAAAACTAGCAAGAGGCTCAAAAGAGACAGGGGGTAGAGATAATTTTTTTGTAAGACAGAGGCAGCACCCTGAGGGAACATTTTATTTATACTACAGAAATTAGGAATATTTATTTTAAAAATCCCAAATCTCTGACTTAGCCAAAAATGAATGAATAGAGGGATCACCACATTCTCACACAGCCAAAAATCACCTAGCAGTGCCCGATACCACACACCCCATCACTGCTTTTTGCCTGCCCAAGGCCAGCACATTATCTCTATTTGGCACACCTTCCTGGCTTCTGTTGGCCACTGAGATTGCAGCCCTCAGCCCACGTCTGGGCATGGCCATCACACTCCTCAGGAACACTTACCCTGCCAGGATATCCACAATGACAGAGAAGCCAATGGAGAATGGGGCCAGAGGGCCCTGCGTCTTCCCATTGATGGCACCCATACACACAGCCAATGCCAATAGCATCGTCAGAATGATCTCTGCTCCCAGGGCTGCTGCCACCTGCCCCTGATCCTGGACCGTTGCAAAGGCTGCCCCAGATGCATTCCAGAACCTCTCCTCTGGACTCACTGCCTGTAGAGAAAAGCCACTCAGCCTAGGACAGAGAGAAACTGGGAGCTGGGCACAGGGGCCTACTATGAAGACCTGCACTCCAACCAACCCATCTGCAATTGGACACATCTGCCTCCATATCCCAATTCTTTCCATTTTTACATGTGACTGTGGGAGTTTCAAGCCCTCCCTGAGCCTTGCTTTGCTCATGTGAAAACTGAGGGAAACAGGCGTTGTGTCCTATGTAAATGCTTAGATAACCCTCTTTGAGAAAAAGAACACAGAGCGCAAGACGAGCCTGTGAAGACAGTGTGGAACCTGCAGGGCTCGAGGAAGCTTAGTGGAAGGCTGAAACTGAGTCACCCTCAGGGGAGCAGACACTGGTGGAAGTCAGAAAATGGGGGGGCTGCAGGGAACAATTGGAAAGGAGGAGGGAGCGTGGAGGGATGGAGGGAGAAGGAACCCCTGGAGTTCTGTATAGAGCTATACAGGCTCTGCGCCCCCTTCCCCCCCGCCTGGGGATAAAGCTGTATGGTAGAGAACTTCTCTGGAAGGTTCGAGGCCCTGGATTCTATCACCAATGCTGTGGATAGGGACCCTGCAGCTAAGAAGAACTCACTTTAAAATACATTTTCTTAATTTATTTTTATGTGTACAAGTGTTTTGCATTCGTGTATGCCTGTGCACCACATGTATTCCTCATAAATGCAGAGGCCTGTAGAAGGTGCTGGATCTCTGGGACTGGAGTTACAGATGGTTGTGAGCTGCCATGTGAGTGCTGGGTGGCAAACTCAGGTCCTCTGGAGGAGCAGCCAGTGTTCTTAATTGCTTGGCCAGCTCCTCAGCCCTGGAACTAGCTTTTTTGATTGATGGACAGATATCAAAGATTTCAAACATACACTATCAACAGAAAGGAAATGGGGGGGGGGGAGGAAGACTCCATCAGTGGCAAGCCACCAACCCAATCCCAGCAGGGTTCGCCCACCTTAGCCAAGGCAGCTCCAATCAGGCCCCCAAAAAGCTGAGAGGCCCAATAGGGAATCAGCAGCATGGCGTTGAGACCTCCAATCAGCGTGGCAGCCAGCGAAACAGCAGGGTTGAAGTGTCCACCACTACAACCAAGAGGAGAAGGAAGCCATGAGGCCATGATCCAAGGCTCACCATGGGGATACCCCTTGAGAATATGTACTCCAGCCTGTCCCCAAAGCTGGGCCTGGAGTCATCCCAGGCCCTGCCATAGCAGGAATGCAGCAAATCTCTCCCATTTTCCATGAAGAGCTCTGTGGTGGGGTGAGAGGCACAGGGGGAGCTGGGGATGAGTTGGGTGGGCCCTAGGTGGCCTTGGAGACAACCACATAGGGAGAATATAGTGAATTTCTCCCCAGACTCCTCAGAGCTTGCCCAGCCCTCCAGAAATATGGCCGAGTGCCATATATGCGGCCCACAAAGCAGACTGCAGAACCAAGATGTTGGGGCGTGTTCAGCACGCATCTCTGCCTGCTAAACCCCAGCTGTTGTCATCTTCAGCTTCGCACAGCTGCACACAGGCTCAGTGGTTCACCTCAGCCGCCCAGCCAGGAAGCTGGGAATCAGGCAGGCGTACCTAGATAGAAGGTCATGTGCTCTCCATCCCACTCACTGCCTCCCTGGGACATTCAGAGAGATAGTGAAGGGCCCATTCTTTCTTTGCAGAGAACAGTATGTCACTGTCCTCACTCGGAGCTGGTTTTGAATGAGATTAAACCAATTGCCACCATTGCAGCTGGCTCTTCCAGGAAGTGGCCCACCTCCCCTCAACCCATCCCACTGAGCTCCTAGCCAGATAAAAGCCAAGCGAAAGAAGGGTCATCTTTTTGCCCCTGCCAAAAAAAAAAAAAAAAAAAAAAAAAAACCTCTTGCCAGGCTGGAGCCCCTGCAACCTTCTGTGTACTGCAGTGGATAAACAACCCCCAGGCCGGGCCTTTTGTACTGCTTTGCTTTTTCTAATCCACTTCCAAAGCGTAACAGCAATAGCAGTGAGTGCTGAGCATCCCACGAGCTGCTCTCCATGGGTCCCTGCAGCTTGGGGCACTAGAACCAGACAACTTGACCTTGAGTCCTGGCTCCACCACCTTCTAGCACATACCTCATATCAATGCTGTGGACTTTTGCTTTCGCAAATATAGAACGGGGGAAATAACAGACCCTATTCCATAAGTTTGTCCCGAGAATAGGATGTTATCTAAAGAGTGCTCAGAACAGAGGAGGGGCACAGTTAGCGATAGATGTGCGTTGTTGGCTCGGAAAAAAATAACTTTAAAATATAGTAACGGTATTATTCCTGTTTCGTAGGCTTGGAGAGTGGCTTGCCCACAGAACTCAGAGGCTGCAGAGGTAAATGACCCCACCCCCACATATGTAAGACCCCAAGCGGGTGCCCAAAAGCTTTGGCGCTAGGCTAAATGCTGGGATCTGGTCTCACCTGATGTTCCCCAAGGTCGCAATGATGAGTCCCAAGGCCAGCCCATGAGCCAGCGCAGGCTGCAGGAGCCCAGTGTTCGGACTGTTCTCAATGACCGATAGACACCCGATGAAGATGAAGAGGGCAGAGCCCAAAAGTTCCACCACACACGGCTGTATGTATCGCTCATACCAGGACATACGGCATCTGCCAGCCATGCTGGTCTCCTTCGCCTTGCCCTCACCCGGTCCCATCTCACACATCGGTGCCTGCCGTAGGGAAAAGGAGGGGAAACACGGGTGGCAGAAGCTCCCCCGCAAACAGAAGCCCCCATCCCCAGCCTTGAACACATCCTCAGTGCCCTTGCCCAGGCAACAAACTCACCTCCCCAGACATCAGCTCCAGAAGATCCAAGCCCGAGCTACCAGGAGCCGCACTTGCGCACGCTTATCTCTAGGGCACGGGCTGTTCCGCTAGACTCCTCACTTTTAAAGGACTGGGGACGTTCACCAAAGGTGTCCAGAAAGCAATAAAGCCTGCGTGGGAGGTGGCCCAGAAGAGTAAACTTTTTTTTCCCTAATCACAACAGGGCAAGGGCCACGTGGTATCAAAGATTGCTGGGCTTAATGCCAGCGACAGGAAAGGTGTGGCCTGCTTGCATCACGTGCAGAGCGTACTCCAGGCCCCCTCCATAGTGTCCCATCCCTCCAGGGTCCAAAGGTGGCCAGCATGTGCGCAGAGGCATGAGGAGGCCCCGCCAGGAGAGAATTGCCCCACTGTCTTCTTCCTACCTAGGACCTTACAACACTCACCCTGACCACCTAACCCAGCAAGCGTGTGTGCAGAAAATGGCCACTGGGTGTCTGAGGCAGGAGAGACAATGTGTCATGGTTGTGTATGGTAAAGCTGGTGGGCTTTGGAAACTTGGTGCTGGGTGGGACCTACAGTCTCAAACGCTCGAAGCCAGCGCACCACCGGTGAGATGCACTCCTTGGCTCACGCTGCCTGCACTGACACCCCAGCTCAGCTTGTACAAGCCAGGAGCTAACCATGTAACTGAATACAACTGAAGTCTCTTCGCCTTCACTGTTCCATCTGCAAATGACCATGATTGAGGAAATGTGGTGGCATCCTTACAAGGTTTCAGAGATTGGCTATGCGAAAGGGGATCAAGACAGCTCCAGGTAAATTGCAAAATGCCAGAGTCCCCTAATCCAGAATATACCTGTAAGCCCCAACAGTGCACAAGTGGCCAGGCCCCACCCCTGAGGACCTCCAACCACCAGGCTCCGCCCACAGAACGCTAACTGCCTTCATGGCTGGACCCAGCCCCTCCAGACTCAGGTGACCAAAGCTCGGCACTACAGAATAAGAAGCCCAAGCTCAGGATTTGAAATCCCACTAATCTTCACTCTGGAACTCTCTCCCTGCACCCCAAAACAACTCTACATAAACCCTGTCTTCTGCTCAGTTCTCTGCTGCTTCTCGCCCAAGCAGAGGCAGACAGCCTCCTGGGTTTTTCCCTTTCAGTAACCCTCTTGTGTGAGGTTTGTTGTGCGCTGTGATTTTGTCATTTTCCTTGGTTCCCAACTTGCCAGGATACCTTTCCCTTTAGAGCTTCAACACTTGCACTGGGGGAACCTCCCCTGCTCAGCAGCTATAACACTTGCAGTGGGGACACCCCATCCCAAAGAGCTGTCACATTTGCCATGGCAAAACCTTTCCCCTCAGAGCTGTAACACAAAGCCCATATGAAGCTCCGTATTCAACTTCAGAATACATACTCCGAGGCTACACTGTACACACTTCGATGTGCCAGAAACTGGCTGAGAGCCGGGTGTATCCTGCCTCACTTTCACCTGGTGAGCACTCCATGACGTGGCTACTGTTTTTACTGCGTGCCACAGAAGAGAAAGCACTTTTTCTTGATGACATAGCCTATGATTATAAAAAACAGTGAGATGTCACAGAAGGACAATGTAATTTGACTTATATAAGGTTCCCAGGCAGTCAGATTTATAAATACAGAAAGAAGAATGGGGCCAGGGTGAGGCTCAATTGGTGGAGTATTTTTTCAGTGTCCGTGAAGCCCTGGGTTCGAGCCTCTCCTTAGTACCACATAGAAGCAGACATGGTGATACACACTTGTAATCCTAGCATGTCGGAGGTGAACACAGGAGATGACAAGATCAAGGTCATCCTTAGATACACAGAAAGCTTGGTGCCAGTATGGCTATATGAGGTCTTGTCTTAAAAGAAGAAGTAGGAACTTGGGGGCAGCAAGATGGCCTAGTGAGTAAGAGTAGTTTTTCTCTAAGCTTGATAACTGAATTTGATCTCCGGGACCTACAAGGTGGAAGGGGAAAACCAACCCCTGCAGGTTGTCCTCTGATCTCCAGATACTCTCTCTCTCTCTCTCTCTCTCTCTCTCTCTCTCACACACACACACACACACACACACACACACACACACACACACACACACGCACACACACACACATACACACACACACTAGACAGACAGACCGACAGACAGACAGACAGACAGATGATAGGTAATTTTAAAAACTAGTGGTTTCCAGAACCCGGGATAGAGTAAATTAGTGTCCTGAGTTTTTTCTGGGGAGATGAAAACATTCTAGAGATGAGTAATAGAAAAGGATGAAAATTGAGACTATTTAATGCCACTAACTGTAACCTGCGATAGTTAAAGTGGCACATTTCCTGTTACACACATTTTGCCACTATTGGAATAAGAGACTCTATAAGCTCTATTATACTCCATTAGCTTTCAAGAGACTAACAGGGTGGCAGAGAAATGAGGGAGGGAGGGAGGGAGGGAGGGAGGGAGGGAGGGAGGAGAAGAGGGAGGGAGAGAGAGGGTGCAGTGCACCTCCTCCTTTGAGTTTGGGAGGCTAAGGCTGAGGGCTGTGATCTGTGTGTGCAGATGGAGGACTAATACCAAGCTTGGAGTTTAATGGCCTTTTCTACCACTTACCAGCCCCACAAACACGGCGATTCTCTTCACAACCACCCTGAGATTAGGCCTGTTACTCATTTTCCTAACTTTCAGATGATTAAAGGAAACACAAAGAGACTAGAACTTGAACACAGCGGTGCAGGTTAAAAGTATCCACTCCAGGACAGTAGATAAACCCAGACATAGGCTGGGCTGGGTGTTGACTGCCTTTTAAGCCAGGGCTGGACACAGGCCCCCTAGGCATCCTTGTGTGGACAAAGGTTAAGGCACTGCTTTATCTTCTGTCTTGTTTTCTGCCTCCTTCTACCCCAACGTCATACTGCACAGTATGTTTCTTCAGCCTTCCTTCCGCGTCCCTGGGAGCAGCAAGATGGCGTAGTCCCCACACATCCTTCCCAGGGGAGCATCCAGGACAATTCTCTCCTGTTTCCTCCCAGACCAGCACCACTTCTTGTTTTAAAAGCAATTCTTCTTTTTTGAGACAGGGTTTTTCTGGGTAGTCTTGCCTGTCTTGTACTTGTTTTATAGACCAGGCGGACTTCAAACTCACAGAGATCTGCCTATCTCTACCTCCCTGAGTACTGGGATTACAGGCGTGCGCCACCGCACCCAGCTGCCACTTCTTGTTTTAAAAACTCAAACTAAGATTGGGGAGATGTCTCTGTGGGTAAAGTCCTTGCCGTGTAAGAATGAAACTTGAATTTGAATCGCCAAAATTCACATAAAGCCCGAGGTGATCCAGTAAGTCATAATTCCAGAGTTCCTACAGTGCAGAGAGGGAGAGGTAGGACAGGAGGCCGAGGCAAGAGAGTCCCCAGATGATAGTGGGCTGGTGGCCTGGTGTAGACAGCATCCAGTAAGCAAAGACCCTGTCTCAAAAGAACAAGGTATAAGCTGAGGGTTAACACACAAGACTGTCCACATGAAAGCTGTCTGTCTGTCTGTCTGTCTCTCTCTCACATACACACACACACCTGTATACATACATACATATATACACTTACATACATATATACATACATACATACATACATGATAAAACCAGCACATACTATGCACCTGCCATTAGGCCTGTCTTTGCTGAGCCCCGCCCCCCAGATTCCCTTTCAATCAGCACAGATACTATCCTGTTTCCCCATCTCCCAGGCTCCCAGCTAATAACGCTATAGTAACTCCTTATTCAGTCTTCTTGCCTCCCTAGTTTTCACCCATTCCTTTCCCGTGGGAGTCAGTACAGCCTAGCTTAGGACTTAGTACTGTGGGAGCTGAGCAGTCTGGTCTTCACCTGCTGCCAGCATGACTCCAGCTTCCTCTTCTAATATAGGCTTGTTGAATGAATAAATTGAGACAGGGCCCAATAAATGATAGCCATTACAGTGGCTTTTATGACTGTAGGTTAAGTGCTGTTGCAAACATGTCCCCAACACTTCGATGCCTTAACATAATAAAAATGGGTTCATTGCTCACAGAACTGTCCACACAGCATTTTCCACTAAGTGGTCACTGTGGGCGGGGGTGGGGTGCAGGGGTGGGAGGAGTGGGGGGGGGGCAGTGACCACTTAATTGGATGGAAAGATATTTGCATCTTTGAGATCCCCAAGTTGCAGCCCTGAGGTGTCTTCCAGGAAATACAGAGGATCCTGTGAGAGGTTGCTGTGGGCTGGGCCTGGAAATAGGTTATTTCTTCCAGGGTTACTCAGTGGGCTAGAACTTGGTTACATGGCTTCCTCACCTGGCTGCAAAAGAACGTAAGAAACATAGTCCAGACATGTGGACAGGAAGACAAAGAAAGGCAATTCGTACCACAGGATGGTACTGCCAATCCAGCTGACAGTATCTGCAACAAGGAAGCGAAGGAAGAAGGGCCTATCGTAGCTTACAGTTTAAGAAGAAACACCCTCTACTGCGGTGCAGAAGGCATTGCTGCAGGCTGTTTGCGGCTGGGCACACTGAATCTGCAATCAGGAAGTAGAGAACAGACCAGAAGTGGAGCCGGAGGCTCAAGTCTCAAGTCTCAAGATGCCATCTTCCAAGGGTTCCACAACCCCCCCCCGAAAAAAGCAGCCCCACCAGTGGGGACCAAGTGTTTGAACACATCACAGGATTTCATGTTGTAATGGCAGACCTCGGCCAGCCACACAGGCCTTCCATGCTTTGATCTTACTCACTTCACGCTGCAGGGGCACACAGAGTAGAGCAAACACACGCTCCTATGCCTGTCCCTGCTTTTTCACTTCGTACCCACTTCAACGTCTTCAAATATCAAACTAGACCCTCCATGACTCCTGGAGCAACTAGCTCTTAGTCTTCTAGATGTGCCCCCCCAACACCCACACACACCCACACACACACACATGAAGCAAGCTTGGATTTCACAACTCCCAAGCAAGTGGCAAGTCTCTAATTGACCAGCACTTTTTCACCCTGAGAACTTCTAAGTAGCTGGATGACCAGTGTGGTCTCTCAAACCACAAAGATCAAAGTAAGCTAGGGTGATAAAATTTTCCTCATGACGTCACAGCTTTCCCACCCCTGGTTGATATAACCAAGGCCTCTGTTTCATTCCTACTTGGATGCTGATACCTTAAGTTCAAGGTCAATTTTCACTTGACAATGTATTGACCTCCCCTTTCCTTGCTTGGATAGCTATTGTGCTCCTTCAAGAATGAGCTATTGGTGCTAGGAAATTCATCTAGAGATTATAAGCTGCAACTTCCCAGAGGCAGGTCTGGGATGACATCATGACCACGTCACCAGAATATCAACTCCAGACTTAGTAAATTACCCTGCAGTGGCCAGACTGTGTGCCAGGGCATGGCCTGGAGCTCGTGCAAGTTCACAGAAGGGCTGTGAGCAGTTTAGGTTTCCAGAGAAAATACAGTGATGTTTGCTCAGCATCTCTCAGAAGCTGCTGCAAGACCTGCTCAAGACAGCTCCAGCTCAAAAACAAGAGTTACAATTATTTTTACAGAAATCTTATGAATGGTGGTGCGCACCTAACCTGCCTTTTCATGACGGTGGATCTTCTATCTTCATGAAGCTGATTTTACAGCAGTCGTCATGATTAAAATCCAAATGTCCAGGGATGGAGAAGTGGCTTGGTGGTTAAGCATACCTGTTGCTCTTCCAGCGGATCTAAGTTCAAGTCCCAGCAACCATGTCAAGTAGCTCACTTAAGGTGGCAGGACCCTGATTGGATATACATGCCTTTAATCTTAGCACTTGGGAGGCAGAGGCAGGGGGATCTCTGTGAGCTCAAGGCTAGCCTGGTCTGCAGCCTAGTTTATGAATACAGAGTTCTGGGACAGCCAGGACTGCATAGTGAGAATTCCACTCTCTCTGCTGACATCCACCCTCCAGGAGTGAGATTCCCCACCCCACATATACATTGCATACACTCATATGACATCTCTGGGTAAAAATAAAAATAAGACTTAAAATTATTTTTATAAAATTCCTATGAAGCCAAGCATGGTGGTGCACACCTGTAATCACAGCACTTGGGGAGGCAGAGGCAGGCAGATCTCTACAAGTTTGAGGCCAGCCTGGTCTACAAAGTGAGTCCAGGATATCCAAGGCTCAAAAAAAAAATCCTATGAGAAACAATAAGGAAGAGGAAAAGAGAACAGCAGTGCCCAATCTGCTTACAGTCTGAGAAATGAGCTGGCAGTGGTGGCACACACCTTTAATCTTAGCACGTGGAAAGCAGAGGCAGGAGGATTTTTGTGATCTCAAGGCCAGCCTGGTCTATGAATACTGAGTTCTGGGACAACTAGGACTGCAAAGGGAGACTCTGTCTCAAACAAAAATCAACAAATAAAAAATAAATAAATTAATTAATTAATTAATTAAAAAACAAATAAAAAAGACTTTTGTGGCCCCTGGAAATAGTTCAGTGGATTAAGAACTCCACACAGGCCAGAGGACTCTAAGAGCTTGGATCTTCAGAACACAGTAAAAATCAGATGGATGTGTGACCAGCCTCTAATCCTAACACTTGGGAGGCAGAGGCAGGAGATTCCCTGAGCAAGCTACGTAGCTACACCAGCCCTGAGTGCTATTGAGCAAGAGACCCAGCATGGAGCACAGTCGAGAAAGATTCAGAAAATCAATCTTTTGCCTCCACATGAGTATACACATGCACATACCTAGACATAGGTGTGCCCACACAATGCAAATACACCACTCACATACACATGCAAGAAATGCTACTTTAGAATGCAAATTAATTTCTTGGTCCTAGTTATATAATAAATAATAAAATATTAGTGGAAATGTTTCCAGTATAATTATATGTATGTAAAATTTATATTAATTAATTTTTCAACACGTGTAGTTTTTCAATGTGCATACATTTTTCCCCCACAGTGGCTAAGTGAGCTCTCAGCACATACTTACTAAGACTTTTGGCGCTGTCTACTTAATGATTAGAACTATTAGATAATTTTGAGGCTAAGTGCTGAGTGAGCCATGAAAGCTGCACAGTCTCTTTAGGAACCATGTATGGCTTTTTAGCCTTGGGCCCCTGGAAAAAAAACATTCCTCATGGGACTCCCATCCCCTTCACTGGAGACAGGATCTGTTCTGGAAACTGGCCTCCATTTATGATGTGACACATGCTAGTTCCAGGCCTGTGCTGACATCCATACTCTGGAAAATCCCAGAAACTAGAGTGAATATCTGTCTTCTAAAACCCGGGCTGTGTGTCTGTGGAACAGCTCTGTGGTAATCTAGCCTGTGTGGTGGCTTGGAGCCTGGGCAACCTGACTGCAGAAAATGAATCCTGTTTTCAGCCTGTGTTTGAACCTGAACAACCCCCTTTGTCCTAGAGGCTACCAGGACCCATGTCACAATAACCTATGGTTATCTGAGCCATCGATAACCAGACATGTTGGCTATTTCAGAACTCCCTACAGCCAGTTAGCTGCTGGACAGACAGCAGGTCACTAAGACATAGTGACAGGGGCCCATATTCCTACCAT
The DNA here is from genome assembly GCA_907169655.1 of Acomys percivali. Classification (NCBI taxonomy): domain Eukaryota; kingdom Metazoa; phylum Chordata; class Mammalia; order Rodentia; family Muridae; genus Acomys; species Acomys percivali. Next base: position 3,985,104 of record OU015757.1, on the reverse strand, counting down.
CTCCTTCATCTTTCCAACAACAGTAAAGCAGAAAAAATGGCAGCCATTTGCTGAGGGCCTAATCTAAGTGCCACCTTGTCTCACATTATATAAATGGTCACAAAGCTCCCATTTCTCCTTTTTCATTCTTATTTTTCCTGTGTCCTGCTAGCCATATTAGATAATTTATACAAAGAGCTCAGGGCTTGAAGTAATAGCTCAGTGATTCAAGGCCTGGCAAGGTTCAGTCGTTAGCACAGGAAAAAAGAAATGGAAAAGAGAAATGAATGTAGAGAAAGGTTAATTCAGAACATGGCTGCTCTGGCTAGAGATCACATCCAAAGACCTTCTAGGTCTGTGTGATCTGACTGGAATACAAACATTCCTTTAATCCAGGAGAGAGAAGCAAACAGATCTGAGCTCAAGGCCAGCCTTGTATAGAGCAAGTATCAGGTCAAGAAAGATTTAGGTCCATGTGTGGTGGTACATGCCTTTAATCCCAAACGAAAGTAGATAGTTTTTAGAAGAAGCACCCATGTCTGAAAGTGATGTCTAATTGAGTGGCAGAAAAAGCAACGAATCAGAGAAGATTTGACAGAATAGGATATGCCCAACTCTCACGAGAAGAGAGAGGACAGGGAAGTTATGTAAGAGTCAGTTTTACAGAGAGAGGAGGCAGTTTTACCGGGACAGTAATAGAGAGATGGTTTACAGATAGAGAACTCAGGTGAAGACTGAATGAGTCAGAAAGTGAGAAGAAGCCAGCAGATTACAGCAGATTTCTGAGTTAGTCTGAGGCCAAGCAGAGCAATTCTGGGCCAAGAGAGAAGCCATATTAAATAAATAAGCTGGGAGAAGAGTTTGAGCCAAAACAGCTGAACCAGTCAGCCAGCCCAGAGCCCAAAAAGAACAAGAAAGGGTGAGCTTATTAAGCAGTAATTCTCAGAGGCTGAAAACATTCTAGGCCTAGGTTAGATTGTTCAGAGGCTGGAAGCTTCCCAGACTAGGCCTAGGTTAGCAGGAGGAAGCTGTAAGCCTCCCAGACAACAGTTGTACCAGAAGAATAAAAATTACTTCCACAAACCAAAGGGTTAATAAATATAAAAATGCAATATTTTCATGGAGAAGAATTAAATAAAGCAACATAAATAATCTTTTCAACGTTAAATTGATAGACTTTAAAGCAATCATTAACCAATGCTACGACATCGGGAAAAATAGGCATAAGCAGATGCTGAAACACAATTTTGCAATATTTACTATGTGGCTATACATATGCATAGGCCCAACAGGCTTCGGATTTGGAAGCTATAGAAATAAAAACCCCATGATCTGGGGCAATAGCTAGTGGCTAAGCACTTAACCCCACAAGTGTGAGGACCACAGTCCAGATCGCCAGACCCCTCATAAATGCTGGATAGACACAGCAGTCCACCTGTAATCCAGGTGCTCAGAAGACGGGGGGGGGGGGGGGGGGGCCGGGGAATCTGGAGTCAGCTGATGAGCAGAATGGCTGCATTGGCCAGCTCCGACTTCAACAGAGAGACTCTGCCTCAGTGAGTACGTGGGGAGTGACGGAGGAAGGCTCCCAGTGTCCACAGGTGCCTCTACATTGGCCTGCACACACATGCAAACACACTCTTTGTGAACATGTAACAGCACAGGCGCACACACACACACATACACATTAGAAAACACATATATACACATACATTTATACTTACAATAAAAACCTCCTGCATGTAAGAGGATAGTCACTTAGGCAAGTGATGACATTGTTACTTGTGTATTCTATGTTCATAGAAGAATACAGGGCACAGCTAGGGTGTGACCATTCTGAAAACAAGTGGACCGAGCATGGGCTATCTACTCCAGAAACCTGACTATGGTCAGTGTCCTCAAGACCCCTGAGCTCCACTCACCCTCTGAGTCTTCGAATAGTGTTTCTTACACCTACATTGCTCCCTGATTCCGGAGAAAAACAAAAGCAAAAACAAGAACCCTGCTCATTCTCCATGGCAACCAACAGCTTTATTGAGGCCTCCATGAGATACCGCGCATAAATATGATGATGTTTTGTTGAGAGAAGCATGAGGAAGGTGTGGATCCTGTGTGTGTTGGCTAATGAGCAAATGAATCTCAAAAAGAATAAAAAGAGGTTGACACAGAAGAATATACCCCATATACCACGGGGTTCAGCAATAAACAAAGCCAGCAATCCCTTGGGAGGTCACCAGGCCAGAGTACATAGGAACTGTGTCAGGGTGTAGGTGCTGCTGTGGGTGTGTTTGCTGTGCGATAAGTGACAATGTTGTGGCAGCAGATTTTCTCTCCGTGTTATACTGCAGTGGAAAGTTAAAAATAGACCAATATAATTTTAGTGGGTTGTGGGTTATTGCTAGACCCAAATAATAGCACCCCCCAAAAAAAGAGGATACAGAAACTGGTCATGAAGCCATTGAGGGCAATATTTTATCACTGTAAATACAGAAATATGGACAGTGAAAAAATCCTTAAAATCAGAAACCATAAACAGGTGTGGTGGCTCATGTCGGTAATTCCAACAGTCAGGAGGCTAATGGCGGAGCATCACCTAAAGCTTCCTCCTGGGCTATGTAGTCTCTCTCCCTCCTCCCTCTCTCTCCTCTCTCTCTCTCTCTCTCTCTCTCTCTCTCTCTCTCTCTCTCTCTCAAAAAAAAAAAAAAGGATGAAAAAACAGAAACCTTTGCTATGCCTTTTGTCACTACAGTCATTAAACTGTTATCAATAGCAATATTGGTTAATGGTCAGTCTGTAGTCCCGGTCCAGGCCGCGCACTGACTGGTTAGCACACATCACCCTACTTACTCTTTGTGCCTGTCCTGTGAGGTAGGCACACAGGGGCCAAAGTTCAAAGACTGCAACTCACTAAAGATCAGATGCAATCTTCAGGTTCCAGTAGCTTTGTGGCTTCTAAACACTTACTTAATTTTATCTGTAGAGGGTCTCACTCTGCAGCCCCTGGCTGGCCTTGAACTCATGACCCTCCTGCCTCCATTTCCTGAGTGCTAGGATTACAAGTATGAGCAACCATGCCAGCTTCTAAATTTAGTTTATTCTCTTCCTCCCCAAAATCTCCAAGTTCTGAAGAAAACAATCAGACATAATGAGAAAAATATACTTTTCCTCAAAAGCAGAGTTTAATATTTATCCCAATAATAGAAGAAAATGTCTGTTAGTGAGCTAACAAATAACAAGAGATAACAAATAGAAAAAAAATGTTATGTCTTAAGGCTTATTTTTCAAATAGTAATTTAATATTTTTTCTCACACATATTACATCCTGACTGGAATTTCCCCCCTTCCTCCTCTGCTCCCAGCCCCTCCCCCGCCCTCACCCCTCCCCATCCACTCCTCCAGTTTTCTTCAGAAAAGTGCAGGCTTCCCATGGATATCAACCAAACATAGCATATCAAGTTGCAATAAAACTAGGCACCTCGCCTCTTATTAAGGCTGGATAATGCAACCCAGTGGGAGGACAAAGGTTCCAAAAGCAGGCAACAGAGTCAGAGGTAGCCCCTCCCTTCATCCCCAATCCCCCATCCCCGTTAGGAGTCTTACAAGAAGACCAAGCTATACAACTGTAACATATATTGTAAAAAGTGGGCAACAGAGGTTAGAGGTGAACGGTGGAGCTGTACAGAGGGATGGAATCACACCACGCAACAGATCCACTTAAGAGGTTTAATAGGGAGGTACAAGAACTGTCTCTGGAGGCACACATGGGGGGGGGGGAGAGAGGAAGAGAGAGAGAGAAGTAGTGAAAGGTAGAGAGGAGTTAGAGAGCTAGAGAGAGCTAGAGAGGTTGAGAGAAAAGTAAAGAGATAGAGGTAGAGAGAGAAATAGAGGGCCATGTGGAGGGTGTCTTTTATATGGCCCAGGGCAGGGCCACGCCCCTTCAGGTAAGCAGTGACATCACAGGTAGGCAGACTATAGCAGAATCCTAACATATATGGCTCAGTCGCTGTGAGCCCCTATGAGCCCAGGTTGGTTGACTCTGTGGGTTTTCTTGTGGTGTCCTTGACCCTTCTGGCTCCTACAATCCTTCCTTCCCTTCTTGCACAGGATTCCCCAGCTCTGCCTAATGTTGGGCTGTGGGTCCCTGCATCTGTTCCCGTCAGTTGCTGGGTGGAGCCTCTCTGGTGCCCACTGTGCTAGGCTCCTGTCTACACTACAGCAGAATATCATTTATTGTATCATTTATTGACTGATTTTGTAGTTGTTGTTTTGATGTGATTTTTGTGTTTTGTTTCGTTTTTTGGTTTTGTTATTTTTGCTGGTCGTGTTTGGTTCTATCCTAGGTCTCTGGGCTTTCCAGCCTCTGGTTCCCTGCCCTTCCAGTCAGTGTCAGGGGTGGGCTCCCTCTCATGGTATGGGTCTCAAGCTGGACCAGTCATTGCTTGACCACTCCCCCAATTTCTGTGTCACCTTACCACAGCACATCTAGTAATTAGAACAAATTGTAGGTCGAAGGTTTTGAGTCTCAGTTGGTGGTCCAGGCTTTTTATTTAAAGAATAACAGACTAAAAGCCTATACATCCACAAACAAGGCATAGGCAACCTTCCTGGCATGTCTATCCTGTGGACCACAGACCACATGCATGCCAAAGAGCTACAAATGTGGCCCAATGAAAATGTTGAAAACTGGCTTAAAGCATTACGAGTTTCTGTGTATAGGGATTATAGGCAAGTGTTACCACGCCCAGTGTTTTGGACTGTTTTCCCCCTTAGTGTGTATGTATAAGTGATGTGCACACATGAGTGCATGCGCTTGCTCGCTTGCATGCTGTGGGGGGTGGAGGAGGCTGCATTTGTATGTGTGTATGTGAAGGCTCACTGTTAACATTGGTTGTCTTTCTCCATCACTCTTCACTTTATTTAATGAGGTAAGGACTCTCAACTGAACTTGCTTATTGGTTAGTCTATGTATCCAGCTTGCCCAGGGGTTTGCCTGCCTCTGCCTACACAGGGATAGGATTGCAGGTGGCTGCCACACCTTTCTGACTTCATATGCTGGTCCAGAAGGTCTGAACTCTGGCCAGCACTTTATCCATTGAAACCGTCCCCCTAGTCCTAGACTAGTTTTTAAACTGAAAGGTGAAAAGGCTCCCTGAACTATTTGGTGAGGACTATTGCTGGCTATAAAAGCGAGGTGAGATAGATGATGGTTGCAACACTTGGGAGGCAGAAACGGGACCATAACTGCAAGGTCATGCTGAGCTACATAGTGAGTTCAAGGCCAGCCTGGGCTACAAGAGACCCAGCTGCAACAACAACAAAAAATGCATAAATAAAAAGTTAAAATTGATCTGGGCATGGTAGCACACGCCTTTAATCTTAGCACTCAGGAGGCAGAGGCAGAGGCACATGGCTCACTTTGCGTTCCAGGCTAGTTATGGCTACATAGTGGGACCCTGTCTCAAAAAACACAATACAATACAATACAATACAATACAGAAATTATCTAGGTGCTATAGCACATGGCTATAATCTAGCTCTTGGGAAGTAGAGGCAGGAGGATCAGGGGTTCAATGCCAGCCTTGGCAGCATAACAACTTCAGTGCCAACCTGAGCTACATGAAACCCTTGGCAGGAAAATAGTCACGAAAGCAAGGACAGGGTTGGTGGAGAGGACTCACTAGATAAAGGCACTGACCAGCAAGCTTGACAGCTTGGCCTCAGGACTCACATGGGAGACAGAGCAAACTGACTCCCACAAGTTCACCTCTGACCTCCACATGCGTGCCAGAGCGCTTTACCCACATACAACGTTAAAAAGTAACCAAATGGGAAACACACGCACACATGGCAACCTCAAGCTCTGAGCCAGAAGTTGGCCAGGGCCAATCCTTCCTCCCACACAGCAGGGAGCGCTGGGTGTGGGGAAGCAGCACTGATGCTGGGGCGAGCCTGGGGGTAGGGGGTGGGAGGCGGGGCACGGTACCCAGGGCTCCATAGTGAACCCACATCTCAGAAACACACAACCAAAAGGGAGGATGAGCATAAACAATTACACTTCTCTGGTTTTGTTTCTAGTTTTCAGATTTGGGCTGCGGGGGGCGGGTGATGGCGGGGGCGGGGAGACAGAGAATCATGGGCAACTAAACGGAAACGTCAATTTCCGACCTAATGTGTCCAGTTGTAGCATCCTCATGAGGTGATGCTTTTCCAGAAGCATCAAGTATTCATTCGGTTATTTAAAAACAAAACTATATCATCATATTAAACTCCGCCCCCCCATGCCTTCCTTCTTTTACCCCAAACTCTCCCTACAACTTCCAGAAAGCCTGCCATGTGTTAAACTCCTCAGACCTCCATCCGCATGTCAATGAGGGAATTGCTCACAGGTGCTTGCTTCCCGGTGCCCTCCTCTCCCTCCCTCCTTCCTGGGTCTCCTGGTGCCCTGAGCAAAAGGCAGCCCAGGACCAAATATAGGGCATGCTGATTGCCTGGCTGTAGCTTTTAAGGGCGTTACGCAACAGGCTAATTTTAGGAGTGTGTCTTTATGCTATAAACTTCATGTGACTCATTGAAAATTAACAAAGACCGGGAAGGTACCCAGGAGGGTGTGGGTGAAGGCGTGAGTGTGTATGGGTGTGTGGACTTGAGTGCTACCGGCATTTAGGGATCGACAACTCTTCTTTGTGGAAGACCTACCTACGCATGGTAGGATGTTTAGCTGCCTCTCTGTTGTCTTTTGACAAGATGCCAGCTGCATCTCCCAGTTATGGCAGCTAAAAAAAGGTCACTTAAAAGAATGGGAACAGTCTACAAAATGAGTCCAGGACTGTCAAGGCTAACAGAGAAACCCTGCCTCAAAAAACACAAAAAAACAAAAAAAAAGAATGGGAATAAAGTGGATGTGGTGACAAATGCCTTTAGTCCTAGTACTCCAGAGGCAGATCTCTATGAATTCAAGGCCAGCCTGGTCTACACAGTGAGTTCCAGGACAGGCAGGGATACATAATGAGATTATATCTTGAAAAAAAACTTAATAAGATAAATACACACACAAAAAAAACCCACGGCTTTAAAACAAAAAGAACGTGGATATAGCTTGATGGTAGAGCATTTTCCTAGCATACAGAAGATCCTGGGTTTCCAGGACTAGACACACACACACATACATACATACACACACACACACACACACACAGACACACACACACACACATGTCTCACTGCCTGCCGCAAAATGCTTGTCTAAAATATAGAGAGCTGACTCTTGCTGAAGGCTCCTCTTTCTGACACCCAGGAGCCAGTGACTGAAGCTCTGTTAGCAATGCTAACATCCCCACAGGGATCCCAGCATCCAGGGGGGGACCTGATCTTTTGCAAATGATGATCTCACTGTTTGCTCAGAAACTGTTCCTGCCTTGGTGATGGGGGCAGAAGATCTAAGCTACTCTGCCACATCCATCCATCAAGTGCTCATTGGCCTCTCTTCATCATAGAGCTTGAGGAAAGTTTGAGACCAACATATTGTTAAAGGCACAGGACCAAAAGGAGTCCTTCTTCCCAGACCCAGCTAGAATAGCGTATCTATTTTTGCTATTGTATAATATAAAACTCAATCGTTTTCACTTGTTTGTACTTTGTTTATTTGAGAAAGAGTTTTACTCTGTAGCCCAGGCCACCCTGGAACTTACTACATAACTCAGGCTAACCTGGAACTCACAGATCCCCTTAAATTCTGAAATTAAAGGAGTAACGTTAATCCAGAATAGCTGGTGAAAAGTATTTCTTTGTCAGTGTGTGTTTACATTTTAATTAATTAGTAGCTTGTTTGCTGACCTGGCTGTGTGGACTCACGCTTGAGTGTGCCACTGCATACATGCAGGGGTCAGAGGGCAACAGGCATGGCAGCAAGCGCTTCAGCCGCTGAACCATCGTGCCAGCCATGTGTGTTTGTTTTTTGAGATAGGGCCTCATGCAGCCCAAGCTAGCCTTGACTTCTCCATGTAGCCAAAGCTGGTCTTGAACTTCTGTCCCTTCTGCCTTTACCTCCCAAGTGCTCTGATTACAGATGTGGGCCACCACTGCCAGTTGACATTTTAACCATCCTCAAGCACCCTGTTTGATGGCATTAAGGACATTTACTCTTGTACACTCTTTACCACTATCTACCTCCAAAACTATCGAGTGTTGTGAAACTGAATCTTACAACAAATTTAATATACCATCAAAAAATTTCCCATTCTCCCCTGCCTCCGGGAGCCACAGTTCTTTTTGTCTGTGTAACTGTTCCAAGTGCCTTGTCTAAGTGAAATCGTATTTGTCCCCAGGGTTCATCCATGCTAGGCCTCATATTCATGTTCCTTCTTATGACCAATAACAGCTCATTGTATCTTATAAGCCTACTTTTACTCTTGGGAATCTCCCACCTAAGCCCCCACCCTAGGGGTTACAAGTGTGCCCCCACCTGGCCTGCTCTTAATTGTTTTTAGTCTCTTTACACTGACTGTAAATGTTGTCATCCTCAGCAGTCTCTTGGTCTCTTGCATCCCATCCTCTGCTCTAGCTCCGTGCTGGGTATCCCTGAAGACCTAACTCCTCCTTCCTTCGCTCACAGCATCTTGACTATGCTTGAAGAAACTGCTCTTCTTTCACCCTCAGTCCACATGAGTTGGGTAGCACTGCCACCCATTCCTACCAACACTCAGCTCCCCAAAACAATGTCTTCCCCAACCCTTTGCGACATGGGACCTTGTTCGCCAGACATTCCATCTCCCAGGCCACACCCACTGGCTCAGGGATTTCTGTGTGTGGAAAGTGCCCTCTCTTATCTGTGCCTTGCTGAGAGAGAGAGAGAGAGAGAGAGAGAGAGAGAGAGAGAGAGAGAGGGTGCAGACCAGGAGCTGCTGGAAGCCATGTTCACCTCTGAGGCAGAAGAGGAGAAGGATAGAGCTGCTCAGAGGAAGCAGGGCCATGCGTAGAGCAGGAGTGATGTCCATACGCACGTTGGGTCTAGCCACCTGTCCTGCTCAGCTCCCTTCCTTACGTCATTTCAAGTTGGGGGCTTTCTCTTGCCAAAAAGGAAGAAGGGGGGAAAGCCCTGCTTGCTGCCTCCACTCTTCTCCCAAAGCGCCCATTCACTTTTCAGATTTCAGGATTCTGGGAGCCCTTAGGCCAGGGCCTAGGAGCCTAAGGGCTCAGACACATCAGAGCAAAGAGACATGCCTCCTGGCTCCACCTACATTTCTCATAGGTAAAGGGCAGGGCTACAGTTAGTCATCCTCCAGCCTTCCAGCCTACCTGGAGGGAAGTGAGCAGCAGACACTATCTCAGCAGTTTACAGTCAACACAGCCAACATAAATAGCTGTTCCATGAGGCAGACGGTGAGAGTTAAAGGCACACTCAGAGAAACTGCTCTGGACTTTGTGACACCACCAATGATCTGACCCGGGGTCAACAGCTAGGCCGGACATCCTTCTTTGTCACGCTTTCAGGAATTATGACAGGATGAGGAGTCATTCTCCACCATCCTTTTGGAGATGCAAATGTCCACTGAGAGAATTAAGAAACAGTGATGATCCACATGTTCATCCAGAGCCTCAACACCACAGGCCAGGAAAGGAGGGAGGAGTGACAGGGTCACAGGCAGAAGGTCGTTTAGTGGACTTGGGGGGGGTGAGGTGGCCTGTGACTACAGCCATGAGTTTTCACTGTGGGTGGGCCAACAAGAAGGGAAGGGAGGTGACTCTGGTCTTCAAGGAGAGAAGGACTCCGGGCAGCAATAAGGAATGACAGGGCAAAGGGTCAAGAGTTCAGCTGAGTGTACTGTGTGACTACGGCCCGGAGCCTGCTCGTTAAGGAAGAGGCAGACTCTGAAAGGAGGTGAAGTGCCAATGTGGAATGGGGCTGAAGGCTAAGCAGAGACAAGTCAGGGGGCAATGGCTCAGTCAGAAATGCGCTTGCTGTACAGGCATGAGGGCCAGAGCGTGACACCCACTGCCCCTGTGAAAAGAAGCTGGGCACAGCCTCTAATGCCACTGCCAGGGAGTGGAGACAGAAGGAATCCTGGAGCTCACTAGCCAGCTGGTTTAAATGAGCAAGTTCTGGGTTCCCTGAGAGACCCTGTCTCAAAAAATGTAACGGAGGAACTGGAGAGATGGCTCAGTGGTTAGAAGCACTTGTTCTTGTGGAAGTTTGCTTCCCGGCGTGCACGTGACAGCTCATAAAACCATATGTAGCTCCAGTTCCAGGGGATACCAAGCCCTCTGCTGACCTTTGTGGGCACCAGCATACACATGACGCACACGTACATATGCAGGCAAAGCACTCACACACATAAAGTAAACCTTAAAAAGAATAAAGTGAAGAGAGATTGAGGAAGACACAATCAACATTGTCATCCAGTCTCTATGCACACACTCACTCACATGCACACATATATGATCACACACACAGAAACAAGTGGGGGGGGACCTGGATGCCAATGGGTAAGCCCAGACACAATGACTTATGGCCTTATTTAATGAACCCAGGTCTCCGTGGGAGGTGGGATTTATAGTTATTAGTTCTGTTTGATACTGGACAGAGTCAAGGCTCAGAGAGGTAAAGGGATGACCATGTGGTCAGACCACAAACCAATGAACAGTAGAACTGAAAACAATAGAGTTGGCCCCTAAAGCCAGCGCCCGATACTTTCCATTTGCCTAACTTGAAGAACGGCCGTTTTGCACTCTGCTTCCCACAGTACTCTTCAGGTTTAGAACTCACGCTACAACCCATTTATTTCCATCCATAAGTTGCAGTGCTGGAGCAAGAGTGAGCGTCACCAGTAGTGTGGGTAACGTTCTCCGTTCCTGGCTGCTGACGGGGAAACACAAGCAAACCCGTCAACCTGCATTGCAACAAGAAAAACGATCTTTGACGTGCAAGTGCTATCAGGCAAAGATAAAGGTATGCATTGTGCTTCAAGGAACTCTTGACTTAAAGCTAACGTGATAGCTGGTCACTGGGTTTGTAGTTAGCAGCTAAAGGTCCCTGCGTACGAAGGAAAGCTGGGCTGCCTGGTGAAACCGAATCTTATTCTTCACCTCAAAATAAACGCCAAGTGAGCCAAAGGCCAGAGCATGAGGGGAAGCACAGCAGCACTAAAATAAAACCCGGTGAGCATCCCTATAAAGATGGTGGAGAGGTGTGACCCGAATGCCAGTCACCCTCGTAAAGGAGCCCATCAATTCTCACGAGACACAAAACCGAACTTGTAACTCAGAAGAGTCATCACCAGGGACAAGGTCAAAGACCTATGAAAAACTGGGGGAAAGTACTACACAGAAAGGTTCCATGTAGTGAAGAGATGACTTAAAAAAAAAACCATTTGTAAATATGCAAAGATTTTTAAAATTTAATTAGCATCACAGTAAAGGTAGGACATAAAAGAATTTTAGTGAAAATAGTTTTGTGACATAAAGGCTACTTGGGAGTATTTGAGCAGTACTTTTTTTGTTTTGTTTTGTTTTGTTTTTCGAGACAGGGTCTCTCTGTGTAGCATTAGCTGTCCTGGACTTGCTTTGTAGACCTGGCTGGCCTCGAACTCACAGCAATCAACCTGCCTCTGCCCCCCGAGTGCTGGGATTAAAGGTATACGCCACCACGCCCGGCTGAGCAGTACTATTTTTTTTTTTTTTTAAAAAGATGCAGTGTTGATCCGTGACTTCTGGACGGCTGCGAGTCGCAGGGCATGCAATGTGGGCTGCAGGGAGGATAAGGCAGATGGATGTAGAGGCTGCCGGGCTGTGGGTGGTTCCCGGTCATCCTCAGGGAATGGATGGAGGGACAAGCCGTCCATGGGGACCGACAAACTTAGTCTCAGTACCTCATTGCCCACGTTTGAGAGGCACAGACATGGCCAAGTCCAAGAACCACACCACACACAACTAGTCCCGCAAACAGCACAGAAATGGAATCAAGAAACCCCGCTCACAAAGATACGAATCTCTTAAGGGGGTTGACCCCAAGTTCCTGAGGAACATGTGGTTTGCCAAGAAGCACAAGAAAGGCCAGAAGAAGATGCAGGCAAACAATGTGAAGGCAATGAGTGCCATGCAGAGGCCATTAAAGCCTTTGTGAAGACTAAGGCCATTAAGGCCAAGCTGTCAAAGGGCCCCAGCCGCAAACTCAGGCGGCCTGCTTCCATCCCTCATCCCAAGCTTGGGAAGCAGATTCGAAGCGACATGGCCAAGGGTCGTAGGCTCTGCCAAGCAAAGCAGGGGCCGCAGCTCCAGCTAAGGCCCAGGCTGCAGCCCCAGCTCAGGCTCCCAAAGGTGCCCAGGTCCCTGGGAAGGCCCCACAGACAAGGCTTCTGCCAATGTGAAAACAGATGGACTGGAGTGACCAATGTGAAGACAGATGGACAGTGTGACACACCTACCTGCACACTATTTACAGGTGACCAGTATCCTATGCTGTTTTTACAAATAAACCTGAGGCAAGATCTGTTTTTTAAAAAAGATGCAGTATTATTATATCTTCTATGAAAAAAGTGTCTACAGGGGCTAAGGAGACAGCTCAAATAATAATTTGCCCCATCAGCATGAGGCCCTGATTTCAGATTCCCAGTACTCAAGTAAAAAGCCTGGTGTGCCTCACCTCATGCTAAGGAGGGGAGGACAGGAGGAGCCCAAGATTTCCCAGCCCGCTAGTCTGACTGAGTCAGTCAGCTTGTAGTGCAGTGAGAGACCCGGTCTCAACAGGGAAGGAGGAGGAAGATGAAGGAAGCACCTTGACACAGACCTCTGGCCTCTACATCCACCAATGCACATGTGTGGTGCACTCCCAAAACACACACACACACATACACATACACTCACATGCACACACACATCACACGCACATGTACATCAAAGTCATACACATGCACATCACACACACACGCACACTTACCTGTGCACACACACATGCACACATGCACATGCTCACAGACACAGGCACACACACACACACGTGCACGCACGCACACGTGGGCATGCAAACACACAGGTGAAAGTCATAAATTATGAAAAAAGACACAGGAGAAAATGGGCCAAAAGCATGATGCAGGAATTGCTAAGTAATGAACTCAGGGCTGAAAAGAATGCCTTAGGAGCTAAGTGGAGATCAAGCAGGCAAACGCTGGGAGATGTTAAGATTTGGCAATTAAAAAGTGATTAATATCCAGTGCCCATCAGGACGTGGTAAGACAGTCTTTCTTGTGTGTACTTAGCTGGGATATATATATATATGCAAAATATAAATCAAAGAGTAAAATGTCATACACACTGGCTCAAACTAATTCTAGAAACCCATCTGTGACTTCCGCCGTACCAGGACACTTGCTGTCACACTGCTTACAGTAACAAGTAGAGTTACTGTGGACAGGACAAAGAACAGCATGTGTCTACTCTTGAAAGACTATGTAAATAAGGAGTGTGTAAGCTGATCACATGTGTGCTGTGGGTTGGCAAACTATGACATGTGGCCAACTGTGGATAGTGGCTTGTTACGGACTGCAAGCTGAATATAAAAGAATATATAACACTCTCCTATCCCATGACGTAAAAATGTTTATGATCTAGACTTATGAGAGAGGGAGGGCCACCAATCTGTTTTTAAAATATATTTTATTAATTTATTCATATTCATCTCAATGGTTAACCCATCCCTTGTATCCTCCCATTCCTCCGTCCCTCCCATTTTCCCCTACTCCTCACCCCTGTGACTGTGACTGAGGGGGACCTCTTCCCCCTGTATATGCTCATAGGGTATCAAGTCTCTTCTTGGTGACCAATCTGTTTTTGATATCTATGTATTTTAGAAATTATGGAGTAAAAAGGCAGTTTGTGAACTTAAGAGGCATAAGTAGGGGATCATAAGTTCAAAGCTAGCCTGAATTACATAACAAACTCCAGACCAGACTGAGCTGTGTAGTGAAAAACAAACAAATAAACAAACAAATCCAGGTGTGTGAGAACATATCTGGTATCTCCACATTCAAGAGGTAGACGCAGGAGGATCAGTTTGAGCTACATAGTAAGTTCAAAGCTACCCTGAGCTACAAAAGAGCCTGTCTTGAAGTGCGGGGAGAGAAAGGAAAGCAACAACAACAAAAAACCCAATAAAGTCATTTAATAAAACATAATGTGCCAGCCAAGTCTGGTGGCACACGCCTTCAATCCCAGCACTCAGGAAGGATTTTCATTAGTTAGAGGCCAGCCTGGTCTACAAAGTGAGTCCAGGACAGCCAGGGCTATTACATAGAAAAAACCCTGTCTCAAAAAACAAAAACAAAAAACCAGAATGCGCCATATGTTCCCATTTAGGTAAACTAAATGCGTACACAATATGGGACTGCTATACACAGAGATGTCTGTAGTGTGGTGGTCTGTGGACAGTCACCATCTTTGAATGGTACAAAATGTGCACTGTAAATGTTACTGAAGGCTACATTAAACAGATATACTCAGTGGTGTGCAGTGTCTGCTCTCTCCACTCCATCGTAAGTACAACAGAACAAGAGTTTGGGAAACTCAGCAAAATGGCATTTAGTGTATTAGTTACAATTACAGTAGTTGCATTAACATTAAAGGTTTTGTGATTCAGACTCCAGTTCCTCACATCTCCACCTTCTTGTGTGTCGCTTTGCTTTGAGACAGTTTCCCCAGGTAGCCCACACTGGCCTGCACTTGTCATCCTCTAGCCTCAGCCTCCTGAGTGCTGGGATTACAGGTGACATACCTATCTACCTATACCATTTTTTTAAAAATCCTTTGACATTTCACATATGTATAACATGAATTGCGGTCATTTTACCCCCTCACCTGATGCAGCCTGCTTTCTTCCCCAAAGGCCCTTTTCTACTTCCATGCCTTTGTGTGCATCTGTGTGTCTCACTGGGCTTAATTGGAGTCACTTGCAGGAATATGTGTGTGGGATTATTTACTGGAGCATGGGACCTATCAGAGGCTACACCACTGAAGAAAATGTGTCCCTCAGTACTTATTAACCACCAACAGCTCCTCACAGCAGCATTGCTGACTTAGTCACGGTTCTATTGCTGGGAAGAAACACCATGACGGAGGCAGCTTATACAAGAAAGCATATACCTGGGGCTTGCTTACAGTTTTAGAGGGTTACCATGAACATCACAGTGGGAAGCACGGTGGCAGGCAGACAGGCACTGGAACAGCAGCTGAGTGCTTACATCTGATCTGTAAAATGGAGGCAGAGAGAGAGAGACAGACAGAGAGAGGGAGAGGGAGAGAGAGAAAGAGAGAGAGAGAGAGAGAGAGACCAGGCCTGGCATGGGATTTGAACCCTCAAAGCACAGCCCCATCAACACACCTTCTCCAGCCAGGCCATAGCCACCAACTGAGAGCCAAACATTCATATATAGGAGCCTAGGGGCCATTCTCACGCAAACCACCACAGTGGGACTTCACAAGTCCCTCTGCCATCCATCTTGGGGTGTTGATGGGCCCAATCTTGTTCAGGGAACCACAGCTGTGGGTTCATGAGGACAATGGCCATGTTGTATCTAGGAGACAGTATTTTTACCATGCCCCACTCTGCCCTCAAGCTCTGACACTTTTTTCACCTTCTCTTTTGCAATATTCCCTCAGCCTTGGAAAGCATGATACAGGTGGCCCACTTAGGGCCAAGCTTTGAGAGCTCACTAATTATCAGCGCTTTGGTCAGTTTTGAGTGGCTGCAGTAATCACCACCCACTGAGTAAGATGTTTCTCTAAAGCAGGCTGAGCACAACACTTGTTTATAGCTATAAGCATACATGTTTAGGAGGCAGATGGGCATGTCCTCTTAGCCCACCAGCAGCAGCAGGCTCTCCCTCTAGAGTCTGTAAGTTCCCTAGTTACAGGCCAGTGAGAGCCTGAGGCTAGTGAGGTCATAGAGAAAGCAAAGGTGTGAGAATACTAGAGCTCTGAGAAAGAAGAGAATTGTCAGAGGTTAGCTCAGCCAGACACCAATTCCTCACACTGAAGATAATTAAGTAGTTTAGAACTACAGAAGAAAGAGGGCCGCCATTGAAATTGAAGAGTGAGTCTAGGAACATCCCCAAATGTTTTCAGGAATTTAGTTCATGAAGAAGCTTTCTGTCAGTGATTTTGAAGAAATAGGAGGAAGCCAAGACTGGCCTTTGAGGGAAACAAAAGAGCCAGATTTTTGCCTTTTTCTGCATGAGAAAATAGTTTTAGGTACATCACATTTTAAATGTTAAATAATGTGGAAAATGCTGTGTCAGAGTGTGCACGGTTCAGTGACAGACGCAGTGGTTTGAATGAGGGGTCCCCATAGGCCCTTGGTACCCAGTTAGGCGGTGCTGTTTAGAGAGTTGTCAAAACTTTGGGAAGTGGTGCTTCGCTGAGGAAGCCTATTACTGGGAGCAGCCTTTGCATGCTTACAGTCTTGCCCCACTCCCTGTCGCTGCCCAACTCCGCTTCGTTCATGCGGTTGAGGTTGTGAGTTCTCAGTTTCCACTCAGGCCACCATGCTTGCTATGTCTGCTCTCGTAGCAGGACTCCTGTGCTTCTGGAACCGTGAAGGCAGGTACACTGTTCCTTCTGTAAGTTGCTTCTGGTTATGGTGTTTTCTCACAGCCACAGAAAGTAACAAATATCAAGTATGGAGAGCACACAGGAGGCCCAAGATTCAATCCCCGGGGTCAAGAAATAAAAAGAAAAGTTTACACTACTGAAAAAGGAGAGGCCTCTCTGGACAAGGCACCAAACACAAACTACTTTATAAAGACACGCAGTGTATTTAAAGATGACAAATGTCGAATGCCATTAGGCTTTGGGAAAATGAAAAGTACAGCCACAGTGGGCTAGACACACCCCCAGCAAAATGGCTGAGCCTTTAAACCGTAACAACACGGGAGCTGGGAAATTAGAGAAAGGAAAACTGTTTCCCCGGTGGGAGAGGTAGAGCACAACTCCTTATGTGTCACGGTGGGCTCTGCATGGTGACGTCTTGTTTAAAACAGAATGGTATGGGGTTGGGGAGGGTGACCTCATGCTGGAGAATCCCAGGAACACAACCTCTAGCCCAGGGACCAAGGTCACCAGTAACTGTGACACATTGTGCTGACAGAACATACCCTTGGCATAAGGGGATGAAAATTAGCACCTGGAATAATTTGGACAATGCTCCAAAGAATCAAGCCCCCCACCCCAAAAGCTCAACCCCAGAGGCCACGTGCTGAGTGTCTCTATGTATAGAGGAGTCTTGAAAGGAGAAAACTGTAGCAGCTGAGAAAAATTAGTGATTACCATGGTTGGCTTAAGGGGGACATATGATGGGAAAGGAATGGTTGGGGCCCGAAGGAAAAATCTGAGGGATCTTTGGACATTGGAAACCATCTGTGTCCTGACTGCAGTGTTGTGCTACGATTTCAAAACTATGACGAGCTGGCCCGGTGGCTCTCACTCAGGAGGGGGAGATGGGCAGATACATGAGAGTTTGGCCAGTCTTGTCTGTATAGTAAGTTCCATGCCAGCCAGAGCAACATAGTGACACCTGTTCTAAAATCAACAAAAATAGCTAAGGTATTACCATTGATCAAGAGCTCAGTGTGATAACATGCCTCTGCAGTTCCAACACTCCAGAGGTCCAAGCAGGTAGATTGTGAGTCTTAAGGCCAGACTGTGTTGAAAAATCATATCTCAACAAAACAACCAAACGAGGTTACCACTGGGAGACCTGTGTAAAGGTTACACAAGGTCTCTCTAAACCTTTTCTTACAAATGCATGCCATATGCAATTATTTCAAAAGGAAAAGCCTGATTTGGAAAAGATAATCTAGATTTCATTTAAAATGTGGAACAGATGAAAGCACAGAAAGACAATACAATGAAAGCAGGAAAATATTTGCCACACAATGGATGCATATTTATTGGCTGTGTGATTGGAAGAGCCCCCATACATCATTAAGGGTAACCCAGTTTTTAATCAGGTGAGACAAAAATGGAGAAGTAAGTCACTAATGACCCTGAAAAGTTGCTCAGCCGTGAATGACAATTCATGACATCATACCTTCATTCCTGGTTACAGGAATGCAGATCAATATAATGTGTTTGTTTTTTTTTTCTAAACTGTTTGGAATTTTTTTGTTGTTTTTTGTTTGGTTTTGGTTTTTGGATTTTTGGGTTTTTTTTTACTTTGGTTTTTCAACTTTTTTAAAAATTTATTTATTATGTATAAGTGCTCTTGCCTGCATGCCAGAAGAGGGCATCAGATCACATTATAGATGTAGATTGTTGTGAGCCACCATGTGGTTGCTGGGAATTAAACTCAGGGCCTCCAGAGGAGCAGTCAGTGGACTTAACCTCTGATCCACCTCTCCAACCAAAAATAATGTGTTTTAAAAGATTTACTTTAGGGCCAGTAACATGGCTTAGGTGGTAAAGACACTTGCAGCCAAGCCTGACAACCTGAGTTCAATCCCTGGACCCACAGGATGGAAGGAGGGAACTGACTCTCAGAAGTTGTCCTCTGGCCTCCACCTACACACTGACCCAAACACACACACAAAATAAGTGTAAGATAAAATCGAAGTATTTACTTTAAAAAGTGGATGTATATGTGGGGCCAGGAAGGGTATGTGCATGTGAGTGCAAATGTCGGAGGAGGCCAGAGGCGTTGGAACCCCTGGAACAGTTGTGAGCCCCCTGGCATGGGTTCTGGGAGCTAAATTCAAGACCCCTGGAAAGGTATTATGTACTTTTAACCACTGAACCATGAGGAGAAAAAATTGTAACCAATTAGACATTCTCTTTCCTTCATTTCCCTCCCCTTCCTTCTTTCCTCCCCTCCTTCCTCTATTTCCTCCCTCTCTCCTTTTCTCCCTCTATTTCTTCCTCCCTCCCTCCCTCCCTTCCTTCCTTCCTTCCTTCTTTCCTTCCTCCCTCCCTCCCTCCCTCCCTCCCTTCTTCCCTCCCTCCCTCCCTCCCTCCATCCCTTCCTTGTCTCATATAGCCCAGACTGGCCCGCCTAGTTGAAGACAGGTATAAGATAAAATCTCAAAATAGTTTTGGTTTGTATTTCTCTGAGAATTAAGGATGGTTAACACTTCTGAGCCCTTTGAGTTTCCTTTTGAGAGGTCTCTGGTTAGATCTGTACCCTAATTTTAGTTGGGTTGCTTTCATTACGCCCAGTTTTTTAAAGTTATTTGTGTATTTTAGATATTAGCCCCTTATCAAATATCTGGTTGATAAAAAAATTTCCTATTTTGTAGCCTGCTGTTTTGTCTAAATGATGGCATCCCTTGCCTTACAGCTTTTCAGTTTCATAAGGACCCATTTATTATTGGTCTTAGTTTCTGTGCTGTTAGGTGTCTTGTTCAGAAAATCTTTTCCTGTGTCAATGAGGTAAGCCTATTCCTCACTTTTTCTTCTGTTGGATTCAGGGTATCTGGTTTTATGTTGAGATTTTTAATCCATTTAGAGTTGAGTTTTGTGCAGGGTGATAAGTATGGATCTACTTGGATTCATCTACTTGCAGCCATCCAGTTTGACCATCACTATTTGGTGATGATGCTGTCCACCCCCTCAACCCCCACAAGTTTGTATTTTAGATTTCTATATAAAAAAATCAAGTATCCATGTGTATGTGGACTTATGTTTGGGTCTTTGATTTGATTCAATTGATCAGTGTTTCTGTTGGTATGCCAATACCGTGCTGCTTTTATTACTATAGATCTTTAGTACAAATTGAGACCAAAGATGGTGATACCACCAACTGTTCTTTTATTATTCAGAAGTGTTTTAGCTATCCTGGTTTTGTTTGTTCCTGTGTGTGTGTGTGTGTGTGTGTGTGTGTGTGTGTGTGTGTGTGTCCATATGACGTTGGAAATTGTCCTTTTGAGTTCTGTGAAGAATTCTATTGGAATTTTGGTTGTAGATTACTTTTGAAAGGATAGCCATTTTCCCTATATTAATCCTACTGACCCATGAGCACGGAAGATCTTTTCATCTTCTGATATCTTCTTCAATTTTTTAATTCAATTTCTTAAAGTTTTTAACATACAAGTCTTTCACTTGCTTGATACTTTTTGATGTGGTTGTGAAAAGTGTTTCCTGGTTTCTTTCTCAGTCCACTCACCATTTGTATATAGGAGGGCTACTGGTGTTTGTGTGTTAATTTTGTATTCTACTGCTTTTCTGAAAATGTTTATCAGCTGTAGAAGCGTCCTAGTGGAAATTTTAGGACCATTTATGTGTACTATCATATCATCTGCAAATAAAGATACTTTGACTTTTTCCCTTCCCATTTGGATTCCCTTGATCTCCTTCAGCTGTCTTATCATTCTAAGACGTCCAGTATTATATTGAATAGTGAGTGCATTAGTCAAGGTTCTTTAGAATAACAAAACTTAAACAATGCGCATATATATATATATTTATATTAGAATGGCTTACAGGGTGTGGTCCAGCTAGTCTAACAATGGCTGCCTATGAATGGAAGGGTCCAAGAATCTAGTAGTTGTTCAGTGCTTGATGCTGGATGCCTCAGCTCATCTTCGGTATACACTGAAATCCTGAAGAAGTGGGCTCTAATGCCAGAGAAGGGAGGGCAAGAGCAAGCAGACAAGGTGAAAAATTTCCTCTTCCACGTCCTTACACAGGCTTCCTGCAGAAGGCATGGCCCAGATTTAGGGGCGGGCCTTCTACCTAAAAAGATCAAGATTAAAGGTGTGTCTTCCCAGCTCCAAGAATGGGAATTCAAATTAAGCAAAAATTAAACAATTTTCCCTCTTCAAATTAAGCAAAAATCTCTCTCATGTGTGCCCCATTTGGGGGTTTTAGTTAATTCCAAATGTATTCAAGTTGACAGCCAAAAATAGCTATCAGCAATAGTTATGAAGAATGTGGACTTTTGCCTTATTACTGATTTTAGTGGGAATGCTTTAAGTTTCTGTCCATTTAGGGTGATTTGGCCATGGGCTTGCTGTAAATTGCCTTTATTATTTTGTGATATGTCCCTTGTAATCCTAATCTTGGCAGGACTTTTATCATGAAGGTCTGTTGGATTTTGTCAAGGCTTTTTTTTGCATCTAATGAGATGATCATGTGGTTTTTATCTTTCAGTATTTTTATATGGTGATTCCATTTTTTATTTACAAATGTTGAAATATCCCTGCATCTCTGGAATAAAGCCTACTTGATCTTGGTGAATGATCTTTTTGATGTGTTCTTGGATTCAGTTTACAAGTATTTCATTAAGAATTTTTCCATCTATATTTATAAGGGAAATTAGTCTGCAATTCTCTCTCTCTCTCTCTCTCTCTCTCTCTCTCTCTCTCTGTCTCTCTCATTAGTCCTTATGTAGTTAGGTATCAGAGTAACTTTTGCCTCATACAAAGAATTGTGCAATGTTCCATCTGTTTCTATTTTGGGGAGTAATTTGAGGAGTATTGGCATGAACTCTTCTTTGAAAGAGTGGTAGAATTCTGTGCTATAACCAATTGGCCCTGGGCTTTTTGTAGTTGGGAGACTTTTAATTACTGCTTCTATTTCACTGGCAGTTACAGGTCTATTTAAACTGCTTATCTGTTCTTGATTTAACTTTGGTAAGTGGTATACATAAAAAAGTATCCATTTCCTTTAAATTGTCCAATTTGATGGAGTTTATGATTATCTGGATTTCCTTGGTGTCTATCCTTAAGTTTGCCCTTTTGTCTCTACTTTTGTTAATTTGGATATAATCTCTCCTCCTTTTAGTTAATTTGGCTAAGAGTTTGTCAATCTTCTTGATTTTTTTCTCAAAGGACCAACTAACTCTTTGTTTCATTGTTTCTTTGTATTTTTGTTAGTTTGATTCTATTTTGTTGATTTTAGTCTGTAGTTTGATTATTTCTTGTTTGCTCCTTTGGCGTGTTAGTTCTTCTTTTTGTTTCAGAGCTATTATGCATGTCATTACGTTACTAATATGAGATCTCTGCAGTTATTTTATATAGGCACTTAATTGCTAGAACTTACCTCTTAGAATCACTTTCATTGTGTCCCGTAATTTGAGTATGCTATGTTCTCATTTTCCTTCCATTCTAAACGTTTCTAATTGCTTTTGTAACGACTGTCATGACCCATTTTTCATTCAATAGTGAGTTGTTCAGCTTCTATGAGTTTGTAGGCTTCTGTTTTTCTTTTTTCTTTTTTTCCTGCTGTTGTTAAGATCAGACTTTAATCAATGATGGACAGATAGGATGCAAGGTGTTATTTCAGTTTTCTTGTGTTTGTTGAGACTTGCTTTGTGTCCACATTATGTGGACACATGGGCTCCTGAAAAGAATATTCTTTTGAGTGAAATATTCTGTAAATATCTATTAGATCCATTTGGTTTACGACATCAATTAGCTCCAGCATTTCTCTGTTTAGTTTTCGTCTGGATGACCTGTATATTGGTGAGAATGGAGTATTGAAGTTACCCATTATCACTGTGTGGGGTTCAATATTTGATTTTAGCTGTGGTAGTGTCTTTTATAAATTTTAGTGCCCTAGTGTTTGGTGCATAGATGCTTGCATTGTTCTCTTGGTGGATTCTTCCTTCAGTGAGTGTGTAGTGTCCTTCTTTATCTCTTTCAATTAGTTTTGGCTTGACATCTACTTTGTCAGATATTAAAATAGCTCTACATTGGCTTGTTGTTTTTTGGGTTTGTTTTTTATTTTTGGCTCAGTTATTTGGAATATCTTTTTTCCATCCTTTCAGCCTGAAGTAATGTCAATCTTGAATGTTAAGGTGTGTTTCTTGGATGCATAAATGGATCTTGTGTCTTTTTATTGGGGAATTGAAACTATTGGTGGGAGTTATCATGAGCATGTTTGTTGATTCCCACTGCTGTGGTGTAGGCTTTTCCCCCTCTTTTGATTTGCTGGTCTGGGATTATTTATTCCCTGTGGGTTTTTTTTTTGGGGGGGGGGTGGCTAGCCTCTTCAGATTGAAGTTTTCCTTCTAAATGCCTTCTGCAGGGCTGAACTTGCAGATCAATACTGCTTAAATTTGGTTATACCATGAAATATATTTCTTTATCTACTGTGATTAGAAGTTTTGCCAGTTATAGTAGTCTGGGCTGGCATCTGTGGTCTCTTAGAGTTCGTAAAACATCTTTCCAGGCCCTTCTGGTTTTAGTCTCCATTTAGAAGTCAAGTGTGATTCTAGTAGGCCTGCCTTTATATGTTACTTGGTCTTTTCCCCTCACAGCTTTAAATATTATTTCTTTGTTCTGTATATTTAGTATTCTGTTTATTAGGTGTGGAAGTGAATTTCTTTTTTAATTTTTTTTCATATTTAAACAACTTATTTAATGTATATGAGTGCTCTATATGCACGTACACTTGCATGCCAGAAGAGGGCACCAGATCACATTATAAATGGTTGTGAGCCACCATGTGGTTGTGGGGAATTGAACTCAGGTCCTCTAGAAGAGCAGCCTGTTGGCTCTGTTTCTTAACAATTAAACTTTATTATACAACCCAACTAGCTTACACAAGAAGGAAAAAAGGTTAAAGGGACAAAAGAGTGAACCTTCCGGTATCCGTTCCACGGGATGAGTCCTTAGGTGTCTCTCTGGCCCACGTGATAGTCCAGCCTGTTCGCTTTCTCCACACGCTCTCCCAAAACCCGGCTGAATCTGTTGTTTTTCTCTTCCCCACCTGCCTGAGTCACATGGGAAGGGCGGTCTCCTTCTCCCGTTGAGGGTCCATTAGGAAAACAATAGCCCAGGTGGGGTTCCCAGGTCTGCTTCCTGAATTCCAGGCCCAGGATGGCTCCACTCAGTCTATCACAAGGTATTCATGGGGTGCCCCAAGGGTAAAGCCCGCCAAGACTGCTTCCACCTGTGACAAAGCTTAATCTTTCCCACAGCAGCCGGTGCTCTTAACTGCTGAGCCACCTCTCTAGGCCCCGAGGAAGGGAATTTCTTTTCTGGTTCAGTCTATTTGGTATTCTCTGTGCTTCCTGTACCTTGATAAGCACTGCACTTCCTTTTTCATGTTAGGAAATTTTTCTTCTATGATTTTGTTGAAAATATTTTCTGTGCCTTTGGCCGAGGTTTCTTCTCCTTCCTGTATTCTTACTATTCCTATTAGTTAGTCTTTTCATAATGTCCAAGATTTCCTGGATATTTTGTGCCTGGATTTGTTGTTGTTAACATTTTCTTTGACCAAGGTATCCATTTCTTTTCTCTTGTCTTCAATGCCTGAGATTCTCTCTTCCATGTCTTGTATTTTACTGGTAAGGTTTGCCTCAAAGGTTCCTGTTTGAGCTCCAAAGTTTTTCATTTCCAGATTTCCCTCAGGTTGGATTTTCTTTATTGATTCCAGTTCCACTGTTATATCTTAGCAGTTTTGTTGTTCATTTATCCCGTTGTTTGTTTATATTTCCATAGAGTTCATTAATGGGTTTATTCATGTCCTATTTAAGGTCCCTATCATATTCAAAAAAGCTGTTTGAAGTCCTTGTCTTACACTTCACCTATATTGCGTCCTTCAGATGTACTGTAGTAGGGTTGCTGGGCTCTAGTGGAGATGTATTTTCCTTTCTGCTATGTTTTTATGCTGTTGTCTAGTCATTTGGATTTTGGATGGCTATATTTGTAGTGCTACCATCTTACATTTGCTGGGTGGGTGCTCCAGTCCTTGGTTTCTGTTGACTTCTCTGTTTCTTGGGAGATCCTGCCAGGAAGGCCACTGGGAGTCCTGGGGAGAGTGCCTTTTGAGGTATTGGGAGTTAACACTAAGGAAGGGGGATAGGCAAGAAGCAAGGGTTAAGAGGGTCCATAGGAAGGGGGAAAGCTTTATAGACTCCTGCGAATGGTGGAAGAGAGGAAGAAGAGGCCAGAGCAGGCGGTCTGCTACAACGCTGGGGGTAAGATTGGGGGGCTGGAACTGGAGAAGAGGGACAGTGAAGACTGCCAGGAGTAACTAGCCTGGCCACTAGTTATTAGAGACTTCCTTCACTTGCTAACCCTCACGAGGCTCATCTCCAGCTCTTTACACAGTACCCCTGCACTGCAGCCTCTTCCAATTTCCTCCCAGGCTTGCCTCAAGGTACTTAAAGATGGGGCCTGTTCATTTGTGCATGCTATCCCAGGAAGGATGGTGGTGTGGCAGTGCCACCTGAGTCATTTGCTGACTCTTTTACTCCATAGAGCCTGGCACCAAATAAGCATTAATGTAAACTTCACCGGTCACTTCTCTTCCTACCCTCATTCCCTGTCGCATGTTATCAGTGATTTTCTTTAGGGTAATAAGATCTTTATCCCAATACTGTGGCTTAAAGCAGCCACTGTTAAGCTGACTCATGATTCTGAGAGTCCACACTGGTGGATCTTCTTGTCTGGGCTGTTCTTGCCTGGCATGCTTATACATCTGTGGTCAGCTGTCAAGTTGTCCAGCTAGGACGTAGGTAAGGAGGATCTCATCCAAGACAGCGACGCTGTGCTTCTCAGGGCGTGCTCTCTGGCAGATGAGACAGGTCTTTATCAGACAGTGGTCATACAGGTCACACAAGTGACGAGAAGGCAAAACCCTCTGCAAATCACTTTTTCAGTGATTGCTAGTGTTTTTGTTTCACTGGTTCATATGAATCCCACAGTCCACAGACCCGGGTAACCCACCTCCTGCCGAGTGGTGCTGGAGTCTCCTTTTGTGAGTCCTAGTCCTCAAGGACCTCTCTCGCTTGCTTTGTGATTCTCTCATCTCCAAGTATCTCAACACCTTCCATTTTTTCCCTCTCCATCCTCTAAAGCCATGACCCACACTCAGGTATCAGACCTTCATGCCCTAAAATCATCCACAGTTGGGAAACGATGGGTTGCTGAACACTGAAGCTGGTGGATCTTAGCTGCAGCTACCCCCACCCCACCCCCAGCTCCCACTGGCAACTTCATCATCCATCAAGGGGCTCCGCGAGCTCTGCCAGCAGCCACAGCTCATGTCTCGTCTCTGCCTCAGAGCCAAGCAAGATCTTGTTTGCAGACCAGGCAGAACAACTTCCCTGACCATCCGCCTTTCCCACCAGGGGCCCAGCAAGAGTTGGTGGTATATGGCATGGGTAGCCTCAGATAACAGTGGCACATCTTTGCTGTTTCCTGTGCTGGCCTTCAAGTTCAGCAGTATCAAACGGGAACCAGACCCAAACCACCCTTCCCATAACTCACTGCAGTGACCAATGCTGGTGGTACCAGGGTCCACCACAACCGAATACCAAGATGTTTTCTCTGATGCCCATTAAGTGGGAAACTCAGCTACAGGTAGGACGATATCACTCTCAGGCTGTCAGTGTCTTCAGCACTGGGGTTTATTTTGTTGATTTCTTCATTGGTTCCACTGTCTCTCTCAGAGGGATATGCCTAGATACAAGAGCCAACCAGCTTTATTTGCTGTCATGATAATTAGAACAGTGCACACCTGGTACCCCGTGGGGGCCTCCCCTTCTCTAAGAAGTGGGGAGAACAGCGGGAGGGGGCATGAGGGTGGGACTGGGAGGAGAGGAGGGAGGGGACTGGGATCGGGTTATAAAGTGATTAAATAAATAAATGGTGGGGGAGAACAGTGGCCAAAGCAGAATGTTGCTTGAGGAGTACTTGTGGGATGCATTAAAAATGGGGACATATGCGAAGTCCAAGAAGGTGACAGACAGGACGCCAGGTCACAACCAGAACTTAAATCATGCTTTATGAGATTATGTGGGTGGGGAAAGGGACCAGTAGGTGTCATGTCCTTTTAGAGGCAGCCTGGTAGGTTGAAGAAAAGAAGCCAGGAAGGGAAAGTATTGCAGGCAGGGGAGGGTGGCATTGGAGATGTGGTGGGGTAGGGTGGGGTGACATTTAAGAGTCTTGGACTTGATGAGATAGGAATTGAAGCTTGCATCAAGAACTGGAATGCTGGGGGCTTAAGACAGTGTAGACTGGTTTATCTTACACTTGGAGCGGCTCACTCGGGATGAAGTCCTGCTAAGAGGCAGGCTCTCATTTTTTTCTGTGAGGAACATAAACCTGCCTCCTTTCTAGTGGGCTGGCTCTAAAAGCCCTTGGATCTTGGCTACTCCAACAGCCTGGCCTTTGCTTTTCTACTGAATACCTCAAATTCACTGCCATGGAATCTCATATAAAATAATCAGGCTTCAGGGGCCACATTTAGGAACATCTACTCTGAAGTTCATTCTTGCACTTTCTCAAAATGCTGCTCTTGATCTGTAAAACTCTGGGCTGTTTTGTCCTGGGCTCCCAGAACAGCCTTCAGGAAGTTCATTTCTATATTAAGTCAGTGCTGTGCATACAGGGGCCCTGGGCCAGCAGGGACGCTCATGTCTCTAAGCCTCAGACAGTTCCCTACAATTCTGGCAGGAAGAGAGGCTTGCTCCCATCGAGCTGTGGCTAGCCGTGACTTTATGAAAAATGAATCACATCTCATGTTCATGAAACATGGGGGAGTCCGGGGTTGGTTTTGGGTATCTTCTATCATTCTCCACCTTTCACTCAAGCTCGGGGTCACGATTTTGGCTGGAATGGCTGGCTAGCAGCAAGCCCTGGGGGTCCCTTTGTCTCTACACACCCACCAAGTTCTGGGGTTAATAACCAATGTGCCCAGCATTTACATGAGTGTGAGGGATCCTAGCTCACATTTTTCTGCTTGTGCAGAAATTATGCGACCCACTGAGCCATCTACCCAGCCCCTAAATGAACTCAGCTTTAAAAATAAAATTGTTTTATTTTTGTTGGGATAGCATGAGACCCAGGGCCTTGAGTGTACTAGGCAAGTACTCTATATTGGTATTTTAAGAGACGTCCATAACACTGACATTAAAAGTAATGGAGTATTGCTCTTCTGGAACAGACTGCCCATAAACATAGACAAAAGGCCAAGAAGAAATGAAGTGAAGATTTCAGTTCCTGACTTTTAGCTAGGTGCTACCTGAGTGGGAGATGGGGTCACGGCTGGAAATGAGATACCCATGCCACGGTGAGGTGTTGTCACACTGATGCCAACCTGCAGTGGGGGGGGGGGGGAGCAGGACATGATTTCTGCTTATGAAGTGCACAAATACACATGTCAAATGAGAAAGGCAGGTTGGTGAGATGACTTGGAGGCTACAGTCTTGCCATGTCAAGCCTGATCATCCATTTGATCCCTAGTATACATGCTGGAACAATCAACTTCCCCAGAGGCAGGCAGATCTCTGTGAGTTCAAGGCCAGCCTGGTCTACAGAGTGAGTTCTAGGACAGCTAGAGCTATTACACAGAGAAACCCTGTCTCAACCCCGCCCCCCAAAAAGGACCAACTTCCCCAAAACTGGACCTCTGATCTCCACACCTACTCATACTCGACCCTAAAAACATTTTTAAAAAATTTTTTAAACGTAAAAAAGTGGTGGTACACAACTTTAATCCCAGCATGTAAGAAGCAGAGACAGGCAGATCTGAGTTCAAGGCCAGCCTGATCTACACAGCAAGTTCCAGACCAGCTAGGGATATAGAGTGAGAACTTGTCTAAAAAAGATAAGTACCTAAAACATTAAAAAGAAACAGGACGGACACACACACACACACACACACACAGGACGGACACACACACACACACACACACAGTACCTAAAACATTAAAAAGAAACAGGTCGGACACACACACGCACACACCAACGCCCACATTTACCAGCGTTGCTGTGCGCTTATGTTTATTCCATTTCTTATATTACCAAGTCATGGACTTGCTGCAATAAATGGAGCCTCCCACTATGGTTACAGATTTTCATTGGGTTAGTAAATATTATTCAAGAAAGTGAGACACACCATTACGAAGCTGAGGCCTTCCTGTCCTGAGGGCGACAGGTGACCAGACAGTTAATGCTCTCCTTTGGAGATTCACTTTCTTTCCCTAACAGGCACACTGCAGGCAGAGTACAAGTGAGCCTCCAGGGAATGCTGAGCCCAATGTTCCCAACAGGGGAGCAGGAGCAGGGCTGTTACCTCAGCTGAGGACCGTGCGGGAGCTTCCCCATGGCCAGTCCTGGTCCTGTAGCTCCAGCGCTGGGCCCTTTTCTGAGTGTGGAGCCCTAGTCTGCAGCATAATGACTACATTAGCCTCATCCTGCTGCTCTGGCTTATCACAAGCCCACGGCCAGCAACTGACAACCCCGTAGTAACGAGCCTAAGGCCAAGCTGTCTGCAGGAGGGTCTTTCTGAGGACTCCTGACCTTTTTAGAGATTTGATTTTTATCGGTTTTAGTGATGTGTATATGTGTGCACCAAGGTGTGGGTGTGTGCATGTGGGTAGGTGCCCACAGAGAACAGGGGCGTCTGATCCCCTGGTGTTGGAGAAACAGGTAGTCATAAGCCACCCGATGTGGGTGCTGGGGACTGGATTTGGGTACTCTGCAAGGACAGTCTGTGCTCACAACCTCCGAGCTATCTCTCCATCCCCTTGGCCGTTTTAGCTTCTAGATGTTGTTTATATATTCCTTGTCTTTGGGCCCTTTCCACCATCTTTAAAACCCACCCCTCCACTATGTCTGCTCTGTCACTGGCTCTTGT
The DNA here is from genome assembly GCA_907169655.1 of Acomys percivali. Classification (NCBI taxonomy): domain Eukaryota; kingdom Metazoa; phylum Chordata; class Mammalia; order Rodentia; family Muridae; genus Acomys; species Acomys percivali. The sequence goes on along the minus strand of OU015757.1, from coordinate 3,955,557 downwards.
CTGGCTGATGTGGATGATCTTTGACAATCAATTTGAGGCTCTTATCTTAAGCTCATTGACAAAATGCCCATTTACCATGGGCAACGCATGGACAGGTTCCAAGGAGCTGGGGCATGTTAGCGAGGCATGATGCCACCTGCCACGGCAACTACAACGAAAGAGGCAAGGAAGCAGGCTAGGCTGGCCAAGGCAGTAGCACCACTAGAGGAGAGCCACGGCAGCTCAAGGGTTAAGGCTCAGAGCCCATGAGGTATTGCAATAAACAGCAGAGGGAGGATTAAATTCCCAAATGGATTCTGACTCACAGGGTAAACCGAGGTCTGAGTAAGATTCAGGATCCTAGACCTTAACTGCCATGGATCTGAACCCTGGCCCATCCCACAGAGCAAAGAAAGTCATCAGACACCAGCAGAGTGTGACACGCAGACAAATGGCAAGTGAGATTTATTTAAACAATGATAAGTGACAGGAACAGGATCTGGTATGATCACCTTTGTAACCAAGGGCTCTGGATGTGCGACAGGACCAGGATGGGAATGGGGCTACCCATGTCTCCAGAGGCCCAGGGCACTCCCTTGGCTACAGACTTCCGCTTCTGCCTCAGCATGAACCTTCAACAGATTAATAGGTTATCTCCTTCAAACCTAAGGGGAGAAATACAGATACTGTCAGACTCTTGTGGCAGAGCAAAGGGACCAGGGGGGCAGGTGACACTACTGCATGCCCATGTGCTGGGCCTCAGCACCAGTACAATTCACTGTTGAACCTCACTCTCTTCCTGTGTGAAACAAGATTTCAGAAGAGAGTGAGAGGTCAGGCCAGCTTTTGTTTATGGGTGGTTTAAAATGGATTAAGAAAGAATTTCATAACAATTTATGAGCTCTCTGCAGTAAATGTACAAAACCTACCTACTAACTGCTGAACTTTGAGCAAACACTGACAGACACACCGAAGACGCCTCTGACATTAACATGTTTATTGTTCCAACCCAGGCGTGGCAGCACACACCTGGAAACCTGGTACTTGGGACGCTGAAGCAGGAGGCCCACAGGTTTGGGGCCAGCCTGGGCTTCAGAGTGAGACCACCCTGTTCCCAAAGCACAGCAAAAAGAAAAGCAAAGCAGTTCAGCTTTAACTTGAACTCATTAGAAACTTGTAATTCCAAACGCTTAGGAAGGTTACGAACACTCAGACATAGTCTTGTGATAAAATTTCATATATTTACTATACACTTACTATAGTTTTGTTCAGCAAGAAGTTTAGTAGCAAGGGAAAAAAAGGTCATGTCATATGATTGAACTGAAAAACTGCAGGAGACCAGTTATATGAACATGTAAACTCAACTCTACTGAGAAGACAAGAGTTCAGCACAAGGGCAGGGTGTGGCCAGGCAGCGTCACACTGCCTCACGGTTTCTCTGCTTTCACAAGGGTGAGTAAGGCTCAGGGGTGCAATATTACAGTCAGGTGAGGCGCACCTGTAGTTCTGGGGGCTAAAGCAGGAGGCAGCCAAGGTTAAGGCTAGGCTGCTTTACACGACTTAAAAGAACCAAACAAAAAGGCAACTGTTCCTTTACTAAAATAATAACAAAAACAACAGTATCTAGAACACAGTAGAAGGAAGTGTTAGCAGGGGCTGCCTGAGACCCAGCCATGAGTGGCACTTTTGTGCTCTACTTTTCTCAAGTTTCCCAAGTTCCAACTACAACTTCCTTTATTACTAGGAGGAGGTTCCAATAGAAAATACAGCAATAAAGGAAGTTGTATCCAGAACAGGTTGGAAGGACTTTGTGGGCTGCAGTGGGGGCCCGAGCAGGCTGTACAACCATATCGTGCTGTCAGGTGTCACTCAGACCACACCTGGGGAGGCTGGAAGGCACCAGGGACTAGCATCTGATGCACTCTCACTGGTTGTTCTGCTCAAAGAATAACCAGCCACTGGGGAGCAAGAATAACTGAGGCAGGGGTCAGCAGAGGCTGGATCCAGACCTGGAGAGCTGGGTGCCCAGGTCCCTGCTCCAACCTCACGATCTTGCTGCCTCTGTCAGGGAATATCTCCCTAACCATAGAGAGGACGGAGAAGCTGCCCTAGAAGCTGAGTGGGTCTTTTAGAAACCAGACAATGCATGGGTTAGCACCCAGTAAAGCTGGCTGTGAGCAGGCGAAGGGCAAACACTGGTTACTTTTATTAAGATTACCACATTAACCCCTCGAGGTTTTCAACTTGGCCAACTGCAGAAATCCCACGGCAGGTGGGATGAGGGCTGGTTGGTTTTTAGGGTATTTGTGGTTTAAAGAGTTCACCTAATTCTGTGATAAAAACCTGGAAAGGGCCGAGCTGTGGTGGTGCACATCTTTAATCCCAGTACTTGGGAAGCAGAGGCAGGCGGATTGCTATGAGTTCGAGGCTAGCCTGGTCTACAAAGTGAGTCCAGGACAGTCAAGTCTATACAGAGAAACCCTGTCTTGAAAAAACAAACAAAAACAAAACAAAACAATAACAAAAAACCCCGGCCTGTCTGGACACACAGTGGGTATACATACACACTTCTGGAGCCCTCTGAACCTGAACTTCCAGGTGTGCCTCTCGGTGCTGGAGAAGAAGGCTGCCCTGCCTCCAGGCCCAAGTGAGAGAAGCGCAGTCTCTTACCCAGCTCCTGCCCGCCTCGGGTGGCCCAGCACAGGCAGTAATGCCGCATGAGCTGCTCCAGAAGCTCCAGTTCATCCAGGAACTCGAGGGATTCTATTCTGTGCGAAAGTCAAAGCAGAAGATGTAGATCACGGAGTTAGAGAGGAAGGTGCTGATCCACAGGTGTGACATGCTCCTGACACACATGGCAAGAAGCTGGATGTAAAGCAGTATGCATGCTGTGGCTGAGAAGAAGTGGGGGGGGGGGGGTTGCTGGAGACATGGCAATTAAGGCACTTGCTGCCCTTCCAGAGGATCCAGGCTCAGTTTTCAGCAACCACCACGTAGAGTCTCAGAACTGTCCTCAACTCCAGTTCCAGGGGATCTGGCGCCCTCTTCTGGCCTCTGGGGACACCATGCCCATACTGTATATGCACATATATGCAGACAAAACACTTATACACATGAAATTAAAATAAATAAATTTTCAGAAAGAAAGAGGACTGGAGGTTTAGCTCGGGGGACCAGCACACACCTAGAATGTACAAGGTCGTGAAGAAAGGAGGAGGAGGAGGAGGAGGAGGAGGAGGGTAAGGAAGAAATGGGGGAAGGAGGGATGCGGGAACAAGGTGGGAGGAGAAAGAGGAAAAGGAGGAGTCAAGGACACAAGCCAGAAGGGTAGCTGGGATGCCCATAGGGCAATTAGGACTAATTCTCATGACCTATAAAGAGCTAAAACGTCAGCAAAAGACTTTTACCATACTTTGATAGAAAAAAAGAGGTTTTCCAACTCACTTATGAAAAAAAATATATAAATGAAAGCACAAGATAGTGCTCTCAGTCAGGGTTACCATTGCTGGCATGAAACATCATGACCAAAGCAAGTTGGGGAGGAAAGGGTTTATTTGGTTTATATTTCCACACCAGACTGGGTGGGAACATGGAGGCAAAAGCTGATGCTGAGGCCATGGAGGGGTGCTCCTCATGGCTTGCTCCTCATGCCTGCTTTCTTATAGAACACAGCACACTAGGCCAGGGAGTCTGGGCTTCCCACATTAATCACTAAGAACATCTACAGGCCTGTCCACAGCCTGATCATATGGAGTCACTTTCTCAGGTGAGCATCCTTCCTCTCAGATGACTTCAGCTTGTGTCAAGTTGGCATAAACTAGCCAGCACAATAGTGTTTCAACTCTCAGACAGACAAAATTGAAAGCCCGGCAGAGAAGAAAACACACTTTCTCAACTGCTAGTAAGATGACGAACTAGGACCGCCTCTCTGGAAGGCAGCTGGCCACTTCCTCCGATGCCATGGCTGACCTTGCACGACCAAGAGCATCTCTACAGCACCACAGCTCCAACTTAGTAACAGCAGACTCTGAACACTAGCAGATGATCTGCACGAACTAACCACGCGCATACCCCGGGCCTCTCACCAGGCTAAGAAGCAGCAGGGCAGCTCTACATGGCCCAGCATGGAATAACTTCCTAGACAAACCCTGGAGCTTTACAGACAGGCTCATAACAAAGAGCGTGCACCTAGTTAAACACCGTAAGTGCAAACAAAGTGGGTGCACATGTTTTGAGAGGCAAAAATAATTTGGGGAAATGTAAACAAAACTAGGAAAGTAAATTCTCTCAAGAGGTAGGTAGTAAGCAAACAGACAGTGGGTAAGAAGGTTTTCCCTCTGTATACTTTGTTATTTGAAAAATCAGATACACAGTATGACCTTACCAAAATAGCATTTTAACATGTACAAAAAATGGCCAATACTCCTTGTACCCTCTCCACTAGAGTGTGTTCACATTGTGAAGGAAACTGAGGCACAACAAAGAGTATCAGAATGAAATACAGATCCACATCCCTACTATCTGCAGCAGCCTCTGCTAGTAATCTCCCAGGCACTGCCAGCCTTTGCGTGCGCCTGTGTGTGTGCACATGCATGTGCATGTTTCGGTAGCTGTGTCCCCACTTCTATCTCAGCATGTGAGCTGAAGGACCAGACCTGGAGAAAGAATGACCCTCCGCAATGCTCTGTGGCTGCTTCCCAACTACTCTTAAAGGCACCTAACATGGTTTGAGTAAGAGCGCCCTAATGGCCCACATGTTAAAGGATTTGTTCCCATGGTGGTGCTTTTAAGGGTGAGACCTAACAGAAGGAATTTAAGTGACTGGAGGTGTGTCCCCAAATAGAACTGTGAGGTTCTAGACCCTTCCTCATCCTTTCTTTTGCTTCAGGTTATGAGCTATGTGACTTTTGCTCTAACATGCCCCTGTCATCATGTGACTTCACAACACATCAAAGGTAGTGAGGCCTACCAGCCATAGACGAGATGCCTCTAATACTCTGTGGAAAAATATTTTCACTTTATAAAGGATTGTCTCAAGTATGTGTTATAGTAAGAGAAAGCTAAGTAGAGTAGAAACTGGCACAGAGAGGAAGACAGTCTGCTGCTGCCACAAACCTGATTACTAGACAGCCTTTGGAGATGGTGTGCTGGAGGAGTGGGGAAGTGTAGAACGGCAAGCCAAGAGCAAGGCCAAGATGCTGGTAAAAACACAGATAATATGGCAAAAGTTTACAGGGGAAAGGAAGCTGATCTGGGAACTGGACATGAGACCACCCTGTCACACTGTGACAAACTGACTGCATCTTGTCCATGCCAGAGACTGTGTGGGACTGAGACAAACGATGCACTAGTGTTTCTGGTGGTGGAACCATCACGGTAGCAGAGCACATGGTGTGCAACAGCAGGACTGCTTACAGTGAGACCCAGAAGCCACTGGACAGATGGCTCAGAGGTTAAGAGCACTGTCTGCTCTCCCAGAGATCCTGAGTTCAATTCCCAGCAACCACATGTTAGCTCACAACCATCTATCATGTGATCTAATGCCCTCTTCTGGTGTGCAGACATACATGCAGGCAGAACACTGTATGTAATAAATAAATAAATCAAAGAAGAAAAAGAAGAAGACAGAAGAAGGAAGAAGGAGGAGAAGGAAGAAGAGGAAGAGGAGGAGGAAGAGGAGGAGGAGGAGAAGCTGCTGCCAAAAGCAGTGGAGTGGAAAGACTAGAAAAGGATGCAGTCCAGTGCTGGAAAAATGCTTAGCAGGTAAGACTGCTTCCTGCTCTTCCAGAGAACCTGAGTGCAGTTCTTGGCACTCACCCCAAAGGACACCTGAATTTAGTTCCCATTTAGCTACCCACACTGGGCAGCTCATAACTGCCTATAAAAACAGCTCCAGGGGACCCTACACACTCTTCTGTACTTCACAAACACCCAAAAAAAAAATACAGCATACATAAACATGGGCACATATACACATAAATATAACATTTTTTTAAATGGCCTGACTAGTTTTTATTGCCAACCAGACGAAACCAAGAGTGAGCTGGGAAGAGGGAACCTTTGAGGAGTTGCCTCGATCAGATGGTCCGGTGGGCACGGCTATGCAACACTGTCTCCAAGGCTTACTGAAGGAGGAGGAGCCAGTCTACCCTGGCAGTACAGTCCCTCAGTAGGTGTCCTGGGCTAGCTAAGGAAAGCAGCTGGGCACGGATGGGCCTGTGACAGAATGAGCCAGCAAGCAGCACCCCTCATGCTTTCCCCTCAGTTTGTGTCTTGAGTGCCTGCTTTGACTTCCTTCAAGGACGGAGTACAACCTGGAAGTGTGAGCCAAATAAATTCCTTTCTCCCCAAGTTGCTTTTGGTTTGAGTTACCACAGCAACAGAAAAGTAACTAACACTGAAAAACAAAACAAAACAACAATGAGAAAAGATAGCTAGTGGGTAGGAAAAGAGCCCATATAGCGTGGCCCAAGGCCTGGCTATTATACCTGAATAAAGAAACAAAGTGTGCTGCACAGGAATCACAGGCAGGACGCCTCAAAGAGTGTCTCAGTCTGCAGGTCGCCCCAACACACCACAGCCCCGGAGCATACAAAGGCAAATGCAAACATCTTTTGAAGACTTTCCCATTAGCACTGGGTACTCTTTTGGCCATCAGCTGCCTGCCATCTCCTCTGGTTCCTGGACATCAGAGGACAGTGTGCTCTGTCATGTACATTAACACAGTCCCAAAGTAACGTCCAGCTAACCGTGGGGTGAATCTCCACACTGTGAAGTAAAATACCCATCTTCTATGTTGATTTCAGTTGTGTCACAGTAATGGACACTAACTACCATACACCCCAGACACATTACCTAATAAAGTTCCAGAAAAGAAAACATAGAGCCTTACTGAAGCCTCTAATGATGACTTACTGAGCATCACTGACAGGACACAGTACAAACTGTGAAGCTTCTCGCTGGCATGTGAGCCCCCAAAAGCAGGCATACAGGGCCTATTCTGATCCTGTATCCCCTGAGCAGATAAAACCCATGTGATACCCAGAGCCAGAAGGCCTGTTCAGGGTAGACAGAGCAAAGCCCATCTGCCGTCACACCGGTCTCTGTTAGGGTTCCATGCTGCTGTCTGCAAAAGGTCATGGCTGCATGACACAAAGGCCTGCCCAGGAGAACGTTCCTTTCCCTGTGGCTGCTGCTCACTACAGAGCACCCCACCCTGCTTGCCCTGGATATCTAGAATAAACTTGCCAGAGCAACAGCATTAGAGACGCCAGACCAGGGATGGTCAACACATCACCTTGATGCGTATCAAGTGGAAGTCAGCCTCACAAAAAAGCTTCCCCAAGAACCCAGAGAGCACCAGCCCACAGAACTGTGCTCCTAAAGCAGTCACTGCCGAGACAACTCAGACTTGGGCACAAGAAAAAGAACAAGCAATACATTCCTAAACAAACGTCAGTAAGGTCTACAAAAAGTAAAGTCAAAGGGTCTCCGCATGATCTTCTAAACGACCCCAAACTGTTCTTCTAGGTTTCCAAAGGGGAGGGGAAGGGACAGATGAGGAGCAGAGAGAAACTCAGAAATGAACCAAGTAAACAGCAGCACAGATGTCTGCAGGCACATGATATTCCCTGGCACTGTGTTAACAGCAAGCCCATACCGAACATCCACATCTGGCCATTTTTAAATTTCTTTTATTTGTTTTTGTTTGTTTGTTTTGGGTTTTTTGTTTGTTTGTTTTTTGAGACAGGGGTTCTCTGTGTAGCCCTGGCTGTCCTGGACTTGCTGTGTAGACTAGGCTGGCCTTGAACTCAAAAGATCCACCTGCCTCTGCCTCCCAAGTGCTGGGATTAAAGGTGCACACCTGGCTTTAAATTTAAGATTATCAAAAAACAAGTTAGTCTTATCTATACTGCTATGCAAGCATACCAAAATATCAAAATGTTGAGCCATCCTCATTTTGATATTACAAATAAAAATATGACCCATTAAGCTTTAAAAAGAGAATATGAGTTCTGCGACCACTGAGTATAATATGATCCCACTTATTTAGAAGCCAGAAGTCAGGAAAAAAAAGAAAGAAAGAAAGAAAGAAAGAAAGAAAGAAAGAAAGAAAGAAAGAAAGAAAGAAAGAAAGAAAGAAGCCAGAAGTCTATGTATCAGTAAATATATGTAGGACCGCTGGGGAATAGGCCCGACTTGTCAATGAGAGCTAACTGCACGGTGTGACTGCACAAGACTTCATGCCCTCGGCATGAAATAGTTTTAGAACAGTGAATATATCTTTCTTTCATAACAAAGAAGGGTCCATTTAAAGATATCAACTGCGTCCACCAAGGGATATCATTTAAAGATGACTTCCCTTAGAAGGCACAGGGAACATCATCTCTCCAAGTCAGGGATTACACAAAGTCTGCAGAAGTGGCTCTGGGAATTTTCCGGGTGTAACTGCTTATTTCGGCTCAAATCTTCTGCTTATCTCAGCCAGTGGCTAATGAGTTACTCTCTCAAGCTTTTTACCAATGTTTACCTTATTTCAAAATAAGTCTAGTTACAGTTAGCTTTGTGTTCACATTAAAGAACACAGCCTGGAGCCTGGCTCTCACATACCTGCTGACCTCTGCCCGAGGCAGCCGACTGTACAGCTCCATCATCTCACATACCTGCTGACCTCTGCCCGAGGTAGCCCACTGTACAGCTCCATCATCTCACATACCTGCTGACCTCTGCCCGAGGTAGCCCACTGTACAGCTCCATCATCTCACATACCTGTTGACCTCTGCCCGAGGTAGCCCGCTGTACAGCTCCATCATCTCACATACCTGCTGACCTCTGCCCGAGGTAGCCCGCTGTACAGCTCCATCATGTTCACTGCGGATGCCGTCTCCCACCCGTTCAACAGCAGTCGCTCCTTCTGAAAGGTGGGAGAGACATGCAAGATTCAAAGACCAGCGCGTAAAGCCTGAGCCCTAATGCACACAGGACTTCTGTGGGCATAGTCCTGCTTCAAAAGCCTGAATCTAGTTCCTGTTACTGTTCTTTTCAGTTTGCCATTTTCTGTACGAACATGTGATGTTTCTTAGGGAAATTTACCAGAATGCAGAGACGCAAAAGAAAAACTCTTCTATCAACAACAGCTGTTTGTCTGGTTGCTTGAATGGCTAGCTGGTTTCAGGATCTTGCCAGGTAGTCCAGGCTGTTCTAGAGCTTGCTAGCCCAGGCTAGTCCCAGTCATGTGATCTCTCTGCCTCAATCTATGAAGTGGTAGGATTACAGGTATGAGCTACTGGACTCAGCTTGAGCAACATGAAACTTGGTAGTCATGTGGCAAAGTTTATTTAAATGGTGGCAGGTATGGGAGGTTATCTCCAGCAAATAAATGACTTTTTTCCTAAGGGACTACTAGAGATTAAAAGGGCTACAAAGCTATGTTAGTCACTTATAAAACGTAGATCATGGATAGATGCCAAATCAAATACACTAACTATAAATCATTCTCTTAAACCACAAGAAGCACTGAAGCTGCTCTGAGAACCCGATGCATGAGGGAGCTCCTGTGGACTTGGGAGGAGTGACCACGGGGCCATTCTCCTGGAAGGAAGCTCACACAAGGAGGGCCTGTAACAAGCATTGAGGGTGAAACCACATACTGTCTAGTATTATGCCTACAACTATTCTGACGACAACAGCAAATGACACTGTGGGGGAGACCACGAGATGACACTGGCAAACTACCAATAATTATTGAAGCTGGCTGATAGTAATGAGTGTTTATTGTACTATTCTTTTTAGTTTATGCTTGTCTGAAATTTTGCACAACACAAAGTAAATTGTGCAAAAGATCTGATAAAGAAAATAATGAGGGCTGGAGAGATGGCTCAGAGGTTAAGGGCACTGCCTGCTCTTCCAGAGGTCCTGAGTTCAATTCCCAGCAACCACATGGTGGCTCACAACCATCTATAATGAGATCTAATATCCTCTTCTGGCATGCAGGTGTACATGCAGGCAGAGCACTGTATACATAATAAATAAATAAATATTTTTTAAAAAGAAAACATGAGCTGTAGGGAATATAAATTTGTGTTTTCTATATCAAGGAGACAGGTAGAACTTGATTTTTCCTACCATCAGGAGGCCTCTCTGCCTGTGCCATGGGCATAATGGGGCTTCTCATGGTGTACTGGCCACAGAGAGTGTCCTGTTTTGCTGGCTAAGAAAATGAGCAGGAGCCTAGTATCTGCTCTGACCTGTGACTCTAGTGACTTGCAGGTTTCCACTCCTGCCAGGTCACATTGTCGCCTCCGGAGGTTTTCAATCATGATTTGCCCAAACCGGTCATCCATGTTGACCTGAGAAGAGAAAAGCTGGTTAGCCACACCCTTAAGGGGCAGCGTCCACATCCTTAAGGGGCAGCGTCCACAGTACCCAGTCAAGGCTGACACTCAGGAATACACATGGGACAAGCTCAGGAGGGGCATGTGACACAAAACTGAGCTGGTGCACTCCCACAAAGGGCAGTACACACCCACTAATGTGCCCACCTAGTACAACAATCCCATTGCCTCCAGAGAGGCTCACATACATGTGCAAAGATGTAATGTTAGCACGGCGCGGTGGTGCACGCCTGTAATCCCAGCACTCAGAGGCAGAGGCAGGCGGATCACTGTGAGTTGAGGCCAGCCTGGTCTACAGTCTAGGATAGCCAAGGCTACACGGAGAAACCCTGCCTTGGAAAAGCAAAAATAAATAAATTGATTAAGTAAGTAATGTTATGTGTAACTGAAGAACATGGAAAGAAATACCTAACATACCTATTAAATTCGATCAATTCTATTACCTTCATAAAACAAAAAAAAACAAAAAACAAAAAACAGATACAGGCACAGAATGACTTTATGATAAATTCATTTGTTGCCAAGCCTGACTACCTGAGTTCAATCTTTAGGACCCACGTGGTAGAAGAGAACCAACTCCCACAGGTTATTTTCTGACTTACACACACACACACACACACACACACACAGTTAATAAATAATAAATGGATAAATAAGTAAACATTAAAAAATATTTTAAGAAATAAGGCATAGGGAAGTGTGAACAGAATGCTCCCATGTGCTTTCAAGAGGCAAACTGACCCGTCTTTACAGCATTTACTGTGATGTCAAACACAGCAGGCAGTAAGTACTGTTTCCCTGGCAGAACTCTAAGGGTCAGAGAGAGATTTGCTTGTCTTGATATAACTATGCTTATATTTCTGAGACTGTCTCTTGACTAAGTGGGCCTTAAGCTGCTGTTCTTCCTGCTCGGGCCTTCTGAGAGGCAGAAGATACAGTGTCCCTGTGTCACTGTCATAGCATACACACCAGTCTTTTGTCACAATCAAGAGAACAAAAAAGACATCACTTTGCCAGTAAGATCCACCCCGAAGCCAGCCGGGCAGCAGTGTTCTCTCTCATGTGCCTCAGGACAGAAGGTGTCTGAGAGCAGCACACTTGTCATCACTGTAGCGAATGATGGTTTGAATCCTGGCTTGACAATAGCTGGGACCCTGCAGAAGCTGGCTGACTTAACTGTCGGGACAGTACTAACACCAACGTTATGGACTTCTATGATAACCACGTACGCAATTACAGAGTACGTGAAAAGCTAAGTGCTAAGTGTGTGCTCTCATCACTGGATTATTAACATGGCTTTGCCACTGTAAACAATTAACTAGGAAAAGTATGCGGACAACTAACCTACACTGTGAGGCTGCTGCTGGTTGAGAACTGTTGATTTAAGTTAAATTTCTACTGACAAGGTGCAGATGGTGGGAGCTGAACCAGGTGAGGGACAGCTGGGATACAGCAATGGAAGCTGGCACAGCCCTGGCATGCTCCCAAGAAAAAGGCCTTGAGTCAGAACCAACCCACCATCTCTCAGAGTAAACTAGATAAGTGCTCTGGACAGAGAGCACAGAAGAGGTAAAAGAACAAAGCTGCACACACAGAACATATGGCAGTCATTCTCCAAGGGTATGCATCCTAAAAGCAGGCAGTGCCCAGGATGCAGTCATAGCAAGAGAAAAGCTTGAGGGGCTGGCTTGCATGGCCAGTGCTCCTGGAGGGATGTTGGCAGCTGTACAGTGGGGAGGAGGAAAGTCAGCCAACCAGGAGCCAACTACTCCAGAACCTGAACCCAGACTGGAGTGGGGGAGGGGACAGTGAGCCCCAGTGTAGCCTGGACCTGTCCACAAGTACACTATATGGCCAAGTCTCCTTGCTGCTCTTACATACAGTGAGATAAAAAGGAAATGGTGAGATAGCTGAGGTAGGGCTACACAGTGAGATCCCATTCAAAAGAGAGAATATTCTTAAAAAGCTGGTTATTGTGGTGCACATCTGGAATCCCAACACTTGGGAGGCAGAAGTAGGATTACCACCCAAGTGTGAGGCCAGTCTGGTCTACACAGCAAGTTCCCAGCTAGCCAGGGTACACAGTGAGACTCTGTCTCTAAAAAAAAAAATACAAACCTAAACAAGTAAATAATAAACACAGCTAGCACGCATTCTGCTGTTATCTGCCTACTGCTGTGTAAGATTTCATGAATTTCTACAAGGTAAATGCTAAACAGCAAAGAACTGTGGCTAGGCAGGTGGCTCTGTGGGTAAGCGTTTGCTACACAAATATGAGGATCTGAGTTCAGATGCCCAGTGCCCATATAAAAATCCAGTCTGGCCACATGCAACTGTAATCCAGTGCCAGGGGTTGGAGCCAGGACGGATCAATGGGCAGATGCTGGCTAATCAGCCTAGCCAAACCCTGCAAGATCCAGGTTCAGTTAGGGACTCCCATCTCAAGGGAACAAGGCATCCAGCAACAGAGGCCTCCACTTGGTGTTTGGGTTGGTCTGGTGCTATGTATTCTAATGCTAATTACTGGCCAAGATCTGGTTGCCACCCAGAGGAGCACATTCTCACACACCTGTCTTTGTTGTGTAAACGCTGTACTGCCTAAAGTTAATTGGTTAATAGAGTTGCTGAAGCCTGTGACTGGGCAGAAGAGAGGTAGGAGGAGCTTAGGCTCCTGGGCTTGGAGTCTGAGGGAGACTAAGCTAGGGAGAAGGAAGTTGCCCTAGGGCAATATGGGCCATGAATGAGCACATGGCCAAGCGGGCTGGGATGATGGAGCAGAAGCAGCCCAGAGAGAACCCGATGAAGGCCAGTAACATGGGGTGTGTAGCTACGAAATAGCAAAGTAGCTTAGAGGGTTGGTACCTGCCCAGTTACTGTGCTTTCAAGCTTTTATAAATCCAAGGTCTCTGTTTTGATTATTTGGGAACTAGCTGGGGTACAGAAGCCCTTGAGAATCTAATAGCTTTTTCAACAACACATACGAGTATTTACCCTCCCCATATCCTCAGCAGTAAACAACTAGAGCCCAGAAGAATCTGAACGGCCCACACTTACTGAACAGGGAGCAGTGCCGCAGTGGAAATGCACACACCAATTCTGTGCCTCACAGCACACTACAGAGCACAGGCATTACTAAACAGAGGCACAGGGAGTATGTGCAGCTTGTTCTCAGCACGCAGGACTCAGACTCAAGCTGGATCCTTGAAAGCTCCAAAGGGCTTTTTCTGCAGTCACTAGACCAAATAGGGCATTTTATATTTACAATGCTGTATATCAAACTCTTACAAAATTAGGAGCTCTTGCACCATGAGGTTTCCTAAGGAGTGGCTCCTCCAGGTCCCTCAGTTCCCAACCTACACATTATTTACAAGCAGCCTCTGCAGGCCCCTCAGGTCATACCCTCCAAACCACTTGGTAGCCCCAGGTCCTTCAGTGCCCATCCTCCACAGGACTCACACATAGTCAATGCCTTCCATTTACATCCCTGCCTGTCTAAGGACCCCTGAGTTTGCTATTCTTTCTAATATAGCAAAAATCACCCCACTCCATGTTCTGTGACTCTGTTGATAATATACAATGAAATAAAAATTTAAAAACTTTCCCCAAGAATCAAGTTTCATGTTTCTGCTAACAGCTGGTGGGAAGTCAGGAAGGCAGGAGAAAGGGGCTGCTCAAACACACGGACAAAGCAGACACGCGTGGCTGCAGACAGAAGGAACTCAACAGGGAAAGACAGGCTGAGCTGCTCTGGATGCCCATGTAGAATCCACCCCTCAGAAAACGCTTACCTGCTCGTAGTTTATGAACATGGCCGTCTCAAAACTGCTGGCTGCCCACTTTAGGAGGTTGGCCGACTGCTCTGGAGTCATGTAAACCAGCACACATTCAGTTATCAGGAGTGTTGGCAATCTTAAGGAAAAAGAAAGGAGGTAAATATGTTTTCATCGAGTCAAGACACCGATTTATGCAAACATCATAGCACTGGGGGTTCATACTCAAGAAATCCAGACCCGCTGCGGGATCAATGTCTACTCCAAGTGTCAAGAGTCACAACTACAGGAAGGAGAGCAAGGAGCTGGGGTCTGTCTGTATTAAGAGAATGAGCTCAGGGTGGCCTGGAGAAAAGGAGACAGAGCTGCCGCTGCCGCTGGGGACCTACTGTCCAGGGCAACACAACCCTGCACATCTCCCTTCACGTGCCTATTCGCCTATCCTGCAATGGGGGTTGCATGGGCTTCTGTTGTGGCCAAAGGGCAGCAGCAAAAAGACAGAGCTGAGCTCACCCACGCATGGAATCCTGACAGAAAACGAACAGACTTCAGGTAGCCGGTGATGGGAAGATTGAAATGAAGCATCTTTGCTCACAGTTTCCAGCTGGCTCGTCTGCTGGCCACGCAAGTGGACCCTTGGCGCTATCAGCATACCTGGCCCCAAGAACGAGCCGCCCAGGTAAGCCCAGCACCCACTGCTAACTCACAGGATCCTTAGCAACCACTAAGCTGAGATATGCAGAAAGTCCTAATAGTCACTCATCAGAATCCAACCCCTCTTACGTGAAGGTTGCCATAAAGAGCTGAAAAACAAAGACTTGGAGGATAATTCAGTGGTTCAATGCTTGCCTAGCATGGATCAAGCCCTAGGTTCCACCTCCAGCACCAAATAGAAAAAAATAATTTTAAAAGCTGAAAAAAATGTCATTTTGAGTGGTTATGTTCTTCAAAAAACCCCATTATTAGTATGCACTGATCTATCAGACACAAAGCAACAATGCATTACAAAACAGGAACAACAATACATTCCTATAGAATTATCCAGAGGTACAATTCTTTGTATAATACTTTTTTTTTTTACAACTTCATTTAGGTATGCCTTGCATACTGGCCACTCTCACCCCCTCTGTCATCCCACTTCTAACAAACCTCTCTCTCTCACATTCATGTTTATTCATTTTGTCGTGTGATCCACCAAGACTCCCTAGGGCCACCTGTGTGAGCATGGGTTTGGAGCCTTCTGCTGGAGCTGGGTGCGCTCAGCAGCAGCTCTATAGCTATAAACAACATCGCTCCTTTGGGCAGGGTTCCGTGAGGCCCTCCTCCTCCTTCCCTGACTGGAAAGAGGCAGTCCTGTGTGGACCAGTGCAGGAAACCAGCTAACGGGAATTAGTGATTGCAATGATTGTGCCAAGTCTCGGGCTTGTTGTTTGACACACCCTAGCCCTTCACCCCATCTTCTGGCTCCTACACACTTCCTACACCCTTTTCTACCGCACACCCTAAGCCTTAGTAGGGTGGAATGAGTGACTTTTTCAGGGGGAGCCCCCACTGTCACACTGCCAAACACTCCCCAGGTTTGTAGAACACCTCCCTTGGCCTTTTCTTAGTTCATTTAACATTCCTTCTCAGACTCCTGTCCCTTCCTTCACCCTAAATAACAAGTCTCACAACTGGCTGTTTCTCCAAAATTAAGTGGCAATCTTTTGTCTTTAATTTTAGATTGTGACACAAATAAACTACATGAAATCAAATGGTAAAGAATAAGAAACTGATATAAAAGAAAGAACATAGTGTATCTTTTAACAACTGTAATAATCTCTAAGCACCAAAATTAGAAGTTATTTGAAACTTCTCCTCTGAGAACCATCAGCAACAACTAAAATTACAGAAATGTAACAGCAGCTCAGATTTTTCTGTTTGTTTTTGAGACAGGGTCTTGCATTGAAGACCAGGCTGGGGATGAACTCGGGATTCTCCAGCTAAGGCTGGTACTACAGGTATGCATCACTCCACCTAGCCGTTTCTCATATTCTCACCTTCATTCCTGAGAATTAAAACTAGAGCCATGTGCATGCTAGGCAAGTACTCTATCAGTGGGCTGTATTCCCAGTTCCATTTCTCAGAGTTGTAAAAGCCAGTTATCACTGAGGGAACCTGCTACCACGGCTTGCTGGGTTCTGATATTATTCCAGTACTCAAGAAAGAAAACCACAGAAATACAGAAGTGAGAAGTTGCTCACAATTCCAGCCTCACACACACTGCTACTGGAGCTCCAATCTGTATAGCTGGCCATGGCACCTATGCTCATGACTGCTGTCAGTGAGAGAAGAAATGGTATCCATCATCAAGTCTAGCACTGACTTAGCACCAACCAGTCCTGTGTTCACCTGGATTCCATTTTGGCTTTTTAAACAGTGAAATGATCTCTACCTCACTTAGCGAAGATGTGCTCATGGGAACACTGGCCAGCCACCAGACATGTGAGTGTGGGGAGACCGGAGGTGGGGGTGGGGAAAGAGAAGGCATCAAGTGTCTTCCTCTTTCACTCTGACCTTGCTGCTTCTCACAGAATAGGAAGGCCATCATTTTGGCTGGCTGGCTAGTGAGCTACCAGGCTTTACCTGTCTCCTCCCAAGCACACACAGGTACACACAGGTCCATGTATGTGCACAACAAGAGCTGATACCCACTGAGCCACCTCCCCAGCGCCACCAGACAGCATAAACCCAATGCGGCGGAATCACAGGACAGAAAGAAGACTGTGCTGCAAACATGGTGAAACCAGAAAGCAAACCACTGAAAGGAAGATTTTTTTCCAAATTAACAATATTATCTGAGTCTAAAACCTTAAGTTATATGGACCGGAGATAGAGCTCAGGCGAGCATCCCGTCCCCAGCAGTACACAAAGCAGGCATGGCTGCAGTCTCAGCACTGCGGAGGAGGAGAAGGGAGGGTCAGAAGCTCATGGGCATCCTCTACACAGCAAGTTCAAGGCCAGCCTGGGGTACATGAAGACCAAATAAGACAAATAAAACCAAGCCACATATTATTAGAAAGTTTACAAAAGGTGAGTGAGAAAAATGATACTATCACATCGCATGTAATAAACCAGTGACTAAGGAAATACAGCCCCAAGCTTTTTTAAAAAAATCACTTAATTACATTTATTTATGTATTTCTATGTGGAGGTCAGAGGACAATGGGTCCTGAGACTTAAACTCAGATTGCCAGGCTTGGTGGCAAAAGTCTTACACTGCAAAGGCAAACGTCATTACGTAAGCTCTGAGTGGAAGGGAAGTTCCACAGTTTGAAGGTGTGCTGTTAGAGTTGTCAGTTTGACAGCTTCTAGAATCACCATGGAGACAAGCCTCTGACAATGCCTGTGGGGAAACCATCTTGACTGGGTTAAGGCGGGAAGAGCCATTCTCTGGCTGGGGTTTAGGGCTGCATAAACAGGCAAAAGGAGCTCGGAGCCAGTCCACTCCCTCTTGGTGAGTCACTACAGCCTACTCCCTCCCACCCACATCCTGACCAACACTATATACAGTCAGATTGACACATTTTTTTGCCAGAACTTCATCTGATGGCTAATGTAGTTGATAGCTTCACGTGACAGGCACACAGCATGACATTCTGTCACATTCACTATCCACCTATGTGGTACTTTTCATGAGTGCTGGTCTCCGTGTTGTAGTCTAGACACTAGCTCTTTCTTTACATGTGGTTGTTAAAGGCGCTATTGCACCTAGTTTATTATATTAGGGCCAGCCTTTTTTTTTTTTTTTTTTTTAAAGGAATCACTGGTGAAAAGCAGACTTAAGACTGCTTAGAAATCTAAAAAAAAAATAAATAAATAAACCAAAACCAAAACCACAAACCTACACCAAGTATCCACGACACAATACAGCACCAAGACAGGAGGCACGTGTCAAGCTGTACTACTAATCACACCCATGACTCTCAGGAAGTCACAAATACATAGGGGTTAAAAAATAATCTCACTGTGTATTCATGTTACATTTCTTTAGTTTCTCTTCCAGTTCAGAAAGGTCTCGAAGATCTGCTCCAATGATGGCATATCTTTTTGAATCCAGCATGTGCCCATCTGCAAATGCAAACAAATAAAATTCTCATTTCAACACAAGCCAATGATAGCATATTTTTAGTGGACATGGCTTTTGCTTTGTTTTTAAGGTTACTTTTTATTTTATTTCATTTCATTTCATCTCATTTCATTTTATGCATATGGAAGTTTTGCCTGAATGTATGGCTGTATATCATGTGCATGCCTGGTGTCTTCTGAGGCCAGAGGAGGCCTCAGATCCCCTGGAACTGAAATTACAGATGGCAGTGAACCTCCATGTGGATGCTGGGAATCAAACATGGGTCCTCTGGAAGAACAGCAAGTACTCTTAATGCTGAGCCATCCCTCCAACCTAGATATGGCTTTTTCAAAATTAAAGTAATTTTAATCCGGGTATCGTGGTGCGTTCCTTTAATCCCAATACTTGGGAGGCAGAGACAAGTGTATCTCTGTGAATTCAAGGCTAATCTGGTCAACATAGCAAGTTGCAGCAGAGTCAGGGTTACATAGAGAAACCTTATCTCTAAACATAAATAGTAAATATATTCATAATCATAATAATGATAATGAAAGGTAAAACTCTAGGTTCGGTGACAGTCCCTGTCTCACTGCAGTAAGGTGAGGAATGACAGAAGAGACGCCTCTTGTGGCCTCCTTATGGGCACATGCAGCCTCAAGCTCATACACACACAACACACAAACAAGTCACATGACAGGAGAGTGAAAATTAAGCCCAATCACATCTTCTAAAGCTATCAGTATAACATGGTGGCCTTTTTCCTTTATGCTTCAGCTCACTTCTCTCTCACACACAGGTATTTAAGAAAATAGGACCAGCCAAACAAAACACCTTGTACTCAGCCATATGCTGTACTGGATATTTGGTATTACTAAATTTTCTCCATTTGAGACACTTCAATGAGCATCCTGGTACCTGCAGTGATAATGTTCCTGTCAGTCACTTCTTCAAGGCAGAGGGATGTTAGTGGAATAAAAAAGTAAAAAACTAAGCCTGTTTAAATACTGATACCAATTGGTGGGTGGTTCTCCAAACACTACACCATTTGGAATGTGTTATGTTTAAAAGAAAGTAGCTTATGTGGCAATGCATGTACAAAAATGAGCAAGACCATGAGTTTTCAGATGTGCCAGAGGTAGAAAGAATGGTGCCCACAGCGGTCCTCAAGCTTCAAGACCACCACAGTCACCCTTGAGAGCCGCACCCAGATCTGCGACTGCATGGCCCTTCCCACAGCAGACACCTGCATCTCCAGCACATCCCCAGGTGGTTCTGATGTTGTCAGTCTGGACACTACACTTACAGAGCCACAGATGTAAATCCAATGACACTGGTCTTTGATGGCCATCAGTGTAGCCATGCTACCCTGGTATGTCCTTATAAACGCTTGCAGGTATTGAATTACTGGATGTTTGCTTGTTTGTTTCTTAGCTCAGACTGGCCTTGCACTCACAGCAATCCTTCCACTGCTTAGCGCTGGATCAATTTTCTACCATGGGCCTTATTTACTATTTCCTCAGTGGTACAGAAAATGTGGGAAGGTGACAGACAATAGCTATCCTGACTCACTGCCACTGACTCAAGTTCTTCTGGCTCTGAGAAGCCCTAGCAAAAGGTGCTGAAAATGGCACAGTGCCTGTATCACACGTACAAAACCCTGTATTCAACCCCCAGCACTAAAGAAAAACATTATACTACGTACGCAGGGCCCCTTAGCATCTTCATCAGGCCATCTGGCTGATTCAAATACACTGAAAGAAAATAGCGCTTCTGGGAGCCCTTTAGATGTCAGAAAAGCAATAAAGAACAAACAGGGAGCCCAGAGACAGCCCCAGGGTACCACAATGCTGGATCAAGAAAACAATATAAAGAATACAAAAGCAGTTGTATGGCCTATACCAGAAACAAATAATTCCCATATGCCTGTGCGCCTTCTTTAAAACAGGACATTGATAGGAAGCATGTCTTGAATGAGTTTTTCTATTCCTGACCAAAACCCAAAAGACACACAACAGAATTTTGAAGCCTGCAGTTCTCTAATATAATGGAGAGCAGAGGTAGAAGAGGCAACCATGTGGACCAATGTCCAAACAGCAAGAGCACACAGTGCACAAGGGCAGCAGATGTGAGCACGCAGC
>OU015757.1:3865054-3935158 GCA_907169655.1 Acomys percivali | reverse complement strand
GCAGCAGATGTGAGCACGCAGCGCACAAGGGCAGCAGATGTGAGCACATAGCGCACAAGGGCAGCAGATGTGAGCACATAGCGCACAAGGGCAGCCGATGTGAGCACGCAGCGCACAAGGGCAGCAGATGTGAGCACACAGCGCACAAGGGCAGCAGATGTGAGCACACAGCACACAAGGGCAGCCAAGGGGAGCACACAGCGCACAAGGGCAGCCGAGGTGAGCACACAGTGATCGAGGCTCCCAGCCCCAGCCCATATCAAGGAGGCGCTCCACACAACAGGCAGGAAGGCCCGGACAACAAGACCTTTGATGTGGCAGAATCCATGGCCATGAACAGCACACGCCCTAAGTCAGAGCTGTTCCGGTTGTTTGACACCCTGTCTGTCCTCAGGGGAAGCCTCTCCACTATGTCACAGGGACCACAACGGACCTGTGGGGGGCATAGTCTCAGAGCAAGGTCCAGAGAAGTCTTATTCTTCTGAGAAAACAGACACTTTTATAAAATCCAGCACTGGTTCTGGGATCAAGCAGGAAGCCCTGCACACTGGAGCGTCACCCCCCCCCCCCAGAGGTGACAGAAAAGACTCGCCCATGTATTAGGAAAGGGGGTGCAAGCTTGAAGTCTGGGCTAGCCTGGGCTTCATGAGATACTGTCTTGGGGAAAAAAAATATAAATAACACCTATGTATTGCTACTGGTAGCTTTGTAACCAGCATTCCTTTAGAGGACTTGTTGCTAAGAGGATTGGCAAAGGAGAAGCTTTGATAATACAGCTAATAAGGCTTAACAACTAAGAACTAGCATACACAAAATGAGACAATTATGAAAATCCTCATTACATACGCTCAGCCATTCTTCAGTTTAAGTAGCAGTTCTCAATCAAGGGCAACTTCACCACCCGGGAGCACAGAGCAGTATCTAAAGACATGTTTGCTTGGCACGACTGAGGGCTGTGCTGTGGAAGTACCTCGTGACGAGCAGGTCCCTCCGCAGCCGACTCAGACCAGAAACATCAACAGTGAAGACAGAGACCCTGAAGGAGAGAGACTCACAAAAACTCAAGAGCATAGTAACACACAGAAGCTACTCAGGAGGCTGAGGCAAAAGCATCACTGCAACCCTGGAATTTGACACCAACGTGGACAACATAGCAAGGCTTTTAACTTAAAGGAAACAAAACAAGCAAGCAAACAATCCTCGAGTGGTCCTAAATACTCTGTGATGGAGCAGTCATTACACATTGTGGCTTATGCAGATCACCAGCTAAAACCAAAAGTACATGGCTACCTTTCACCTTCGCCACTGCCAGCCTGTAGCTCTAGGCAAGTAACACAACCACATGACTACCTTTCTTTTAAGCAAAAGGTGTAGACAATGCTGATCTTAAATGATTATATTTAGTACTGAAGATGTTATTACTGATAAGCTCAAGGTCCCCAAACATGTACTAAGGTACCCTGGGAAGCAGAGCAAATTGACAGGGATGAAACAGTGTTCTAAATTTCTGCACGAAACAGATATTTAACATCAGTCAGACACAAGCAAAACACACTTTCAACAGCACATCTCTTTGAATTCCTCCAATGCTATCTATCATTCCCCTCTGGGAAGTTAAGCTCTTGTACGCCATAAATAAAAAGCAAAAACCTGAATGTCAATATGGAGGACACGAGTGGTACCCAGCCTGATTCGAAGGTGAAGCTGTGAGGTATCCAGGTACACAGGTCGCATCAGTAATAGCAATTTTTAAAGAATAAAATAGCTGGGCATGGTGGTGCCTTTGATCCCAGTACTCGGGAGGCAGAGGCAGGTGGATTTCTGTGAGTTTGAGGTCAGCCTGGTCTCCAAATTGAGTTCCAGGACAGCCAAGGCTGTTACACAGAGACACCCTGCCTCTAAAAAACAAAACATAAGAATGAAATAGTCACACCTAAAGCAGTGGTGCACATCTGGAATCCTAGCAAGCACTTGGGTGGCTGAGGTGAAAGGGTTAGAACTTTAGCACGGCCTTGGCTGAATAGCGAGACTTGTCTAAATGCGTGAATATGCATTGCCCAGCTTGTCTATTGCCTTTCAAATGACTAATAAATGGATACAGCATATATACTTAAGATGTCTGAACTCAGTTAATTAGTACCCTGAAGTGTGGAAGATGTTGTATGGCTTAGAATACTGTGGAGTTACTGAGACCTTCAAGGCACTGTAACTTAAAACAGATGGAGTCAGCCTGACCTAGCTCAGTGCCTAAGAAGACACAGGAGGCCTTCGGCAAAGACAAGAGCCCAGCTGAGGAGTTCTACCCAATGAACCTAACTAAAGAGACAAGTCATTCTGTGGTGGTAGCTGCTTTGGGCCACATGGTTCACAGTGGTTTGCTACAGAGCAAAAGGCAAGGGTGTGATAAAGGCTGCGATCATTGTTCAGGAAAAGGCATAAGCAAAGTGAACATCTGAGCAAAGTTGCATGGTCTGCAAATAACACTCACCTACACAAGTCTAAATAGTGACTCAACAGTGCTGGTATTTTCAGGTAAGCATTTTAAAAGGCATGCTGATCTGAGCTGAACTCAACCAACCCAACCTGTCACTTCTTTAACAAAAGACGATTATTTTTAAAGATTATAAAATACTCTTTTAGATAAGAGATTTTTCTCAGAACACTTGAGGTTTTGTTTTAAGGTAAAAGAGAAATCCATCTCAGGTGAATTTCTTGACCACATGCAAGATTAATTTACCCATCTATCCCCATCTAATAACTCATTAGCACTATGCATGGGGTCCTGGGCCAATTCTGGGAATACAAGGATTGATCGAGAACATGTGCTCTAAGCTGGGTATGGTGGCACTGCCTGTGACATCACCCCCCCACCCCCACGCTGAGGAGGTAGACACAAAAGAAACCTTAGTTCTAGGCCAATCCAAGCTACTCATCAGAGTCCTGAAGAAAAAGCAAAAACCAACCAACAGGAAAGCCTCTGTCATCATGGGGCTTATAATCCAATAGGAAAGATGAAAAATAAATACAACCAAGCATGGTAATGCTATGTGAGGAATATGTACAATAGGAAATGGTTTCACACATTTCTGCATCGTTGATCAAAGTGATGCAAGGTGCCAGGGTGGTCATGACAAATCCTAATGTGACACCAATTAACCAAGGACATAGAACCTTGTTAGTTAGAGAAAAGTGAATGGCACAACAGGTACAGCCAATCTACATGAGGAGACAAAGGCTAGCAGCCATATATACTCCTGTGGAAACTTTAGCGAGACTCTACTCACAAGAAATGTGGCGATGCCTGCAGTTGTGCACAAAAGGAGGTCTGTGGGTGCCTGAAGGCTACTGTGTTGATAACCAGAAGGCCCCGCTCAAGCATATCTTTTCACCTTTATGATACTAAACCCCTTGACCTTCTCTGTCAACCACAACTGAACACAACAGAAAATTTTGGTATAGATCTAAAAACCAAAACAAATCAAAACAAAAACCACCACAATCTGGAAGGCTCAGCACTGAGATGAGAATGTGTCAGAAACAATTACAATTACATAGGGGTCTTGGGATGTGGCTAAGTGGTAAAGGGCTTGACTAGAATGTAGAAGGTCCTAGGTTTGACCCCCAGCACTAAAGAAAACTTCCGAGCAGCAATACTGACAGCTGGAGCTAAACAAAGCTGTACAAATGAAAGGACACGTTTATGTTGAGAATATTACACTGAGAAGCACCCTGTCTCAAATAAGCACACGTGTAACAATCCCACCCGTGCCGCTCATAAGGCTACTTGCCCATCTGAAGAGTGTCCTCTGGGTGTAACTCCATGATGGGTCTGAACAGAAGCGGCTTGTTCCTACAGGAAGATGGCAAAGAGGGGGAAAGAGAGTGAGTCAGCACATGAGCGCATTCACTGACAATGCCGACGTCTCCACAGACTGTGTACACATTTAGTACCCCATATCTAATACTTACGACCAGATTTGGGATGGCTGTGAGTCTGCAGTACTTGCAGACTTTACCATCACACTTCCCTAACTGGACGTGATGCTGAAAAAGGTTGATTCAGGAGCATGTTTACTCTAGATTTTGGACGAGGAGGACTGATGTACTGCTAATGTGCAGAATGAGGGCCATGTAAGGAGTCTTTCAGTCTCCCTACATTTGACCCTGCAGCCCACAGTGGCTGCAGATTAGGGCTGCTCTGCATTTGGTATTCATCACATACTGGTCACAAAGTAATTCAATTTAAAAATAGCTAAAAGTAGTCTAACACAAAATGTTCCAGGATTTTCCAGATAACTCCAGTTTCTTGCTTATTCTCAAACAAAACAGTGTCTTACGATCCTGGCTCCTCTTTGTCACACAGGTAAGGACTGACTCTTGACATTTATACAGTAACAGTCAGAAATCAGAAAACCACTCAGCTACATACAGCTAAGACCTGTCTTTCTTTCCAGGAAACCATCTTGAGCTTCACTTAGGGCCTGTTCACTCCCACTTCACCCAGAGTGCTAATGAGCTCAGAACTATACAGTTTCAAGGCATTGTTCATCGTCTTAAAAGCCCATTTAATATAAAATGTATTTAATGTTTAGAAAAACAGGAGAATTCATAACATAGGCCCCAGAAAAGCTTGAAAAAACAAAACAAAACAAAACTCTCAATGCATAGGGATGTAGTAGCTCTAAAGAATAAGTGAAGTTTTAATGTATATGGAATTTAAAATATATAATAAGCTTTTGTTTAAATAACTACTTACAGTGGGGCAGGGGTCTTAAAAAACAAACTAAGGAGCCCTGACAGAGGACTTTCAGATCAGGGTTTGGATCTTAGCTCTGCCCTGAGCAAGTCAATGTCTCTGCGTAGCAGAAGAGTCTTCATCTCTACAGAGGATTCTGAGCACTCAGTTGCCAAGTCTACTTGAGGAGTGAGCCATCCAAAAAGCACTCAAGACAGCAAGACACAAAGAAAAGTGTATCATCTACAGCTCTGCAAGGCCCTCAAAAGAGCTGGCACAGCATGCAAACCAAGAAAGAAATTACGGCATTAATTTAGGGCAAGGCTTCTGTCTATACCCCAGGATAAATCAGGAATCAAAATACATAAGAACTGCCAGGCATGGTGGTGCAAGCCTTTAATCCCAGCATTTGGAAGAGAAAGACAGGCGGATCTCAGAGTTCAAGGCCAACCTGATCTAAAAAGTGAGTCCAGGACAACCAAGGCTACGCAGAGAAACCCTGTCTTGAAAACAAAAAATAAAAAACAAAACAAAACAAAAATAAATACATAAGAACTCACAGAGTGCTCAACTCTGCTGTGCATCAGGCTATTTTCAGTTTCCCGAGAAGTCCCATCACTGAGAAAGGAGGTCGCGCAGGAGGGACACTGATACTCAAGACTGCACAGTGTGCAGGACTGACAGTGCCAGAGCCAGAGAGGGAAGTGAAAGGCATCACCCTCCACTGAAGTCTCTCACATTCAACCTGTTACACCAAAGGTTGACTGAGTGTCCACCTACTGGCATCCTGTTCCCCAACAAAGCCACACTTACTTGATGGTGTGCAGCTTTCTGGTGACTATCATTGGAAAGTCGACTTCAAAGTATTTATTTGGGAGAAGACCTTCATCCTGGAGAAAAACACACAGAACAATTCCTTAGCTCACAAAGTCACTGCATGCAGCAAGCACTGCAATGGGCACTTAGGGACTGGGTCAGGAGACTCAGGGTCAGAAGTGTGTTACTTGTTTTTATTTGTGTGTACGAATGCTTGCCTGAGTGTATGTCTGTGCAACATGTGTATACCTGCTGCCTTCAAAGGTCATTAAATCCTGTGGAATTAAAGATGGTTATGAACAGCCACATGGGTGCTGAGAATTGAACTTGGGTCCTCTGCAAGAACAAGTGCTCTTAATTGGTAAACCATCTCTTCAGCCCAGAAGGCACTTTTCAAATTACTATGTCTTGATAAGAATGTATCTGAGAAGAGCAAGAATGAATAGAGAAGCTGGGAACAGCTCAGTCACTGAGGTGCTTGTCATACAAGTGTGAGAACCTAAATTTAATACCTAAGACTCATATAAGAATACAAAGCATGGTGGTGTGAGTTTGTAATCCCAGTGCCAGAAGGCAAAAACAGGAGGGCCCCTGAAGTTGATTGGCCAGTGAGTCAAGCCTAATTGTTGAGCTCTAAGCCAATGAGAAACCCTGTCTCAAAGGAGGGGAATAGTGTTTGTATACCTATGCATGAACATACTTGCACACCTCACCACAAAAACACACACATGCATGAAAAAGGAATAGCTACATGAAAAGCTAAGAGGTGTCTGTTTTTCCAGGTAAAGTCTAGAAGAGCTTGAAGGTGGGCTAGTGGGAGAGAAGCAGTGAGTTGTCACAACACAGTACATACAGTGTTCTTCTAAAAGCACTTGAAACCGTTAGAGACTATCCAGAAGTCAATGCAGAATTTGTATTGACTAGCATTTTAGGGATTCATTTAGAATCAAACAGCTAGCTGGGCAGTGGTGGCACTCGCCTTTAATCCTAGTACCTGAGTCCCAAGACAGCCAAGGTTATACAAAGAAACTCTGTCTCAAAAACAAACAAATAAACAAACAAACAAAACAAAAATGAGTGAGTGAGTGAATGAATAAATAGATAGAATTAAACAGCTACTATGTGGAGGCTTCACCACATGCACAGGGTTAGGATCATTTTCTTGGTGTTATAACTAAGGCTGGTGAAAACCCAGCTCCACCATTTATTTGAATGGCCAAGAGGTCATCACTTTAAAAGTGAAGACAGCAGCTGGAGAGAGGCCTCAGTGGTTAAAAGCAATGACGGTCTTTCCAGAGGACCCAGACTTGATTCCTAGCATGTGTGTGCGCACACCCACCCACACCGCCCCCCCCCACACACCCCTGTAGTTCAGAAACACCTGTAACTCCAGTTCCAGGAGATCTGACGTCCTCTTCTGGCCCCTGAGGTTATCCAGGCATGTGCATGGTACACAGACACACACGTAGGCCATACACATATAACCAAAAACCTTTTTACAGTGAAGACAATGCTACCACTCATGAGGTGGAAGGGTGACTGAGTTAATCCATGAAGGGCACCATGGGAAGGGCCTGACGGTAGTAAAGTCTATGCCTGTGCCTTTATTATTTATAAACACAGGTAGAGGTGCAGCTCAGGATCCAACACTAATTTCTCACTATGAACTACTGTGCGTGCACACCCACCCAGACAGCTCCACTCCTTTCTTCTGCTTTTCCTGGCACAGTGGGTGGCTACACCCCATCCAAACTACTGCTACTGTTCACCCTAGCTTTTCTCCATCCTCATGATGCTCCACGCACTCCCTCACTCTACCCTGCTGACTGCTCTCAACCTGCCCGTTCCTCCTCAGCCGTCACCTCTCACTCTGACTACAACAACACAGCTCCCTGGTCTTTCTGCTGCACACTACGTTACCCCCAGCAGCTCTTCACAGTGAGATATAGCAGGAAGCAAGGCCCAGCCTTTCTCCTTAGTGCTCATGGCATCCACACTTACAGTTCAGAAACACAGACCTATCTGTATACTGTAAAGAAGTGCAAGAGACCACTGACATCCTGACTCTGGTGGTGGCTTCGCAGGTGCCAGACGCAGTAAGGGAAAGGAGACCCTGGGGCAGGGAACCCCTTCTTTCTGCCTCGAGCAACTGCAAACACAAGAGCAATCATGGAAACCGTTATAAGAGATGAAGACCAGGTGTGGAGGGACCAGATACAGCAAGGACAACCTGTTGGGGACAGAGCCACCAAAACTGCATGCTGGCAGGAAAGGAACCCCTTCTGTCTCCCAGCATTGAGACAGAATCCCAAGCCTGGGGCTTCCTGCACAAGGGAGGGAGGAAGGACAGTACCCCAGCTCCCTCGGCTCAGGAACTGCAGCTGCCCACTGGAGCCGCCCACTGAACAGTTTGGTTTGTGCTTTGCAAAGCTGGGCTGTGGAGAAGCAACTTGAAGACACTTGAAGGATGTGTTCAGGGAACACGAGAGCATGTTTATAAGAAATCCTAAAGACTGTTCATGATGTACGACTGCTAGGAAGGGAAGAACTGTACTTGAAGCCAGAGCTGCAGCTCGGCGGTAGAGCACTTGCCTAACATGTGCTGTGAGTTCAAGGCCAGCCTGGTCTAAAAAGCGACTCCAAGACAGCCAAGGATACATAGAGAAACCCTGTCTTGAAAACTTAAAAAAGAGCTCCCAGCCGGGCGTGGTGGCGCACGCCTTTAATCCCAGCACTTGGGAGGCAGAGGCAGGCGGATCGCTGTGAGTTCGAGGCCAGCCTGGACTACAAAAGTGAGTCCAGGACAGTCAAGGCTACACAGAGAGACCCTGTCTCGAAAAACCAAAAAAAAAAAAAAAAAAAAAAAGAGCTCCCAGTTAATGAGCTGGTACAGAAGGCCCCGAGTCTGGGTCAGGCTTCTATAGGTCGGCCCTGAAGAACATCACCGAGACGCAGAGAGAAACCACCACTTCACACACTGCCAAAGTCAATGCTGCTTCCTTCCACAGGACTCAAGAGACATCAAGAAGCTGAGGTGCCTTAAAGGGCTTCACCTTTCATGCGTTATTTCTTCTGTGACAGTCCCAGCCTTCCTGACTCTTGGAAACGGCAGCTATACAAAGGGTCCTGGGCCTGAGATCACCCAGGAGCAGAAAGCCCATACTAGTAGCGTCCCCTCTGCAGACACAGCCTTTCTAACTGGAAGGCATGGGACACAATAAGAGCGAGATAGACTCTTCCTATGCTTTTATGGAAAGACACGTCTCTAAAGTATAGATTTGTATTTTTTTCTGCAAAGAGCCAGAAAACAATTTAACCTTTACAGGCCAGATGGTCTCTGTCATAACTAGTTAACTGTGTTGTTATCTTAGTCATATGGCTGCTAAATATGGACAATATACAAACAAATGGAAGTGACTATGTTCCAATGACACTTTATTTACAAAAACAGGTGGTATGCCAGACTTAGCCAATAGCTTACAGTTGGCAGCTCATGCTGTGAAAGAGGAAACAGGGAGCAAGAGAGACAGCTCCAAGGCTAAGAGCACTGGCTGCCCTTCCTGAGGACCATGGGTTTAACTCCCAGCACCCACAGGGCAGCTCACAAACGTCTGTAACCCCAGTTGCAGGGGATGTGATGCTCTCCTGTGCCTTCTGTAGATACCAGGCATGCATCTGGTTCACAAGCATACATACAGGCAAAACACCCATAACAAAAAATTAACTTTAAAAAAAACAAACAAACAAGTAAAATATCTACAATATCCTTAAAAAGGAACTTTGGATTTAAGAAAAAAGTGCTTTGCCAGGTACAGTGGTGCATTCCTGTAATCCCAGCACTCAGGGAGGCAGAGGCAGGCAGATCACTGTGAGTTCGAGGCCAGCCTGGTCTACAAAGTGAGTCCACGACAGTGGAGGCTACAAAGAGAAACCCTGACTAGAAGGGGGAAAAAGAAGAAAAAGAAGGAGGAGGAGGAGAAGAAGAAGAAAAAGTGCTTCAGACCAACATGATTATCAATAAAAATATGAAATTTTCACAAAGGACTTTCAAACTTTCTGGCATTTTCATTACTATTTGACAGGCAATTTTTTTTCTTACAAGAGGTAAACTTTGTTCACAAATTAAAAATCCCAGATTTAGTAATTACCAACTTATTTACAAGAAGGAGAAAGAAAGCACTCCATGTGATAAATGAATCTCGGGCCCACGTGGAGGGATCTCTCAACAGCAACACCCTTACACAATATACATTCAAGTTCCTTTTAGCGACTATGTGACTCTCTGCCACAAAGACAAAAGATGTCTCCTGAAAGGCCTCCCTGAGCACCCACAGCACTGTGTGTAAACAAGGGCTTCAGTTCACTGCATGTGCGCCCAAATTCTAAAGCCACTGGTTCTTGGAGCCCACAAGACACTGTCCCAGCCTCTCTCCCTCCATCTGTGAAAACTCTTCGCAGCACTCTCACACTAATGCTCTGCCACACAGAAGTTTTCATAAATGCCAGTTAACTTATCCCCGGGAAGAATGCAGAAGCAAAAGAGAACACCAAGATCACACTGAGGACACTGGCTTCTCACGTAAAACAAAAGCTGGGAGCTTTGATGACCAGAGTCCTTATCAGGTGACCTGATTAGGGGCCAAAGATCTACCAAGCAGGTCACGTTATGCACATACATTCTTATTTATCTTATTCTGCACGTACAAGCAATGTGGGGAAATGTACATACCCATGACTGCACATGACTGACCTCACAGAAAAGTCAGGAAACCTGCACAAACCTACAGAAAGAGCGTGGAACATAGAGGACGCGTAACGGTGAAAACCAGGCTGAGCAGTCAAGGCAGACACCGGCAGAATCACGTGCCTGTTGTGCGTATGATCGGACCTGCCTCTCTGCCCGTAACAGGGTAGCCAGAGGCCCACTTAGAGCAACTACAACAGGCTTTACATCACATCCTGCTCGTCTCACAAATCTCTGAATCTTACCCAGAATGACATTACATGGTCAACAGATCTTAGTTACTATCAAAATTACAAATTTATATTTGTTCTCAATGAGCCTAGTGGAAATTTTTCCTTCCCAATGTATATCAACACATACAGAATAAAATACATGAATTTTTAGCATGATTTTTCTTTTTTCTTTTTTTTTTGATTAATTTATTCTTGTTACATCTCAATGGTTATCCCATCCCTTGTATTTAGCATGATTTTTAATTTAACAAAATTTAAAATAACAATTAGAAACAATCTAACTTAATAGGCCCTGGTGAAAGAAAACAAAGGGCTGAAAGTTATCGTAGAGGTGATTGTGGGAGTCGTGGGGCAGGTGGGATGGGATGAGAAAGGCTACCATTGAACTACTTTTAATAGATTGCTTTAAAGTTTATCTACATGTGTCTATGTACAAGTCTGTGTGCATGATCACTGTTAGCATGCACATGCATGTGAAGTCAGAGGACATCTCAAGTGTCATTGCTCTCAGGTGTGGTCTACTTTTGTCTGAAACAGGACTTCTCATTGGCTTAGAAATCCCCCAGGCAGACAAGGCTCACCCGAGCCAAGAATGCCCAGCGGTCCTCCTGTCTCTGGCCTCTGCTCAGCTGGGATTACAGTGCAAACTACTCCGCCCAGCTTGTAATGTGGATCCTGGGGGAAGAACTCAGGTCTCTGCGCTTCACTAGCCGAGACAGTCTCCTCTTTAAATATATTTTGAAAACTTTAAACTAGGTAGCCATCTTCAAACAGTTAAACTGGAGCGACTGTCACAGGAGAACCTTTAATTACCTTTAACTTCCAGAAGGTGGTATCCATCCCAGCCCCAAGGTTGAGAACTTGACAATGGCACTGTGTCTTCCGGAGAAAAGCTTTAATAAGCTGACTGACACCATGGACTCGAGCAAAATATCCTGAAAGACAGTTCAGAGAAACAAGCCGTCAGTCACTCAGGGACACACACATTACCCCACAAAGCCGTCAGTCACTCAGGGACACACACATTATCCCACAAAGCCGTCAGAGAACCAGGTGCCACAAGGGTTCCTGGCTCTGCAACACTCATCAGGAAATGTTCCTCAAGACCCCAGGGAAGAATGCCAAGTAAGCTAGCATGGCCTTACCTCAGAACCCATGGTGTTTACATCTCTTTGCATTGTTCACAGAAACTATCTGCAAGGATCCATTTCTAGGGGCCAAGATTTCACCCACAGATGAATTAAGATAAAACGTGCTCAGTTTTCATTGGGGCAAGAAATGAACCATGTTTCTGCCTTGAGGAAATTACTTAAAAGCATATAAAAGTTGTTACTAAACACGTAAAATGGCACAAAGGGTTACCCTCACTCGGACAGATAGCTCAGAGCAAAAGGTACATGGTATTTTTGTTCTGCTCTGTGTTTTCTTGTGTTGTTTTTTGAGACAGGTTCTTATTGTGTAGCCCAGAGAGCTTCAAATTTTCCTCCCTCAACCTTCAGAGTAATGAAAACTCCAGGCATGCCCCACCACACTTGGCTTAAAAAGAGGTTACGTGTGTGTGTGTGTGTGTGTGTGTGTGTACATATTTTTCAGTGCTAGGGATTGAACCTCTGAACTATTTGTACATGCTGAGCAAGCACTCTATAAATGAGCCACATCTGCAGCCATTCACAGGTTCTTATAGGAGAATTAGACAACAAAAATTCAGTAACATCATTTTTCCCCCCCGAGACAGGGTTTCCCTGTGTAGCCTTGGCTGTCCTGGAACTTGCTCTGTAGACCAGGCTAGCCTCAAACTCAACAGCGATCTGCCTGCCTTTGCCTCCTGAGTGCTGAGATTAAAGGTGTGCACCACCATGCCCAGCCAGCAACACTATTTTTATGATCAGATTGAGATTAAAAAGGTTTATAGCTTGGTAAGGACACTGGTTACTAAGACCTTCCCTGTTCTTCATAAAGAGTACACCCTGGAAAAGCTCTCTCTGAATTACACTGTAAAATCTCGGGCTCGTGGTGCTGCAGTGGCGGGGAGGCAGATGACACTTACCTCTGTTAATTTCAGGAGCCTTCCTCTCTTTAGACTGCCTTACAAGATGCTCAATGTACGGATCATGCCAGTAGCCAATGCTCACCGCAAACCTGGAAAAGTTAAAAAGGTAAGAAGTGAGCAAAGACTTTCAGTCCTAGAGCCACTGTCAAGTTCCCAAGAACCAGGCTGAGGATCCAGAGGAAAATCACTGACTTGAAAGGGCCACTCCATGCACAGGGACTGCCTCACAAGCCCTTTGACAAGGCCCACCCAACATCTTCACTTACATGGCACAAGCCTACGTGTGCCCCACTTCAAGTATGTCCCATCTCTCTTCTTCATATTGCTAATTTCTTTTCCAAGACCTAAGCAAAAATAACCTCATGTCACCCTTCATAGTGATTTGTGATCTCTTCACTAGGTAAACATTTGGGCCACTTACGTCAAGATTTTATCAGCTGTAACAGAAAGTTTCCTAACTGCTACCCTGAGTCTTCACACCTCCAGCCCCATGTTCCTTATTAACTAAGTCAAGACTTAAGTGTGTGTGCAGTACATCTCCAAGACACAGTTTAAGGTCCCAGAAACAGACGTTTCATCTTCTCTTTGTATCTACCAATAAGACGTCTATTCCTGTTTGTTTATGGTTTTGAGAAAACATATCCTGGCTGGTTTCAGTACGTGCATTCCTCCTGCTTCACCCTCCCAAGGCTGAGGTCACCATAGGTGCTACCATGCTAAATGACAGAGCTGCCTTCTGCCTTCCTACAGTACGTGCTATTTTCTGTACAGACTTGTCTCTCACTGATGCTTGCACATGTGTGATAACATCAGGTGTTTAATACAGCATGCAAAATACTAATGGCCAGGCCTTCTGCACATGTCTATACAGTCAAAGCAAACAGCACACTTACAGTGAAGTTATTTAGTCTCTAAACAATGCGTGAAACTCAGTGGTAGACTCAGTTATGGTGGTGCATACCTTTAACACCAGCATTTGGGAGGCAAAGGCAGATGGATCTCTGAGAGTTTGAGGCCAACTTGATTTATGTAGTGAGTTCCAGGCCATCCTGGGCTACAAAGTGAAATCCTGTCTCAGAAAGCAAAAGAAAACATCCTCAGTGAAGCCATTCTTGCCTAAGGTACTACATTTAATCCCAGTACCACAAAATAAATAAATAAAAACAAAAGAATTAAACAGTTATGGTGTTCAATGACATGTGACTCACCACTACCAAATTCAACTTGAACAGTGTACAAATCTTCATTTTTTTCAATATGAAAGAGAATAAAATGGAAAAGCTGGGCGTGGTGGTGCACGCCTTTAATCCCAGCACTCGGGAGGCAGAGGCAGGCGGATCACTGAGTTCGAGGCCAGCCTGGTCTACAAAGCAAGTCTAGGACAGCCAAGGCTACACAGAGAAACTCTGTCTCAAAAAATAAAAAAAAAAGGAAAATACCAACTCTATGTCACACGTGGGAAGGACGAAGACTGTTTCCCAGAAGTTTTGTAGTTATGTGTTGAGCTGCAGTGAGCTGTCTTCTCACTGTGGTGGTTATCTGACAGTTTTCAGGGGACTCTCATGGTGCCATCTAGTGGCATATGGCATATTTTCCGTTGAAGAATAGTTCTTTCTTATCCTTACCACAGGGAATGATGGGGGAGTGTTCTCAACTATTTGACCAGACACAGCTGGTCAAACACTAAGGTTTTTCAACACATGGTAAGTGAGGAAGGAAAAGAAGGCTGCTTGAACGAAAAGAAGGAGCATCAAATTCCGGGATTTACAGGCCATCCACTTGAGATTAACTAAACAAATTGGTGTATTTACACAAAGAAATGCTAACGGGTCTCCAACGCACATAATCCATGAGTTTGGGGGCACGGGGCTAAAAGAAAAAGTGCCATTGTACTCTCCAAGGTTTCTTCCAACCCTGACTCTCTCTCTCTGTGAGTCTGAATGTTGGCTTTCATCTGACTTGGATCAGAGGCATCAAATGTAGTTTCAAACAGCAATTCAGGACCCTTACATTGGATATTGAGAAAGGTGCCTGGGGGCTATGGATGCAGAGGCACAGCCACACCAGCAAATGTCTACTGTGTCTAACTGCACAGGTGATGGTAACACTTACTGACAGAGACCATGAGACACACAAAGAACAAACTGTGCCTGACTGCAAAGGGGTAAAGTGCAAAGACCTGCAGGTCACAGAATCGAATGGCTGTCTTCTCCCTGAGACACACTTAAGCCTGACTATCAGATAAACCAAGAAGGCAAGGAATAGACCAGGAGAAATACTAGAAGCCTATTACAAAGCATTTAAATCCTCACAAAATAAAGAACTCTCATAAATTTGGGAGAAAATATCCCCAAATTCCCGGAAGAAAAAAAATGGATAAAAAGAC
The DNA here is from genome assembly GCA_907169655.1 of Acomys percivali. Lineage (NCBI taxonomy): Eukaryota > Metazoa > Chordata > Mammalia > Rodentia > Muridae > Acomys > Acomys percivali. Next base: position 3,920,194 of record OU015757.1, on the reverse strand, counting down.
ATACTTGGAGACAATTCACAAAAGAAACAAAACTAACATAAAGAAAATTTCAGCCTTAATAATAATTCTTAAAGGCAAGATAAAAGCTCAAATAGATTACTATTTCTCCCTTCAAATTGGCAACACAACTGTATTTCTGAGTAGACCTTGGGTTTAGAGAAGGAAGTTGGCACTCAAGCACTGCTGGCAGGCTGTGACCAGGCACACCTGGGCCACAAGGTGCTGTGCCAACAGGGATATGAAGCATGGGACACATGCATGCACGATGAGCCAACAATCCCACTTCAGGATTTTATCCTAAGAAAATGACCAAGAATTGGCACTTTGTGTTTTCCAGAAGAACAATGAATATAGCCAGGCGGTGGTGGCGCACGCCTGGCAGAGGCAGGTGGATCTCTGTGAGTTCAAGGCCAGCCTGGTCTACAAAGTGAGGCCAGGACTACAGACTAACTACAGAGTCAAGGCTACACAGAGAAACCTTGTCTCAAAAAACAAAAACAAACAAAAAAACCAAACCAAACCAAAAAAGAACAATGAATATGAAAATTCCACATGCAGGATGTCCCAATTGTGTTAGGAGCCAGCCCACAGGTACCCAAGACTGCCCCAGTAGATACCAAATGCTTGCAATGCTACTAGCAGCAGCTAACTTCACATCACCCATGATGCCAAGCACCAACTCTGCTTGCCAGTTCCACTATGCTCCCCCATGTACGAAACCCAGAATACTTCTTCTCTGTACCCAACTTCTTGTTCAAAGCCTACATCCAAAGAGACAGAGATCCCAGACCCTGGCCCAGGCTGTATTTAACCCACCCTTGTTTTAATTTCCAAGCACTCACCCACTGCCTGCCCAACGAGGTGGCCATTTGTTTGTCACAGCTGGCATGCTTCCTTGTACTTTCTTCTAACACTCTGTAATAAACTTACCTTTTGAGACGTAACGTGTCTGTGTCCCACCTAAAACCACCTCACACTGTCCCCATGGCAAACAGCAGTCCAGCCCAAGTCAAGAAATGTTTACTGACCACATCCAATTTGTCTGAATGTCAACTACAATGGGTCCTTCATCTGACAGGTGGGAAAATCACTTCTAACAGGTTCTAAATCCCTCCTGCTCTGCCAGGCTGAGAATCAAGGCTGGTGCCTCAAGCACCACTTGGCCCTCCCCAAATGCTCACTGCCCTCATGCCAGGCATTACTGTTAGGAATTGAACTCAGGACCTTTGGAAGAGCAGCCTAGGCTCTTAACCTCTGAGCCATCTCTCCAGCCAGGGCTGGAATTTTAAATTGAATAAAAAGAAGTGAAGTTAGCAGTGTTCACCTCTCTCTGCTGTTTGCCTGGCTGTTGTGCAGACTGACTCATCTATCGAGATGCCACTGTTCATTATAGTTTACCATAAGCTTTATAATTAAAGTCAGGGTAAAACAACAAGAAGTGTAAGCTCTCCAATTTTGGTATTTTCAAAACATTTTGGATATTTTTTCCAGATCTTTTGTATTTCTGTATATATTTTAGAAATAACCTGCTATTTCTTCAACAACAACAAAAACAAAAAGATGGACATGATTTTGATTGGACTACAGTGACTCTATATATTAACCTGAATAGAACTGAAATCTATTTTTTGTTTTCTTTTGTTTCTGAGGCAGGGGCCCAGGCTGGCCCTAAACCCACTATGTAGCTGAAAATGGCCTAAAACTCCTGATCCTGCTGCCTCCACTTCACACATGCTGTGACTGTGGTGTGCACAACCCCATACTTGGCTCAGAAACCTTAGTAGCACCCTACCTTCCAACGTGAGAAAGTACTTCTCTGTTTAAACCTTTAATCTCGCTCAGCAATATTCTGCACTTTTCTGTGTGGAAAGATTTCATATCTCTCATTAGATGTATTCCTATGTTGTACAGTTGATCTTTTGTCCTATCATATATGATATTTGAATATTTTATTTTCCTATGCATGTAGATACATGTACACACAATATGTTTGCCTGACACAAGATTCTACCTAGGCTAAATATATAATGACCTCCAACAAATGAACAATAACATCAACAAAAACAGGCAAAAGATTTGAACACACTAGACAAAAGATGTAGAAATGGACAATAAACACAGGAAAAGTGTTTGATTGTCATCAGTCATGAGTGAAATATAATTTAAGACCACAAGGAAAGGCGTTTCACATATGCTGGCTTGCTACATGCGACAAAGATCTAGAGAGGCGAATTCTGGTGCATCAGTGGAAGGACTTGTGGATACCCAGCCAGGAGGGAAATCAGTGTGGTGGTTGAAGATTAACCCACACAATGACTGGGTTCAACAATTAGAACAAATTAGTGATTAACTCCAAGTCACCAATAATGCAGTGGTGTGGCATGAAGAAAAGAAAATTATTTCCCCTTGGAGTCATTTGATTTTTTCCCCCCAAGATAGAGTCTCTTTATGTGGCCTTGGCTGTCCAGGACTCACTTTGTAGACCAGGCTGGCCTTGAACTCACAGTGATCCCCCCGCCTCTGCCTCCCTAGTCCCAAGAGCTAGAATTGAAGATGAGAGCCACCACACCCGCCTTCCCCTTGGATACATTTTAACCAAGTCCATATTTGAATTCTCTGCTTTGTGTTCCCTGTGTCTTCTGTCCTCTGTCTGTCTGTCTGTCTGTTGGTGCCTGCCTGAAAGCCGTGTGTCTGTCCTTCACAAACAGCTTTGTTCTGTGTTTACTGAGCAGCACAGAAGTCATCACGTGGAGAATGAATGAGAAATCTTTAATAGAGTTTTACAAGGGGTTAAGTCACTGGCTGCAGCTGATCCTGCCTGACCAGATAACAAACCCTGTTTATCAGCCAGTGTCCACAGGTGGGCGCTTCCAGGCATTATGGGAGATCTTAGGGCGTTGCTTTCAACTTGTGCATTTTGCTGCTTTCAGCTAAGGCCTCACATGCATATTCCTCCGGGTCAGGGGAACTTAAATAACTTAAAATCGCAGCTGTGTGTTAGCTAAGGCTGTAAAAGCTGATTCCCGGGCCTCTAAGGCCAGTAAGGTTGACTGTTGCATTGTTCTCCTGAAGGCAGATTCCACCAGCAGCCTGAGTCCACAGGTGGCTATCAGTCTTACGTTTTAAGTAACCTCAAAGTGTATTATAAACTCTGGCTGTCAGATCCAGCAGAAGTTCCAGTCTCTTAGAATGTAAGAGAGATTTTCAGAATATCACATTGCCACAGCTGGGCAACCACGAAACAAGAAGAATCTGAAAGAAGTGGGAAACAGAAAAAAGAATGCTCACCAAAGCTTATTTACGATGGCCTATACAGGACCATCAGGAGATTAATGAACAAATCAGACAACAGACACAGGAGTGAATGACTTCTGACCAAATACCCAGCCAGGCTCCTGAGCCTGCTTCTGACTAAGCCTTAGCCATGGGCTGTGGAGATCTGAACAAACACTATTGCTAGCGGCTTAAGGACCCATCTCTTGGATGACCTAACCCACCTTACGGTCCCTGTCTAAGAAAAGCTGAGGGTGTTAAACGTGGTCGCTGCTTGTTGCAGCCAACGCTGAACGGGGCCCTGTCGGTCTCCCAGCCTTTGGGGGAGGACAAAGCCCTACGTCACAAACACCAGCTAGCAAAACCAGAGAGGTTTTTCATGAGCTGACCCTGCCTTCTCAGAGCTTGTGAGTTTTCACTCCCTAGCCCCACTGTGTTCCTACACACTGCCCTGTTTCCTCATTCTTCCTTGAGAATGACCCTCAGCCAGTCATTTCTATTGAACAAGAAGTTCGGCTCAGTTCCTGCTGGACTGAGTCAGAATGCAGGAACATTAAATCTACTTCATTAGCTGGGTCTGTGTACCTTTGATGATATGTACATGGATAAACCTTGAAGAATATTCAGAATACAAAACCATGTTGCAACAAGTCTTTAATCCCAGCATGTCATTTTGGGATCAGCCTGAGCTACACAACAAGTTCCAGGCCAGCCGGGGCTACACAGTGAAACCCTATGTTAAAAAAGAAAGACACAGAATATGTACCATAAGATTCAATAAAGAATGTACAAGAATAGTCTAATTTAGGGCTGGAGCTAAAGCTCTTATCTCCCTGATGGTGGCACATGCCTTAAATCTAGCACTCTGAGGCAGGTGGATCTCTGTAAGTTCAAGGCTAGCATGGTCTACATAAAAAGTTCAGGACAGCCAGGACTACATGGAGAGACCCTGTTTCAAAACAACAACAGTAGGCTTCCCCCAGAAGACACTACTCCAGCTGGGCGTGGTGGCACACACCTTTAATCTCAACATTCAGGGAGGCAGAGGCAGGTGGATCTCTGTGAGTAAGGCCAGCCTGGTCTACAAGGGGGGTGGGGGGCAGGTCAGCCAGAGCTACACAGAGAAACCCTGTCTTGAAAAGCCAAAAACCAAAATCCAGAAGGAAGAGGAAGAAGAAGAGGAAGGAGGGGGGGGGGGGAGGAGGAGGAGAAACTGCTCCTGGGGCTCAAGGCTCCTATCTCTGTCTGCATCTGCTTTTACTTTTCCTTCCTAAAGCTCATCCGGTCAAATGAACTAGGAAAATTTTATAAATTTTCCTTATCCTGAGTAACAACGGAGGGGCCCCTGGATAATAATAAACAATTAAGTACCTTTAAAGTCAATTATTTCAGGCATCAAAATGAAGAAAAGCAATTTCAACTGCAAAACAAGGTGGACGCACAGCATTGCTGTGTTATACTGCATGTATAGAAATGTAGTATATACCATAAAGTGTGGTTCAAACCAGCACAGTCAATATATGGGGGTAAAATTAACACTGCAACCTTATAACATATATAATATAACCTTATTTCAAAGCATAAAAACAAAAAGCACCAAAATGCTCAAAGAAACTGTTAGAATAAATAGGAATGGTCTTCCCAAGGATATCAGAACGTGAAGACTGCTCTGGGGAGGTGGCTCACTTGATAAAGTGCCTGCCATACACAACAGGACCTGAGTTGAGACCCCCCCCCCCCCAGAGCCCATGTAGAAAGTCAGGCACAGTGGAGCATGCCTATAACCCCACCACTGGTAGGAAAGAGACAGGTGGATCCCTGACACTCATTGGCCAGAGCTTAACTGACCAGTGGGTTTCAGATTACATGAGAGATCCTGTCTCAAAAAATAAAGATAGAGAGTGGTCAAGGAAAGATACCTGCTCTGCATGCTTCCGTGTGTGCACAGGCACACACACACACACACACACACACACACACACACACACACACACGTACATGCCTAACAAGTGTAAGGCACAGCAGCATAAACACTGACAACTTCCATTACTATAAAATGTACCAAACTAATTTAACTAAAAGATACATACCAGCCTTTCAGAAAATACATTGAATACAGAAGGAAAACTAAATCCTTGGTGTTCAAAGACCTTACAAATTAACAATTTAAATATAAATAATAATGAGGATGTAGCTCAATGCAGCAACTGCCTAGCATTAATCTAAGGTCCTGGGTTCAATCCCCAACACTGTGAAAACAAAAACAAATAAAACCAGAGAACAAGAAAAAGACAAGCCGGGGCTAGAGAAGATGGCTCAGCGGCTAGGAGCACTGACTGCTCTTCCAGAGGTCCTGATTTCAATCCCAGCAACCACATGGTGGCTCACAACCATCTATAATGAAATCTGGTGCCCTCTTCTGGTATGCAGGCAGAATACTTTATAAATAGTAAATAAATAAATAAAAATAAAAAACCAACTGTGAACAGATTAAAAATGATCATCCTGGGGCTGAACAGATGGCTCAAAGCATTTGTTATTCTTGCAGAGGACCTGGGTTCAATTCCTACTACCCACGCAACGGTTCACAACCATCCATAACGCCAGCTCTATGAGTCCAACACCCTCTTCTGACTTCCCTGGGCCAGACACACATGTGGTGCACCTACACATGCAAGCCAAGACTCATACACATAAAATAAAATAAATCTTTTAAAAAAATGAACACCCTAAGTTATAACTATAAATTAAAATAAGAGCTATTATTCATTACAAATTAACAAGAGAAATGTTTTCTACCTGGCAGTTGATAAACAACTTAAGAAACTGAGAATATTCCATAATTCATAACATGTTCACTTTGGATAGGAATATAAATTCATATCACCTCTTTCTGGATGATTCTGCCAACTTCACCCCAGGAACCTTTTACTGGAAAGCATATGGAAAAGTGGTGGTGACTACAATATAAATACTTAAAATTTATTTTCTGAGTAAGACTGTTTTGTCTACATATATCTCCATACACCATATGTGTGCAGTATTCTGAAGGGCCATAAGCGGAACGTCAGATCCCCTGGAACTGGAGTGACAGGTGGTTGTGAGATGCCATGTGGGGGCCTGAAACCAGGCCCTCTTGAAGCCAGTGCTCCTAACTGATGAGCCATCCCCCAGATACACACTTTATCTGGCTTTAATAGCAACACTAGAGCAATTTTAATACAGGTAAAAGAACTTGCCCAGAGCACAACGCACAGCAGAGAATGAGGCAGACTGCTGTGAAACCACAGGCACACAACATTCATTTTAAGGTGTGAAGGAAGAGAGGGCTCAGCACTGCCCTTTAAGAATTAAGCTTTTGGAACCGGTGAGACAACTCGGCTCAGCAGCTACCGTGCTTGCTGCCAAGTGTTAACAATCTGAGTTCAATCCCCAAGTGGAAAGGGAATGACTCCCAGAGATTATCTCCTGCCCTCTGCACGTGCTCAGCTGTAGCAATGCATGTACACACACGCATACAAGCAACGGGAATAGTAAAAGAGAAAATGGAAGGCCTGATGAGGGGCACGCAATCCCAGCCGCGGCAGGAAGATCATAAACCTGAGGCCGTCCGGGAAAACAGAGAGATAAACAAGTCAGAAAGAGGAAGGAAAGGGAAAAGAAGGAAGGAAGGAATGGCGAGGAGGAGGAGGAGGAAAGGGAATTGGAGGCGGGTGGGCGGGAACCCGGTGCAGTTCACTTCCTTCCTGGGCAAGTTTGGAAGCTCCTTTATCTTCCCTAGAATGGTCCGCTTTCACAATGGTGTATTTTCTCTTGAAACGGAAAGTAGAACCTGCTTTGAAAGTATGTTAGATCAAAATCTTCACCTTGCTCTCTGGTGCACAGCTCTAAAGATGTAATCAGTGCACCAGAGAGAGAGGCCTGGGCCAAAGCCCTCAGGGCAAATCTAGCTTTGCTTGAAAGTGGCCACATGGCCGGCTCCTGTGTCACTTGTGTTGAGAAATCACGAAGCTCTATAATTACCTCAAAGGAACGCCAGGCTTCCGAGTCCTGCTCTGGTTTCTATAACACACTGACCACTCACACCGTAAACCAGGACTTCACTCATCAGGGATACAATCTTCAGCTCCACTTGGATTCAGCTTCTCATTTGACAAATACTCAGTGCGTGTCTACAACATGCATGCCTGCTCTGTGTTGAGTTTATTGTTCTCCTGGGAGATACAAACATTAAGCAATTAATTGTTGAATTACGTTTGAGCGGCTGAGTACAAACGAGACACAGGGGGTGGTAGACAGTGAGCAGAGGGTAGGGCTGTGGCTATGGGGAGCAGGTAAAGTACTGAGTGGATGTGTACCGCTGACATGGGCACAGCCATGTCATGGACCTTAATGCCTCAGACCTATGGCAGTGGCAAGGCCTTCCCCGGGTCAGGCGTGGAGGACCTTCAAGGCCTCCTAATACAAACGTTGACAGCGTGTGCAGAAAGTGCCAGCCATTGTGTCCTCCTCTGAGGTGACTGCAGCCTGAGACTGCTCCCCTACAGAGATCAGCTAACTTGACCCCTTGCTCAGCAGTACACCGAGTTCCTGGGCTACTAGCACCTCCATCAGAAAGCACAGCCCATCCAATTCCACCTTTTTTGGTATATGTCTGTGCACCTGTCATTTCTCCATTCCCTGTCACCCTACACAGGTCAATCCAAAGCTGTGCAGGTCATACCATATATCAGAGGCATCTCTCTGTTCGAGGGCGCTCCATCCCACCTGAGCTAAGCCAAACATCCTGGAATCATCCTAAGAGTTCTCGGTCTCACCCACAGCCACTCCTCCATCCCAGAGCATCTGAATGTGATGGATTTGCCGTCCTGTCCCGATGACCATCCTGCCCTGAGTACCAACAGCTTCACTTAAGATATTCCTGGTAGTACTAGTCTTCCCCTCCCTGACTCCATCCTTGTCCTCCATCCTATGGCCCGCCCAGGACAGCCAGAGCTATCACACAGAGAAACCCTGCCTCAAAAACCGAAAAAACAAACTCACCCACCCAAATCAGGCTACCTCACTCCTCAGCTTGACGTCTTCTAACTCAGAAGAGAGAAGTTACATGAGGATCGGGAAGGTTGCCTCAGTGGCCTGGAGCACTTGCTGTTCTTCCAGGGGACCCAGGCTTGACTCCTATCAGTCACAACCATTTGTAACCCGAGTGCCACAGGCTCCAGGGCCCACTTCTGACCTTGGTGGGAACCTGAGGTGCATGTGGTACACACACACACACACACACACACACACACACACACACACACACATGCAGCCAAAGCACTCACACATAAAACATTTTTTTTTTAAATTTAAGTTACAAGAACCTGTCACGCACAGACTCTTCTCCCTCTCAATCACTCTGTCCAGCAGGTTATGCCCTTAGGAACATCTCTGCTCTATTTTCTGCCGGGGATATCGTTTCCTCATGTAGCTCCAGGGCTCCCTCCCTCACCTTCTGCAAGTGTTTTCTGAGGATTATCTTTTCAGTGGGACTCTCTGGTTTTTCCCCTTCAAATCACATCTGGCATGACAGATGTGGCTTGCTTCCTGTCTGGTTTCTAAGAGCTCCGTTTGGTTTGTTCACTTCTATATTGTCAGTCTAGAACACCACTTCCACAAATGAAGCAGGCACTCACTAAAGAATTCTGGGTGAATGAATGTACAATTATCACACTGTATCAACTGAACTGAAACCAACTAGTGTGAAGTGGAGGGACCGGGATGCTCAGTGGCCCCTGAGCAAGGAGAGCAGAGAGAAAGGCAGAGGAGGACGAAGTGAAGCTGGGGACCCATGTCAGAACAAGCAGGACCCTGCAAAACTGGGTAAGTCCACATCAACAGGAAGCCACTCAGTCATGGAGGGACATGACCCAGACAGCCTTTTACAAACTTCTGACTTCACTATGACATATGGATTAGAAGAAAGAATGAGTGAGGAAGCCCGGAAGGCAGCCTAATGTCTTACCTCTGGTCATACCGGACCTCGCCTAGCACTGAGAAACCAGAAGTAGAGCTGGAAGAAAGGAAGTAGATGCCAGAAACACTTCGGGAGGAAAAACAACAGATCTAGGCAACAGAACATATCCGTGGAAGACTTCCGAGATCACGTCTCCCTGTTTTTCCTGTGACCTGATGACCAATGAGATCATCGTGCTTAGAGTTGGGGCAGGAGAGGGAGAACATGCTGGGGTAGGTTAACAGAAGGGCATCTGAGGCCATTCTGAGACATCACACTAATTAGATGGATGTCCAATGGAGAGTGACCAGATCATAAAAAGGCACAGTGGTCAAATATCACACTGTATGTAGGTTTGTACCTCATGGCTGACAGGCTCTGAAAGATTTTCAAGTGACAGGAATATATATATATATATATATATATATATATATATATATATATATATATATATACACACACACACACACACACACACACGCACACATAGATATACACACACACACACACACACATATTCACACTGATCAGAATAAGGATGTGTATTAATAAAAGTTGGGTGCAGTGGTGTGCACTTGTGATCCCAGCACGAAGGAGACAGAGACAAGTAGACTTCTGTGAATTCGAGGCCAGCCTGGTCTACAAAAAAGCTTGGCGGTGGTGGCACAAGCTTTTAACCCCAGCACTTGGGAGGCAGAGGCAGGTGGATCGATGTGAGTTCAAGGCCAGCCTGGTCTACAGAGTAAGTTCCAGGACAGCCAAGACTACACACAGCAATCCTGTCTTGAAAAACCAAACCAAACAAACAAAAACATAGAGAGGGAAGAAGAAGAGGAGAGGGGGAGAAAGCTGGACGGAGAGAGGGAAGAAGAGACAGAAAGACAGAGAGAGACAGACACTGAGTAGGTAAGTGAGGGAGGTAACAGAGAAAGTTCCTTTGCCACCGCCGTCTCCTGCACAGCTAGTAGAGGAGTGCTGCTAGATCCGTCAGTCTACCACGTGCATCCCTGAGGATCATACCCTCCTTCTGTGGGTCCTGCCATCATCCCTCTGCAGAATCTTCCCCTGCTGCCTACTGCCCACCTAACACACTGCTCTGCCCCAGTATCACTGTTTCTACTCATGCCTGGCAGCCTCTATGCGTGTTGTGAAAATTCACGGGTCCTCCGCTGTGCAAGGGAGGCAGCCTTGCCCTTGAGGCCTTCACCTGAGGGCAGCTGGCTGGTACCCACAGTGAGGCCATGCTGTTTTCCTGCTGAGCGTAAACAACCTCAGAGAACACTAACACAAGGCGTTCTGCAGAATCACAGGTGATACAGCACATGTGCCTGCTGCATTCTAAGACAGATTAAAAACAAGATCACCGGCACAATTTGCCTTCTACCTCTGCGATAAAACACCATGAACAAAAACAACTTAAGCAGGAAAGGGTTTATTTGCCTTACATGTCCTGATCACAGTCCATCATTAACCAAAATCAGGGTAGACACCAAAGCAGATGCCCTGGAGGAACACTGCTTCCTGGCTAGCTAGCTCTCCATGGCTTGCTCAGCCAGTTTTCTTATACGACTCAGGACCACCTGCCCAGGGGTGACACTGTCACTTGCGCACAGTGGGCTGAATCCTCCCATATCAATCATTAATCCAGAAAATGTCTCATAGATTTGCTTACAAGCCAATCTCATGGAGACAAAATCTCAGTTGAGGCTCCCTCTTTCCAGAAGACTTGAGCTTCTATCATCTACAAAAATACCAAACACCCCTCTCTCTCTCTCAGCCGACAGTGACTTGAATCCTTCTCTGACAAACCTAACATCCTGAGTGTGCCTCCCCAGCAAAGCTGCCTAGCCACACCTATTAGAAAATCTGTTTCGTGGACCCTCCCACTGTGGAAAGGATTGTAAGCTTTGTCCCAGGGGAAAGCAGTCTTGGTGAGCTTTGCCCCTTGGAAACACCACGGATAGACTGAATGGAGCCATCCTGGGTCTGGAATTCAAGAAGTGGACCGGGGGACTCCAGCCAGGCTATTGTGTTTCTAATCGAATATCGATGGAGGCAGGGATCCTGACACAGACCGGCCATCTCAAGCCTGAGAGAGATGCAGGGGGAGGAGAGAGAAGGTTGCATCTTTTGGAGCAGGGTCGCACCTGGATTTGGGCAGAGACCAGCTTACAAGCCAGACCAGCATGCAGGCCAGAGACACCTGGGGATCTGTCCCATGGAACAGATACCTGAAGGTTTATTCTTGTTTCCCTTTAACCCTTTTTCCTTCTTGTATAGGATTGTTGGACTGTATAATAAAGTCTAATTGTTAAGAAACAGAGCTGCCTAGCTTCACCTATTAGCACTTGATGCACAGAAAATCTGTTTCGTGGACCCTCCCACAAACAAACCAGCTGAAGCACTCATCCTCTCAAGTATTTCCTAACCCTCTTACCGAGAGACTACAACTATTAAGCTTCTCTAGCTATAGGTGTATCCTACAGGACAAAGACAAATGTCATCATAGGAAAGGACGTTAAGGCTCTTTTTTCTTCTTGGTTTTTTTGAGGCAAGGTTATTCTGTGAAGCCTTGGCTGTCCTGGACTTGCTTTATAGACCAGACTGGCCTTGAACTCACAGAGATTCACTTGCCCCTGCCTCCCCAAGTGCTGGGATTATAAGCATGAGCCACCGTGCCCCACCTGTTAAGGCTCTTAAAGAGAGATGATTGCAGGTCCACTCCAAGGCTTCTGTGGCCCCTGATCAGCAGTATACTGGAGGGAGACAGGAGTCAAGTTTTTCACGGAATGTGAAACTTACCAAGTTTGCTGGACCAGTTGGTCAGTAAGCTCCAGGCGCCCCCCTGTCACAACCACCCCGGGCTGGAGTTACAGTTTCTTACATGGATGGTCCAGATACAAATTCATGTCCTCATGCTTGCACAGCAAGCGCTTTCTCAACTAAGCTATCTCCCCAGCCCCACCAACCCTACTTCAGACACAAAAAACTAAGGGAGGGGAAAAGGGGGTTAGGGGGCCGGGGGGATGGGTCAGTGGATAAGAACACTTTGTGTTCAAGCAGGAGGGCCTGAATCGGATCACCAGCACCCATGAAAAAGAAGATCATGGCTACACACACCTGTAACCCCAGAGCTGCAAGGGTAAGGGCAGGATGGTTGCTAAGATTGCTAAGGTTTGCTCCTTAGCCAGTCTAGCTGAAAAGGTGCCTCTCGGGTACAGTGAGAGGCCCTGTCCCATGGGAACAAGGCAGGATGCTAGAACAGGACACCCAGCATCCTCCTCTGGAGTCCACAGGGACATTCACCCACCCACATACTGCATGCATATACAACACACACACACACACACACACATTTTGTTTAAGTTAGGAACTTGCCAAAGTTTATACCGCTTGGACAGTCTGGCTCCAGGATTGATGCTGTAAATCCATATGCTTAGTTTCTAAGACCCTCCAGAAAGTGCAACACTCGCCCCAAAAGGTTGTATTTCCCCACACCTTACTACCTCGCTGGCCCTGAGCCAATCCCATCTCCCAGGCATTGTCCTAACTGTTCTCCAGCCCACACTCCTCCCTCGTTCTGAACACTGTTGAACTTCCTTGTTTCAGCCTTTTCTTGCCACTTTAAACATTCCTGTGTAAAATTTAAACTCTAAGGACACTGCTGCATCTCCAAGAGCCCAACGTTAAATCCTGAGTTTACTGTTCCTCCTAACTGGGCTGTGAGTCTAGTACGTCAACACCATGTCAAGTATTTGTGGTCACTGAAACCCTACCAGCTAGCTCAAAGTAAAGGCCAACTTTATGTCATGTCCCAGTAACTCTGTTGCAAGAATTTATTACTGAATGACACACAAGCGTTGTGTTTCCTCCTGTACTAACAATGCCCCACTACCACCACCACCAGCTACCACTCCACAAACAGTGTGGCCTGTGTGTGGTACCGACTCTACAACTCTACAAACACTGCCGGGTCCGGGCCCTGCAATCTACCCCTAATAGGCCTGAGTTTCAGGTGCACAAGGAGAAATCATGGCCAATTTCAACAGGATGTAACCTACAAAGCAAAGAAAATTTGCATTTCCAACCCATCCAAAGCTGTAGTTAAATACTTGCAACACACCCTGTCTTTCCTGAAGGTCAAGCTTTGTTCAGCGCCTTAACTCCCAGTTGTGGTACCCAGGTTCACGCACAGTAATTAAGACTTAAATGAACCCCTCCCAGGTGTGACGCGAGGGCCGCTCCAGGTGAGTGTGTCAGCTCCTTCCCAGTGTCCAAGTGTATGCCTTCCCAGTGACCCGCTTGCCACCTAGGCCCGGGACCCCATCATCCATCCCGAACCCGCGCCCCTAGGCACCTCTTGCAGAGAGAAGCATCCTCACAGGTGCCGCGCACTCCCTCGTCGTCCAAGTCACAGTTTGACGCGCAGGAAGAGAACGAGGACTCCCTCGAGCTAGTGGCCATGTGCGTGGGATGTTGTGGGGTGCGGCACCCACCAGGGACATGGAAACGGGGACGACGAGCAGTGGGAGAAGTGGCAAGAAACAGACAGACCAGAGCAGCAGGGTTAGGGCGCTGCTCAGTGACGCCGCCCCCGCGCGCCGCCCAGCCACCTTTCAGCTGATTGGTGCCTGGGCCATGACGTTAACTGGACCAAGCTACTAGCCGGGCCAGACCATTGGAGAGTTCTTTAGGCTCCGCCCGCACAACCCGGAAATTTCTGTAGAGAGCCCGGACATGCTGGGAGAACCTCAATGTTTTCTGGGAAATGTAGTCTTAGTTGCTCTGAGTTTTTGCTTTCTTGTTAGTAACTTTTATAGATATGGTCAACCGAGGGCTAAAGGGAGGTCAGGATTCTCACTGCGACGAAGGACAGAGAATCCATCCAAAATAAACAAGTTTAAGTATTGCTTTTTGTCGCCGCTCTGTTATTCAACAATGTAACAAATTTAGGAACTGGTTAGGGATGGAGTTCAGAGAGCCTGCCTCGGTAGGGTTCTCTGCAACCTTGGGGAAAAAGTTGTGAAAAATAGAATGGCAAGCAGATTTCTGTTCAAAGCCAGCTTGGTCTACAAGTCGAGTTCAGGACAGCCAAGGCTGTCTCAAAACCGCCCCCCGACCCCCACCCCTACCCCCCCCCAAAAAAAAAAAGAAAGAAAAAAGAGAAAAGAAAAATAGAATGGAAAACTGGTTAACTGTGAGAGTAAAGTAGGGCTAGAGGGTTCAAAATTCCTTGACCTCATAATTTTTTAAAATGTCAATTTACCACAAATTAGAATTACCTAAGTAGGGAGCCTCACCTACAGAACTGTCAGCACAGTGGGTGGCAGCCGCCAGAGCCACAAGACAGAGCTGGGTGCTCCTGAAACAACCTGGCCTCAGGTTAGAGCCAGAGGCCCCAGCAGGAGAGTGTACCTCACTTGGAGCAGCTGCGTTCCCCCTTGCCCCCTACCTTGCTTACTAGATATGGCTCCCATGTCTGCAACAAAACTTATGGGCACGCCAGAAAACACTGATCCATTAAACAATAACTTTAAAAGACAGAAAGTTCATGTAGTCAGAGGGAAACAGACATGTGGTGGCCTCCTTCATTCACACACTCAGCCGTTCCTAACAAGGGGATAGAAGAAGAGTTTCTCTTCTGCCCAGCGGCTGGCTTCAGGACACTGTCCAATCCACTCGAGACCACGACAGATTGTCCAGATCCCAAAACAGAACAAAACCATACCCCAATCAGTCCAAATTTCAGATGCACATTGGCCGGCAATCCTTTCTTTCATTTTGTTTTCCAGTTTGGAAATTTATGATGGTCACAGACTGGGCTCCTGCCTAGGGTCTGTCAAGTCTACCTATCCCAGTTAATGACCATTGATTTGTGGCAGCCTCATCTCGGGCTTCCCAGATCCCCAAGTCTCTGGGCCTCTGTCACAGTCCTGGCCCGGAGCCTGGGTCTCTGGCAGATCTTCCTGGGGCCTCCAAAAAAATGTTGTGGAGTTTCAAACCACCAGGGAAAGTCCCTATCAGACAAATTTTCTTTCAACTAAAAAAAAAAAAAAAATGTAAGAAGTTTATTTTTATAGCAACATTGCAATAACAGCCTCCTTTGCAAATCTGAGAGCCGCTGCAAAGGGAGAATGACAGGGGATGGAGGTTTTAAAGGCACAAACCAAAGTTGTCTCAACTCTGGGCATTTTCTGATCCATGAGGCATTATCATGATTTGTGTGTGTGTGTGTGGGTTTTTTTTGTTGTTGTTGTTGTTGTTGTTTG
This sequence comes from Acomys percivali, assembly GCA_907169655.1. Classification (NCBI taxonomy): domain Eukaryota; kingdom Metazoa; phylum Chordata; class Mammalia; order Rodentia; family Muridae; genus Acomys; species Acomys percivali. The sequence goes on along the minus strand of OU015757.1, from coordinate 3,904,654 downwards.
TTTGTTGTTTTGCTTTCTGAGCAAGCGTGGGTTAAATGAGATTACAGAGGCAGAATAAGCATGTGGTTAATATTTTAGGATAACATTAAACAATAGGGGAAGGGGAAACAATTTTGAGAAATGAGCCAGGTGGCTCTGAGATCAATCTCCTCTTCAGACTGGTGTCAAGATTCAACCACTGACAGGACTGCCCTTTGGGTCATGGCCTAGACATCTGGTGGTTTACAATCCTTAGGCTAAGAATAAGATCCTGATGGCTCTTGGGGCTGGAGAGATGGCTCATAGGTTAAGTGCACTGGCTGCTCTTTCAAAGGTCCTGAGTTCAATTCCTAGCAACCACATGGTGGCTCACAGCCATCTATAACGAGATCTGATGCCCTCTTCTGGTGTGCAGGTGTACATGTAGTTAGAACACTGTATACATAATACATAAGTAAATAAATCTTTTAAAAAAAAAATCCTGATGACTCTCAGGCTTTTCTTCTTTACATAGTAACTTAGTTTAAAACTCAGTTTGAAATGGAGTTAGTTTTTAATCAGCATAGTATATTCTTTATGGTTATGATATACGATAAGAAAATGCTTAATTTGCATGCCTATTTTATACACCCAGGGTGGTATATAAATTCCTCAGGTGAGGGTTGCAAGTGGAAGCTGTGCTCTAAAGGCTCCTCCTGCTTTCAGGCTCTAAGGGCCTAAGTGTGAGTGCATGAACTAATGAAGACCCTTCACCTTTGATTTCCCAGCAGGCAACTAGTCTAAGCTTGTCTGTGGTTGCTGCCCAGGCTGCTCAGTGAGAGACACATTCTCTTCTGATGCAAGAGGAGTTTCCAACCTGACCAATCAGATGATTGTTCTTTTCTTCCCTCTACATTAGTTTCTATATCTAGATACTGAACTTTTTCTCTTTGGAAAATATCAGCATCTGTTTCACTCTCTTGTCTTTCTCCTACAGCTGAATTTTGATCTGTTCTACTGTGTTTTGAAAATAGCCAAGAACGACTTTGAATTCACAGCCTTTCTCTTTCTACCTCCCATTGCTGGGTTACAGGCCCGGATCACCACGGCCGATTTACACAGTGCTAAGGATGGAGTCCAGAGCCTCGTGTATGCTGGGCAAGCACTCTACCAACTGAACAGCTTCTTGAATTTTCTCTGCAAAGAACTGGGTACAGGAGAGATAGTTATGTGCTTATTCTGGCTTTTAAATTAACCCCTGCCCTTCTCTTCAAAGACTGAAGCAGGCACATCTTACACTGCTTTTTATTATCTCTTTTCTTTCTTCCTTTCTTTTCTTTTTTTCAACAATCCCTTGTGTCAACGGCTGACTTTCAATAGATCACAGCTGGTCTACATAGTGAGTTCAGGACAGCCAAGGCTACACAGAGAAACCTCGTCTCAAAAAACCAAAAAAAACTCAAACCAAACCAAAACAAACCAAAAACCAAAAAAAAAAACAAAACCAAAAGATCAATAGATCACAGCAAGGGGAGCTGCTCTGCCAGGTATGAAACCCCGACCCAGTTATACTGCTTTTTGTATTCTGTAATTTTTACCAATGTTTCTCTTTCTTATTGGGCGTAAACATTTGATTGAGACACTGTGACTTGTATTTCAGTGACAGCATTTAGCATTTTAGAGTTAGCCACAGGGTCACTCTGCTCTGTTGTTCCCTGAGCTGTTCCACCGTTGTCGGGTAATTGTACCTTTCGTAGATGCAAGGAATCTTTTTTTTTTTATTTTTATTTTTTATCTCTTATGCTTTACCAGAATTTTTCTTTTGTTTCCTTAGGTGTATTTGTGGAGTTCCTTTGGAAGCTCTGAACTTTCAGATTTCCCCTCTTCTTCCATTAGATCACTTTGCTCTATCACGAAAGTCTGTACTTCAAAGGTCTACAGGATTTGGCTTGTTTGTTTTTGTTTTTCGAGACATAGTTTCTCTGTAAACCAGGCTGGTCAGGAACTCACAGAGATCCACCTGCCTCTGCTTCCTCAAGTGCTGGGATTACAGGCATGAGCCACCACACCCAGCTCAAAGGTCTAAATTTAAGACTTTTGTTTCTGTTCAACACCAATGCTGTGTCAAACCCTATCTGTAACTTTCTATAGGGCATATAGTTTGAGTCTTTTATTTTATTTATTATGTATACACAGTTCTGTCTGCATGTACAGGGGGTACCTGATCTCATTACAGATGGTTGTGAGCCACCATGTGGTTGCTGGGAATTGAACTCAGGACCTCTGGAAGAGTAGCCAATACTCTTAACCTCTGAGCCATCTCTCCAACCTTTAATTGTGTCTTCAAGTTCTTCAATTCTGGGGCTTGACTCTTCCTTTGTAGATAGGACAGTTAAAAAAATTAAATGCCTGTGTGTGGTGGGGGGTGGTGCGCATGTGCCACAGTGTGCAATATGAAGGCCAGGGCACAGCTTGCTGCACTCATTTCTCTGCTTGTAACCATGTAGGTCCCAGGGATGGAATTCAGTTTGTGAGGTCTGGCAGCAAGCACCTTTACTTGGTGAGCCATTTCTGCTGCTCAAGACCAGTGTTTAGCACAGTTTAGAGACAAGTGACTTCAATCCCTGAGCCACTTGGCTGAGAGGTGATTTCTAACCCTTGTGTCTCTGGTACGCAGTCACAGAGGCTTTCTGGATGCCTGGGGTTGATGACTGAACTGGATGACTGACAAGTCCCTGGCTTCTGTTCTATGTTGAATTCTTTTTGTTGGTAGACTTCACTTTTCCTTCAACACTAGAAGTTTGAACAACACACCTCCAGGGTCAAACTGTCTGTTGTGCCGGAGAGATGGCTCAGTGGTTAAGAACGCCACTGCTAGCCGGGTGCAGTGGCGCACTCCTGTAATCCCAGTACTCGGGGACGCAGAGGCAGGTGGATCTCTGTGAGTTCAAGGCCAGCCTGGTCTACAAAGTGAGTCCAGGACAGCCAGGGCTACACAGAGAAACCTTGTCTTGAAAAACATAAACAAACTCTCCAAAACAAAACAAAAAAACCAACCAAACAAAAAAGCCCCTAAAACCAAACAAACAAAGAAAAAAAACCTTTGTCAGTGGTTTTAATTGACATTAAAATCCATGTCATCCACTTGGAAAGCTTATACATGACTGGTACCACAACCGAATGAAGGTTGTGCAGTGGTCCCCAATATAATGACAGCATGTGTTTTGCATTGTTGTTTTACTGACCTGGAATTTGTGATCCTCCTGTCTCAGCCTCCTGAGTAGCTGAGATTTCTTGGCTACGTCACCACAGACCAGTTTCATGGTAGCATCTGAATGTAGTGACTCAAAGGCTGACAGGTTTGGCAAATGATCTTGAAGTACCATCTGTCTTACTTTAATAAATCTTGGGTGGGGTGCCACAAGCCTGTAATTCTAGCATTTGGCAGCAAGAGGCAGGAGGATCAGAAGTTTAAGGCCATGCTCAGCTACGTAAGACTCCTAAAAAAAAGAAAGAAAGAAAAAAAAAGACAAAAAACAAAAAACAAAGACCCCAAAGCCTTATTTCAGCATATTCCGTTGTAATTAATATTAATCACTTGCAGTTTGCTGTCTGACCCAAGGCTCCACACTTGTTCTGTGATCGCTACAAACATTTAAGTTTCTTACTCTTTGCTCTCTGCTGTGAGATGCTGAACAAAGAAGCAGTGTGCCTTCCAGGTGGAGGGAGGCATTCCAGTAGGAGTCATGAGGATGCTTGCAGGCCACGTTGCCTCCACAGAAGGCGATGAGCGCTCCTGGTTCACCTCGCTTTCTCCTTTTTAGGCAGTCGAGGGCCACAGACAACGCAACGCTTTAGAGTGGGTCTTCCCATCTCAGCCCAATGGAGATAATTCTTCACAGACATGCGCAGAGATTTGTTTCTAAAGTGATTCTAGATCCAGTCAAGTTGCCATTTTAAACCATCACACAGCCTGTGAAGGACACCATAGCTCACTGGACAAGGGGAATGTTGTCCATGTGGAGCCAAGGCTGCCAAGTAAGGGGGGGGGGCGGGCATGGCTGCAGGTCATAAAGCTAACTTGGTTCCCTTGGAGAAAAGGGTTCAGCAACATGAAATAACACCACCAACTTTCCCCTATCCCACTGTGCCTGCAAGGCTGGAAATCAGAACCCTAAGATCATTTAAGGCAGCAGGGACTCAGCAGCCCACCAGTGCAGGGGCCTCAGTCTCCTTTGCCTGGGGATCTGGGTGTATACTCTATAGGCGGCCCTCATCTGATTGATTCTACTCTTTTAGCCTTTCCCATGAACCAGTGAGCAGCTCCTGCAAACAGTCGCGGGTCTCCCTGACACACACTCTCTCTCCTGATACTTTGCCCTTTGGGGAGGACAGAGGGCAAGGGGTGCAGGTGTTGAGGAAACGGAGCTGATTCATCCGGCTAGATCTGCCTCAGCTCGCTCCTGCCCTGCTAGGATATATCCTGGTCTGACTCGCCGTTCTAGGTTCGGTCCTCGGCTCAGCGTAACCTCATTTTCTGTTCATCCTCTCTTGGCTCAACCTCATTCGACTAGGACCACTCCTGTTCTCGGCTTGGCCCGGCTTCGGGGTCCGGCTGGGCAGCTTGCGTGACCCGGCCCGGATCGGCTAGGCTCGCCCACGTTCTACCAGGCCCCTCTAGTGTAGGTTCCAAACTCAGTTCGCTGGTCCTTCCCGCCTGGCTCTAGCACCGAATGGCAGGGTCCAGGTGCCCGGGCTTGTCTCCGCCCTTCTCCGCTGAGCTACGCCCGTCCGTCTCCGATTGGTTCAACTCCATCTCTCTCCGCTCGACGAGTGGCTCGACTCCACCCCTAAGTTCACCCAACTCTGTTCGTTCCTGCTCTACTTGACTTCTCTGGTTTCGGCCCAGCTCGGCTCCACCTATCTGGTTTCGGCCCTGTTCGGCTCCGCTCTACCGACCTCCGCAGGGCCTCACTGGTCCCCGCCCAGATTGGCTTAACTCCACCCATCTTGGTTTCGTCCGCACCTGTTCGACTCCACCTCTCTGGTTTCGGCCTCATTCGGCTCGGCTCGGCTCGGCTCGGCTCGGCTCTACTCGTGGTAAGGGCCGGCCTCGGCGCTGGAAGTGACGCGACGAGGGCGGGGCCGAATTGTATCCTCCATCGCCGCCTCCGGGGCCGGGAAGCGATGTAGGTAGGAACCGCCAGAAGGTCCCCAACTCTTCCCGTCCCAAGCCCCGCAGGCCGCCGCCGCCGCCGCCATGAAGAAGCAATTCAACCGCATGAAGCAGCTGGCCAACCAGACTGTCGGCAGGCGAGTGCGCGGGGCGCGCCGGCGGGGGGCGCGCGGGGGGCGGGCCGGTCCTGCGCGCGAGGAGCCGGGGAGCAGGGAGAGCCGGGCGCGGCCGGGCCTGGGCCAGCGGGGTGGGGGTCTGCGCCAAGCTGTGGCTAGGGCTCTGCCCATTGTCCTGCCCTGGGGAGCATCGCCTTTGGGGGACCCACGCGAGCCTTTCCCGTTTCTCGTCCCAGCCAGACCGAGCTCGCCGCCTGGTGCGAAAACTCCGCAAACTTGTATGCTTAACGCACTGCCAGACGCACAGCTTTGGGGGCGGCGTTCTCCACTGTTGCAGCCTTCCTTTCAGAAAGAGCATACTGGTCACTAGGCAGTGAAGGGGTGTTAGGCTAGTGCGGTTTGCCCAGTTAAGTTCACCCCCCCTCTGCCCCACACCAGCGCCCCCCCCGTGAAGAATCAAGACGTGCTGTCTCAAAATCCAGGCTATTGGGTACTTGCTGCAAGTACTTGACGTTTAGGAGTTTGGAAAGGGAAAAGGATGTTTTTTCCTCACCTGGGACGTGGTAGTTTGTGTTTCTTTGATACCGTATGAGTGCCTGATAAGAAACATTTTTCTCTTTTCTTGTTAAGGAAAGAATACAGGAAGAGCTGTAGTTGAGTAGGCTGTAGAACAACAGCGATTTGTGGTTTATAGAGCTTCGGGAGGCTGTTGTCATGTGCTGTGCTATCTGGAACAAACATTTCAAGGTCTTGCAGGGTGGCTAGCTGTGCTGAACCAACTTGCTGTTCATTCTGCACGGAGATACATGAATTTGTTTCACAGCTCTCGCCCTTTCCCTCCCCCCCCCCCCTTAGCAGTTAAGGGGAGTTTGGTTTGGTTGAAGCACGAGAGACACTTCTTTTTTTATGTATAGGACAATACTTTTACTTCCTCTTGGGTTTTCTAAATTTGCTTTTTACGGGTGTTTCATTTCCCTCAACTTTTTGCTAAGTTTTGTTGTTGAGTCTCTTTTTTTAAAAAATCCCCATCATGTAATCTTGGTATGCATTATGCTTTATGCAGATTCAGTTCCTGCCCCTTGAGCCCAGACATGCCTACTTTTCTGTTGCTTGTAGAATTAAAGAAAGAGGGAGATCCAGGCGAGTTATCCCAATGGCTCAAACAAGAAACATGGTGAGAAATAATCATTTCTTGTGAGTTTTGTACCCCTTTCAGAGTTCTCAGTAGTATGCACGGCAGAATCAAAACTTAGTGAAGACCAACTTAGTTAGATTGTTTTTTGTTATTTATTAGGTTTTGTATTGTGTGGGAGAAGGGACAGTTGCTCTTCGTATTCAAATTTCTTAGAACTTTCTCTCTTGAACACTGCTTATGGTTCTGAGGGCTCCTGCTGCCCCTTAGGCTCCTTTCTTGCCTTTTACATTCCAGCCACACTTGCCCACTTTCAGTTTCCACCGGAGGCCTATGTTCCTTATGTGTTATCCTCTTCCTGGAAATCCCAGAGGCCTCTTTTACCACAGCTAGCTGATAGATAGCTCTCTCTCATTCTTCAGGTCTCTCAGTGATAGTCTCTGTGCCCTTAGAGGGTCCTTGATGTCCCAGATGGGCACTGTCATGATGCCATGTGCTACCTGCTTTCTATAATCGAACCTGTCTCTTTTTACCTGCTCCTGTTGGCTGTTCAACTGAGCGCTCTGAGCATCTTTCCTATGTGTCTTTGATTCCCAAGATCTGTGACTCCTATGCCACGACCAATGACCTGCTAAAATCATTAATTCCAGGATCCTAGCTCTTACTACATTGCCGGGTGCTGTGGGATTAAGTATGGGAAAATATGAACAGGGTAGAGCGGTGGTGATTCATACTGGGACAGTAATTCTGGCCCTGACCTTTGACTCTGTTTGACAATCTTTATTGCTAGATGCCAGTGGAAGCTGCAGCTATTACTGAGCTGTAAGGGTGTGGCAGTTCTGAGACTAAAGTTAGAACATTTGTTTTTCTTGGGGAGAAAACCTGTTGCTCTTTGCTGTTGGTTTCCTAGATATCACTCTGTCTCTCTTTCTCTCTCTCTCCCTCTCTCTCTCCTCTCTCTCTCTCTCTCTCTCTCTCTCTCTCTCTCTCTGTGTGTGTGTGTGTGTGTGTGTGTGTGTGTGTGTGTTTTCTCCCTGCTTAACCTTAGGGGTAGAAAGAAAAACAGAGGACAGAGTGGAGAATTATTATTGAATGGAGCCAGATGTTGGCACGCACCAGAAACAGAAACAGATTGTGGGTGTATTTGAGTAAAGATGAATGCTTTTCTAGCACAGATTTTTTTTTTTTTCCCTAGCAGTGATCTGGATAGAGAAGGAATTTATATGTGTGATTGCCCACCGTTATCAGTGTATCAGTTTGTAGAATTCTAAGTGGTATGGTGCGGTGAGGTATTCTCATAGGATGGAATGCTTGTGGGAAACCCACTTGGTGGAGGATTAGTAATGCCTAGAAAGAATGAGCTATCATGATGCAGTGTATGCGCAGAGGATGGATGAGTCTGTGGGGACTTGGGTGGCCTCACGCTGTGGGTGCCCTAGGGAAGAGTAGTGAGGATGGTTGTTTTTGTCCTGCTTTGTGTTGAATCAGATCATCAGTGAACCACAAGGCCTCGCTGTGCATCACTGTACGATATTAAAGAATCAGAGATAAATACAAGGTTTCTGCCCTGGGGCTGCTCAGCAGAGATATGGAGGAGATAGGCAAGCCCCAAGTAATTATAAACGGAAGATAAGCGCTTCCAGGAGGGAGGCAGGTGCACAGAGGAGAGCCTGTCGCTGCTGCATGGAGGTCACAAGAGCTGCTTGCAGGAGATGTGAGCAGAGCCTTTTGTTTTCCTTCTACCTCCAAGTACTCCTTTCTGATATTCTTGCAAGAATTAGGTCTCTTCTGATAATGAAAAAAAAAAGAAGTTCTAGGTTCCTGAGCAGAAAGGAGTTCATTGGTTTGGGGCAGGAGTCCAGGTATAGCACAGCTTTTGCTTGAGAGGGTCTCACTGCATAGCCCAGAGTTTCCAGTCCTCCTACCCCAGCCATCCCAGTGCTGGATTTGGGGGCATCCAGGAGGGTTCACTCTTTAGACAGGCTGTGTTGACAGACTTCCGGTATCCTCAGTACAAGTCTCAGAGGAAAAGAATACTTTGTGACTGTGGCCAAAGTCCCGGGATTGGCTCTGTTTCTGGGTCACATGCCTTTCCTGGGAAATGGAATGGGCTCAACCCCACCCAAACAGAGAGTGGAGGAGTGCTGTTCCCCAAGGTAGACTGGGGTGCTATTACTGGCAGAAGGAGAACGGGCAGGCACTGATTAGGCAAGCGAGAAAAGCCCTGTCGAGCCTTTGCAGTCTCTTTGTGGAAAAGGAGAGAGGCACTCTCTCTTGAAAACTCTTAGTGTGAGGCAGATGGTGCACCACGGATCAGGGGGAGGCAGGGGGAGAATGCTGTCTCGTGTAGAGGAGGCTCTTTCTACAGGAGGCTAAGAGGTACGAGGTTAGGAGATGCATGCGTCAAGAGAAGTGTGGGAGAAGTGTAGCTAGGAGTCCATCCCTGCCAGAGTCACCCTGACAGGAGTTGGTCTGAACGCTTTCATTTGCTAACTCGGGGGTGGTGAGGGCCAGGGAAGGACTGCAGAGAGCCTGCGGGGCCATGTTCTACTCAGGGGATGTCTGTGGGAATGTGGGTCCCAGCCTCTGGAGTTCTCAGGCAGTTGCCTAAAACATACATTTTGGTGAACATCAGGTGATATTTAACTCACACGGTAGTATTACATTACACTACACACATATTTATTTATTTTATTTTATTTTATTTTTTGAGGCCAGATGTGGTCTATGGGTCTGTGTTGGCAACTGCTTATCTCAGAGATCCTGGAAGTTATCGCTTCCTTGTTCCTTCTTTACCTGATGCCATGGCATGGTTGCTTCTCTGGCTTTGTTGGGGAGCTCATTTTTACATGCTGAGATCTTTAATCATTTCACCTTTCTACAGCGGAGTGCCTTACCAAAGGCTGTGCCTCGCCACCTGGCCTGGTTCTCACCCCACAGCAGCTACCAGGTTGGCACAACTACTGCTAGGTGACCCACACAGGACGTGGTGCGGGCTTTCTGTCTCTGCAGCCCATGTCCTTCTGACCACAGTCTCAGGCGCCCTTTTACCAGGAAAGGGGCCATGTTTATGAACAAACGCCCTACACATCTTCCGTGATCATTGAGCTAATGCACTTCTCATGAGGGACCACTGCATTCTACCGACGGCTCTGGGGTGATGGTGCTTGTTCCTGGTTTAACAACAAGGAAGCCAGAGATCAGAGAGGTCACAGGGCTGACACGTGACGGAGTTGTGCATACAAACCAGATTTGTAATGTTGAAGCTTTAAGGTATGTTGCTTTATTCATCTTCAGGGCTTCCACCATCACGTCTTGGACGCTGTGAGTTGCCTGGTGCTGTAACTCAGTGGCTCCTAACCGAGGCTGTATCCCCAGGGGACACTAGAGGCTTTTAGAGGCTTTGCTTAGGACAAGGGCTCTACCACTGAGCCACATTCCACTCTTCTTGCTGGTCATGACTTGGGTAGGTGGGGCAGGAGTTGCTGCTGGCATCTTTTGCTGGCGTGGGTCCTCCTGAACAGTGCCAACAACGAAGCATTGTGCAGTACCAGCAACATTAGTGCCGAAGTTTAGAAACCTGACTCAGTCCTCTTTAATATCTGCATATGTGAATGGTCGCAGCCAAAGATGGCAGACTAGGCTTGCGGGCCATAGATGTATTCTGTTTGCTTTATTCACTGCTTACTCATTTATTATTACTTAAAAAAAATTTAGTACTTCTCATCTGAAAAAAATATGGATCTCATGCTTCTTCTAGAAGAATCTTGGAAGTTCTGTCAGGATTTGATAATCCCTGTCTAGTACAGGCCTTGAAGCAAGCGACAGCTTTCCCATTGGGTTGGGTGGGCATCAGCTCCCTGTTTGTGTACCCATGGCTGATGGGTTTTATCTTTTCATATTTCTTGCTGACCTCTTCCTGATCATTGAGATCTAAGGATCTCTCCAGGTGCGGAGGTAGCTGTCCATTACAGCAGCTGGGATTTTCATCCAAGGTACACGGATGGCTACCTGCTGGTCTCACAGTGGTCCCCGGTAGCGTGTTGTATAAAAGTCCTCTGAGGCAGCTCTCCCGTGCATGCCTGCTGCATACCAGCTCCTTGCTTTGCCTACAGTCACAGCCTGTACTCCTCACTGACTTACCGGCGTCTTCCCTCACCTTGGGTTCCGTTCTACTCCTCCCTGGAGATCTCCGAACAGGGCACCCAGGAAAGCTCAGTACCAAGCCAGTAGCTTCCCGCAGGACAGGGAAAAGATCCCCATCTGGGCATCTTCTTAGTTAGACTGTCTGAGGCCACCTCCAGTGGGTTGCAGGTTGTGGAATTCTAGAATGCCAAACAGCTTATTTACAGGTATATGAAAATCCTCCCCTTTCCCCTGGGGAAGTAAAAAAGCAACTACAGAAGGATGTGGTCACCTAGCATCCTCTTTGTTTATGAAGGCAGCATGGGACCCTGTTATGAATCACCCCATGACAGAAGTTCCTGGTGCTCGGGAAAACTCTTCATGGTTTGCAGTTGTAATGGAGGGTGCACCATGACAGACTATGGAATACTTTGTATGTATCATTCTGTTTCTGTTTCTCAAATGTAGGTGGATACCATGGTAACTAAGTTAAAATCCATTAAAATAAGTTATTACACTTCATCTACTCTGCATGTAATTTCCTGAAGGCAGAAGGGCCCATGGTTCCAGATGTGAAACCCTTGAGATCTTGGGGTTTTGTTTGTTTGTTTGTTTGTTTTTGACAAAGAGTCTTGTTGTGTAGGCCAGGGAGGCTTTGAACTATTGATCTTCCTGCCTCAGCCTCCCCAGTGCTGTGACAGCTGGTATGCTTCCATGTCAGCTCCAGGTGGGTTTCAGAACTCAGAGCTTTTCGGGTTCTGTAGAAGCGGTGTGCGTATGTGCTGGTGTCATAGGTAGCCTCCAGCTGAGCCTCGGTGACCGCTTCAGTCCCAGGATGTCATTTCTGCAGCAAAACGTGTGCACATAGTTACCCCCAAAGGATACATAACAGTGTAGCTGCCCGTGGGGCCTTCTTGTCATCACAGGCCGAGTTTATAGTCAGTGAGTTTCAAGTGTGTACAGTAAGTTTCAACCTTAGTCTTTTTTTTTTTTTTTGACCCCTCTCCAAATGAGAAGGGTTGTGAATCTTTTAGTTGTAGTAGTGTACCTATTCGAATATCTCTAAGTCTTTAATTTCAACTAATGTCTTCTGTACTCCATGCGATTGGGAACTATAATTAATTGTGTATGAGCAGAGATCACAAACGCCAAGTGCCAGGACAGACAAAATAAAGAACTGAGGTGGGAGGAGGGTGTGAGGACGGGGAATGGTGGGGACTAGCGAACACTCGGCCATTTAAAGGGGATGGCTACTTTTTAGCTCTAGCCACTTTGTTTAGCCACATCTCCCTTTTTTAAAGAGGGACATACATACATGTATCGTGTGTGAGCCTGTGCATATTTATGTGCACCACATGCATGCACGAGCCTGCAGAGGTTAGAAAAGGATCAGATGCCCTGGACCTGGAGTTACAGGTGGCTGTGAGGCGCCCTGTGGGTTCTGGGAACCAAGCCCCGCTCCTTGGCTAGCGCAGCAAGTGTTCTGACCAGCTGGACCGTCTCTACAGGCCCCTTCATATCTCCCGTTTTTAATGATGGCCCAGAATGCGGATTTTCCTGCAAAGGGTTATGATTCATTTTAGTGACTAAAAGGAAGAAAAAAAGAGAATTCCATCCATGTAGGCCAAGGAAAACATATCCGTAAACTTTATCTGGCCTTGGGCTGTCTGTTTTGACCTCTAGCTTAGAGACTAATACTTGTGGCATGAGAAGTCATCAGTGGTGTTAGTAGCAAGTTACTTCTTAAGATGTAGTTGCCTAATTTGTCTTGTCATTATTTGTTTGTTTGTTTGTTTTTATGCTATTTTTTATGCTATTTTTCATATACAATACCTCATAGTAAGAAAACAAATGCTGGTGGTTATTTTATTTTAGAACTGCTTTACTTTCTAGCCAATTGGATGTTTTCCTTTTAATCTACCAGGTGAACTTAACGTTTTTGACCTTAGAAAAGGGAATGGAAGCCCTCCTTTAAAAAGAGGCGCTGGAGAGATAGTGCAGACCTTAAGAGTACTTGCTGCTCTGCCAGAGAACTGGGCTTCTAGGACCAAAATGTCTGCTCATGGCATCTATTAACTCTAGTTCCAGGGAATCCGGTACCCTTTTCTGGCCTCTGGGCACTGCACACACATGATGTATGTACATACATACATACATACATACATGTAGGCAAAGCGTTCATACATATAAAATAAATACATTTTTTAAAGTGAGGAGCCCCTCTCTTTTTTTTTTTTTTTCCTTTTTTGAGACAGGGTTTCTATGTGTAAAGGCCTTGGCTGTCCTAGAACTCACTCTGTAGACAAAGCTGGCCTGGAATTTACAGAGATCAGCCTGCCTCTGCCTCTCAAGTGCTGGAATTAAAGGCGTGCGCCACCACTCCTGGCGAGAAGAGCCCTCTTTTTAAACAGGATAAGTTAAGGAAGGTTGTGTTATGCAGTTCCTACCTTTCTAGGACTGTGATGGTCCTAAGTAACACTGCACTTTCCTTGTGTGTATGTCGCTGTCTATCTTTAGGATGGACCTAGCTGCTAAAATTCTCAGATGCTCAGGTCTCATGTAGAATGCCACAGTTTTTGCATATAGCCATTGCAGTTGTTCTTCATACTTTAAATCATATCTAGGTCACCTACCATAACCAGCACATTGTAAATATCATATAAGCAAATAGTATACTGTATATTTTAGGGAATAATGGTAAAGGAAAAGTTTGCTCAGATTGGAAACAATTTCCCTCTAAATATTTCTTACCCAGGTTGGTTAAATCTGCAGATGGGAATGCAGAAGAAGGCCAATTGTATTGGTACCAGGAAGCGCTGTTGGTCGCTTCTCTTTCCAAACCATTCCCCTGTGTGACCTCAGCCCCGGAACTCTCACCTCTGGGGTGATGAATTGCTGTTTTGTGCTGTGGTCCTGGCATCAGTCCACTCCTAAGTGATAGTACCCCTTAGTCTTGAACATCTCTCACTAAGTGTGCTGCAGACATAGAACTATCATGACCATCATCCTTAAATTTACCTCATTTTCTTACCTGCTCTAAACCAAGGATCACCAGACTTCTGCCTGCAGGCTGAATCTAATCCATCCTGTTTTGTCAATGAAGGCTTTTTGCAACTAACACAGTCACCCACTGCACTGGTGGGGTTGCGTAACTAGAATGGTGACCTGGGTAGTCCATAGAACCCAGGGAGTTTACAGTGAGTTTGCTGGGTTGGGGATGTAGCTCACCTGTGGAGTGCTTGTGTGGCACTGGTGAGGCCCTGGCTTCTGTCCTGTTTCTCCTCCATGTTTGTGTGCTGCTGTCAGCGTCATGAGCTTCCTCCCCTTATCCTCTCCCGCTGTTTCTGTTCTTAATGGGCGCCCATCCTTCCCGTCACCTTAGACAGCCTCTCACTTTTCACCTGGACTGAAGACTGCCTGCCAGCTAGTTTTGCTGGCTTACGGAGCACAGCAGGGAATTGTGTGGCATGGCATGCTCTGGGCTAGTGCGAGGCTAAGAGCAATTCCAGAAGATAGACAGATCTGTGCAAATCCTGTGTCAGATGAGAAACCATCGTCAGCAATTGGAGCCAAATTGCCTCAAATGAAGTGAGAGCATGTTTGGCCTGGAAGCAGTGTCTAGTCGCTTTCAGTAAGGGCTGGTGATCCTGAGCCACAGCCTTTCATTGATTTCAAGTGTTTGGTTGTATTGTTATTGAATATTGATTATCCTAAGAAGTTTCTCTCTTCCACTCCCCTGGTTTTCCTTTTTAGGTGTCTGCCTTATCAGAGAGGCCTTTGAGTCTAGCCATCCATTTGATCTCTCCTTTAATGTTTCATGAGCATTTCTTCTCGAGTTTCCTGTATTCTTTCACACGAGTCAGTCAAACGTATGCTTCATAAATGCTTTAAGTCATAAGTCATGGAACAAGTCAAGTGAACACAAATACTTATATCAACAAATGCTGAGAGATGCACAGTCTTCCAATTACTTGTCACTTGTCGGTGTAAACATTTAGAAACCCACCAGCTTAGGTTGCACATGGTCATTGGATACTTGCAGATGTATGGCCTGGAGTGGCTGATTGAAACCAAACCCAGCCATACCTGGGGGAATACACCAGAGTAATTCACTCACTGCATAAGGGGGTGCTAGGATTGAGGGTATTGGGTGTAGCACTGGGATCTCTGGCATGTACCTGGAGGGACACGTGTTCAGTTAGGGCTTCTGGATACAGAATACCTGGGCATCATAGTGACAGGCTGGTGGGGCTAGCAGGCAACAACACAATTGCAACAGGACAGAAATCACCTGAGGGGACCTGACACTGTAGTTTCTGTCCTTTATATTTATTTGTTTGTTTGTTTGTAGTTCTTTGAGACAGGGTTTCTCTGTGTAGCCTTGCCTGTCCTGGACTCACTGTATAGACCAGGCTGGCCTCAAACTCAGAGATCTACCTGCCTCTGCCTCCCTGAGTGCTGAAATTACAGTGTGTGCCACTGTGCCTGGCTCTTCTGTCCTTTATTTTAATGGCTTCTTTGGCTTATAAATCAGAAAGACGCCTGAGTCTGCTTAGCAGGGGAATAGCCCTCTCTAGCACATTTGTTTCCGAGTCACGTGGCTCTTGGGGTGCACTATCAGTCAGTGTAGTGTGGCTTGGATCTTGAAAGCTTTCAGAAACGTCAGAATTGGTGTGCCCTCGTTTTCTTTACCTCGTATTAACTGATGAGCATGTGTCCTCCAAAGAGAGTGATAACCCTCCACTAGCCGCCATTAGCTGCCCACAGTCCTTCAGTGGTGGGTGGGGCCTTGCAGACTCCTTCCCCACACATGATGAAGTGGTGAGTGGACCTGTTTTGAGCAGGTTTACAGCTCTCTTCTTCAGACTTCGGTGATACCCTCATTATGTTTGCACTTCGGGATGCTAATAGTTAATGTAGCAGTGACACCCCGAACTCCTTGTGTCAAGATTAAAATACACAGTCTTTGACCACCACCACCTGCTTGGGGAGACAGGCAGTATTGGTGGCTTTTGCCTCTTTGTAGCCTGTCACTAATTTTCTTTTTCCAATTTGAAGCAATCATGGTTTGCAGATGACCGCATTCAGATTTGGGTCGGCGTGGAGTCTGAGAAAGTAAAGATGATTCTTCAGGCTCAAAGTCTGGGAGCAGGTGTGGCTAGGATGTGTTAGGAGAGTGGCTAGGAAGCTGCAGCACTGGGCTGAGAGGTGAGGGAAGACAGACTTAAGGTGATGACACTTCAGACTGATGGGGGAAACGGGGCTGCAGTGCCCAAGCTGGGGAAGGAGGACGATCCGCCTGCCTCTGCCTCCTTAAATGCATAAACTGCCACCACCTGGCTCTGCTGTATTTTTTAATGCTCTTCTTTCTTATGTGTTCTTGGGTCATCTGTGGCCCTCCCACAGCTTCAGGACCTGTAAATGTGTGAGTGGCAGGTCTGCACTGCCTCAGTGACTGGTGGTCATAATCTGGTGTATTGATTTTTACTCTGAGGTTACCCAGTGCTTTTCATGTGATCATGTTTCCTGTGTGCCCCTCCCCCCATTTTTGTTTAAAAAGGGATATTGATAGTGCTTCTTTTCTAGCTTCTAGGGACACTTAAAACTCTGATTGTTCGGAAAGTCATTCTTTAAAATATTAGTTGTGCCAGGTGTGGAGGTGCATGCCTAAATCCTAGGACATGGGAGTCAGAAGCAGGTGGATGGTGAATTCCAGGCAGCCTGAGCTACATAGAGACAACTTGTCTGGAAAATAAAATAATAAACTAATATTAACATTTATTGGGTACCTACTTTGTGCTAGGCCCTCTTGGTACAAAAGTAAATGAATTTATTTACTGGAATGCATAGTTTAGTGTACCTGGCTTAGTAATCTTTGGCTGAGCCTCAAGGAGACTTAGTAGATGCAGAAGATCTTCCTGGGGCTATGGAGAGACTGGGCGTGATACTTCTTATGCCCACAGACGTTTATGTGCTTTCCAGGTGTTTTCTTATCCTTGAAGACCTAACTGCTTTCATTGGTTAATGTGGGTGATGTTAATGCACAATATATAGTTGACTGATTACACTTGATAATTTTATTATATCTTTGGCTGCTTGGAATATGAGGTTTTAGTTGGAAGATAGGGAGGGTGACTGTACTCCTTTGACTAATGTGTGTAGGAATGGGTGTGGGGGTGAGGTCTTACTGTGTGGCCCTGGGTGGCCTGGGATTGACTATGTAGCCCAGGCTGGCTTTAGAACTCATGGCAGCCCTTCTGCTTCGGCTTTCCCAGTGCTTGGGTGACAGGAACTCACCACCATGGTCTAAGAGTCTGGTAGGCCGAGTCCGTTTTACATGGGCCCTCTGTTCTGTGTGGCTGCCCGGCGGGATGCTGGGGTTTTACTAGTCTGACTCTAGAAAACAGATGCGCTTCCGACAAGGAACTGGAAGGTGAGCGGTGGTAGAGGGCTTGACGTGGATTATTGGTGGCCGTGTGTTCGAGTTGAGGCAACAGACTTAATTGTAGGCTCTGATTCTTGGGCATGCTTTAAGAATGGAAGCTTTGCTGAAGAGTTTAGGTGGAGGTTGTGACAGTCCTCAGGCCAGGACGCCTCCCACTTTCCAAAAGGATCTGTATGTAGCTTCACAGGCTCTAGAGGTATCAAGGGCACAGATGAGAACACCAAGGTGAGGAAAGCCATCTTCCAGCCTGGCAGTCAGCAAACTCAGAAGCTCTCAGAGAAGCTCAGACAGAGCTCCATGCACCCGCGCTGTTCCCATGTGGGTTCGTGCTCTCTCACTAGTCTCTAGAACGCATACTCGCGTGCGTTAGACAAGAGCTCCTCCCAAAGCAGAAGTGTTCTCGTGGGGATGAGAATTCATAGTCATCAAATTATTTCCCGTCAGAGTCAGCTTTCCTCACAGCTATTTGGCTGAGTTGTTTTTAAAGATGGGCTGTGGGGTGTAGAAAGAGTGTGCTGAACTTGAGCCCGTAGTGGACCTGAGGCACCACCATGCTGATCTCCAGCCTGCCAGCGCACTCTCTCTCCTGTGCTGTCTTTCTCCCTTTCCCTTCTTCCCTCGCTTCTCTTCCCCTTTGCCCTCCCTCCCTTCCTTTTTCTCCATCCTCCCTCCTTCCCACTCCCTTTCTCCGTACTCTACCCCCTTTCTCTTGCTCACCTCAGCCTGGTCAGCCTCTGTGTTGTTCTTGGAGGGGTCCTGACACCACGGTGGAGCAAGCCTCGGTATGTGTAAGACACGTGTGATGAAGAGGTATCACAAGACAGTGAGGAAATAGGCCGAGACAGCAGTGTAGTTAGCACTGGGGACCAGTCAGATCACATTTCACCTCATCATCATATGCCAAAGTGATTTGTACACAGTGGCTAGGAGCAGTTCAGGGTTAGAGCTCTTGCCTAGCCTGCTTGTAGCCCCTGGTTCAATGCCCATCATAAGGGAAAAACATCTTAAAAATTTAATAGAAACAAATGCAGTTTATCATAGAAAGTAAAGTACGTGGCATGGCATGAAAATCCAAAAGAATAGTAGATAACCTGTAGATGTAAGCAGTTAAGTTTCAGGAAGAGTGTTTGCCTAGTTGCGCAAGGCCTTAGGTTTATTCCTCAACACCACAAAATAAGTAAGGGTTTCTTAATTAATGCTATGTTGAATGCTATTTAGAAAAGACCAGCAGCCCCACGGAGGGTTAATACCCTGTATGTGAAGCTCTGATTTAAAGAATGCTGGCCTTGTGAGCAAGTAGGCAGAGCGTTCATGGCTGCGCACAGAAAGATGCCCAGGAATAGATGAGACTGTCTTCTTTTTCTTTCTTCTTTTTGTTGTGTCATTGAGATGGGGCCTTGCTATGTAGCTCTGGGTGGTGTAAAGTGAGGGTATGTAGACCAGGCTGGCTTCATACTCACAGAGCTCTGTTCATCTCTGCCTCCGCAGTGCTGGAAGTAAGGTGTGGCCACTGTGCCTGACTGTCACTGTTTTCAGAAATGCAAAGCTTCAAATTTCAAATTTTTACCCGCAAAACTGTGTGCAAGATAGTGGTGTGCTGCTGTCACAGAGGCAGGAAGGCTGCGCCAGTACACTACTGGTGGGGATATAAATGTGATTTAGGCCACTTCTAGAAACTTCACCCTAATTCCTTGTCCACTCTGACCACAGTCCGTCCCTTCTGAGCTTCTTGTGTGACCTGAGTCAGTCACACATTTCCTCTTGGGCATCACTTTCAAGGCTCCTTCCAGCTGCCCTTCCTCTTTCATCTCCTCTGCAAAATGCCTGACTTGGCTTCTCTCCTCTTCCTGGGATGTGGGGTGTAGCCCAGAAAGACAGTCTAATTCTTCAGGTCGGCACTGCCAGACCTTATCGCCTCCAGCTCCTCTGGGCCATTAGCGCTGCCTTCCCGTCCTTGGCGCTGGTTCCAATCCGCTTTCCTGAGTGCCTTTGCCAGACTTTCACTTTTCTCACAGCTGCTCCTCCCTACCCCAGGCGCACCCACTCCCCTTGGATTACCTTCCCAATTTCCAGAGGAAACTGGAGTCCATCAGGCTCTGTTCTTGTCATTTTGGCAGGTGTGTCCTTATCCTCCCACCTCCGAGGCCCTGCCTCACTCTCTGCTCGGCCTTCTCAGCCTCCCCCTGCCCCCACCCCTTCCACAGAACTCTGTCTTCTCAGTTGATAACAGTTTTCTCCTCCCTTCTTGGTATTGACTTCTTGTCAGTGGCCTGCATCTTGACATCTGATACCTTTTGGCTTATTTTTGTATCCACAGGACCTAAGCACCTACAAATACTATATTAATGAATGAGTTGCAACCCAATTGGAATTTTTATTTATTTATTTATTTATTTTTAAGTCAGGGTTTTTCTGTGTAGCCCTGGCTGTCCTGGAACTCACTCTGTAGATCAGACTGGCCTCAAATTCAGAGATCTGCCTGCCTCTGCCTCTCAAGTGCTGGGATTAAAGGCATGCATCACCGTTGCCCTGTTTTACTTATTTATTTTTATTTTATGTGTATGAATGTTTTGCCTCCACACGTGTCTGTACCACAAACGTGCCTGTTGGCCATGGAGGCTAGAAAATGGTGTCAGATCCCCTAGACTGGAGTTACAGATGGTTATGAGCTGTCGTGTGGGTGCTGGGAACAAACCCAGGTCCTCTGGGAGAGCAGTCAATGCTCTTAACTCCTGAGCCATCTCTCCAGCCCTGTAATGAAATCTTTAAATGAGTTTTTCTGGAAACTAGAAAGGGAATGATAGTAATGCCACTTTTAGACAGAAGAAGAAGCAATTGACACGGGTTTGAGGTCCTAACACTTCTGTCCTTCCCACACACCATCTGTTCACCTCAGCCTCACATCCCCATACGTTCCTGTCCTCATCTCTCTTTCCACCTGTCATTCATCTTTGCTTCTTAATATCTCTGGCCTGGCATCTTCCCTTCCTTCTACAGGGATTCTTTCTCTATCACCTGCTGTGGATCTTCCTTGTGTGACTGAGGCTTCTGTCAGAGCAAACTCCTGAAATAGAGTTGCTGCTGATACCCACAGCATGCTGTGTCGCTGGTCCAGGTGTCTCTGAACATTGGACACGCCCACTGGCCTGTCTGCAGGTCCCTGGACTTCAGCATTTCAGAGCTGCCCTCATTCTACTCCATCAGATCTTTCAGATACCGCCTCAGAATGAAGACTGCTTGTATCCAACAGGTATTCAGTAGATGCTCTAGGTGGTTGTATAGGCTCCTACTTTCCACTCACAAAGGCCTGCTCATCACCTCTGGGACAGTTCCTGCTCAGTCCGCACTTGGAACAGTTTCCTGTCCCTCCACAGAATGCCAGCCTATTCGCATAGGCCCTCCCCTTGTCCCCAGAGCCCCATCTTCTTATGGCTTTTGCTATTTTCTTCCTTGGCCTCAGCCTTAGTTAGGCTTACTATTGCTGTGATGAAACACCAAGACCAAAGCAACATGGGGAGGAAAGAGTTTACCTGGCTTACGCTTCACATCACTGTTCATCATCAAAGGAAGTCAGAACAGGAACTCAAATAGGACAGGAGCCTGGAGGCAGGAGCTGATGCAGGGGCCATGGAGGAGTGCTGTTTACTGACTTGCTCCCCATGGCTTGCTCAAGCCTGCTCTCTTATAGAACCCAGGACCCCCTGCCCAGGTGTGGGCCCTCCCACACCTATCACTAATTAAGAAAATGCCCTACATTACTTTCCTATCGCCCAATCTTGTGGAGGCATTTCCTCAGTTGAGGTTCCCCTCTCTCAGATGACCCTAGTTTGTGTCAAGTTGACAAAAAAGTATCCAACACAGCCTCTAATATGGGATGCCCTCTTACACCTTCCACACAGTTGCCTGAAGGAACTTCCTGGAAAAAACAGCTAGAGTAATGATAGCTAATACTTACTTGGTTTTTACTACTAGATGTCAGTATAGTTCCAAATGTTAGCCATGTCCAGCTTGTTTTTTTGTTTTGTTTTGTTTTTTAAGATTTATTTATTTTATTTATTGCATATGAATGCTTTATCTGCAGAAGAGGGTACCAGATCACATTATAGGTGGCTGTGAGCCACCATGTGGTTGCTGGGAATTGAACTCAGGACCTCTGGAAGAGCAGGTGGCGCTCTTAACCACTGAGCCACCTTTCCAGCCCTCCCAGCTTGTTTAGACTCAATAAATCCTGGGAAATGGTTGTGTTATCCCATTTTATTGGCAAGACGGGAGCACAAGTCACAGACCTGGCACATCTGTTCCAAAATTTAGCGTCGTTATTACTTTATGTCATAACTAAAGAAAACTTTTTTTTTTCTCGGATATAGGCATTTTGCCTATATGTCTCTTTGACTCTCAATTCTGTATGGTGGGTACTCTTCCTAGCTTTTTTTTTTTGGTCTTTTCAAGTCAGGGTTTCTTTGTGTAGCCTTGGCTGTCGTTGATTTATTTTCTAGACTAGGCTAATGTCAAAGTCACAGAAATCCGCCTGCCGCTGCTTTCCTGAGTGCTGGAATTACAGGCATGCGTTGCCATGCCCGGCTGCTTCATTTTCTAATAAGCACAGGCACAGAGATACAAGTAATTTGCTCATGGTTGCTCAGGTGGTGGCTGGACGTGGCTCCAGGCTTAACTCTAGACATATTCCCCCACCATAAAGAGCCAGTACATTCTTGGGGTAGGAGCTTTCCGATGGGTTCCATCTTGAGGGTTCTGGAGGGCTGGTGGGAAGGAGAGCTCCTGCTTAGCATGATCGGGGACCAGCACTGTACCTGAACCTTTGAAGATGCTGTCGTGATTGCAAGAGAAAACTAATGCTGTGTTTGAACAGCACACCGATAACTCACGCTGGAACGCTGCATTTTCCCAGTAACCCTGGAGGCCAAGCACTGCGCCCCCTGTCTCCCCCTCCTCCCAATTTATTAACTGACTTCATGAATTGATTTTTGTTTGTTTTGTTTAGAGTTTTTGTTTTTGAGATAGTCTCTATGTAGTTCTGGCAGTCCTGGAACTCAGTATATAGATTATTTTGGCTTCAAACTCACAGAAACCTACCTGCCTCTGCCTCCCCAGTGTTGGGATTAAACATGTGCAACCACCACTCCCAGCTACAATTTCTTTATATATAACTTTTATTTAGGTGTATGAAGACCACAGTAGCATGTTTTAACTGCACAGTACATTGAAGCTGTCTTTACAAGTTCCTCTCAGAAACGCAGTGAGGAGCGGAATGTTGGGCACTGGGAACATACTAGCTCAGTGGTTCTCCACCTTCCTGACGCTGGGACCTTTTAGTATAGTTCCTTATGTCGTGGTGACCCCGGCCATAAAATTATCCTTGTGGCTACTTCATAGCTGTAATTTTGCTACTGTTATGAATAGTAATGTAAATACCTATGCTTTCTGATGGTCTTGGATGACCCATGAAAAAAAGGGGTCATGACCCACAGGTTGAGAGAATTACAGCATTAGTTTAAGGTGAGTGCCCAAATATGTTTTTCTGTTTGTTTGGTTGTTTTTTGGGTTTCAGTTTTTTGGTTTTTAGTTTTGTTTTGTTTTGGTTTGGTTTGGTTTTTGTTTTTTGAGGGGGTGGGTGGAAGGAGTGGAAGTCATTTAGCAAAAGTTCCATGTGTGCCTATTAAGAGGTGGGTCACTGGATGAGGAAATTGAGTACAGTTTGTTCATTCATTCTTTGTCCAGATCAGGACAGTAGGATATTAGACAGACTTCAGAAATGCCATTATATCCAGCCTTTAATGAAAAGTGGGCAGCTGAGCAGAATGCAGAGTCGACAGAAATTAAAGGCCATCCCATTGTTACCTGTTCAGAGGAGGAAGTCGAGTGTGGATAGAAAGTAAAGCAAGTGTTTATATATTCTCATTTCTTACATCCAGGGCTCCTGGAGTTACATACCTCAATAATCAGGGCCTAACAGTCACCTGGGCTAAGACAACTGGTCCTCACACAGGCACATCTCCTCTCTGGCCTGCAGCGCTGAGGGCAGTATTACCCCCTCTCCTCCCAGGGATGTTTGGGAATATCTACGGACATTCTTCATGTGACTAGTGTGGAGGAGGAGAGAATAGAACACATTGTCACTCATTTCTATGTGGGTAGAGGCCAGGATGCTATGAAATACTCCACAGTGCTCAGGTCAGCCCCCACAGGAAGGAATTACCTAGATCAAAATGTCAGGAGTGTCAGGTTGGAGAAACACTAAAATTCTAAAGAGCCTGCTGGCTAGCAGCCCAAGCTTCTCCATCCCAGGACCTTAGAGACCAGAGCAGTTCAAGTCTTGAGACTTGAAACTTGGTAATATTTCGAAAGCTGTCCTGTATGGAAAGTCTTCTGGAAAGTGGATAAACTGTTTCATTGTTCCTTACATCTCTGCTTGCACAGTGGAGCTGAAAGTACTATATCAACAGTGACAGCCTGGAGCAGAAATACCCACTTTAGGAGTGGGGGTGTCTGGGTTCGGCCTGTCTGGAGTTGGCTTGTGTCTTAGGAGCCCTTTTCCATCTTTCCCTAAGACACTCCCTCCAGAGCAGGTCCCCGTTAGTATGCATGTCCTGGCTTCTCTTCCTCCGCCTTTCCCTCCCCACTCTGGGGGTGAGTGGGAGTGGGGTGGGGAGCTCCTGGAGATGGCCTTTTGGCCTTTGTCTCTCTAAATGTGACAGTTTCCTCTAGTACTTCAGGATGCTGTTCAGGATGCTGTTCTGTTGTCCCCAAGTCAGCCATCATCTTTTCTTTGTTCCCTGTGTATCCTATCCCCCTTCTGCCTACTCTTAAATTTTACTCCATGTCTTTGATTTTTAGCAGCATTTTTTGTAATACTATTTTCATATATATACACACACACACACACACACACACACACACATATCATGGGGTTCTCTGGTCTCGTTGGATCTTTATGTTAATATCCTTCCTTTATTCTAAAAGGTTGGTCTATATATACCGGTCTGTCTTGTGACCATGTGTGGGTGGGCGGGCCATCAGAAGAGGGCATTAGGTGGCCTCTATCAATTTCCTCCTATCTGTGTGAGGTATGGCTCCCCCTGAACCTGGCCTTATGTTTCCTCTGCTAGGCTGGAAGTCAGTGAGCCCCATAATGCTCCTTTGCTCCCACACAGAGTTGGGGTTACAAGCTCAAATGAGATACCTTGTTATATGGGTGCTAGCATCTGACCTCTGCTCCTCAGGATTGTGCAGCAGATGCTTGTAGCCAGTGTGCATCTCTCCAGCCTCTCCTTAGTTTATTCTAGAGATTTTTTTTGTTTTGTTTTCGGTTTTGGTTTTGGTTTTTCTAGACTGGGTTTCTCTGTGTAACAGTTCTGGCTGTCCTGGAACTTGCTGTGTAGACCAGGTTGGCCTTGAACTCACAGAGATCCACCTGCCTCTGCCTCCCAAGTGCTGGGATTAAAGGCATACGCCACCGCTGCCTGGCATGTAATTTCGTTTCGTTTTTCTTTTTCTTCTCTCTCTCTCTCTCTCTCTCTCTCTCTTTGAGACAGAGTTTCTCTGTGTAGCCTTGGCTGACCTGGACTCTTTGTAGACCAGGCTGGCCTCGAACTCACAGCGATCCACCTGCCTCTGCCTCCTCCTGAGTGCTGGCATAGAAGGTGTGCGCCGCCACCACCTGGCCCCTGTTTTTTCTGTTTTGTTTGTTGTTGTTTGTTTGTTTGTTTTCCGGAGACATGGTTTCTTCGTGTAGTCTTGGCTGTCCTGGACTCGCTTTGCAGACAGGCTGGCCTTGGAGAGCTCTTGAGTGTTGGCTCTACATGTTTTTTCTGTCCCTGTTGCCCTAGTTCCTCATTTATACACTTTGGATTTCATCCTGTAGATCCTGGGACCTTGGTTCTGCTTTTTCTCCCTGTGTCTTAGTTTGGAGAGCTCCTGTACATTTCCAGATCCCTCATCGGCTCATGTGTTTTGTCCATCTTTGTACTAACCCCCTTTGTGTATTTATCATATTATTTTAAAGTTCCTGTGTGATAATTTCAGCCAGTATGTTTGCTGTCTCTGAGTCTAGTTCTGTTGACTGTCATAACGGTACCTTCTGGTTGTTTTTTATTTTTCCCAGTAGTTGTTTGTGACCAGTTGCCAGCTGTGTATTGTTCGGGTCTTGGCTTTGTGGTTGCTTTGCGTAGTCTCCTCTGGGCAGGTCGTGCGTCTCATAGGCTTGCTGCCTTTCCCCAGAACTTAGCAGGCCTATGTCCATGCACTGAGTGCTCTGCCCTCCTGCTCTTCTGTAGAAGACTCTGCCTGATAGTCACTGTTACAGCTCAGAGCCCCAGGGTCTCAGGTTTCTCAGTACTATTCAGCGGGCTCTGCATTCCTTTGCCTCAGTTAGAGGAACTGATGGTCCTCTGTCGCACCTACCTCTGCACAGGACAAAGCCAGGATAGGAGGTTTCTCTGGGTTGTCCCACCTTGCCCTCTGACTTTGACAGCCCCATATGGTAAGCCTGAATATCACAAGAGAAAGAACAGCTCCACAATTTTTGAGTCAAATTTGAAGCAAGTTTTAATTAAATACTGGTTAGGATGATGAGCTCTAACCAGGACCGGTCTGGGGCCCCCAGAAAATGCCGGAACAAGTCATATTTTGCAGAGGCTTACAGAGGCACACCCTTAAGGCTTCAGGGCCAATCAGGGCAAGCATACATCCTGATGCACTTCCTGCCTGCATACCTCTGGCCTACTGGTGATCAAGTACGTCCGGTGCAGTTGGGTCAAACAAACTTGTTTAGGGGAATGAAAACATAAAACAATAGCCTCCAGCGTTTCGGGACGTATCTGCCCTTGAGCAAGGGGCTTATAGGTTAAAAGCATTTTGTTTTATGGATCTCTTAGGCACAGCAATTAAAACAAAACATTACTTTGGCTTTCACACATGAACCTCAGCTTAGGCACTAGCCACGTCACTTGTACTGTCCAACATTCATATTTCCAGCTCTCCCATTAGATTAGGTCTCGGAAGTTACTTCTATCAGAAAGCCCTTTTGATATCTAGGATCTGTGTTCAGGGTTCCTCCTGTTTTCTGATTTTTCTCTACAAGTGGTTTTGGATTTTTATTTTTCTGTACAGACAACTGAACCTAGGGTCTTGTATATGCTAGGCAAGTACTCTACCACTGTGCCACGTCTCCTGTTCTGCAAGTTAGCAACTTGTCTGTGCCTGAGTGTCTCATCTGTTGAATTGATAGGCATAGTAATAGAATCACTCTGAAGGCTGTCCTGAAGTGCATATTAGATGGCTAGGGTCTCTGCAGTGTGGCACCCAGATTCAGAGCCTGCTGCTGAAACTTGGCCCATCACCTCCCAGGGCCTCAGTTTCTTCACCTACAGGATGATAATAATAATATCTTCATTACAGAGTTATTTTGGCCTTAATGGGATTATTTCTGACAGAGCACCTGGGCCATATGGAAGCCACAGTAATGGATAGCTTAGTAGATAGCTGTGGCGGCAGAGAGAGCCCAGGGTGCTGTGAGCTTCACTGTTGAGTGCTTGTTTCCTAGAAGAGAATTGTTTGTTTTCCTGGATAGTCCTCACTGTCTGTCAGGACAGGGGCCACATTTCTTACTCATGGCTCATGGAAGGGAGCTAAAATATTTATTCAGTAGCAGAACTATGAGATGGCGTGTGAGTGCGCATGACAGCCGCTGTGGTTGAATTCAGTGCTGCTGCACAGCACCACTCAGTTTCCAGTAAGTCAGTCCGTGAATCCTTTTGAGAAAAAGCCATGTGTTTGAAATGAGTTTTCTGTTTTGAACGACTACTGTGTTCTTCATCCACCAACACGGCTTTAGCTCTGTTCCCTGACCTTTAGAAAAAGTGAGTGAAGGTTTATAGTGGTCCACACCCAGACTCCTCCCTGTCACCCCTCCCGTACAGCCTCACCCGACTTTCCAAGTGAACAGACTTCCCTTTCATTTTGTGAGCGTATCCATCTTGGAACCTTCTAGGCAATTTCCAACTTATGGTCATTGTAGAAACCTGGTTGAGCTTGCCTGTTGAGGTGTTTGTAGAGACGGTTTGCATTTTCAAAGCATGTTTGAGTGGTCTTTTTTTGGCTATTTAATTGTAGCTTCTTAAAGGTTGTGTGGGAATGATCATGCAAATACAAATAAAATGAGGGCTGAAAGGATGGATGTCTTCTTAGATCATATGATTAGTTTGTGGTGCCGTCTGCAGCAGAGTCTGTCATGAAAATAGGAGAGAACCCAACTTTGTACTTGGTGTGATGCTGAGGTTCCTTTCTGGGGCTCAAGCTGGTCACCCGGTGTCGTTCTCTTGGGTGAGTACCTCAGAAAGTAGGGATTGGGCTGTAAAGCTTCTTGTCATTTTATTTGTGTTCTCATAAACGATAACATACCAATGTCACCTGTTAAGTTTTTTAACTTTTTTTTTTTTTTTTTTTGTGGTACTAGGGTAGATACGGTGACATTGTATGTGCTAACAAGTGTTCTGTCACTGAGCCACACTACCACCCACCCGGGCCCCCCACCCCCTGCACCTGACCTTTCCGAATGTTAATATCAGCAATCTGGTATTAAATGGGCATCCTAAGTTCTCAAGCCTTTTAATTTAACATCCTCCACTCTGGGCTTTGTGAAGGGTTTCTCAGGAGAATAGTTTGCAGCCAGTGATTTTTGCCGACTAATTAGCCTGTTGAAATAGCTGCTTACCATTGGCCGGGGGTCTGTGCTCTCAACTATGCCTTGGTAACTGAGAGGCCTGAGTCAGTCTCCTGCCTCTGATTGTATAGGCCACAGTCAGAATTTTTGTTTTCATTCAAAAGCTTGTCATTGGGACCCTAGATGGCAAAGCTTTTGTAGCCAGGTTCCTGCCCTGCCCTGCCCTTTGAGTTCAGACACTTCCATAGGCCTTTGTCTGTGCCCTTTCCTAGGCCCATCTGAAGCTGCAGAGATGGCTTCCAAAGCTTGCCCTGGCCACACAGGGCATCACTCTCCTATGAAGGAGGTTGCTTGTTTACGTTTCTGCCTTTTCCCATGAGCTTCTCAAGGGTGGGGACTGACTCACTCTGTTTCTTTTCCTCTCTTCCTCAGTTCCTGACATTCCCTGTACTCCATAAATACTGGGTGAATGAATGGCGATCTAAGATCTGATTGCTTAGGGCAAGTTCATTTTGAGGTAGGGGCTGGCTCTGGCCCTAGGAGTGCTCACATGGGAACCACCTCCTCCAGCTGGGTGTCCTCTGCAGCTTAAGATGCTGAGTCTTTAACGGAAGGTGCGCTGTACTCTAATCCTGTGTCTCCATGTCCTGTTTATTTGTACCACTGGCACTCCTGGTGGCTCCCATCCCACAGGCACCACTTTGTATCCCTTGAAGGCTGTTCTGACGCTGCCCTCCGTTAGAGTTTGTCTTTTGTTCCTGTGTAAACAGGCCTTCTTCCCAAAAGCAGCTAGAATAGCTTGGTAACTTGGGAAAAGTCATGCTTGAGTAAGACATGGTTTATATCTGAAGGCTGCTGAAATTCATTGTACCCCTCTGAACAGCTGACAATCCCATAGGTCATCACTGGACACTAGGGACCATTGTAAATGAGATAAGTAATCAGAAAGACGGTGTTGGGCTTGGAGAGCTGGCTCAGTGGCCAAGAACACTGGCTGCTTTTCCCAGCACTCACAACATATTTAACTCCAGAGATCTAGTGCCCAAATTCTTGCTCTTCAGGCACTAGACACACACATGATGCACATATATACATACATGCAGTCAAAACTCACATACACATAAAATAATAATAAGTACATATGAAAAAAAGAAAAAGAAAAAAGAAAGATTGTGTTTCTAAGTAACCCGTATGGTGGTATTATGACTACCATTTTACAGAGGGATGGACACGCACACAAAGTTAAGGGTATTTGTCCCCACAGACCTAGTTACCAGTTCTGTCACACCCTGAAGCCCTCTCTTTCCCTGAAATGAAGCCAGGTGACTTCGTGGAAGGAAAGAAGGCAAGAGAGGAGTTCCAGCCGTGAGTCACACACTTGAAATGCACTCCAGGCAGCATTGAGCTGGGACGAGTGTGCTCTGCCTAGCGTGTGGGAGGCTGTAGCTCTGTACCTGCCAGCTGTTCACAGCAAGGCCCCACTGCTCTGTCCAAGTGACTCTGCTGTCCCCTCAGACTTCCACTACAGTATCTCTCCATGCCCGCTATGCTTGGGGCTCAGCTGTAGAGCTTTTCCTGTAAAAGAAAGGAACAGGGGAGGCAGAGGGCTGTAGAGAAGACACCTGACGCTGACCTCTGGCCTCCTCACATGTGCATGTATACATGTGTACATACCACAAACATTTAAAAGGTTGAGTCAGATAGCAACTGCTGCCAATTCCCAGTGGTTCTGTGTTGGGCCCAGGTACGGGGATATTGAGTCATGTTTCCTTTAAGGATAGGGTAATATGTCAGAAGTGTATTGTGATCTCATCTTTGTGGAACCGTTGTGGAGTGTGCGTCAACATCTAGATGATATGCCTGGTGTGTGATATGGCCTGTTCCTCTGTTGTACAGCATGTAGTGGAGATTAAATCAATCCCAAGAGAAAACAATCAGAGCAAGAGAGTCAGTAAACTTAGATGTACGAGGCTGCTACCATAGGAAAAGAAGAAGTTTTTGGTTTGGTTTGAGGACAGGGTCTCTATTATGTACCCCTGGTTATTATGGAACTCACTCTATAGACCAGGCTGCCCTTGAACTCAGCAATCCACCTGCCTCTCCCTCTGAGTGCTGGGATTAAAGGTGGATGCCACCTTGCCCAGCTTAAGAAGTACATTCTAAAATAACAATAAAACACATTGTGATGACTAGCTGTAATTATCAACGTGACACAGTCTAGAGTCACCTAGGATGAGAATCTGAATGAGGGATTGTCTGCACTGGTTTGGCCAGTGAGTGAGTCTGTAGAAGAGTGTCTTACGTGGTGTGGGAAGACCCGGCCGGGTGAAGGCAGCACCATTCCTTTGCCTTGGATCCCCAGCAGTGTAAGAGTGGAGAAACAGCTGAGGGCAGGCAAGTGAGCGTGTGTGCATCCATGTCTTTCTGCTCTTAGCTGGGAGTGTCCTGTGATTAGCTGTCTTGAGCCCCCTTCTGTCTCTGCGACGGATTGTAACCTGGAATTGTAAGCTGATAGAGACCTCGAGCCTCCTCCCCTGGAGTTACTTTTTGTCAGGTTATTTTATCACAGCAACAGAAATGAAATCAGAACAATAGCAAATACATAAAGTGGTGACAGTTGTCTTTATCATTATCACGTGCTGTGTGCCCTGGACATAACTGTCTGGGCTCTGTTTTCCTGTCATGGGCACCAAGGGTATGTTTACAGCAGCATTTCCACAAATAGGTGAGAAATTCACTCATTGTCCTTCAGTGATGGAGAATTTAGCTGCATCTTACAGCATTGCTTACCTGTGCGTGGGGTCGGTCCTTCAGTGATTGCACGACCACTAGGAGACACTTGTTATGTGTGTACAACTCAATGAGTTCTAGTAAATTTTTCATCACCCCAAATAAGATCCCTCACTCCCGTTTACAGTGAACCCCGATAACCATTCCACTCAGCCAACTGCTCATCCGCTTACTGCCCCTGTCAGTGGCCTTTTCTGGCCAGTTCAAAGTGCCAGGGGTGCTAACAACTCAGGCTAGGAACCACTGCCTTATTTATTTACTTGTTGTTCTCTGGGTCTGGAGTAACTCACTAAAAATAGCAGGCCCCTCCTAGGGTTGCCATTTACATTAGCTGTGTGCCAAAGCTGCTCTGTAAATTGAATTAGGAACTGAGTGATCTCATCTATAACTTGATTTCTGTGGAAACTCACTTGTCAAAGTCAAGCTATACCAGCACCGAGCTAGCTTAGGGGTGGACAGCCAAGCACTGAAATCTGTGCTCTTTTGGCACCATGCACGTGCGCGCGTGCGTATACATACACATGTGTGTTTGTCTGTCTGTCTAGAACCTAGCTTTTTTGGCACCATGCACGCATATGTGTGCGTATCCATACACATGTGTGTTTGTCTGTCTGTCTAGAACCTAGCGCCCCTCACATCTCTTAAATACCAGGCAATTGCTGAGCTGCTGAGCTCCACCCAGACTGCTGGAGATTTTCTGTGTGGCTTCCAGCTCCTCCTGACCACTTGTTGCCGTACATTGCAGTAGACAGGTCCCCTTCCTGTAACCTCCCTCGCAGGCCTTGGTGCTCCGTGCCTTGTCTGCCTTGCAGTAACATTGTGCGTTTCTTAGCTGTTTATGCATTCAAAAAGAAAATTCTCCGTCTGAAACTCTTCTCCAGGTCCAAGCAGGTAACACAAACCGCTGAAGTGGGCCAGGTCGTGAGGCACTAGCAGAGTCCTCAGGACACCTCCGAGAGAGCAGCACAGTGGCTGCTGGCACAGGAGTTTTCTTGGACCTTGACATAGGCAAGACGTTTAGGTGGAGCTTTAAGACTTAGGCCACGTGGTCAGAGTAGGCCTGGCAAATAGATTCCATTTCATGTGCCAGAGGGGAAAAGGCCAGCGAGCAAACAGAAAGCTGTGGCCACGCTCACATATGCGAGAGAATGATAAAATGTGATTGTTGGGTTTAGTCATTTGCTGGGATTCAAGTAATAGTCTGAAAAGATTAAGTTGAGACCGATAAGGCTTTATGTCTTTTAAAGTAAAAAGTAAATAGATTAGCTCCATCTTAGAGAAGCTGGACAAGCCCTGTGGTTTGGAATTCAGAGTGTAGAGCTCTCTTGGCCTGCGCCACTGCTTAAGTGCTTTCTCCATGGTCTTTCCCAGGAGAAGAAGCACCTTTTCCTAGTTCATGTCACGCCTGGGAACCCCCTGGCCCCGTATGACCCCTTTAGAGTTCTGTGATCTCAGGACTTCTTAAACTATTCAGTGGAATGTGTAACAAATTGTTTGATGTATAAAGTATGAGAGGGGCCTTTATTTTTAAAAATCCAATTAAGTGGATTTCAGATTCCTTTTTAGCAGCTCAAGAAGACAGCAGAGCTGGTGAGAGAAAACAGTAAGAACTCAGCCAGGCCTGCAGCTGTCTGTCTGGGTGTTGGGAGCATTTGTAGCAGGCGATGACAATGTCACGCAAACTCGAATTTCTAGGGACTGAAATCCATTTCTTATCTGCAAGGCCTCTGTGATCTCGCTGTGGATACAACCATGATGTGTGCAGTGTCCCGCTGGGTTCCTTGACCAGCTGCCGCTTCCCTGTTCTTCACAGATGCATTACATGTTTCCTGGTAACTAGAATTAAATCAACTTATTAAAAATTATTTCAACCTTCTGTGGTGGGTTGTTGTTGTCACATATCAGAGTGAGTGTGCAGCCAGGACTGTGATCTTACACAAGAGTAGCCCGAAGGCCACTGTGTCCTCTCAGGGACAGTGGGGTGGCATTAATGTTTGGGATCAGTTTTGGTGCCCCATCTGTGTACTTGCTTACCCCCGAGAGCACATCAAGGCCAGAAAGATGAGTCTCTACTCTGAAAAGGATCAATTTGGTGAAGTCTTGGGACACAGTCAAATTCAGCCATGCTATCTATGGCTACTTCTGACAGAGCTGAGCGACCAACCATAGCACAGTGTAGTCTGCAAAGCTGGAACATTTATTTCTTGGTCTTTCTAGAAGAAAATTAGCCGAACCTTTCCTTATATATAGAGAGATATGCTCATTTCAGTTCTGTCCTGAGGTTTGTGTATGAATAGAGAACAGAGAGAAGATAGGATGCTGTCTGTGTGAGGGCTGGGGAGAGATACTTTCTCATTCGTTCTGTCACCACTGACTCCAGCCCTGAGATGTGCCTCCACTTCGAAGCTGTATTAGTTTAGCCATCACCAGTCACCGTAGTTGGCACAGATGAGCCCATGTCATCTGCTTACCGCTGCTGCTTTTACTCTAGGTCTGCTCTTTTCCTCTTACCTTGTCCTGGATCCCCTGACTAGGGAATGGTGCTACCCACAACATCTGGATTCTTCTATGTCAAATCAACAGTCAAAACAATCACCCACAGACAGACAGACCCACAAGTCAGCCTGATCTAGACAATTCTTCCATTAGGTTTTCTTCATCATCAGGTGATGGCAAGTTGAAGTTTAACCCTGACCATCACACACATTAGGCACACGCTGACATTTTATCGCCCTCCAAGTGCTATAAAACATTATTACTCTTCAGAAAAAAAAAAAAAAATTTAAAAATAACGGAAATTCTCTTTGCTTCTCTGACTGGCTTTGGCTTGCAGATGTAGCTTGCTGATCCCTGGGATAAACAAACTGCTATCTAAGGCTGCAAGGTGAGGATTGCTGGGTTTGAATTGGAGCCTCTGCCTCTAATAGTGTGGCCAGAGGCAAGGTACCTTCCAGAGCCTCACTTTGCCCATCTGGAAATGGAGGTAGCAGTAGCTGATGCAAGAGTTGAGAGACCAGAGGTGGGGCAGCTCATCTGGACCAGCTTAGCTGTGATGTCTCAGCTAGGAGTGAGAGCTCTTAGAGGTACCCTACAGCCTTGGCAGAACTGTCTGTAGGATGAGGGTCGGTGCTCTGGAGCTGCCTTCAGGCAAGCCGACTCCACAGAAAGCTGGAGGGCTTGGGAAGCAGTGCCTTGATTCCATAGTGATGGCTAGTGCATTTGAACAGGTGATGGCTCATATAGGCATTTACAAGCTTAGGCCGTGAAAGCAGTGAGGTAGGGCTGGGAGTTCTGATCTGTGCGGATGCTCCTCAGGTGTGTCTGCCTGTTAGACTTGTGTAGGTGGGTGTCATATTTGTATGATTTGCATGATTGTGTGAATGTGTCGTTGAAATTAGGTTCTTCAGTCTTAGCACTGTCCATGTTTAGGACCTGTGCCAGGCAAATGGATATACACCATGTCCTGATAGGTGTACACACTAGTCTCCAGAACCTATGCATGCATGACTTTGTAATGGCACAGGGGGTCAAGGCTGTATGTAGATGGGGAGGGGGCAGTTACACTGGGCTTTCAGGTAGACCCACTGTCATCATAAAGTCCGAAACCATGGAAGGAGGGCGCTGCTGACAGTCCTGTGTAGGAGGCGGGGCCTGGGAAGAAAAGCAGAGTGCACATTGCGTGTTGCTGGCCTGAACAGTACAGGAAAGGGCCAAGGAATGTGGGTGGCTTCCAGAAGCTGGAAGAGGAAGGAAGTGGATTCTCCTCTGAGTGTCCAGAAAAGAGCTTGGCAATGCTGACCCCTGTATTTCTGCCCAGTGAGACCTGCACTGAACTTTTGACCTCCAGAATTGCAAGATACATTTGTATTGTTTAAGCCACTCTATGGCTACTTTTGTCAGAGCTGAACAACCAACTATAACACAGTGCGGGGTTGGCAGTGTAGAGGGCTGGCTTTCCCTCCCCTTTGAATATAAAACTTAAAAATCTGTAGTAATATAGGTAGTCTTACTTTTTCTTTCCTTTTTTCTTTTTCTTCTTTTGGTCTGCAGTTGTTTTTCTTTTGGCTTACTGAGATATGATCTCACCTAAGGCCAAGGCTGGCATTAAACTTCCTATTAGCTGAGGATGACCTTGAACTCCTGACTTCCTGTCTCCCCCGGCAAGCACTGGATACAGACTTACACTACCATGCTCATTTCTTTCCTCCTTAATTTTTAAACACATTAATTTTGAAAAATAATGCGCTAGTTGGATTTTAGTTGTTGTGGATTTTACCAGGGAGGGCAGTCCTCTACTACATGGCCACTTTTCTGCCTAGTTCCATCGGAATTCTTTTATTGCCTCTTTTGAAGTAAAAGTTTGTTTTTGGCAGCACCCATCCATCATCGGGGAGGATCTCCTCAGCCCCTGCTGTGTGGCAGGAAAGATCTGCTCTCCGTGCAGGAGTGATGGCTGCTCTCAGATACTGGAATGCCAGTCTGGTCAACAGCGTCCAGTGGTCGGGAGCGCACAGCTTGCTTTGATGGTGTGGACTTCTGGGTCTCTAGCCATGACCAGGAAGCCCAAGGTTCCCGTAGCAGATGTTCTAGGCAGGTGTTTGCATAGTAGTGAACATCCTGGCAGACAACAGGGCAGTTTACAACAGTGGCCTTTGGTGTGTAGGTGTCATGATGACAGTAGCTTTGCTGGAAATGAGTCCATGATTCCATGTGAGTATTGTCAAAGCAACTACAGGTTTCCCTTTAGTACTGCTGTCCACAGCCCTGAGCGTTACAAAGCTGTGATTTTGTAAGTTGAATGATTCAGTTTGGAAATACTTATGTTTCTTATATTTTCTCCTTGCCCAGTAAGTGGGCTGAGTGAAACGAGTGGAGGGCTAAATCTTCCCAGACCTCACCCAGGGACAGCATGCGAAGGGGCACACTGCACTGCTCTGAATCCTTCAGGATTCCAGGGAGAAATCTTAGGGCTTTGGAAAACTACAGGGAAAGCCTACCTGGGGAGGTGGTAGGTTGGGGTGGGGTAGGGAGTGGTCAGCACATCAGAGCGCTTGATGAACAAACATGACCTTGGCTTGAATCCCCAGCACCTACCTAAAAGGCTAATTCCTGCAAGGGGCTGCAGGGAGTTTAAATGCCAGCCACCACAACCAAAACGGCAACCTCTAGCTTCAGGAAGAGACCGTGTCTCACGAGAGTGGTAGAGGACACCTGGTGTCCTTCTCTGGCCCATACACGCACGTGTGCACACATGCATACCACACAGACATGTATACACACACAAATAGAAAGAAAGAGAAAGAAAGAAAGAAAGAAAGAAAGAAAGAAAGAAAGAAAGAAAGAAAAAGAAACCATTCTGTATGGAGTAAACCGTATGTGACTGCTCTGTGAGGTGGCAGTGTGGCCTGCATAGGAAAAAACAAGCCCCAGAGTAACATGGCAAGTGCAAGTTCCTTCCTGAGGGCTATTGTTTTCCCAGTTACAGACAGGAAACTTTGGAGTGTATTTTCAAGCACAGAACTTGGACACAAAGAGGCTCTAACAGTGCAGAGTTGAAGTCTGCAGCAAGATGTCTGGCTCAGAACTCCTGCTTAGCACACGTTTTGTACACTTGGCTTGTTTTGTACAAGTGTTTTATATTCCCACCTTTAGATTTCTTAGCTCGATCCATTGTTCACAATTTTTGTTGTAACAAGTTAGAAATGAGGACAACCAGAGTTAACACAATCCACATTTACCCTGTGGAAAAGCACTGTAGTCAGTAAATACAATACATCTTAGGTAATCCAGCAAGTCTTCATAGTGGATTTGCGTCCTTAACTGAGTATACACCTTGGCCAGTATTTTGAATAATTGCCAGCCTTTTCCCTGGTGAGACTTTTACACATCTGGTAAAGATGAATTCCTTAAAAATAGTTACTAAAACTAGAAAGGAGACTCTTAGGAAATAAGACGGGTCCATGAAGAAGGTGGGGGATATACATTGGGGTGGCGGAAGTGAAATGTGAGCATCTTCTACATGTTGGATGATGTCACTAACATACACAAATGAAAAACAGTTGAGCATAGGGAGTCTCGGAGTGTCACACTGGAGAGGGCAGACGGGGTCACTGTCACCACATTTGGTACTTGGGACAGTTGTAATGATCAGCTGAGGTAGAGCTGGCACAGGCCAGCAGAGACTGTGTGGAGAGAACTGTTCACTTGCCGATCACGTTCCACAATCGGGACTTAGCAATTTAAAATGGTGTTTCCTAATTTCTAGAACATTTTTAATAATTTCAATGAACGCTAGTATCTGATTAAGATCTACAGTCATTTATTTTCTAAAAGCAATTTTGTGACTGTAATAAGAAGTATCCACAAAGGCAAAATCAGGCAGAGTCTTTGTTTTGAGACAGGGTTTCTCTGTGTGACAA
The DNA here is from genome assembly GCA_907169655.1 of Acomys percivali. Lineage (NCBI taxonomy): Eukaryota > Metazoa > Chordata > Mammalia > Rodentia > Muridae > Acomys > Acomys percivali. The sequence goes on along the minus strand of OU015757.1, from coordinate 3,867,812 downwards.
GCCCTGGTTGTCCTGGAACTCACTCTGTAAACCAGCTGGCCTCAAACTCACAGAGATCCACTTGCCTCTGCTTCCCAAGTGCTGGGATTAAAGGTGTGCGCCACCACATTTCAGTGGCAGATTTTTAAACAATATGTTTGTTGTTAAGAGTTTAACATAGTACAGTCATTGTATTTCTTGGCTTCCAGTAGTACCTTTACAAATCAAGTGTCTCTAAATTCAGTGACTTATTTTTAAATTATTTTTATTTTATGTGTGTGAGTGGTTTTGCCTGTATGTATATCTGTGTGTCGTGTGCATGTCTGGTGCCTGAGGAGGTCAGAATTGAATATGGAATCCCCTGGAACTGACATTTTAGGTGGTTATGTGGGTGCTGGGAATTGAACTCAGGCCTCTGGCAGAACAGCCAGTTCTTCAACTCTGTGCCATCTCTGCAGCCCCATCTCTAAACTTAAAGCAAATGATTCAGCTAATTTGGGGAAGATACTAATGTTGCAGATTTCCTTTCTACTTTAGGTACTTTGAGGGTTTGAGCATTTTGGTACTCTGATAATTTCCTAAGATATTGATAGCTTCACCCATTGCCTTATAACCATATAAAGCTCACTGTATAAAATGCTGGTGTGTGAGCTGTTGAGGCGGCTCAGTCTTTAAAGCATTTGCTGGGCAAGCACAAGGATCTGAGTGTGATTTCGTCAGCCCTCGTATGGAAAGAGCCAAGCGAGGTGCAGAGTGCTGGCCAGCCAGTCTGGCAGAGCTGGAGAGCTCCAACCCCAGAAAATAAGGTGGAGGTCAAAGACGACACCCGACTTACACCTCTGCCCTCTCTAATTGCAGAACCCTGAATCTGATCCCCAACACACACATGCCTGCACACACACAGAGTGGGAGGGAGGGAGTTATAATTCAAGACAGGGTTTCTCTGTGTATCCTTGACTGTCCTGGACTAGCTTTGTAGACCAGACTGGCCTCGAACTCAGTGATCCACTTGCCTCTGTCTCCCTGAGTGCTGAGATTACAGGCGTGCACCATTGCGCCCATCTCTCCCTCTGTTTTTCTAGAGAGCCTCCAGCCCAGAAGCAGCTAGTAAGGAATTACGGACTTTTTTTTCCCTGACAGCTACTTATATCTTTGTTTATAAATAATATGTGTGAACAGTATGTCTTTCATTAGAGGACTCTTGTAGAGCCTCTCTCTGCACTGCTCCGTCATCCTTCCAATATAGTAATGGTATAATTTTTGGCTATATTACTATTTGATATTTAAGTTATTAAGACTAATTATTAGCAGCTCAATATAGTAGTGTATTATATTTGTCTATGGACTTTTAGTTTTTAAAGTTTTTTTTTTTAAAGTTATTACTTGTTTCATGTTTATAGTTCCTTAATTTTGTTTGTGGCTATTATATTGCTGTACTTACAAATTTAAAAATCTTAAACCTAGATCTCCAAAATTTTTAAAAGGCTAGTATGATAGCATACCTCCATAGTGCAGTGCTTGGGAGGTGGTGGAGACCGAGCCAGAAGTTCAATGAGGCCAGCCTGGGCTACCGAGATTCTGTATCAGAAACAACCCCCCCGCCCCCAATTTCAATCAATCAAAAATTTAAAAAGCAATAATTTGAATTGTTTGTGGTGGTTCTGTTGTATTTGTTTTTCTGGTTTTGCCCTTTCAGTCCTAGGGGTTGAACCTACGGCCTTAGACGTGCCAAGCTTTATTTCTGAGCTGTATTCCAGCCCTCATATTCTATTTCTAGTCACCCATAGGAGGTCAGCTGGTTCTCCTGGATCAGCTAACCGTCCCTCTGAGCTGCTGGTAGTGCCCACAGTGGGTTGTAGAGCACGTTTCCCTCTGCTTGTTCTATGTTAGGTGTTCCGTGTTGTAAGATGACAGATTTGCTCTTCAATTTATTCTCTTCTTTTAGATTTATGAGAATGTTTAAGAAGCCTTGGGACTAAGCTTCTGTGTTGAAGTAGCTTGAGACGGAAGCTTACAAGGCCCTGTGCTGAGTGCTGGTCCTGGCTAGGAAGGAGAAAGAAATGCAATCCTGGACAGCCTTTTACTAGAGGAGGGATATGGCTGTTGGTGGGAGCTGTTGGAGGGATCTGGGTACCGTACACGTTAGGGGGGTCTCGTGCCAGGTGCTTGCCCTCAAGAGGAACCTTAGGCCTCCTGGAGTGTGGATTTCATTAGCAGGGCCTGCCACACTTCCCTGCCTGGCAAAATGACCAGTGTTGGCGCTTCAGTGTCCGTGCCATCAAGCCAAGGCTAAGAGAGCACGTGTCGCCTGCTGCAGTCCAGAGCTCCACTTGTGCTTACTGAGGCCTTGGCTCTCTCCAGCTTCTGCTCCTCAGATCTGGGGAAGCATTTGAATCAGGGCAGAGTTGTATTGACCTGCAGAAGCTGGTAAGGGAGCCACTCCTCCAGGCAACTCTAGGTTAACTGGGACACTGTGTGACTCCTGGTGCTGGCATACTGTGTAGCAATGTCCGTTTTGGTAAGCATGCCACTGCCCTAAGTGTAGACTGGAGGGGCTGATACTCCCCCCCCCCTTACTCACTCACAGCTGCTCTGAGTGAGCTATGGTTTCAGGTCATGCTAAGGATCCTCTCACTTTTTGGCTAAAGAGCTCTTTTCTTATGTTGGTTCAGGGCTAAGATTGTGCAGCCCTATATTCTACCATAGGGTTATTGTTGTTGTTGTTGTTGTTGGTGGTGGTGGTGGTGGTGGTGGTGGTGGTGGTGGTGGTGGTGGTGGT
>OU015757.1:3830623-3855678 GCA_907169655.1 Acomys percivali | reverse complement strand
CTTCCCTGTGTGCTGAGCATACCCCATATACAGGGCACTCCTTCCCCATGTGCTGGGCATACCCCATATGCAGGGCACTCCTTCCCCATGTGCTGGGCACACCCCATATACAGAGCACTCCTTCCCCGTGTACTGGGCATACCCCATGTGTGAGGAACACTCTATGTGCTGAACAAGCCCTATATAAAAGGCACCTGAAGTTAATTTAGTTAAAGGACAGCCACAGGGCCACCCCTCTTCCTTGTGCAGGTTGCCTGGAGGGCAAGGGTACCCAGAGTGACCTGAAGTAGACCAGTGAGAATGGCTGTGAAACTACAGATAAAAACCCACCTGTCTTTGCCTTGCAGAAAAAGCTTCCTCTGACAGCTTTCGCCCAGAATATGCAGGAGGCCTCAGCCCAGCTAGAAGAGTCTCTCTTGGGGTAAGAGTTGTGCTTTTGGAGAACCCTTGGCCTGGAGCCGGGGAGGTGGGCAGCCACCATGGAAACTGGGAGCACTACAGTGGGGGCTTTTCCATCAGAGGAGCAGCTTAGACCTTGGGGAGAGCTACCTGAGAGCTGGGATACTGGGGATGACCTCACTGGGAGGTTGGATGGGATTAGATGGAAAAGGAGCCATTCACAGGGGTCAGCGTGTGTCCCAGTGCTTGCCCTTGAGCTTGTGCACTTCGCCATGTCAGTGCAGGCTCAAGAGTTAAGACTGTCCTTCAGAGTCACGTACTGTAAGTGTGGCCACCAAAACATGGAAGGTGGTGATCTAAATTGCGTGGCTTATGTGGTGGTTGTTTTAACTCCAATGCTATACCTGGTTTATTTTCTCTTAAAATATATATTCTTTTTAACTGGCACATAATTTTATATTTATGGGCCTAAGGTGGTATGATGTATAATTATTGTGTCTGGGTAATTGGAGTACTCATTACCATACATAGACACACACATAAACTCACACATGCACATTCTAAGTTGTTTCTCCAAGCCTTTTGAAATCTCTTTGCCTCCTTGTACCAATGTCATTTTCCTCGCACCAGGGATGCTGTGTGCAAGCCCATTGCTGGATGCTCTCTAAGTATTGGCTCACTTGGCCTTAAAAGTACCTAGGAAGTAGGCAGAACTGATGCTTCCGTTTTGCTGATGAGGGACACTGGCAAGAGAAAGGGTAAGGAGACTGCCTGAGACCCCACGGCAGCAGAGAACAAAGCCTGCATTCAAACTATTCACCCCTCACACTCCACCCTTTCTGCTGCCAAAAGAACTTCCCAGAGAGTCGGACGGCCTTGGTGCAGAAGTGCAAGAGGGTGCACTGAATCAGTGGAGTTACACATTCTCACACGCCTTTGGGCTTACACCCGCTGTGTGGTTAAAGAAAATGAAAAGGAAGTACGATGTTCGAGTAGCGCAGTCTCACGGTCCACAGATGTTAGTCAGCCCCCCATCTGCAGCCGAGGACCTCGTGTAGTGCTGAGGAAGAACCCACATCTGTACTTTGTAAGCTGGACGCCCAGCTTTTGTGTTAACTCTAGAGGAAGTACTGCTAAGGCTAGACTCACTTACACAAAACCACATATAATGAGTGACTTTTGCGTATGTTCAATTTTTTAGAGCATTTTGAGAACACTCTTCATCTAACTTGAGAACCTAATTCTTTTAAGTTGTGACTTCCCTGTTCACATTTATCTGAACCCACATTAAGTACATGTCAGAGCGAGTCCTTCCCTCCTTTCCTTGAGCCTTCCCAGGTAGGAACCTAGTGCCTCTCATGCCCTCTTGGCAGGAACCGCATCAGTGAACTACCTTTCTGTCTCCATTCATCTCATTTTAGAAGCCCAAACCCGGACTTACATTGTAGGTGATAACCCGTATGCGTAACATTGTAAAGGCTCTGCTGGGTAGTGCTCTGCGATGTTCCTGTCACAGCAGGGTGCAGCCACATGACAGCCTGGTACCAGTTTTAACGAGTGCGTGGTTGGGTCTCTTGTCCCTAAAGGAAGATGCTGGAGACCTGTGGGGACGCTGAGAATCAGCTGGCTCTTGAGCTCTCACAGCACGAAGTTTTTGTCGAGAAGGAGATTGTGGACCCTCTCTACAGCATAGCAGAGGTGGGTGCTCGTGCTGCCTGGCCCGGCAGGGACCAGGTGCTAAATGCTTAGTGTGGGCCTTTGAGAAGTAAGGGAAGTCAGCGTCTAAAAGAAAACCTTATAAATAGGAAGCTGCTCTTGGAAGAGTTGAGCTAAAATCCCCAGGTCCATCTGTGTGGTTTATTTTTCCTCCTTCCTTCCAGGTGGACATTCCCAACATCCAAAAGCAGAGGAAGCAGCTGGCTAGGTTGGTGCTGGACTGGGATTCAGTCAGAGCGAGGTAAGGTTACATGCTGTGGAAGTTGTGGTAAATGCAGCAGAGTTCTGTGCTGTGATCAGCACACAGGCCTCACAAAGGCGGACACCGTCACTAAGCAGATCACAGCCCGGGCACACCTCCTTTAAGCCTGTTTCCTCGTAGCACAGCAGTGCGGATGTTGTTAGAACATCCTGAACTAAGTGAGCCACCAAAGAAAGGAAGCAGAAAAAAGCACTAAGAAAACTAGATAAATGTATTAATAGGAGAGCAGTTGGAGGCTGACAGTTCTAAGGCTGGAGTTGAGGGATAATGGATCTAGGATCCTAACAGCTTATAAGAACCTCACCAAGTCCCCCACGGTCAAGAAATGGAAGGTCTCACAGAATCCTGGAGAGCCAGGGCCGCAAGCTGTTGACGCAGTTGTGAACTGCGGGGGTGGAGCCTGCATGATTTACACTCTTTATTCTGTAGTGTGTGGGAGCAGAAACAGAAGAACCTACAGCCCAGAACTTTCTCTTAGTATGTCACAGTGGCCAGCAAACCCCTATAAAGGGCCAGGTAGGGAATATGCTTAACTTGTACCCCAGATTTGCTCGTTGTAACGGGCACCGCTCTCCTATCACAGCACAAAGCAGCTGTGGGTCAGTGGTGAGCACTTGCAGAGAACCCTGGACTCCATTCCCAGCACTGCAGAAATAAGCGAGTTTATAAAACAAGAGCACCATGGGCAGTGAAACCCTAGACGCAAACCCAGTCCTGGTCACTCTGCTGGCCCTGCAGGAGTGAGAGGATCTCTGTAGGCAGAGCCCATCCTGGGAGAGCAGCTCCTGCCCTGGAGTCCATGGCTTTTGGCTGCTGCTGCTGCAGTTCTTTCATATCTCAGACACCACCAAGGCATCAGCACTCACTTAGCGGGTGTGGATGAGAAAGAAAAAAATGTCAGTTCCTTAGGTGTATCAACCAGTGGTTCAGTGTGTCTGCTCTAAGGAATGATAAAAGGTACAGTTGTCTAGTTGGAGCGTCACTTACCACATCCGGGTGTGGCACTCATTTGTTCCCCCGCCATTCCCTCTCCATTTCCTGCTCTTTATTTTCAGCAGTTATTTCTGGCTTCCTACTTAGTGCAGAGGTCCCTGCTGCCACCTGGAAAGGCCGGGGTGGGGCTGGTGGAAGCACCCTCTGCCTCTGTGGAGAGAGCGGTTTGACAGACAGGCTGGGACCCACACATGCCCATGATTTACAGGAGGCGGGACTAGTCCTGCTCTGTCCTTGTCATGTATACATAAGTGTCTAGAACCCTGCATGACAGCCAGACCACGGAATATGCCCCACTACATGCATTTTTGCTCAGGAGAAAGAATGTCTTCTGGTTAACTGGTGAGGTTGTGTGTGTCCCTCGTTGTGCTTGTCTAAGTAAAATATAGATGTTTATCTGTCAGGGCATCAACATCTCAAACACGTGTGCCCGAGGATATCCAATACTGAATCTTAGCTTACACCCATAGTCATACTCGCTTAGTAACTGAATCAAGTATTGGAGACACTGCAGTGGGTGTGTTCCTTATTTGCTTTCACTTGTCCTGTGGCTCTGCTCTCCTTGAAGGAAGATGCCGTCTAATGCAGTGAGTACCTGTGGTCCGCGTACTGCAAACGACTGTGCCTATCCCTATCCCTCGGTTTTGCTTTTGTTGTTTTGAGGCAGGGTCTCACGTATGTCTCTGGCTGTCGTGGAACTCACTATGTAAATCAGGCTAGCCTAAAACTCACAGAGATCTACCCACCTCTGTCTCCTGAGTGCCGGGATTGAAGGTGCGTGCCGCCATGCACAGCTGCTTGTCCCCTCCTGTACTCTCTGTCCCAGTTCTGCAAGGTCAGCAGTGTTTCCCAGCGTCACCTAACAGGTGAGACTAGGCAGAGCTTAGACCTCAAGTCACACAGCTTCATGAGCTGGAACTGCCCTTGAGACAGCAGCACACTTCAAGTTCTGTGCTCTTCTCAAACTCTGCACTGGCTGTTCCGCTTCTGGGGACTTAGGAAGCTTTCTGCACCATAGTGGGGACTGGGAGGCAGGTAACTATGGCATGTGCGGGCCAGGGCAGCAGACTGGGGAGCTTAGTAAGTTGCTAGAGTGGGTTGTCATGCAGTGTCTGCATAGCACCTATGTTTAAACTTTTAGTGAGACCAGACATGTCTGTATTCAAACAGGGTTAAAGCATATTTGAAAACCAAAAATAATGCTACGGATCCATTATTCTCATCTGCCCCTCTGCTATTACTATGAGTTTCTGAAATGCTTTCATAGCTACAGGCTAAAATTCTAGCTTTCACTGCTAAAAGCAATCACAGGGCTCAAATGGTAGAAAGGTATATCCTAAGACGTCCTCAAGAGAAGGCACTTCTTCTTGGGATATAGGGAACATTCTAGATCAAACCAGGAGGAGGGTGCTTCATGGCAAGGATTCCATTATTGGGCCCTGTAGAAAAGAGGTTCCATAGATTGTGTTCCAGCAGTAATGCTTGTGTGACACACGATCTGCCTGGCTGTGCCACCCCCAGCACTATCGGAGTCCTGCCCTGTGGAGAAGCTTTTGCCTGCTTCTATTCTAGAGGTTAAACATTAGCAGAAGGCTTCCTGGGGCTCAGCTCCCATCCAGGGAGTCAGGCTGCAAGAAGAGTCTCTCTCTTTAGTCCTGTCTCCTGGTTGAGTTTGCACAGCTCCTTCTCAGTCTGTCTCTTCCCTTGTTTTGCAGGTGGAACCAAGCCCACAAGTCTTCAGGAACCAACTTTCAGGGGCTTCCATCTAAAATAGATACCCTAAAGGAAGAGATGGATGAAGCTGGGAATAAAGTCGAACAGTGCAAGGTATGGGAATCCCTTGCCAGGGGAGACCTTAGCCACCTGCTGTTTTCTTTATAATGGGTAAAAAGTCATGTTGTAAATTCTTCAGTGTTTTACCTACTTCATAACAGAATTCTGTGAATTATATTGAAGTGTAGTTTCTATTTTTTTTAATACTGTACATTATTTTATGATTTTTTAAAAAACCCACAGTTTCAAAAATCCAAATGGGGTCTAGAGAAATGGCTCAGTGGTTAAAGAGTGCGTAGTGCTCTCACAGAGGACCCAGGTTCAGTTCCTAGCATCCACATGGGGTGGCTCACAGCCACCTGACCTGGAGCGCTAGGGAGTCCAGCGCCCTCTTCTGGCCTCCGCAGACACCTGTACTCAAATGCTCATCTCCATACATGACATATTCATAATCAGACACCTAATATAACTAAAATAAATCTTAAACATGCAAGTGGGATGTTTAAAGATAATTTGACTGGGCTTACTTTAAATAACCATTTAAAAGAGAGGAAAGAAAATAAATACAATAGAAAGTTACAATTAATATGACATAATAGTCAGTATAAAGACAGAGCAGTATAGTAGTATAGGTTTTCTAATATAGATATGACATCTATTTATAGTAAATTGGTCATATTAGCTTTAGTAAGGGAAGGGTTTTGTTGTCTTTGTTGGTTTGGTTTGGTTTGGTTTTTGAGACAGGGTTTTACTGTATAGCCCTGGCTGTCCTAGAACTCACTGGGATCTCTGGCTGGCCTTCAAACTCACAGAAATCTGTGCCTACCTATTAATCTCAAATGCTAGTATTAAAGGTGTGCATCACCGTGCCAGACAGGAAGGACTTTTTAAAAAAATTTCTACAACGCTTGGTTTATAAATTCCACACTGATTATATGATTAAGTGATATTATTCTCTAACCTTATAGAAACGGTGAAGAAGTCTGTGGTGAATCTTGGAGTCTTCATTTTTTATTTTTTGCTTTTTTCCTGCTGTTCCTTGTTGTTTGCAAAAGTGGTCTTTCCTCTTAGATTGTGTTGGGACTCTTATATTTTGATTTGTTCAGGCCTTGTTACCCCTTGCTTAAGATAGCAATTACTGACCTCTAAACTGTTGTTAAATGTGGAATATAGTAGGTAAAAGTGAAAACATACCTCACGGAGTTGCATCATAGTTTTGTGTTTATATCATGTATAGGCAGCAGGGTGCTGGCCTGGAACACGCAGAGCTCTGGGACCACTCCCGGAACCATTTGAGGACCTGAAGTTCAAGGTCATCCTTGGCTGCAAGCTTGAGACAAGTGTTGACTGCATGAACAAACCAAAAAAAAAAAAAAGGAAAAAATCATATTCAAATGACACTAGCCATGTGATATGCGTAGAGTAGCATATGTCCACCAGCTCAGCCAGTGGGGACAGGGAGCTGGGGTGGATGTCTCCCGTGCATGGCTCTTTCCTAGACTAGCCCAGGCCACATACACCAATCAGTTCTTTCCCCTTTGGTGAAATATAATTCCTTAGAAACAATATCCTTAAGCAGGTCAGGCATGGTAGCTCATGCCTTTAATCCTAGCACTCTAGAGGCCGAGGCAGGTGGATCTCTGTGAGTTTGAGGCCAGCCTGATCTACATAGTGAGTTCCAGGACAGCTGAGCTACATGGTGAGATCCTGCCTCAAACAAAAGAAAAGAAAAAGGGAGGGAGGAAGGAAGGAAGGAAGGAAATAAGAAAGGAAATAAGGAAATACTATTGTTATGCATAATGGGTCTGTAGTTTCCCCTACCTCACCAAACTCTGTGCTTAACAATTTTCTGACCCTTGAGCCTATATAACTGCCACATTCCAACGTGTTGGGTAGCACAAGTTGTCCCCAGCTTTAGTTTGTGCTTAATATTTGAATGTTTTATTATTTTTCTTTTCCCTTTTTTTTGTTAGGAGCAAGATGAGAGCTTAAGAAATCTACTTCCTTGCTTTCTCCTTTATTCTAAAGGGGTATTTGTTGCTCCTAATATGCATTTCCAAATAAGAGAGCCCTTATATTCCCTTGTGCACTTTGGTGGGAAAAATAGGAGATACTGCATTAAAATGCTTACTCACGCTAATAGATATGTAAACATTAGAAGTGTATATTCAAATGCTGAATCTGTTCTTTAAATTTGTGTCCTGATGGTACAAGTCTGTAATCACAGCTACTGGAGAGACTACAGCAAAGATTACAAGTTCAGGGCCAGCCTGGACTACAGAAAATACTTAGGGCCAGTCTAGGACTTTTTGTGACACTTTGAAAATAAAAAGTAGAAAGTAGGGTAAGTGGTAGAAGTCTTACCTAGAATGTACAATCCTGTACTGCAAGATAATAAAAACGGCAATTTTACATAAGTGATTAATTCACATTAGTTCACATATAAAGAAGTACACATATAAAGAAGTGTAGTACAGAGTGAAGTCTTCTATGTTTCTCTCTCTTTTCCCAGCATCTACTGCTGCTAATAAAAAACTGGTGTTTCTAGTATCTTGGGTTTTTTCCATATACATTTCAATATTTATATGACAATAGAAAAAAGACCTTTCCCCCCCTTTTTTTTTTTTGATTGTGGTTTTGGTGGGGTTTTTTCTTTTTTGTTTAGATTTTATTTTATTTTATTTGACATATACACTTATGTTATTACATATAAATAAAAAACTACATACAGCAAGAAGAACCACAAAACAATCAGGAATTTTATGAACTTTACATTCAAGGTTTTTTGGCTAATTGTTTTCCCCTCCTTTTTGTTTCCCAGAGACCAAATGGTAATAAATGCCAAGCCATGCTCAATATTTTGGCTTTCAAAAAGGCGTGCCAGCATATATCTTGATATCTTTTCTTTTCCTACTGTAGTGATAAGGGCTTATTCTGGCTAATGCACCACGGTGTGGTCTATCATGGCATTGAAGTCAAGATGGCAGGATTTTGAAGCCGCTAATCCCAACACATCCTCAATTAGGACGCAGAAAACGGTGAATGCCATTGCCTAGCTGATCTTTCTTATGTTGTCCATGACCCAACCCAGGGCATGCTGCCTCCCACCTCAACCTAGTTAACAGATCCTTCTCAGGCATTGTACAGGGTGGGTGGGTGGGTTGGTGGTGCTTGGACGCCTGTCTCTTACAGCGTTCCACATCCTGTCATGCCGGCAATTAACACTAACCCTTACATCGGATATCCTGTTCCTTTTTGGTGTGTATGTGTGAGGTGAAAGGACACCCTTGGGTGTTGGTTGGTCTTTGCCTTGCCTTTTGTCTGAGGCAGGTTCTTTTGTTTACCACTGTGTACCCAAAGCTAGTTGGCCCACGAGCTTCCAGAGATTCCCCTGCCTGAGGCACCATCTTGCTGTAGGAGTGCTGGAGTTAAAGATGCATACACAGCACCCAGCTGTACTCGGGTCCTCATATTTGTGCGGCCAGCGCTCTATCCACTGTGCCATCTCACTGTAGAAAGTTCTTTCTGTGTTTCCGCGTACAGTTGTGATTCAGTCACTAGGCATTGCACCTGCGGCTGCTTTCAGCCCTTTCGTTTGATCTTAGAAATCCCAGAGGCTGCTGTCAGGTACCAGTTTCTTTCACTGATGTTAATGGCGCATCTTCTCCCCAGGATCAACTCGCAGCAGACATGTACAATTTCATGGCCAAAGAAGGGGAGTACGGCAAGTTCTTTGTGACGGTAAGTGCCTTCTCGTGACCGAATATTAACATGTCATAAAAATTGAATCATTTTTTTAAAAAAAATTGAATCATTTAAGCTTTTTTGAAAGAGTTCATTTTCAGTTTTGCTCAACCATTGTGTCTGTGTCCATCCAATGCTAACGTTCTTTTTGTTTTTGAATGTGGGTCTGTTCTCAGTTATTAGAAGCCCAAGCAGATTACCATAGAAAAGCATTAGCAGTCTTAGAAAAGGCCCTTCCCGAAATGCGCGCCCATCAAGGTAATGTAACCTGCGTGTCCGCTGACGCCCCCTCTCGCGCTGTCCCCTCTGCCTCTCTTCTCTTCGCCCTGGCTCCTTTGCATGCCTTTCCTTGGGACAAAGCCTCTCCGCCTAGCATGTCCCAGCACAATTTCATCTTTCTTGCTATATTCTCTAATTTCTTCCAAACCCAAATTAACACACTAACAGAGCGTTGCACTTCCAACACCTTCCATTCAAGAGAAAATGGCCTCTCTACTTCTTCCATGGGTTTGAAAACCTCTGCCTTCTAATTATTTTTTCCAGTCAGTTTTTGTTCCCTAGGGAGCATCTATCTGTTCTAGAGAGAGTACTCCAGATTTAGCAAGGGACCACTTGACAAGCCAGCCCTTGATGCCACATCCATCATGGTGATCAGATTGTGAGGCCAAAGCGGCCTCTCTCCAGCCTTCTGTGTTGGGCCTGCTCTTAGCTCTCACACTTTCTGTGCTCCGCGGAAGCGCACAGCCCTTTTGTCCACCAGTGTGTTGACGCTCCCCTGGTGTTTAGTTTTAAGCTGGATATTAAAGCCTCTGCCAACCCTACTTCTTGCTATTACTCTTTTCTGTTTTACCATCAGAACAGTTATCAGCAGACATGGGCTGAAGTTGCTGAGGCAGAAATTATCTGTCATCTTTGGGTTATACTGCATTTATCCCTTGGCATCCATGAGGGGGTTGGCTCTACAGAACAAGCCCCACACTCCTGAGGCCCTTACACAAAGTAGCATGGTGTTTGCAAACACCCTCCACACACACCCCATATATTTTAATATCTGGATGACTTACAATGTCTACTATAATAACTCAAGTGCTACATAAAAATAGTTATTATCCTGTATTGTTTGGGAAATAATAAGAAAATAAAGGTCTCTACATATTCAGTACAAGTCAGCCATTTCCAGTTTCTTTTTCTTTCTTTTCTTCCCCTCTTTCCCTTGCAGTACTGAGTGGAATGCAAGGTTTCATACATACGAGGCAAACGCTCTGTGCCCACAGCCTTTCCGAGTACTGTTGGTCTGCATTTGTTGCCTCTGTTTCCTACAGTTACAGAGAGGAGACTGTAGATTTTTTGGTCCGTAATGCTGACTTTCAGAGCTTACATTCCCTGCAAGAGGATCTGGCCAGGTGCTGAGTGTAGCAAGCGTGTGACTGGGCAAGGTGGGCAGATGTGCTCACAAGTGTGTGGGTAGCTGGTCCCCTAGAGAACACCGTGTCTCCCCGTAAGTTTCAGGAAGCCCTGCAGAGTGCCTGGATGCTTCGCACTGTAGAGTTAGAGCTCCCTGGGTCTGACTAAGCACGCAGGGCCTTGAGCAGTCACGGGTGCAGGGCGGTATGTCTCATTACTTGGCCATTCTTTGTGGGCAGGCTGCCCCTGTTTCCTAAATCACCCAGTTTCTGGTTCCTGGATGGGATACTGAGTCTCGCAGCAAGCGCTCATCTTTCCAAGGGGCAGACGATTGCTGTCCAGTGTAGAGCATGGAGAGCATGTGTTTGTACAAGATGGAGGCGTCATTCTAGTCTTTGAATGGTGAGAGCTCTGTTGGGAAATGTTGAATATTAACATAAGCAGGAAGATCATATTTCTCAGTCATCCCCATTCTGGCTTCTTCCTCAGACACCTAAACAGAAAGTCATGGGAGCAGAGAGGAGCGTAGGATGGCAGAGGAGAAGCCGGAGTGTCAGGACCGTAGCTATGAAGGAGGCGTGCTCTGTCTTCCTCAGGTCGCTTCCTCTCTGGCTGCAATCTGACCCCCTCACCTCCATCCACCTGTCTTTGTATCTATCTTTCTTTTAGCCCTGTCTTTTCTTCAGTAGCCTTCTCTCAGAAAAATTCAGCGTATCACAGAGGAAAATGTCATGTGATGGGATCCTCCTGTCCCCCCTGTCTGGGGGATTCCAATATCCTCCTTTGGTCAGCTAGTTTTTATTCAGGCTCCTTCTGTCTTGAGCTCAACGCCCATTTGATTTTGGCTTCCTCCATTTTCTGTGCGATTCTGAATGAATGTTCACCTTGCTGTCTCCCTGCTTATCCTTAACCCTTGTAGTTTGGCTTCTGTGCCCACTCAACTATTAAAGGAAATTAAAATTTCCCAACAAGCAGGGTCTTACTTCTCCAAATCTTGCTATTAGACACAGCCCGGGTCAACACTATTGGCTGACACCTTCTTCCCTCATTGGTGGGATCCCACACGTCTTTGATTCTGGTCCCAGCCAGCAGCCAGCCTTTCCTGAGGTCCGTTCTCACACCTCTCCTGCTCTCCCTCCCTCATTCCCTCATCCCTGTTCTCTAGAAATTCTTCATCTTTTTTGTTAAAGATTTATTATATATACAGTGTTCTACCTGCATGTACACCTGCAGGCCAGAAGAGGACATTAGATGCCTTTATAGATGGTTGTGAGCCACCATGTGGTTGCTAAGAATTGAACTCAGGACCTCTAGAAGAGCAGCCAGTGCTGTTAACCTCTGAGCCATCTCTCCGAAATCCTTCATCTTGATGCCCCATACACACACACACACACACACACACACACACACACACACAGTACCATAGCACAAGCATCAGTTAGTTGCCCAGGATCTGCGCTCCTTGCATCGACAGACCCCACACAGCACCCAAGATCTGCTCCAGCTGTCTTTCCGTCCTTGTCTGCCACTACTGCCTCTCTTCACACTTTAGCTGTGAAGCCTGGGAGCTGTCACTCTGTCCTCTTGCATACCTGTGGCTGGGTTCCAGGTAGGTGGCACTGAGCTCCACCTCCTTCTGTCCCACCAGCCCCTGCTGCACTCTCACTTCTGTGTCTCAGTGCTATTCCCAGCCAGCTCCCTCACATATGCTTGTCTGCTTCTTAATGCCTAGGAGTCTCTGCCTCCCTCAGTCCCCTGGAGGAGCCTTCTTGTCTCTGAATTGCTGTCACATTGATGGTCTACACCAGAAGTCGCAAACAGCCATAGCTCATTCAAGTTAATTTTAAAAATGAGTTGCCACCCTTGAAAAGCCAGACACTTTTTAACAGTCCCTACCTCTGGCTTCTCTCAGACATTTCAAAGATCTCAAGAGAGCATCCTTTCCCCTGTGGAGACCTCCGTCCAGCTCTCAGAGTGGCTGCAGCCACAGGCTCTCCAACCTGGCCCACAGACCTGTCCGACCTCTCACCTCCAGCAACTGTTTGCGACCCTTGTCTATATCATTGATGGCCACATCTTAGCACTGTGTCCTGTCTCTTAATGGCTGTTACGTGTGTGTGTGTGTGTTGTGTCCTTCACAATCCACTTGCTCTTACTCTGAAAGTGGGGAGTCCTTAAGAGTTTTGTGTGAAAAAAAAAAAAAGAGTTTTGTGTGCCTGCTGCAGTACTTGACACGTAGTAGGCCTGTTGTTTGAAGGCCAGCTCTTGAACTGGAATTTGCCTTTGAATTGGGTCTAGGCCACAAGTCCTCATTTTTTCCTTCTGCTGTTATCCATCCAAAGTGGGTGCTAAGCCATACTCTGCTTGGTGTTTACCAGGACATTCCAGGGGAGGACTGGAGTATGGCCATCACTCAGTGTTACGGGGTCTCAGTTCTTGTCCTCTCGGAGGCAAGTGGAGAGACACAAAAAGCTTAAGTAGAGGCTTATTTAGCAGGACAAGCACTCCAAAGAGAAGTTGCAGTGGGCTGCCCCAAAGGCTGGAGGCAGCGCAGTAGACCCTGTGTCATTGGTTTTAAAGTGTTCATAAATGTTTATGAGGTAGGTACCTATTTATGAGGAAAGATGGGCCTTTTCTCATCCCACATTAGGGTGGACTGGATCTCCCTCTGGACAAGTCCACAGCAGGCCGAGATTCAGACCCTCCATTGGAGCCTGTGTGCAGGGAAATGTCCCAGCCTCCTATTGAGCAGTAATGACCCATGTGCAGCCTCAAGGATGTCTCACCACAGGGCATTCTGACTGGCAGGAGACACAACCACCAAAATGCTGCTGTAGTTTTCTTGGTCGCTCACACCTACCTCCTTTTGAGATTGTTCAGGGTCCACGGCTGAACTCATGGGTTTCAAGACATTTCACTATTTTAAAATTTGAGTTTGTTTCAGTGTGAGGGCTGTGACCATGATTTTACAAATAGACCGTACAAACAGGAAACAGGACTTGGGTAGGGTGTTGGACTCCTTCCTCCCAACTTATGTCTATCTTCTGTTTGACATCAACATCTCAGGGTTGGACATGTCGTAGAGATGATTACAGGTGCAAAATTCAGGTGCCTCTCTATCCGCTAAGAGAATGGACACTTGGCCATTTTGAGCTTGGTCAACCACCGTTGTTTTAGGTAAAAGGGACAGAGCAGTCTAGGTAGGATCTAGCCTTCAAGAGAATTGTCACAGACCTCTGTTTTGTGGGACAGGACAGGTCTTCTGGACACTTTTCCTGTTAGGAAGTTAGAAAGTTGGGCCCAGGGCCAAAGATGAGGAAGTGAGAGTGGCAGGTACCATGGTCTGTGTTTCTGTCTGTTGACTTCTGACCCCACCCCTTTCTCTCATGTTTCCTCACGTCCTCTTGCTGTCGTTTTAAACTTGTCATTATTTTTTAGGCTGGTGGATCTGTGGCATTTTGGTTTTCTCCCTCTCTCTCTGTATGGGTGTAAGGCACCCCATCCCACACAGGGAGGGAAGTGTCACTGGAAAGCCCTGTCTAGATCCAGTTCTCCAATGGCAGGGCGGTGGCAGGGGTGGCACCACTCTGCCTTAGCTGGGCAGGGTCATGTGCTGGCTCCTTCTTTGGTTTCTGTCTACTTCTCCGGCACCTGCAGACCTCCACAGTGTCCACCAGCCAGACTAGCCAAGCACCTCACACTTTCATCTCTGTTCTGAACTCTTCTGGCTGCTTTATTTTACACACTTCTACTGAGCCGCCTCAGATCTGTGGTGTGTGAAACAGGGACTGGAACCCCAAAATCATAAAACACTGTTGCCTCCATCAGCACAGCCTTTGGCCTAAGTTGGAACCGCATACACTGCTGCTTTTTCCACTCAGGGTTTTTTAAGCTGATTATAGACTGGTGGACAGCATTGCTCATCACAGCGTGACACCTGCTTTGTGTTCACCTTGACCTTCTTTGCCTTGGGTAACAAGGATGGCAGCCCTGTTTGGGATGCCAAGGACTGTCCTGCTTTCATGTGATGGGGTCTTTCTTGTCCTCTGTTTCTTTTCAGCAAAGACAGTGCTCAGATGTGGCCAGCATCTCAATGCAAGGCCTCTGGCTCCACATGTGTTGATAGCATGTAGTGCAGATCCAAGGCCACCGTCAGTATCTCCCCTGGGCAAGTCGTGCCAGGTGGCATGCTCAGACCTCTGTCCCCATTGATTCATTCTCCTGACTGACACATGACAAAAGCTTACCAGATGTCTGGGTGTTTCTCCTCTCCTTGAGCCTCAGCCAGTCTGCTAGTGAGTCCTTTGGTGCTGTGCAAAGAAAATGTCCAGGGAGTCACGAGGCGGCCACAGGTCTTACCAACTGTTCATGCTCTAGATAAGTGGGCAGAGAAGCCAGCCTTCGGAACCCCCCTGGAGGAGCACCTGAAGAGGAGTGGGCGTGAGATCGCTCTGCCCATTGAAGCGTGCGTCATGTTATTGTTGGAGACTGGCATGAAGGAGGAGGTAAGGGGCACAGCTCCTCTGTCCACACCACCACCCTCACACACTTTTATTTAACAGCCACTATGGAGGCATGGACCGGTGGCTTTGTCCCCAAGACCCACATTTTCCCATGAGTCTATGGACCTTTATTCAATAAATAAAGTGGGGCCTCACAAGACAGTGTGCACGTATCCTGCCTGCGGTGTACTCTGACCTCTCACCGTCCTGTTTCATTCCTTTCAAGCTCTGTTTATGATTTGGGACAATGCTCTGGTGGCCAAGAGCATCCACAACCTCTTGTTCATGACAGTTCTGCATTGTGTGCTGTGCAGTGGTTTTAGTGGGTATATTTATGTATTGTATTTTATAAGCCCCATACCAAAAACACCTGCGTGACCCAAGCAGGGCAGCTCTTCCTCCTTGCATAGAGGTAAGCATGCACGGAGTTCGTGCCAGGGCAGAGCTAGATTCAGATGCAGGTCTTTGCCCCTTAAAGAATCTCTTGTTAAGGTCTCATGCATAGAGAAGAGCGGAGGCTCTGCGGGTGAACAACACAGCTGGTTTCCAGGATAAGACATAGGCACTAATCAAGAACACCCTGAAAACTCCCGTGTTGGCTTCAGGTGCCTAACCTCACCCTTTACAGGCCCCACCCCCGTGCTTCTCAGTTGGGCCTGCTTTTGCTTTCCAGGAGAGCAGCAGCACTTTTGATAGTCACTGACACCTACCACCACGGCCTCCTCGTTCCAGTGAAGACTCACTGGGTGTATCAAGTGTTGAGGAGCCTGCTGACTTACTGCTTACGCCTGGGTCTCCTAAATGCTGGCCCACTGCCCTTTATACACCTGCCTCTCTTGGTTGGGGCTCTCTGTGTTCACATTTAGGTCAGTGAAAGTGACACACAATCTGGTCTGCTTTCCCTGAGATGTCAGGTTTTGGTTTTTGTTTTTCTAGTAACTGTATGAAATATGTAGTAGTCAGTAGTCAGTGCTGTGAAATAAAAAAGCTTTCCCATAGGTGAGGACTAGCATGAGAAAGTTCTGCGCTCTGCCTATCACCGTGCACTGGGCACACAGTGCTCTTCATTCTTTGGAATGGTGTGAGTTGAGCACTGTGGCTCTCACAAGCAAGCTGACGCTCCCCAGGGTGAGACTCTGCTCTGACTGGATGCTCTTGGCTTGTTATTGCCTTTAGGGCCTTTTTCGGATTGGGGCTGGGGCCTCCAAGTTAAAGAAGTTGAAAGCTGCTCTAGACTGTTCCACATCCCACCTGGATGAATTCTACTCAGACCCCCATGCTGTGGCAGGTGAGCTCCAAGCACTGTCTGCAAACCTAGCTGTCCTCAGCAGCAAACAGGTCCTAGCTCAGATCACCAGCTGAAAGAAATCTTTCTGTCACACTCATGACCTACGTGTGCCTGGAGAAATTATATATACTAATAGAATTACCTTAAAGCTAATTTCATTTTCCATTGCTCTCTCGGTGTGTTCTTGCAAGGCCCTGAATTTCACTCTCTTAAATGCTACTGCCAAATGATTTGTTATGTGCAGCATCTAAGACTATACGTGAGAACCTTTCCTATGCAGATCAATGCAGCTTGTGGCCGCACTGCATAGTCTGTGTGTTCATGGTTTCAGGTGCTCTGAAGTCCTATTTGCGGGAATTGCCTGAGCCCTTAATGACTTTCAGTCTGTATGAAGAGTGGACACAAGTTGCAAGGTAAGTTTAAAGTACTCAGAGTTTTAAAAGGTCAAAGCAACGGTGTAATACTGTGCCCCATTTGTAAGCCATTGTCCTCTTAGGAATCGTCATAGGACACTGAAACAGCGTGTGTACTTACGTCCCTTTCTGCCTGCATCCAGAGCGAACATGCTCAGTGTGTTAGCATAGAAAGCGCATGGATTATGCTTTTGTTTGAACTGATGTGGCTTCACCCACATAAATGAATTGGCTGGTCTCAAACCCCTCCATAGTAAAAACAGTTCTACATTTGGGGCATTCATTATAGGGTAAGTGTCTGTGCTGCTGCACACAGGCTCAGCTGTTCATCGATAGGATGGGAGGGAGCCTTACTTGCAGTAATAGTATTTTCCCAGTGTCCACTGTGTGCTACACAGTAAGCTAAGCTTACTCCCCCCACCACCACCACCCTTAACAAGCATGGAGCATCCAGAACACGTTCCTCTCACCTTTGTTGTACAGATAACAGGAACTAGGGCTTGAGAAGGAGCTTGGGCCAAGCAATTGTCAGAGCTGGCATCCAGATGGAGACCTGTCTGCCCAAAGGCTCCACCCATTGTCTGATCTTGTCCTCACTCCCCATCCCCAAATTTCAACCTGCCCAGACAGCATATTCAGATGCTCTCAGGTTCTTGGCCAGCCTGATGCCCTCCTTGCTACTTTTTCACTTTCCCTCTTAGTTGCCTCCACTCGTGCCCCTCCCCGTTAGCTCACCCTGTATCTTTCTTAGGAGCTTGTCATGGTTAGATAGAGCCCTTTGCAGGGATCAATGTGCTGCTTCTCAGGGCTCTGCAGTCACTGTGGACTGAGAGGCTTTCTCCCTGTCAGGCTTTGAGGTTTTAAGCTCAAGAACAATTTCTCAGTCTGTCCTGGGAGTGAGTTACATGAATCTGAGTCAGCATCAGTGGGGTTTCTTCTATTGGGTAGCCTCCTCACCTCAACTCTCCTCTAGATTCCTAGAGTCTTCCCTAAGGCCTCCATCCTGTTGGCACGGTGGCTGGCCTCTGGAGTGTGATCAGGTGACCCTCTGGGCTGCAGCTCATCAGCAGCCATGGCTACCTGCTGCACTTTCTAGAGGACAGAGTTGCTGCTCTGGGTTCTTTCCATCTCATGCTTATCGAAGTTTGTGCATCAAAGCTGTGTAGAACCAGAGATCTTATAACTGCTCCGCACAGGAATTAGCTCCAGCCTGGAGCCTGGAGCAGAGCTGACAACAAGAAAGACCTGAGGTCTGGCCTCCTGGGAGCTTGGCAGCTCATCTGTGAGTCGGCTGCCTTTACTCTAAGGAAAGTTAGGCTTTGTGGTGCTCCTAACTGATGTACACATTCCTGACAGAATTCAGTTGTGTCTGTCGTGCCAAGCTTGGGCACAGTGATTTCACTGGGCTCTGCCTCTAGCCTGGAAGTCATCCAGGAGAATCAACATCTGCCCCTGCTTTGCAAAGCCTGGTGAGATGGAGTACCTGTTCCCAGCCCAGTAATGTGGAACTGGGATCAAACCCCAGGCCTGTTTATTTCCCACATCAGTGCCATCTTCCAATTTTGAAAACAGACAAGCTTCACTGTTGATAAGAGCATGCATTAGCTTTCTGCTGTAAGAAATCCATGGCAGTTAGCTGTAAGGAGGGCGGACTCACTGGTTCCTGGAGTCAGAGGTTCAGTTCCTGTTGATTTAGGCTTGTGGCTGTGCCATGCATTATGGTGGTAGAAGTGAGTCTGCCTAATCCTGAGATGTAGAGAAGCAGGTAGGGACTGGGCTCCTCCAACTCGGCCCTGCCTCGGAGAGCATCTCCTGAGAGCACAGACTGAGGACCAAGCCTTTAGCGGGGGGGAGGGGCGGGGTTTGAGAGACATTTCAGATCTGAGCTATAATAGCACATTAGTACACGTGTTAATAACATGTTCTTTTATAAATTCTTGTGCATATTTCTTTCCTAGTGTGCAGGATCAAGACAAAAAACTTCAATATTTATGGACAACATGTCAGAAGTTGCCGCCACAAAATTTTGTTAACTTTAGGTATGTGTTTGAGTTTGCTTTTCTGCTGCTGTGATAAACAGCATGTGGGGAAGGGTTCACTTGGCCACAGCCTGCAGGCCGTTGCTAAGGAAAGCCATGGCAGGGACCTAGAGCAGGAGAGGCAGAGAATCAGGAAGACACTTATATTCAGGCTTGCTCCCAGCTTACTGCTTAGCTGTCTTACACATGCTGGGCAGCCCTGCAGAGATGGCACTATCTGCAGTCGGGTGGGCCTCCCACATCAATCATTAATCAGGAAAAGGCACTACAGACACCCCACAGTCCAACAGATGCGTTTTCTAAGTTGAGGGTCCCTCTTCCCAGATGTGTCAAGTTGACATCAAATTAGCCATCACAGTGTATATGATTCTATAAATGAGGCTTCGGTGACCCCGAGTGGGTTTGTTTCATCCAAGATGACCCTAACTCAAGCATGCTTGGCACACTCAGGAGGATTTGCAGAGTAATATGGAGCTGCTGGCATGGGATGGGTGTGCATGCACTGCTGTGCACTAGTATGTAGTTGATGGCGATGGGTAAGTGGTCTGATCGCTGACACTGCAGTTAGCAAAAACACTGCTGTGAAAAGCTGCGGTGGCTGTAGGTTGTATTTGGAGTCCAGGCTGTCCCGTATGTAAATCCAGTTAATCAGTAGTTACTATTTCTGTGCCCATTGATAGAAAATGGTGCCCAAATAAGTCACTGTACAGTGTGTTTCGTTATGTTACTAAATAATATGTTTCTAAGAAAACTTCCCACAGGACACACTTCTGGGACTTCTCTTTTTGGATTTCTATAGCTTGGAAGAGGTGTAGAGGAAAGGTAGCTCAGGGAATTGTCAGTTAACACCCAGCAAAGGATCCAGCACGGTGGCCCGGGGAGCAGAGGCCCTTGCTGCTGAGCCTTACAGGCTGAGCTGAGCTCCTGGGAGAGAACTGACTCCTACAACATGTGTGTCTCTGTCCTCTTCCTCTCCCCACTCCTCGTTCTCTCTAACACATGTAATAAATGTATATTTACATGTACATGTAATAAATGTATATTTACATGTACATGTAATAAATGTAAGTAAAATGTAAAAATAAACTCTTAAAATCAGACACTTTTTTAAAGAGATTCATTTTAAATCTACTTTCCAAGTGATTTGCTTGAAATGTTACTTGATTAGATGAACCCTGCCTGCTCAGGACAGCAGATAATAGAATCTGTCAGAGTGACGTGCTGGGAACTCCGTTACAGAACTTAGTGTGTTCCGATTTGGTCTTTTGGTTTGATTCTTTTCTCTAGCTTTTACTAATGCTTACTGAAAGTTTTTTAATAATGAAGGACAATCGAATGGTTCCAAGCTCAAAAGATACACATTAAGAAATCTCTTGTCTCAGCCACCTAGTTCTTCTGGGATGCAGTATCTGCAGTGTCTTCACTGCCTGTCTGCTCTGCAGGAGCCCCTCCCCCTCCTCCTCTCTTCCTCTCCCCCTCCTCCTCTCCCCCTCCTCCTCTCCCCCTCCTCCTCTCCCCCTCCTCCTCTCCCCCTCCATTTCCCTCTCCCTCCCCCTCCCTCTCTGTGCTGTACATGTATTTATACATATATTTTTTCTCTTACTGTTCACTTTTTAAAATATTTTTTTATTATTTGAGAATTTTATCTGTGTATGTAACACATTGTATCTACTCCCTTCACACGTCCATCTTCCCCTGAGCCCACTTTCTGTTCTCAGCCTGAATGATAGTGTATGTTGTATGTGCCATTCTCTCCTTTGCCTGCTTTGCTCCATATCTTTGTTTAATACATCTAGGAGAATTTTCAGTATCACTGCATGATTTTTGTGGTTGCGTACTACTTTACTGTAGACCAAGATAGACTGTAATTTACCTAACTAGTTTCTTGTTGATAGATAGCTTAGTTGTTCATAATGTTTCAATTTTATCCTACTTAACATGTAACAGCTTATGTCTATATAATAAATTAGATATTTTCATAATTAAAATGAGGATTTTTTTCAAATACAGTTTCCTTTTTATTTGTTTGTTTATTTAGGGTTTTGGTTTGGTTTTTTTGGGTTTGGTTTTGTTGTTTTTTTGTATTGTTTTTGAGACAGGGTTTCTCTGTGTAGCCTTTGCCTGTCCTGGAACTCACTCTGTAGACTAGGCTGGCCTTGAATTCACAGAGATCCACCTGCCTCTGCCTCCCTGAGTGCTGAGATTAAAGGCATATGCCAGTATCACTCCGCCTGTTTCCTTTTTTTAAAAAACTACCTTTTTCCGCTGGAGAGGCGGCTCAGTGGTTAAGAGCACTAGCTGTTCTTCCAGAGGTCCTGAGTTCAGTTCTCAGCAACCACCTGGTGGCTCACAACCATCTGTAATGGAATCTGATTTCCTCTTTTGATGTGCATGGAAACAGTACACTAGTTTTACATAAAATAGAGAAATAAATCTTTTTTTAAAACCCACCTTTTTTATTAAGCATATATTGAGTGCAATATTAATCACAGTGTAATTAATGTAGGGGTAAAGTAAATAGATTATAAAAGAAAAATAAATTAGAATAGGTAAGGTTAAGTCAGTGTGATGATGTTTTCTCCTTTCAAGGCTTCAGTAGTCTCTCTTGAATGCCGTGCATGAGAAGTGTGCGCAGCATTCCACGTGAGGTGGGTCCCAGTTCAGTAACAGCCTGTAGTTAGCACCTGAGCCACCTCTGCCAAGTACAAGGCAGGGCAAGGGCACTGCACAACACTTCAGAGCTGCTCCTGCCCTTCTGTTTTGTCTCCTAGGTACTTAATCAAGTTCCTTGCAAAGCTTGCCCAGACCAGTGACGTCAATAAAATGACTCCTAGCAACATTGCCATTGTGCTGGGCCCTAACCTGCTGTGGGCCAAACAGGAAGGGTAAGCGACTCTTGTTCACCTCATGCTTAAGTTTCTCCTTCCTGGCAGTTAGCGTGGGTAGCCGTGGAGTTTAGGAGACACCCAGACTGAGGTGACTTCAGGGTGCTCCGAAGCTGCTTCCCATCAGCTCATGTTTTGAGGACTGTGGACTAGGCAGTGTGCAGATGACACAGGAGCATAAGAGATGTCATCCTTCCCTAAGAAAGCCTCCGCTCCTGAGTCCTGAGCTGTCAGACACCATAGCAGCCCTGTATGGTGGGCGACGAGCTAGACACACACCTGTGAGCAGGTAGCCCGGGGACAGACCCATGTCCTGTGCCTTTAAGTGTCTATAGCTGTTCCTGGGAATGTAACTGACATAAAGCAAATTGACAGGAGAAAAACCTACAGGGTTTTGCATGTACACAGGAAAATGAAGGCAAAAGGAAACAGAGCCAAATGCTGCTATAACTGGGCGGTGCAGTAGTTTGTGAACATGTGGTGAGATGGACTTGGGCTGGACAGCTGAGTGTAGAGATGGCTAGGAGGATGAGGATTGGCCCAACCGTTTATTTGTTCAGATTGGCCCTGTCACGGGGAATAAGAATATTTATTTTCTCTGATATGGGGAAGGTGTCTTTCATTAGGCCTCTCTGGCATCTGCTGTTTTCACGTGCTTTTACATCAGAGTAGCCCTATGCCACAAGGGCACGCATGGGGTGTCATGTTCTGCCCCATCCATACTGACTGTGGGTGAGAGGGCGTGCCAGACCAAGGAGGCTGGCGAGTTCCCTCTTCTGAATGAATAGTTTCTTGCCTCTGGACCAGAGAAAGCCCCGTAGACAGGCGGAGCTTGGTATCTGCCCTTTGAGGACAGTGTACATGGTCCTGGGTCACAGGAAGATGCCTTGACAGACAGCGGTGCGCTGTGAAGGACCTCACATGTCCTGCTGACTCTTGGAACCTACTCTCCCCAGTCCGATGGGAATCACCAAGATTCCTAGTGTGGTAACATAAAATGACCCTCAGAGGCTCATGTTTTGAACATTTGTTTCCTATTTTGTGGGGCTGTAGAGCTATTGAGAAGTGGGGCCTGCTGGTGGAAGAAGGTCTTCAGGGGTTGCCTTTGAAGGAGATGGCTGACCCCTGGTTCACCTCCCTATGAACATCCTTCCCAACACAGTTCTGCTGCCATGAACAGTCCTTTCACCTCAGTATGATGGAAATGATGAGCCAAAGCAAATATCTGCTTCCTTAGGAGATTTTGTCGTAGCAGTGTGAACATAGCTAATACTGTCCGCAGCAGAATGACTTCACAGTGTTGCACTGTGGAAGCTTTTTCAGGCATTGAGCAGTGTGGGTCAATAGAAGAGGTAGTCACGAGGACCAGCTAAGGAGCAGGTGGTCATCTGAGGACTGTCCCTGTCCTCACACAGTATCTTCTGAAGGAAGTGCTGTTCATTCTCAGATCCATAACTGAGGATGCTGAGTTTGAAAAGAACCAGTCATTTCCACAGGGCTGCGTGGCAAGGCAGTGGTGGGGTGCAAGCACTGGCCACGAAGTCCATGTCCTTACCTGTCCACTGCCTCATTGCTGCTGGCCAGCTTTGCAAAGATACAATTTAAGCCAGTCATTCAATTGCTCATGTATGCACACTCTTGGTTCAGAACATAGTTGTAAGCAAAATTACAAATAAATAGGAAGACAGGCTAACCTCATAGGTCGTAAAGGAAATAACCCCTGAGCAGAGGCACCAGCAGAGAAAGCGATGCAAGTGTCTAAGTCTGGGGACAAGAAGAATCCTCAAAGGAGAACAAACAAACTTACTTCAAAGAGCAGTATGGCCTCTAACAGTAGTTGATATAGTGTTCTAATTCCCAGAAACTTGTCAGGAAGCACCGTGGCAAAAGCTAAGAAGGAGATACTGCAAAAATCTGCAGAATTCCTGAAAGAAAGCTTTGTGAATACTTAACAGGAATTGATAGACTAGGACACACTGGGTGTGAAGGCTAACCAGCATCCTCTCGTGAGGAAGGGAAGACGGGTAACTCGCCAGGCTCCTTGTGACTCAGACTTTTTAGATGCGACAGATACCTGAGAGAACAGCTTTAAAGTAGGACGGATTTATATGGACTCCTGGTCTCAGGTGACCATCTGACAAGGCAGACCCTCATAGCAGCAGGAGCATGTAGAAAAAAAAAAGTGTAGCCCACCTCATGCCGGCTAGAAAGAGAACCAGAAAGGAAAGGACTGTGGGTAAAATCCCTTTGAGAGATGTAAAGCAGCATATGTCCCTTTTCCCAGGGATCCAACAGTAAACTGAGGCATGATTCTGCAAAAGTTCACTGGGGAACCAATGGGCTTCTTTACAGTGCCTAGGTGGGGGTTGCTTATAGGGACATGGGCATTCCTCCCCCAACCATGTATACCTGGATAGCTTTCCCCGTAGTCACATAGATAGAGCTCCAACTCTAGTCTCTCTCAGCCTGTGTACACCCCATCTCCCACCCCCACCCCAGGCCACTTCAGGCAATTCCAGGTGGGTAGGAAGCTGCTGGGTACTCAGGTGAGTATCTCATGGCTCGCTCCACCCCCCTGCGCAGGGGTGTCCACTGTCATCACCCCAGCTAGGTTGGTCTTTTTCTGGGTGGGGGTTGGGGGACAGCTGAACTCACCAAGGTGAAGTTTACTTGGGTCAGAAGACAGTTATTTATGACAGGTATACCCCCCAGTTCCCAACTTCCTCCATGCCCCAGCTCCTAATAATGCCATCAAACTATGAATCCATTGATCGGGTCAGAAATTGGATCCACTACTTAGGAGCCAAGTCTTAGACACATGAGCCTTTTGGGGACACTTCATGTCTAAACCACAACAGCTTCATAACCTGAAAATCAGTTTAAGTCTGTTAAAAACCTAAAGCTTTTTGGGTGCATAGTAACCACCAGGCATGTTGCAAATTGCTTGCTGTGGTGGTGCCTGGCTCAAGTTTAAAAGTAATTATCTGGGGTTTTTCTTCTTGAGCCCTACTAGCAGACTTCTCAGCATCTGGACTGTCATCTTGGGGTGAGAGCATATATATGTATGTCAGTCTGACATGGAGGACACTGAAAACTCCATGTGCTTGGTGACATCATGGCCAGCAGTAGTTTGGGATGATCTTGGGTCTACCTGGTGTGCTGCTATTGGAGTGTGGGAATGCAAGTCCTATTCTAATCAACTTGAAACCCAGCTTTGACCAGTCTTTAACTCCTGGTGTCACTACTTTGGTACCTGTGTTTCGAGCACAAAGTTTGTTCCTACTGAGGGAAGATTGTTAATAGTCAGGTATTTTTCCTCTTGGGATATTACTGGAAAACTCCTAGGATAGAGCCTTGTGGGTTTAGTTTTTTTATCTATATGTAAATGTTTTATCCATTAGCAATCATTGCAATGCCCTGACAGCCTGCAGACATGTGAGGCTGCCAAGGTGGAGCATTGTAACCGTGTGAACTCCCTTGCAGAACGCTGGCTGAAATAGCAGCTGCCACATCCGTCCACGTGGTCGCCGTGATTGAACCCATCATCCAGCATGCAGACTGGTTCTTCCCTGGAGGTAAGCACGGTCGTGGGCTTACAGACTGCTGCAGCTATGTGTGATCACAGTCATGGCTTAGA
>OU015757.1:3810761-3830613 GCA_907169655.1 Acomys percivali | reverse complement strand
TGGTCACAGGCTTAGAGAACACTGGAGCTCTGTGTGATCATGGTCACAGGCTCAGAGAACACTGGAGCTCTGTGTGATCACAGTCACAGGCTTAGAGAACACTGGAGCTATGTGTGATCACAGTCACAGGCTTAGAGAACACTAGAGCTATGTGTGATCACAGTCACAGGCTGGAGCTATGTAACAGCAGTAGACCACATTTTTAAAAAGAAGAAAACGTGTCAATGATTATGTGATTGGTTTCACTTTCTCATACTTCACTTCAGATTTCATTCATGTATATTTATATTTTGATATAATGATAATTATATTATTTTCCACTTCCCTTATTTTCACTAAAGTAAATTTAGGTAGTATATATTGAGTGCCCACTACTTGCTAAGATTGCATACTGTTGTCTCTGAAGGACCATGGGTTCCCTGAGAAGGTAGCTATATAAACAGATAAGTTATAAAGTTATCATGTGGCAAGTTAGAACATTCGATGGAGAAAGGTTGACAAACTTGGGTGCGGGAAAAGGGAGCTAGGATCTGTTTTTCAGGAGTGATGCTGACTGCTCAGAGGCCCTTCACTTAGAACAGGGTTTTTTTCTTAGTTTGGATAGTTGTTTGGTTAATGCAAAGATAGAAAATAAAGTAGCCAAGGCTAGGGCTGGTTGGAGCTGGTTTGTGAAGTCCAGAGAATTTGGGTTTTATTCTGTAGCTGGTGAGTTTTCCAGTGTTTCTTGTGATCCTGGGATCCACAGAGGTTCCTGTGGCCTCCTCTTCGGGAGCTGGTTCTGTGTATGTTGAGTCTATGTGTATTGGCTCCACCCCTGCTTTTCTCAGTACAGCCACAGTGTAAGCTCCTGCTGCCAGGGCTGGGCTCAGTTCTGCCCTCCAGTCCTCGACAACCACTTGTTGCTGTGGCTTAGTGCAGGTGGGTGGGAGAGTGAAGATTGACGTGCTGCCTGTGATCTCCTTCAGGGAAGGGATTGGGGGGGCGCGGCGGGGAGGAAGGCAACAAGGGGAAACTGCTACAGGCAGTGAGCCTTCGATGGTACCTTTTATTTCTGTATTGTATCAAAGTACTGGTTTCCATCGCTTTTGAAACGATTCGGTAAGTTCTCCTTGCTCCTTGTCTCTCCCTAAATCCATGGATTTCATTAAGAGCAGTAGAGCCACGTGCTCAGCTGGCCCTCTCCTGGCTTGCCTCCCAGCGGGGAACTTGAGCTCTCTTGTAGGATACGGAGGCTCTCCTTCCACTGAGGTACTGGTGAGCTGCGCCGGGTGCCAGGTCTCACGTGTGTTCATCTCTCTTATGACAGAGATAGAATTCAATGTATCAGAAGCATTTGTGCCTCTTGCTACCCCGAATTCTAATCACTCGTCCCACACTGGAAATGACTCTGACTCGGGGACTCTGGAGAGGAAGCGACCGGCCAGCATGGCGGTGATGGAGGGGGACCTGGTGAAGAAGGAGAGGTATGTATGGAGCTGGTCACTCGCACAGAGGCAGGAGGTGTCACATGGCAGGACGTTTGACCCATGGGACTGGCTTACTGCCCTCCTCTATGTGACCCCAACTCGTAGCTGGTCTAGATAACTGAGGAGCCACACTGTCAGTGTCTACAGGCATTACCCTGACCACAGAGTAGTCAGGGGTATTGTCGTCTGTTAATTCTGAGCCTTGTGCATCAGGCTTTACTTGATGGCCTGTTATTTGCCCCACAGTGGAGTGGCATTGTACCTTACTAAATCCACCTAAATGTACTTGAATGTTAGGAAACACGAGAAAACAAACATAGTTAACATGTGCATTTGACTGAGGATCATGTGAGGACAACCACGTTTCCCAGTGAGCTGTGGAGAAACATTTTTGGCATTACCTGGCCTTGCTACATTTGTAGACTGCTGAAGCAGCCCCAGAATTTGACAGTTCTGGAGGGGAAAGTGTATGCTTTAAACTTAGAGGCACTTTGTGTCCATCCTGTTGTCTGTGACAAATTGCAATGAAGAGCATGTACGAATGATTCGTGCCTTCAGAAGGCAGTTAATTCCCTGTGTGAGGAAAATGCTAGCAACTTACATTAGCTCCAGATAAGAGCTGTGTGAGGCAATGCACTCTCTTCATATGCTCAACGGGGCTGCCAGGCTAAGTCTCACCGTGCAAAGAAAGCGTCACTCCCTGGCCCCTCACTCTGAAGTTCACCACATCCTTTGTAACTGAGTCCTGCTACCTGGGCCTCGCTCGGCACTCAGCATTGTTTCCTGGTGGCCCCAGTACAAGAGTTAGTCTCCTGAATGTAAGTTACAGCATGTGGTGATGCAGGTCTCACTGGCCCATGATACCGTTCTCAGCTGCCAACTCTGTGTGTTCTCCAGTAAACATTAGCTAATGGAATTCAGCATCTTAATTTTCCAAACTTAAAAAAAAAAAATTAGGTTTTGAAGTCCGTGCATTAATGGTCTTGAATGATGAGTGTCTCCCTTCTGCCCATCCTCCAGACGCCATCTTCCCACAAGAACTATTTTCCAGATGTATGTAGCTTCAGCTGTACCTTCAATGTGCACACATGATTATTTCGAGGCAGTGTGCTGTGCTCTTGCGCAGCCATTGCCATGCTTCTGGGTTTGGCTCCACCTCCTCCCATACACAGGTTTGCGATGGGAGTCAGGCGATAGGGAAGTCTGCACAGAACATAGAGTCAGTCCGCACGAGGCCTGCCTGCTTGCTTTCAGCTCTGCAAACCCACCTGATCAAGGGCGTCATTGATCAGCGTGTGAAATGTTGGCTTTGCTAAGGTTGAAAGCCAGATCAAGTGCTCGCCTTGGCAGCTGGGATGACCACTGACACAGTCCTTGCCATTTACCTGCATGCTGGGCAGCGTGGGCGGCTGTCCCATTCGTGGTTCTAACCTGTGCGGGCCAGCGAGCTTCTGTCTCTCTCCTCGGCGTGTGTGGTGTGTTGACTGTTTCTTCTCTCTGTGTAGCTTTGGTGTGAAGCTTATGGACTTCCCGGCCCACCGGCGGGGCGGCACGCTAAATAGAAAGCACCTATCCCCCGCTTTCCAGCCGCCACTCCCGCCCACAGATGGCAGCACCGTGGCTCCAGCAGGCCCAGAGCCACCTTCTCAGAGCTCTAGGGCTGACAGCAGCTCAGGGGGTGGGCCTGTCCCCTCTTCTGCGGGCATATTGGAGCAGGGGCTGAGCCCAGGTGACAGCAGGTAAGGAGCCCACTTCTGCTGGCAGTCAAGGCTAGTTTCCCCTGCCCTCTCCCAGGGGGCCTGTGACAGAGCAAATCAGATGGGCTTTCACTCCTTTGGTTAGTTGGGGACAAAAGATGACAAACTGCTTGTTTGCTTTCCTGTTTTTGGAAGAAAGCAACACTTATGTGTGCGCTTTGGTGCTGGAAAGTAGAGACTAACAGGTGTCTAACGGTGGCTCAGCCTCTCCCTGTCCGACGTGCAGCTGTCCGTGTTCACGTACCACTCGCCCGTTGTCATCCAGTGTGCTAATAACTAGGAAGCTTTGGAAGCAGTGAGCTCGCTGAGGCACAGTATACTTGGCGTTTGTCATCCATGTGCTCATTCAGTAGTTCCACTCAGTTGCACAGGTTCGCCCAGTAGCTGCTGTTGTGCCGGGCTGCCAGCACACTGGTGGCTGAGGCTCCTCCACCCCGCAGGGCTTTCGGTTTTACAGGGAACTGACACATGGGTTTAAGGAAGAAACTAAGGTGCCGTGTTTTCTAAGACGGCTTGTTCATTTGGAGCTGGCCTTCACACCAGTTCACCTTTAAGAGGAGATGCCGTCAGACCAGAGCCTGTCTGTCTTTCGGTTCTGCATGCTGACCAGGCAGAGGCTACTGTAGGCTTGTCTCTGCTTCAGACCTGGCGGCTCTGTGGAAGGTGAGCCCTGCCAGTCAGGGCCAAAGTTTTCATTGTTGTTTTAGTCCTCATCTTCAGCCGCTCACACACACTGCTATATGATCACATGAGCAGTAAAGTAATTGTGCACAGTCAAGCCTATTTACCCTCGCACGGTTTACAGCATAGATGCGTTTTCCTTGGAGGACTCTAATTGCATCTTTTTGGTTTTTGTTGAGGGAAGTGAAGTTGTTGATAAGGTATACCAGTCCTGTGGTGCAGCCATTAGTCCCGGTCACTTGGAAGGAAGAATAATTACAAGTTCAGGGCTGCGTAGGGGTGAGACCTCGTCTCAAAGTAAAACCAGAAACGCAGCTGAAGATAGAGCTCAGAGAACATGTGCATGGTGCAGCAGACGCCCAAGGCACACCATAGCTGGACACAATGTTGGGCGCGCCCGCGGCCTCTCCAGCACCCGTAATCTAAGGATGTTCATCTTTCAGCCAAGAAACCTTACTGCTTTGCCCTTGGCAGAGCTTTACACATGCACTGTAGGTTACATGCTGGCTTGTCAGTGACCGTTCCTCCATATGTCATTTGGTTTTAGGGTAAATACTTTTTTTTTGTTTGTTTATTTGTGTCAGAGAGTATAAACAAATGTGCACATTTTTATTTCCTCATGACAGTTTGTGTAACCAAAGCTGAATAGTTAAGGAAGTAGTTAGTGTTCACTGAAGAACGAGGGATGAAATGTCCGCCATTGGTCTCCCTTTTGCTTTTTATACTTGAAATATTTTTGTGCACACTTCACTGGCATCCGCCCTTTGATGACCTTGACAAGATGATATTTGGTATAGAAAGCTGTGAGCCAGAGAGTAGGCGGCCTGAGTCACCTCCCCTGTTGCTATCGGCTTTAGGCTGAGCCATCAAACAGCTTCTCAGAATTCCTCTCCTCTCAGTCCAGATAACAGGCAGTGGCTAGGCCCCTTTAATCAGAGTGTCACTTTGTGATTGTTACTTTTGTACAATAGCTAGTAAAAACCCCCAAGCCTTATTTTCTTAAAATAACGCCCAGCTTAAGCCCATGCAAAACAGAACCTAAGGCTTCCTGTGGACTCCCTGAAATGGTTGGCCTTCAGTTTTGTGCAAGTCATGAAACATGGCCATTTTCAGGGAACCTCAGATGCCTAGTGTCTGAGGAAACGTCAGCTTATTAGTCCAGTGCAAGCTATTTACATTTTCTGATGCTCCTCATCTCCCTGGGTTCTTGTATCCATAGAACCAGCTGACTTTGTTTCAGATAATTTAAAAAACTTTTTTAGCAGGGCTGGAGTACTTAATACTATTGCAGAGGACCAGCGTTCAGCTCCCAGCACCCACAGGCTTGCGACCATCTGTAACTCTGGTCCTCTAACCTCTATGAGCACCTACACACACACACACACACACACCATAAAAACAAAACCCCACTGTACCAGACACTTTTTGTTTGCCATGCTCCAGACAATATAGCATATCCAGCACTCCCATAGCCCTTCCACTGTTGGTTATTATGAGAGGTGACGTACGGTGGTGCACAGGAAGGTGTTGACAGGTTCTAATGCCATTTTACATACAGGGTTGGGCATCCTTGACTTTTGGTATCTATAGGAAGTCCTGGAACTTCACGGCCGCAACCCCCATACAAGGAACCACTGTATTTTATGGTGTTCTTAGATTTTATACCAGGGAATGCCTGGCATCTAACTTTGCCTTTACCTCTCTCAGCCCTCCAAAAGCCAAAGACCCTGTGTCTGCAGCTGCCCCTGTGCCAGGAAGAAACAGCAGCCAGACTGCCACGGGCCCAAACCAGGCCCAGGCAGGTGGCAACTCCCATCAGCTCTCAGTGGGCACATCTCACAGTGCAGCTGGTCCCAGCCCTCACACTCCGCGTCGAGGTAAGTGTCCTGTACCCCGTGTGCCCAGAGGGGCACTAACTACAAAGAGTCAGTTGTGAAAGCTCTGGGAAGCCTTCTTCCTGCCTGTCAGCAATAACAAGCAGGAAATCAGTCATTAAAGAGGAAAAAACATTGAATGAAACTGAAAAACCAGAGCAAAGAAATGTAGGAACTATAAAGCTTAAGAGGCAGAGAATCAGGTCGGGCTTGCTGTGTTTGGATCCCCACAGCCTTTCCGCTGCTGAGCTTTGTGAGCCAGACCTGCGGGGCCAGGGGTCTCTGGTTTTGGAGTAATAGTTCCCACTTCTCTGTCTCCTTTGCCCTCCTCATCCCAGCAGCCAGGACTGTTGCATTCAGACACAAAGAAGTCATGTCACTAAATCCCTCTCTATCACAGGCACAAGTCATTTTCTGTCATATCACTTTCTGCTTTAAGTCTTCCCAACCCCCATGCCGCAGTGCACATGTAGGGGCCAAGAATCAGCCTTGGGTTTGGGTTCTCACCTTCCATCTGGTTTTCCCACTGTGAATGCTGGCCCAGCTGCCCAGAAACTTCTGCGAATTCTCTCATCTCCACCTCCCATCTCTCCGGTGGAGCATCACTAGCGTGCTGCTGAGCCTGGCTTTCCATGGCTCTGCCCCTCACACTTGTGTTCTAGCTACTGAGCATCTTTGTTGACCTGCATTTTAAAATCTTTTTAGTTATTCTCCCCAAGATCTTAGTAAGCTCAGCTCTTACCTGTCTCATGCACCTCAATATCCTACCCTCGTGTGTGTGCCACAGATGGCACCCAGTAAACTCACGCGGTCTGGCGCTCTGGGTGCCTCATGGGTCTAGAACTGGAATTAACTTTATCCCTACCATAGTCAGTGTTCTATTGTTGTGAGGCGACACCATGATAAAGACAGTTCTTAAAGAAAGGAGCATTTAATTGAGGATTTGCTTACAGTTTCAAAGAGTTAACTTGATTATCATGGCAGGAAGCAGACAAGCCTGGGGCTGGAGCAGTAACTGAGAGCTTTATGTCCAGGTCTATAAGCAGCAGCAGACACAGGGCCTGGAGCGGGCCTTTCAAACTGCAGCGCCCATCCCAGTGACACACTTCCTCCTACAAGGCCACACCTACTAATCCTTCAAACAGTTCCACTAACTGATGAGGTGACTCGGCATTCACACATATGAGACTATGGGTGTGGTTCTCACTCACACTACCACAGTCCCTGACTCTGAACCTGTGTTGATGTCTGGAGGGTTGTTATGAATGGTGAGAGGTGACAGCCAGTCAGGGAACAGAGGTGAGGGATGCTATTGAGCAATGGCAGTGTGCCCGCTACTGAAGTAATGTGTGGCCCAGCTATTAGTGGTTTTGAAGTGGAGAGACCAGAGTCTAGAGAGGGACATAGTCCAACAAAGATGCACGAGGGAAGTCACACCTCTTACTCCAGGTCCAGCCAGTTAAAGTCCACGATGACCAGGTGGCCTTGTGTTCCTTAGCTGTGTTTACTAGAATGTGAAAGATCCTCACCTCACAGTGTCTCATAATTCTGGTTGCTCAAGAAACAGTGAGTTTAACATAGCAAGGGGCACATGTGTGCTAAAGCATGTTTCTGAGTTGTATTCTTTACATCTGTCTGAAATTAGGACTGGGGAAAGACAGTCCTTTACCACTGGAAAATCTCAGGAAGATGTAGAAGTGATGGTGTAGGAAAGTCCCACGAAGATAGCTGATGTTAGGACTAAGTCTGTCTGACTTATAAAGGGAGGAGGATTCTTTGAGTTTATAGTCCTGGAGGCTGGGAAACCGCAGGATGACATGGTGTGGTGAGGGCCTTCTGCAGGGTGACATGGTGTGGTGAGGGCCTTCTGCAGGGTGACATGGTGTGGTGAGGGCCTTCTGCAGGGTGACGTGGTGTGGTGAGGGCCTTCTGCAGGGTGACATGGTGTGGTGAGGGCCTTCTGCTGCTTCAACTCATGGTGCAGAGCAGAAGGGAGGGACGGGGCTGCAGAAGAGAGCCACAGAGCTATCCATGAGGCTCCTCCTCTAGGCCTCCACTAGGCCCTGTCCCCCAGCATCCCAACACACAGACTGGGGCCAGGGAGCTGAAGTCATGTTGCACAGACTTCTCACACACATGTTCATGGGGGTGTGCACAGTGGCCCTCAAGGAGGGGCAGGCTAAGAGAAGAGTAGAGAGGAGCTACTGTCCTTCCTGAGGAGCTGCAGTCCTGGGTCCAGGCCTAGGCCCTTAGAGCGGCGCAGTGCAGCCTGGAGGCCTCGCCTCCACTCCCTTGCAGTCTTTCCGATGAGGCGAGTGTGTGTGTAGCATGGGAGATGCTCACACTCAGCCATGTGGGCTGCAAGGGCCACAGGCCACCCCCCTTGCTCGCTCTGCACCCTCCCTTTCTGGTCATCCTCTTGTCATTTGATTCTCGCCTGTTCCAGGCGCCATGCTGTAGTGGGGAACACGAGAGGCTCTGCCCGCCTGCCTGTGAGAGGCAGCAGACTCTAGTAAGAAGGGGAAACAGCTAACAGGGTGGAAAGGTTGTTAAGTTTTCACCACATAGCCAGGTGAACACTAAAGTGGGGCAGCTGCGCAGTAGAGCTGCCTGGGGAGGTGGCAGGCCGTTCCTCAGGCAGTGTTGTTAGAAAGGCTGACTAGACCATTGCAGTGACCCAGAGGAGCTGGCAGTGGCCACAAGAGAGAAATCCGGACCTGCCCTGTATCCTTGATAGCACTCTGAATGCAAGGCCATTGTAAAAGAGGGAAAGGCCCTGGACTCCAGTATGTCTTCTGGCTTCAGCCTAGAGATACACAGCGCTTACAAGATGCTAACTTGACCTCTCCCAATGTATCCTACATGCATATAGGAGAAATTAAAATATGAAGAGGGGAAAGATGGAGGAGGGTCAAAAATTAGGGAGCATTGCAACTACTAAGTTCATTGTTGATTTTTGAGACAAGATCTCACTGTGTACCCAAGGCTAACACTCAAAGTGCTCCAACCTCAGCCTCCTGAGTGCTGAGATTACAGACTTGGGCCACTCCACCTTCTCCGTGGCATATGTACTCTTTCTAAAGCACTCCACAAATGCTAATGTACATTGATGCACTTTTTAGCAGGAAGGCAAGCTCAGTTCTGGTGTGGTTACAGGCCTCCACTTCGTCCTTAGTGCTACCTTGTCCTGTACTGCCGACCTCAGCCTCTGTCCTGCCTGTAGTCCTTCCTACCTGAGCTCAGTTGTAGCTCTACTTTCCGAGAGATGGCCCCACTGCACCAAGTGGACCTAAAGGGCAAGCTTTATTCTACCTTCCTGCACCCCAGCACCTTCACCATGGTCCCATACAAGACCCTTTTTTCTCCAGCCCTGCACTGTATATATCAGGCATGGCTTGGTCTTCAGTGTGAGTTGACAGTACTGCTTAGAGCAGAAAACCAGACTTTCTTCTTACTCTCTTTGCTTACATCAACCAGTGTGTGGCTAATATTGCAAAGAGCTTTTCCTTTGCAAGCTGACTTGTCTCTGTAGGGAAAAATCTGAGTTGCTTAGCTCAGAACAGGCATCACTTAACCCCTCTTGGATTCTGGGCCCTGTGAATAGGAAGAAAGGCAGTATGGGAAGGAAGCCGAGGAAAAAGAACCCAGGGAGACCATGTGACATAAAGTTGAGTCTGTCCTTCACCTTTTAGCTGTGTTTTTGTTAGAAGATAACCTGCCTGATTCCACTCTCTGCGCCAGTCCCACAGTGATCTCGTAGGATGGACATGAGAGGCCTGGTGTACAGTCCTGCCCATTTCCCTGTCTCGGAGTTCTCAGTGTGACCTCAGGAGAAATAGAAACATGTTGAAGGTGCCCTTTTTTGCCCTCCATCCTCTTCTTACAGCCAGACTCTGGTCTGATCTCACTGGCCTCAGAACCCGGATTGTGATTCAACTTGCTTTAGGGAAATAAATGAAAGCTTGTCTATAGTTAATTCTGTCTAGAATGCGTCTGGAATTGGTAGAATTTCCATGAGTAAAAACTGAAGTCAGGGGCTGAGGCTGCAGCTTGGTGGTAAAATACTTGCCTGCCATGGAGGAAGCCCTGAGTTCAAACCCCGGTGACCACCCTCCTCCACGCCTTCAGCCCTTGCAGGTGCTTGGGCACTTGTGAATGGAGGTGGGCTTTATAGTCATGAGGGGACTCTGGAGAAGAGGCCACTGAGGGACCCTTGAGTTGCTGTTTTGTATGGGTGTGTGGCCTCTGTTAAACTGAGTTTTTAGTTTTCTTCTTTTTGAACTTAAAAAATGACAGGTCACTATATTGTACACTTGGCTTTTTACATAAACTGGACTAGTTTAAGTTTACAGAGAAGTTCTGTACTCACTTATATCACACTACATTTGTCACAACTGAGGCACCAGTGTCAGTGGTTACTAATTCCACGCTGGGTTCAGGGTTTGTCCATAGTGGTCATCATCTTTCCACTTCCCACCCAAGAGACTCCTTGGCACAAGAGTTCTCCTGGCTCCTTAGTGCCCTTAGGCTTGGGAAGGGGTCTGTTTTGCCTTGGATTCCATGACTTTCTGTTTGCCAGATGTCTTGAGGGTGTACTGGTCTAGGGCTTGGGGCTCACACATCAGACCCCTCATGACATGTCCCAGAGAAGGTGTGAGGTCCTGCCAATCTGTACCCCACCCTACCCCCTCACCACACCCCAATACCCACTCTTACTGATCCTGTTTTCACTCTTCTGTTCAGCTGTGAAGAAACCTGCTCCGGCACCCCCCAAACCAGGAAACCCACCTCCTGGCCACCCTGGGGGTCAGAGTTCTCCTGGCCCAGGCACATCCCCAAAGCCCAGCATACGCAGCCCGTCACCACCGCAGCAGCAGCAGCAGCAGCAACAGCAGCAACAGCAAGCTCCAGGCATGCGCCGCTGTTCCAGCAGCCTGCCTCCCATCCAGGCGCCCAGCCATCCACCACCGCAGCCTCCTACACAGCCCCGGCCAGGCGAGCAGGGACCAGAGCCAAGCTCTACACCGCCTCAGACCCCCACACCGCCCGGCACCCCACCCCTGGCCAAGCAGAATCCCTCGCACAGTGACACCACACAGCCACATGGAACCCTCCCAAGGCCCAGGCCAGTGCCCAAGCCCCGCAACCGGCCTAGCATGCCGCCACCCCCACATCCGCCTGGCAGTGCCCACGCCGGGGATGGTAGCCTCATGCCAGCAGCGCCCACCGCCTCCAAAATCGTCACTGGTAAGTAGTAAGGAGTCCAGTGTTCCCTTGGGCTTCCCTTGAGGCCACCAGGCTGGGTGCAGGCCATACATGCTGGGAGCCCATCAAGCTGTTTGCAGCTGCTTTTTCTTACCAAGACAGCGGAGATGAAGACCCATGGCCCAGATCATAAAGCCTGCAGTTTTCTTCTGGGTGTAAGATCCTCTTCATACTGGAAGGTCTAATGCTGTTAAGTCCAGGCTGAAGACACTGAGTGACGTGGGCATGGAGTTTATAACGAATTCCTTCTTACGAGCTGGGCATGGTGGCCCATACTTGTACACCAAAGCATTGGGAACCTCATTCATAAAGCAAGTTCCAGGCCACTCTGGACTTACTCTAAAAGTCAAAATATACAAAGTACAGATTTTCCAGAAGCACCATTTATGCTAAGTCGAATGCTCTGGGAAGGCAGATCTTCCAAGCAGATCATATCCCTATGCTAGCTTTAAATGGCTTAGCAGGGATGAGTGGGGATTTTCCCATCATCCCCATGGATCTGCCCCAGGCACGGGGTTGATTATACAAATTTTAGAGCTGCTTTGTGGGATGTTTTATATAAAACATGATCATTTTACTTAATTATATCAAGATTATTTCCACCCTGGGTACTGGACTTTGCTACTCAGTTTGAAAAAGAATTGAGTTACTTAGTGTTTTTAATGGTCGTTTGGTCTAAGCATCATTTCTTAACAGTAGCTTGCTTTTAATTACAGCAGCCTAGCTGTGGGTTGTCCTGTATAGATGCATGCTAGTAGAAGCCACTGCTGTACTCCAGCCCTCACAAGTGACTTCTCGGCAGATGATGACCCAACGCTCTACACAAAATAATAAGTTAACTAGCTGCATAAAGATCTTTGTCCAGGAATATGATGCATAGTTTAACATATGTTGTAGTAGTTAATAACTGTTCCTATGACAGCAGGATGTTTATTTGAATAGCATAAAGCCACATTGGTTTGTTTGCTGTTTGTTTCCCACTAGATGCCCTTCCCAGTGCCCTCACAGGTGGGGAAGGTGTCCGGGACTAAGGTCTGTAACCCCTCCACAGCTTACACTGCAGTTCCAAACGCCCCGCTTAGCTATGTTCTCTGTGTGCTTTTGACTTGTGCTCAGGGTGGCCGCTTGAGCCCATTCGTGGCCGTCAGTCAGCCATCCGTTCTGTGGCATCTAGTTATGCCTTTGTCCCATCAGAAGCCCTTTGAGCTGTGGGTTTGCCCCAACTCCAAGAGCTGCTGTCACTAGGTGAGATCTCAGTGTGAAGCCCTCAGATAGGATGCTCTGTTGTTTCGGGTTTTTGTTTGTTTGTTTGTTTGAGTAGGCCTTTCCCAGTGTTCTGTTCTTGGTACCATTTACCTGTCACTGGCTTATCAGCATCCAACAAGAGGACTAGGGAGCGCCAGCTCAGAAAATTGTGCATCCCCACGTTTTGTCCTTTAATTTTTAATTTTGTATCTTAAATACAAGGTAACTGCATGGAGCTTCTTAATTGATGTCTAAAATTCTCAGCCACTTCCAAACGTCCCCAAATAATCCTCCCCTGAACTCCCTATGGGCCCCTTTGCATTCCAGCGTGCTTCTATTTTGCTTTCGTAAGCTGTATGAGATTTTAAAACACACACTGAGCACATCTGAACGTACCTTTGGGCACATACTGGGCCAGGTTACTGTATGTGCAGTTGCTTTAGTCTGAGCCCGTAGCCTTTTATAGGACCTACAGAGTGAGTGTTCAGTTTAGCTGAAGGTTGAAGTGATGGAGGAGGATATGGGCATTCATCTGCTTCCCTCAGCACCTGGTGCTTAATCCAGTAGTTGAGTGACTAAACCTTAGTTAAGGCCTTTTAACACTTTAATATTTATAATACCAACATTTTGCTCAATTCTTTCCTTTTAACCAGATTAAACTACAAACCAGAATTATGCCTGTTCTGTAATATCATGGTCTCCTGTGGTGTATTTATTGCCAAATGATGGTTTTAATTAATTTATCTTTCACTGTAGTTTATAGTTAGGTGAAAATTCACCTTTAAAAATTATCTAAGATGTAACCTGTTTTTTAAGTCTTTGCTATATATTTTCTTAGCACAAGCGATCCAAGGTCCCTATAATTTTCTTTGTCTTGTATCAGTAACCTAAAGTATCTTAACCCCTGGCCCATACTTGGCTTGTGGAACTCAGGAAGCCCAAGCAGCACAGTCTTCCACTGTGACATGCTTTAACTCGGGAACGTGTGGATGATTCCTGAAAACATCTCACCCACTTGTACCGTTTCACTGTGAAGCTAAGGCTTCAGGGATTAAGAGGAACCCTGGTGAGCAGGGCGGGCTGCCACACTGACTTAGTATCCACTCCCCTCTCCAAAGCTCAGTAGCAGAGCTCCGGAGGAGGGAGGGATTCTGGGTCATTCTAAATGTCAAGCTCTTGTTGCAGTTCTGCAAAGCAGGAGGATTTTAGCAAAGAGTATTCTAATTTAAACATTTTATTAAATAATTTAGATGTATGACCTGCCATATTCAGTAAGAACTGAAATTGGAATGTTTAATGGTAAGGAAAAGGCAACTGATTGGCCAAAGCATTTTTGCTACTTTATGATCGTATTTGTGCACTAATGGCTGTCACTAACCAGTCACCCTAACCCAGCCTGCCTGCATCCCTACTAATAGTGCATGCACTGAGGAGGGCTGGCCTTACCCGTGCTTGCCGCTCATTGTTCTAAGTACTAAATGTGTTCACGGACTCGTAGCAGGTGGTCGCTGGGCTGGCCTCGTTACTCCTTCATTTGCATCCTTCC
Source organism: Acomys percivali (assembly GCA_907169655.1). Taxonomy (NCBI): domain Eukaryota; kingdom Metazoa; phylum Chordata; class Mammalia; order Rodentia; family Muridae; genus Acomys; species Acomys percivali. The sequence continues at coordinate 3,816,779 of OU015757.1, read as the reverse complement.
CTCTATCTAGCAGGCTTGAAGTGTGGTAGACAGCATGTGCTGTAGCATGGAGACACTGGGGAAGGCACAACCCGGCTGACGTGTCACAACTGGTAAAGGGATTAAATCAGATGACATAAGAAAGGTTCTAAAGGTTCTAACCCATAATAGCAGTAGGTGAGCAATTGATAGTTATCTGTTGTCATGTTACATGCAGACTAGGCCCTGTAGGACCCAAAGAGAGACAAGAGGTTGGGCACCACCTAGCTACTCAGATCTTTAGTGTAGCTGCAGAAGTCTGCTTACAGGCAGCCTTTAAAGCCGTCGGTTTGTTTTCTGAGTGCAAGGAAGTACACAGTCCCATTTGCCCTGTGTGGATTTTATCCCAGCGTTGTGATTTTCCTTTACATCCTGTGCCATTGCCCACATGGTCAGATAGCACTCACTATTTCATCAGCTATGTGTGCTGTTGTTACTTGTAGCTGAACGTTTACTGGGCTTCTGCTTCTAATTACAGTTTAATATGTAGGTAGCATATTCATGGGAAGTCAGACATTCAGTGAGCTTGAGTATAACATCCCCTCTGACTAGAGCAGTGCTTCTCAACCTGTGGGTCATGACCCCTGAGAGACCATCAGAAAACACAGACACTTATACATAACAGTAGCAAAGTTACAGTTATAAAGAAGCAATGAAAATAATTTTTGGTTGGGGGGGGTCACTGCAACCCGAGGAACTGAATTAGGAAGGGTGGGAACCACTGGGCTAGAATAATAAGTGCACTCTGTTGTTCACAGTCCAGAACTTGCTAAGGGATGGAGGGATCTGAGGCTCTCAGGCCTGGGGTTAAAGAGAGACTGGGTGGTGGCAGCAGTGTTTTGGGCTTCACTTGCATTGTGTTTCTTTCCAGGGAGTGTTTGGATCTGAGACTTGTATGAGTCAATATCAAAATAGCATTTTGGAAAAAAAAAAAAAAAGGGTTACAGCTCAAAGCACATAATCAAAATTATAGGAGTGAAAAGTCTTCTAGATCCATACCCTAAACTCTAGAGTGCCGGTCCTGCCCCCTGGAGAGCCTGTCTCCCAGATAGTCACTCATTCAAGAAAGGATAAATTCCATTTGTCCTGGTCCCAAGTCCATCACACTGTCCTTACTGTGCCGTGGGGCCGGGGCTTGCTACCTGATGCTCCCTTCTGGACTTCTTTATCTGTATCATGAACTTAACTTCAAGCAACATACTAACTAACAGACCAGCCCTTCTTGGAATACAGATAGCATATAAATTCGTACCTAAAGATGTGTAGAAGCATTAAAAGGGGGGGGTGCCTTTTTTTCGTTTTGGTTTTGGTTTTTTGAGACATGGTCTCTCTGGGTAACATTGGCTGTCCAGGACTCACTCTGAAAACCAGGTTGGCCTTGAACTCACAGAGTTTCACTTGTCTCTGCCTTCCAAGTGCTGGGCGATTAAAGGCATGCGCCACCACCACCCAGTGATAGTGCCTTTTTAAGTGACATTTGTCTTTACTGCAATGAACTGAGTGTTCAATACTTCAGCCATTTTCTCCTTCAAGACCCTCATAGTGGATGCACATGATCCTTGGGAAGGTAAAGAATTGTACTATAGTCCAGAGACCCAGACATGCTGACTTGTCACTATTTCTGTGAGAATGAGAGAGTCTCAGATAGACACATGGGACAGGCAGGAGGCAGAAGAAAGGATGTCCCTTACATCCCACCACATTTTTTTTGTCCTGAATGTATCATTGATTTTATCATAAGTAGAGAATTTCAGAAAAGTACAAATTAAGAAGTAGTATATGGCCCAGGCAGTGGTCCTGCACGCCTGTAATCCCAGCACTCAGGAAGCAGAGGCAGGTTGATCGCTGTGAGTTCGAGGCCAGCGTGGTCTACAAAATGAGTTCCAGAACAGCCAGGGATACATAGAGAAACCTTGTCTTTAAAAAAAAAAAAAAATTCAATTAGGAAAACAAAAAAATTAAATGATGGATGATGGATGAGAAAAAGAAGAGTCAGTTTGTCCTCTAGGAAAAGTTAATAGCTGACACACGAGTAGAGATACTGGCAAGTAGAAATCTGCTTCGTATGTCTTTGTATTCTGCATGTTCCACCAGCTCGTGTCTTCCTTAGCCACTGTGAGCTCTTGGGCTGGCAGTGCCATCTATCACAGGATAATGAGGACAGAGTGAGTTTACGATGACTTTTTGTTTGTTTGATGCTGCCTTGAGTCTTGGCTACCTTGGCATGAGAAGGAAGAGTTGGAAAGATGTTTGCACCAGCTCACTGCTTACCTGTCCATCAGCTACCCAGCTACAAGGTTTATAGTGCCTGCTTTGTGCCAGGCATGGCTGTAAGTGCTGCGTGAGCCACAAGTCTGGGACACCCTTAGTTCTGTGTACACAGGCTGCTTGACGTCTGTCAGCCATGAGATTCAGACCCAGTCAATTGGTTTTCTAGTTATTACAAAACGTCAACTGTCTGAAATGACTCTGAGCACCTGGGCCCTTTAACTCCTTGGCATGTCCATAATCTAGGGGTTTCCCCTAGCAGGTGCAAGGACAAGTCTTTTGATCCAGGAGTCATTGAGAGAAAAGAGATATACCCCCAGGAAAAAGTAAACCCACAGCTCAAAACCATAGGGACAGAAGCTAGGAGGGCTTATGCGGAAGGGACAGAAACAACTTTCTGCTTACCTATGGGTTTCCTCAAGGCCATGTCTGACTCATTCACTGTCATATGTCACTATTACACATCCTCAGCAGGCAGACAGGGCCTGGCATGTGGTAGTCTGGAAGAGCTGTGGCAAATGAAGGGGTCTTGTGAGCATGGAAGGGGGGGGACAGTGGCTTGAGGCTTGCATATTTGCCATCATACTGAAGGAATTTTCAGTCAGCCTAAGAAGATGTGAAAATAGATTTCCGTGCCATTAGTAGTACAAGCAACGCATTTAGAGATTTGGTGGTCTGCTTAAGTTGTTGTCAACAAGCGGTGAGTGTGCCTAGACACATTTCAGATTGTCTCTGGGAGGTCAATAGGCTGTATGCCACCAACATTTGATGGGTGAAAGCCAGGGATTCTGCTCAGTATCCTACAGTGCACAGGACAGTCCCTGTAACCCAGAATAACTCAATCCAAGCTTTGACTTGGTGTAGACTCAGAAGTGAGTTCTTACCAGCGCTCTCTTCCCCAGCAAGTTAGATGTTGGGAGGAGCCCATAGTTAGTGAGAGTGGAATTGTCTTCACTCAAAGCAAGTTTACGTAAAGAGTCACAAATCTGTGGGCTGTCTAGAGTCTCCAGGGCTTGAAACCTCTAGAAAGGGGCTGCATCTGCATGGGCTGACCCACACCTTCCAGCCCCCTTCTAGTGCCGTGGTGCCATTTGGACCTCCCCCTCACTGATACCACGTTTCTTCGTGTTTTTTGTTCAGACACCAATTCTAGGGTTTCCGAATCACTTCGCAACATCTTTCCTGAGATACATTCAGACTTGTCAAGCAAAGAAGTGCCTGGCCACATTCTGCTGGACATAGACAATGACACAGAAAGTACCGCATTGTGAAGAAAGGCACTTGCCAGCCTTTGGCCTACCGTCCTGGTGAGCGGAACTGGGTCAGGCAAGCCTCTGTCTCTGCGGACCAACAGTGAGAAGCTTTCAGTCGGGGGAAGGAAGGTCTGACCAGGCAGGACTAGACTCCCATGGCCCAAGGAGAAGATTGGGGCCGGCACTCAAAGCTGAATGACCTGTGTCGTGAAGAAGTTGGCTTGCTTTATCTAGGACAAAAATGCCAAAATGATCAGAACAAAGAAATGCCTACAGTGGAAAGAGTGTTACTGCTGAGAAACGAGTGGGAAGCCTTTGCCTGCGCTGTTAACACAGACAGCCACTGCGACTGACTAAGAAGAGACTCACCTATCTATTTAATAAACACATTAATTATGCGAGATGCCTACTTCCTGCTACTTGGACTTTGGCCTCACATACCAGAGGGAGCTTCTGTTCCTTCAGACTTGCTGCAGAATCATTTTGTATTAAACACAGTCTGTGTCTCCTCCAACCCACAGAACCTCGAGTGTTGATGGCGACTGCTGGCTCTGTCGCCTCATCAAACTGGATGTGAGTCGTGCCTTGTGGATCGCCAGAATATGGAGAGAAATATACTGTTCTTTTTTTAAAAACAAAACAATTGCTACTTGATAAAGAGCGAATGTTATTCTAGTTTCATGTTTAATTTTAATTAAATATATTCTGTGGTTTATATGAAAACTTGCTAATTCTTGGAGGCTAACTTTGGCATATATGTATATACATGTATGTTTGTGTCTATATGTGTGTGTGCGAGCATGCCTGTGTGTATATCTGTAGGAATGTGAAACAATAGAGAGATGGCGCTAACATGGTAGTCTCAGCACTTGCGAGTCGGAGGCCAGCCTAGGTTGTGTAGCAAGTCTCTGGGGATGGGGCGGGAGGATAACCTGGGTTGGAGGAGCAGGTACTTAAGGTCACGCTCCCTCAACTACATAGTGAGTTGTAGGTTACCATGCACTACATGAGACCCCATCTCAGAAAGTAAAGGGAAGAACGGAGACAGAAGTCACAGTGCTGGGAAAGACTCCCAAGTGTGAGTCCCAGCTGCCCTTGTCCCTTGGGAATATGGTTAAGTCTCGATGTCTCTGTCCATCTGTCCATAGAGACTTGGACTCAGGGAAGCTGATTGCCGGTGACTTCCAGGGCTGTGTGTGCATCAGCAACTGACTTCCATGGGGAATCCTTTTCTCCAGTAGCATCAGTGTTCCCCTGCCTGGGAAGAGCAGAATTGGGGATTGGACCTATGTGAGGCTGTTAGTCCAGCAGCTGGTCTCATTGTGTCCCTGCTCCATGGCCCATGTGGGGCGAGTTTCCTGATTACAGAGGAGCAGACACTGACATCGATGCCTGGGACTATCCATTGTTAGAGGTCTATCTGTGACCTCCTCTGGCTTCGAGAACGTTGTGACTGGGCACAGTATCTGTCTGCTTGGAATCCCAGCACTCAGGCTGAGGCAAGAACATCGTGAGTTCAAGCCAGTCTGAGCTGCAGCTCTCTCACAAAATAAACCAGAAATATATCCATGTGTGTGTGTGTGTGTGTGTGTGTGTGTGTGTGTTGTTATCTACACACACACACACACACACCTTTTGTATTTATGTGTGGGACTGGAGAGATAGCTCATTGGTTAAGAGCACATGTTCTTCCTGCAGAGGTTCAGTTCCCAGCACCTGCATGATGCTTCACAGCCACCTGTAACTGCATCTTCAGAGGACCAAATGTTCTCTTCTAACCGCCATGAATACCAAGCACGCATGTGGTACACACACAGAAAGACAGACAAAACACACATAAATTAATCTTATAAAGAATAAGTCTTTAAAATGGATGTAGCTGAAGGCTCCCTCTTCTTGTTTTTTACTTCACTATGGGACCAAGCCAGTGGAGAAGTTCTTTACCAATTGTACTTAGTTAGCCTTGTGCCCTTCTCTAGAGAGTTCAACCTGTGGTGCCCTGAAGACAACCCACTGTGATGCCAGAACTGTCACTCTGGGGAGGCCAAGACTGGAGACAAGAGTTCATATTCATTGTTCCTGCTGTGCCTGGTGTCAGTGGTACCAAACTCTCATTATTTACTTGTGGTACCTTGTCTAAATTTTGACTGCCCAGTCCTTAGAAGAAAATAAAGATATGATTCCACAGTGTCAAAAAAAAAAACAAGCTGAAGCATGCACCCCTTGTCACTGAGGGCCTGACTTAGCGTGTCTCTCAGTGGCTCAGCATTCAGCCCAGGGTCATACCCGAGGCTCCCCCCCCCCCCCCCCCCCCCCCCCCCCCCCCCCGTGCAGAGCCCAGCGTGGCACCTGGTTCTCTTCTTTAAGGACTCACAGTGCCTCCTGCAGAGGGAGTTGCTGTGACCCCCCTCTCGACACTGCACATGCCAGAGCGCCTTCTCCACGCCTGTCATCAGGAGCAGTCTCATCTTACTACATG
>OU015757.1:3771879-3805761 GCA_907169655.1 Acomys percivali | reverse complement strand
CGAGAACATTGATTTTGGCTATCAGTTATTTTGCACTATTTTTATTTATTGTTATGTATACAGTGCCCTGCTTGCATGTACACCTGCAGGCCAGAAGAGGGCATCAGATCACAGTATAGATGGCTGTGAGCCACCATGTGGTTGCTGGGAATTGAACTCAGGACCTCTGGAAGAGCAGTCAGTGCTCTTAACCACTGAGCCATCTCTCCAGCCTCTTTGCACTATTTTTCTAACGGAAAGAGAAGTACCTAAGATGTCCATGGTACACTAGGATTTCTGAGAACAGAAAGCTTGTAGGTTTTATAGTCTGGCTTCATTCATAGTGGAAAGGGGTACATAGAAACCACCATGAGTGAGGAAGCCAGCAAGGAAGCGTTAGTGGGGGTGGCAGGCGGTGACCCCACTTCCCCCAGGAAAGTATCTGGTGCCAGCTGGCAGCAGCGTCGGGAAGCTGCCAAGCAGGAACTGTACTCACCCACCTGTTCCGTCCACACACAGAACTAACCGTGCTTCTTCATTTTCTACTTTAGTTTAAAAAGAGGGCGTTTGACATTCTACATCCTGTAACTATCAGGACATGGATGGTAATCTGAATTTTGTTTTTTATAGTCAAATTAATTCTAACAGCTTCAGCACAGTAGTCTTAGTCCCAGGGCAAATTCTTTTTTTTTTTTTTAAAGATTTATTTATTTACTATTATGTATACAGTGCTCTGCCTTCCTGTACACCTGCACACCAAAAGAGGCCATTAGATCACATTACAGATGGTTGTGAACCTCCGTGTGGTTGCTGGGAATTGAACTCAGGACCTTTGGAAGAACAGGCGGCACTCTTAACCACTGAGCCATCTCCCAGCCCCCCAGGGCAAATTCTTCCTTCCAGACAGATAGCTCGGTAACTAGTGGAATGTTTACATGCAACTGGGGAGATCAGTTCAGCCTTCCCCAAATGCCCCTTGTGTTTCCCAGCATTCCCCGATCTGTCCAGGGACTTGAAGGGATCAGAAGAACTAGAACGACCCCTGAGATGCCAACACAACTAACTCACTCTCCCATGGACATGCCACACTTAGCTCCGCCTCGGTGTGTACTGTATGTTAACAGGGTTATTATAAAGCACTTTTTCTGAATCTGCGATCATTCCTTTGGCAAGTACTGGTACCCACGGGAAAATTCATTTTCTTTGCCTTACCGCAGTAGTACATAAAAGCTGTGTCTTGTTATAGTAGTACATTATGAATCGTGGATAGTATCTTAGAAGGCAGAGCAAACGATAAGATGAAAAACAGGACCAAGCCCCTGTAGCTCATTTCTCCTTAAAAGAATCACAAGGAAAAATAATTTCAGAAGGCTGGCACAGTCCTCCTTCACCCCTCCCCCCCACTCCCAGCCCATCTCTGCATAGTTATTGGAGTAAACACAAGACCGCTTTCCTGTTGTCCAAGGTCACACGTTCTGAGCTTAAAAGGGGTTCTGAGTCAATTACAGTTTACAAACTACAGCCAGATGGATTGAAGACAATCTCCCTCACGGATCAGTGGGTTAGCATTTCACTGGGAACGGGGAACACTTCCCAGCAAGGTTCGCTGCTCTCTTCTGTTTTCGAGAAGAGTTCCATATGCTGGACCACTTCTTGGTTTCTGTTGTTTCCTGCACTGTCCAAAAGCTGGGCGGCCAGTGGTGGCCTGAGCACGTGGCTTCTATATGGAAGTAATATTTACTTTGTCTTTGACTCAGTTTCCTACCCTTGGCATGTGATTGCACTTGATTTTGGAATTTAGGACCTGGAGGTTTCTCCTACATGTTTGGGGTTAAGAATGTATAAGGAGTGGGGCTGGAGAGATGGCTCAGCGGTTAAGAGCACTGACTGCTCTTCCAGAGGTCATGAGTTCAATTCCCAGCAACCACATGGTGGCCCACAACCATCTCTAATGTGATCTGTGCCCTCCTCTGGCCTGCAGGTGTACATGTAGGCAGAGCACTATACACATAATAATAAATAAATCTTTTAAAAAAAAAAAGAATGTATAAGGAAAATCCTTGTACGTTTTCACTCAAAAAGGTTTTACGAGAATGGGATGACTTACAGTGTTGTTCAAACTTAATCCTCATTTGCAGTTAAGCTGTACAAGAATAAGAAGAGGGTCAAGGGTGTGGAGTAGGGCATGGAGCATGTCTTTGCCTGTGGGATTTCAACTTTAATGGTAAAGATTCTGAAAAACCTAAAAAAAAAAAAAAAAAAAAAAGTTGATCAACTTTCCCAAGGAGAGTGTGGCAAAGGGCTGGGGAGAGACAGTGTGTATTTTAGATCTGCCTATGTCATAGAAGAAACTGGACCTGGCGGGAGGTGAGACAGAACTGAAGCTGACACTGGCCCAAGTTAAAGACAGAGGGGAGTAGACACTTGGCCACTTTCCTTGGGAGGCAGAAGCAGCACTAGCTGCTAGCTGATTCTGAGCCCTTGGGAGTTGACTGTCAGAGCAGAACAGTTATAGCGAAGGACTTGGAAGTTCCTCTGCGGAAGCAGCAAAGGCTCCTAACTTCTGACCCATCTCTCCAGCCACTAAGCCAGATCTGGAGAAGCGCACCCAGTTACCTCATTCCTCACTTTCTTTGCCTTTTTTTATTTTGATGCAGTTTCATGTAGCCCAGGCAAGCTGGCCTTGGCCCTGAACCCCTTTCCTCCTTCCTTCCTTCCTTTCTTCCTCCCTTCCTTTCTTCCTTTTTCTTCCTTCCTTCCTTTCTTCCTCCCTTCCTTTCTTCCTTTTTCTTCCTTCCTTCCTTGTTTCCTTTTTCTTCCTTCCCTTCCTTCCTTCCTTCTTTTCTTTCTCTTTTAGACAAAGTCTTGCAATGTAGCCCAAGCTGGCCTCAGGCTTGTAGTCCTGCTAATGGACTGCTGGGGTTATAGGCGTGTGCCACTGCACAGCCCCTGATTTTCTTTATGTGTGGGGTTTCAGGGCAGTGCATACAGGACTCCCCCACTGTAAGGAGATAATTGTCTGAGTCCAGCCATCTCACAGACTAGTTCTCCATCTTGCTGGCGGGGTTAAACTAAGTTCTTCTTCCCAGGCCCGGGAGTGAACTCCTATCCTCCTTCTCCAAAAGTTTTCTTAATTGCCTGTTAGCTGGTAAAGAATGTAGAAATTGCTGTTATCTAAACCAAGGTGCGTAAGTCATAAAACTATATAATTGATCGCCTGCCATGCCCTAATTAACTACATGCAGCTGGCCTGTTCCTTTTTTCCCTTATTCCTCTGAGCTCCGGACCAAACGTCCAGGAGGATGACTTAAAGGCCTTGGAGCCAGATGCCCTGGTTAAGGCCCGGTCCCCAGTGGCTACTCCCTTGCTTAACCCTTAGTGTCAAAATAGGACTGGGAAACCCTGCAACTCACTCTAGGCCCCCTCCCTTTATGGTGTCACTCAAAGTATTCCATACTGCTTTCCCTCAAGGACACCATCCAGCCCCCGAGTCTGTTCTCCGGCCCTGGCCAACCAGTAGCGGCTTGATTATAACAAATATTTGTCATTTGTATTGATGTGGTGTTTGAGTTATGTTGGATTTAAGTGAACCCCATAATACCTCGGACTCTTGAATGGGAGCAAGTACCACAGCAAGAAAAGCTCCAGGGCCAGCCATCCCTTTTGAGGAGAAAATGCCAATTGGCTCGCCGGCAGCACCTCTGAAGCATTGTGGTAAACAAACACAAACTTTGTTTTCATTTTGTTTTGTTTTTTTTTTAAACAAACACAAGCTTTATTTTCATTTTGTTTAAAAAAACTGAACAAGGCACTGGAAACACATAGTGAGCTTAGATGCCTGGGCTCACCCTGTGCTAAGCAAAGTAGCCCCAGAGGAAGATGGCACAGCTGACACACACGATGCAATTGATATCTAGCAGAGTTTTCACCAAGGGATTTTCCTCCAAGGAAGCGATGACAGGTTCCGCTTTGCTTGGGGGCTCCTCTCTGTCCTTTTCCATTCCACAGAGCCACAGGATAGCCTTCAGCACCTTGGACTGTTTGGGAGACACGCCATCTAGAAAAAAGGCAAACGAAAGGAGGTCTTAGGAGAGCCAACTCTCCCCCAAGAGGACACAGTGTGTCTGTGGACTGAGATGTGGAACCTGGATTCTTCTGGATGCTACAGTCAGCCTCCTGCACTGGAAGATTTAACCAAACCCGAGTCAGGAGAAGCAGACTTCTGCATCATTCTTCCCTAAGTAGCACAGTACAACAGCTACTCACACAGCACAGACGCTGTGGGGGGTGGGGGTGGCCTGGATACTCTAGAGATGAGTTCAAGTCTATGGAAAGGTGGACATAGGCTACATGCAAATATGTGTCATTCATGGGGGCACCTGTGTGTGAGCCAGAGGGCAATCTTAGGTGTCATTCTTCTGGAGTTATCTTCCCCCTCCCTCCCCCAGCTTTTTTTTTTTTTTTACAGTCTTTCTCTGGCCTGGAACTCGACAAATAGGTCAGGCTGACTGGCCAAATAGCCCCAGGTATAGTCTGGCTCCACCATCGGATGCTGGGGCTATGACCGCATGCCACCGTGTCCTTGCTACTTTCTTTTTTCACATGGTTTTGGGGGATCAAATTCAGGTCTTCGTGCTTGCAAGGCAAGCACTTTACTGACAGCTGTCTCCCCAGCCCATACTGGGCCATTTTATACCAAGGCCTTGGGCATCCATAGATTTTGGTATTGGGTCCTGGGATCAGTGTCTCCCAGGCAGTGAGGAACAGCTGCATCCATTAGTACCTTTGGTCTGAGAGATTATCACTGTCTTCAGATGAAGGCTTCAAGGCTCACAGCAACATTAGCCAAGCCACATAGCTGCTAAGGAGTGGCTGAGATGGGCCCAGGACCCAGCTCTGCTCCCCTCCTGCCTTCCAGGCAGATGAAGGACTTTGGGCACTTCTGAGGAATGCCGTTTCTCTGTGTGGAGCTCAGGCTCATACAGAGTAGCTTACAGGAGGCCAGAGAGCTGGTCCCCATGAGTCAGGGAAGCCAGTTTACACACTGAATATGATGGCAGTGTGTTTCATCTCTACGATGAAATATGCTCACCCAGTTTTTAAAACATGTGACCTGGCATTTCCCTCTTTCTAAGCTGAGTGGCTGAGCATGCATAAGACCCTTGGTTCACTCCCTAGTATTGGGGGGGAAAGTCTAAGACAAAAAAATGCATAAGACCCTTGGCTCAATTCCTATCATTGGAAAGGGAGAAAAGTGGAAGAAAAAAAAATTGGTGGAGGTTCTTACCTTGAGTTGACGTAAGTTAGTATCCATGATTTTTTTTTAATGACAACCAGAGTCTTCACATCATAGGAGGTAACCTTGCCATGTAAACATGGAGGCCTCATGTTGCCCAGTTTCCCCATTGTTCAAGAGATGGAAATATAGGATCTCGTATGAAATCTCCATCTTTTAAACTGTTAGCTCACATCATATAAACTGAGCTAAGCCAAAATAAATGACTTGAAGATTGTTCTGGTGCCTCAGCCTACGGTGTAGAGGTTTGTAAAGAGTCCATTCTGGGAGGTGGGGAAAGCCAGGCATCAGAGCCAGGGGGTGCTGCAAGTCCTAGCCTTCCCCCTTTCTAGACTGTGATCTGACAGGACCCCCCTCCCCAAGCTCTACCATGCCCAAGACCAGAGGCAACTCACGGCTATGGGCTTTGCTCATATTTTCTTGAATTGTCTCCAACTGGATGCTGGTGCCGGTGGCCTCTGTAGTCCCATTCTGAGAAAGGGTCAGAGGCAGGGGGTTTACTGGTGGCTCTGGGTCCTTCTGGACCACAGGCTCATGGCGAGTAAACCAAGTCAGGCGGCTGACCTGAGAAGTGGAGACAACCGTGAGACACAGCGGAAGCTGCTGCCTTTCCTGTTTACTCAACCCTGCACCCACCTCAGTCTAGGCTGGACTCTGCTCATGGTGTTGCCTTCACAGCTTCAACTCCATCAGCTCCTCAGAGCCAATGGCTGTACCTCTAGCTTGCTCCCCACCACCACCATTCCCCGGCCTCTGACAGCCCTCCTTTGGGTGGTAACTAACTGTCCTAGCCACAGATTGGCCTGTGAGCTCAGCCTTTGTTTGGGTTCGAAGGCAAGGTTGCATCCAAGCTGACTGGAACTGATAAGAACCAGGAATGCTCGTGGCTTTACATAAGGGTAGTTCTTTTAAAAAAAAAAGAAAAGAAAAGAAAAGAAAAGAAAAAGTAGGCAACTCCTTGGCTCCCCATGGCCCTGAGAATTGAAGCAGAAGTGAGAAATGACGTCAGTTGAGGCTTTCTGATTTCTGCATCGATGTGTCCCTAAAGCCCGGCCCTGGACTTTCTGAACATTCAGTTGTCTTGCCTAGGCCCGGAGTCCCCGTTCTGTCATTTCTACGAGCCCCAGAGGCTATGCCTGGCCAACGCAAATGTACCATCTCCTTTGAGGGTGCCTCTGTGAACCAGCTGACGGCAAACACAGTGATGAGGGTGACGGACGACAGAATCATGGAGAAGTACAGGTAGTGGACGTCTTTCACCACAGCCGGCCGCTCATCAGGCTGGTCACACCGAGGCTGCACGTAGACAAAGTCCAGGACCAGCCTAACCAATCCTAGCAGCAGGCCCAAGATCAGGCCCAGGAAGGCACCCTGCAAACCAGAGCAAAGCCATCTCAGGGACGCTGGGGGCACCAAAACTCCAAGAAGCCATCTTTTCCGTGTTGCTCACTACATTGCAAAGGTTTGGAGCTGTGTACTGTTGGTCTTCTACAAAACAGTTAGCCTTCAGTATCCTGAAGGGTCAGTTCCTGGACCCATAGGTAGCAAAGCCCACAGCTGCTCTAATCCTTCATACAGAATGGCAAAGTGTTTGAATGTGGCCTATGAATATCTACTTACGTACTTTAAATCATCTTTAGATTATGTATAAGAGCCAGTGCAACGTGACTATTATGTAAATAGTTGGTATACTATACTATTTAGAGGATAACATCAGAAAGGAATATCTGTGCATGCTCAGTAGAGACACAAGATTTTTTTCCTGTCTAAATATTTTTACCCTGCTGTTGGTTGAGTCCAGTTAAACCCACAGATGCAGATGCCCAACTACAGTGAATTAATTACATGTGACACACTCATTCCCTATCAACGGCAGGAGTGTGTCATGAAGCCAAGGGTGGTGCTGAACACCTGTAACCCCTGCACTCAGGAGATGGAGGCAGGAGGATTGCAAGTTTGAGGCCAACCTGAGTGTAATGGTTACTTTTGTCAACTTGACATAACTTAGAAACACCCGAGAAGGGAGGCACAGTGAAGGGCTGTCTAGATCTGGCATGCCTGTGGAAGGATTGTCTTAGCATAGGAAGGCTCGGCCTGGAAGGGCAGCACTGTTCCCTGGCCTGGGGCTCTGGGCTGTGTTAGAGTGTGGGAGCTGGCTGGATGCTCCGCACATGCGCATCATCCTCCCTACTCCAGAACGGGTGTGACATGACTCTGCATCAGGTCCTTGGTACCTTGACCACACCATAGTAATGAATTATGACCTGGAACTGCAAGCTCACATAGACTGTATCTCCCCTAAGATGTTTTCTTAACACAGAAATAGAAATATGCTGCATAATGAGGTCCGGGCTCAAAAAACAAAACCACATGCAGACACTTCTGAGGAGAACACCCATCACATCTTTTCAAAGGCCTGGTGGTGCCGCCCTTCCCGTGGCTTCCCACACAGGACTCACTCTCCCTGGTGACACCAAGTATAGGCTGCACGCCCCCCCCACCCCCCCACCCCCCGCCAGACCACTGCCCTCCATTTCTCCCGGTGCTTCCGGGCAGCGCCTGGCTATTCTGTTGCTGGTCCAGACTTACCTTTTCATTGGTGCGCTTCCAGAAACACCCCATAATAAAGACCACAGCCACGGGCGGCTGCAGGTAAGAGCTGATGGATTGAATGTATATGAACAGTTGGCCTCCCTGGCTGGCCTGCACCACAGGGATCCAGAGGATGGAGACCAGCACCAACGCAAACACAAAGACCCTGTGAGGAGAGAGGGGAGCATGGCTGTCTTCTCTGAATACCTGCTTTTTCTCCCTTTATTATGCAGCCTCGCAGAGATGTAAGTTACATGAGATTCCCCCTCCCCCCACCTCCCCAACCCCCTGCGCCCAAGAGCCAATGCAGCATCCTTTACTGAATTTGCAGTGGTGCAACCCAAAACTGTCATCCACACTGAGCAGAAGCATCATGTCAAAGCATTCCTTCCCCCATTTGTGGTTCATTCCTGCTGCCCTGAGTAGCCATGGATATGCTCGCCCCCTCCATGTTCACCATTCCTGGAGCTCCCTACAAATGCTCTCTGCCATTTGGAGTGTGGCCCTCAGTGGCTGGCTCAGCTGCATGATGGTCTTTTGAGGTCCATCTAAGGGGGTAATGTGCATCCATATTTCATACTCCCCTTTTTTTTCTGAAGCAGGAATGTTTGGCTGACCTTGAGTGTGTGAGTGATCCTCCTGCCTCAGCCTCCCAAGGGCTGGGATTACAGGTGTGTGCTAACTCATCAGGATATTTTATTGATTTTTTAAAAAAGAAATTACTGGGACTAGGGAGATGGCCCAGTGGTTGAGTACTGACTGCTCTTCCAGAGGACCTGGGTTCAATTCCCAGCTCCCACATGGCAGCTCACAACTGCCTGTAACTACAATTCCAGGGGATCCAGTGCCATCTTCTGGCCTCCCAGGGCCCCATGTACACACGTGGTGCACAGATATACATGGAGGTGAAACACTCATACACACAAAATAACTACATCTTTAATTTGGGGGACTATTCAGGGTATGTGTCCCTTATACAGAAGTCAGAAAAGTTATGGGAATTGGTTCTCTTCTACTGCTGCGTGGTGCCTGGGTATCAAACTCAGCTCCTCAAGCTTGGTAGTAAGCATCCTTCCCTGCTAAGCCATCTCCCTGGACCACGTCACTGCTGCTTGTGATTGAAAAGTATGTGTCACAAACACACCATTCTTTCCCTTTGCTTGTCCTTCACCGGTTTATGACACTTGGGTTCTGCCCCCCACCCCCTTTTTTTTCTTACTATAACTACTTGTATAAGCATCTTTATTCAGGTCTCTGGACACATGTTGTCATTTCTAGGAATGCAAACTGTCGAACCATGTGGCAAATTTATACTTAACATTTTAAGAAACTGTAGGATTGTTTTAAAATAGAGTTATTCATAGTCCCATATGTACTATGTAGGCAGTCTAGTTTCTCCACTTTGTCTCTTAATGTATAAGAGAGAGAAGGAGGAGTAAGGAGAGAGAGGCAGGGAGGGAGGGGAGGAAAGGGGGAAAGAGAGACAGAGAGACAGAGAGACAGAGAGACTGACTCACTATATATTGCGGACCAGCTTAGAATATACTAAGTGGTCCAGGCTGGTCTCACACTCAAAATCTTCTGCATCAGCCTTCCAAGTGCTGGGGTGATAGGCACGCAGCACTATGCCAGGCTATTACTGGCATTCTAGTGGGGTGAAGTGGTATCTTGTATAATAAATGATGCTGAGCATCTTGTAGCCATTTCGACATCTTCCTTGGCGAAATGTCTGTTCAGCTGTTTTGGTGGTTGGTCATACTATGTTCTAAGAGCTCTTCATATTTTCTAGATTACAAATTCCTAAGCATGCAATGTGGCTTGCAAATATTTTCTCCAGTCTGTGCCTGATCTCTACATCTCCTTAATGGTGTCTTCTCAAGTGATCAAGTCCACCGCGACTGGCTTTTCTTTAATGGGTTTCCATTTGGGGTCATGTCTAAGCACTCCTTCCCTGAAGCACGCATCTTTGTAAAGGGCGAGGCCTCCAGGGAGCAGCTTATTTGTGTCTATTTTACATCATATTGCTGTGATGCTCAGTTTTGCTCTCCCATTGGACTTTAGGGCTCTGCAGGAGTCCTGGGCTAGAAATCAATCCTGCCCCAGCTCCAGAACATTCAGCTTGCCTTACCCAGATACTTCCTACCATCCTCCAGGTCCCTTCCAATCCAGATTAGCACTTTCCCTGCGAGTGTCCAGGTCCCCTGTTTCCCCATCAGAATACTCATCGGGGCTTTAACTGTGGGCCTGACTTCTTCTCCCCTTCCAGCATCATGCCAGCAAGATGCACATCTTTTAGTGCTGGGTTCCAATACTGCAGGATTGATTTTAAATACTGGAGCATCATATTAGAGTGCTGTTTTAAGCACTGGACCTCCAGCAGATGTTACAGGCATCTCTTGACTAAGTGACTAACACACAGAAGTCCTGCTCCTTCTCCTCAACACCAGAGGCTGAGCCAGCTTGGGTACACTGACTTTGCCTGCCCAGGAGCTCAGTCCCCTCTTCGCTAGGTATCTGGACTTTTCACTGCCCATACTCTTACCCTGTAAAGCCTTACCTGCCCACAATCATGAGCTCCCTTTCAGATGCCCGTGGCCGGATGTGGTTCCACAGGTCCATGGTGAAGATGGTGCTGGCACTGTTAAAGATGGAGGTGAGGGAGGACATGAGAGCCGCCACCATCACAGCCATCATGAGCCCACGGAGTCCTGGGGGCAGAAGGGAAGTCTATAGGCCTTGAGCTTTCTGATGGCAGCTTCTGCCTTTGCTTATGATCCTGTTACCCCAGGCCCAAAGCTAGCTGATCCTGGTGGATCAGGTCTGAGGGGCAGTCAGACAAGACTTAGACCTACCAAACCCTGGCCTTTAGGGTGCCCATAGCTCTCCATCTCGTCCCTACCTCAGACTAGTGCCCAAATAATATCTTTTTTTTTTCTGGGTAGCCCAGGGGACTAAGTATAGGGGTGGGGGACATTACCTGTGGGCAAAAGTTCCAGCACAAGTTTGGGATATGCGATGTCTGAACAGCCAGAGGGGTTGCTACAGACCCGCTGGCAGATGTCGGGATGCGCACAGGCCACTTGATCTGAGGAGGAAATGTAAGCCCACAGTGAGGCAGACAGGCCCTGACCCTGGCCTAGCTACAGTGTGCTAGAACCAGGCCAGCACCAGGAGAAGGGTCTAGAAAAGAGCCTTAATGCTAAGCTGTGGCCATGGCCCTTCAGCTTTCTGAGCTCTTGCTGTCAATCCATAGAACTGATGACATACTACCTCATGACATCCATGTGACTGTTGTGGTAAGACCCGCGGAAGGATCCTACTACCAGGAGGGTCCCATTGAGAGACACGGAGACCGGCTCGATGCAAAAGATTAGAATGGCAGGAATGGAAAGGTGGTGCTCACAAGGCTGGCAACCTGTTTAATGTCTAGGTCTTATGTGGTGGTGGGAGAACCAAAGCCCACATGCTGTCACACACACACACACACACACACACACACACACACACACACACACACCTCTTACCCGCCACTTCACCCCCTACATATACACAGTTCATAAGTAAGTGAAGGGCCAGCAAGCCTGAGGACCTTAGTTCAATCCCAAGGTGCCACATTATAGAAGAGAACTGACTCCGGCAAGTTGGCATCTGACATTCCGTAGGTGGCTTGGCACACTTGCATGCATATGCATATGTGCACGCATGCACACATGCACTAAACTAATGATTAAAAAAACAGGTCAAACCGGGCATGGTGGTGCACGCCTTTAATCCCAGCACTCGAGAGGCAGAGGCGGGCGGATTGCTGTGAGTTCAAGGCCAGCCTGGCCTACAAAGTGAGTCCAGGACAGCCAAGGCTACACAGAGAAACCCTGTCTTGAAAAATCAAACAACAACAACAACAACAAAAACAGGTCAATGGGAAAATAAGAGCATAACAATTGGCTGAGATAATATACATTTAAAAATTCTTGACCCAAGTATGGTCATACAGGACATAGTAAGGACACATTACCACTGTCATTGGACCCCAAGTAGAGCTGAGACACTTAATAACCAGTCATAGGTAGAGCCCTGCCTCAGACTCCATCCTCTTGGCTGCCAGGATGAGGAGCCGTGACTCACATATACAGTGAAGTCCCTCCATGCTGCTTTAAAAAAGAAAACCTTAACTTTTTTCTTCTTGGTGCTGGGTCTAGTTCTCAGGGCTTTGTGTACGTGGGGCACCCACTCCACTACTGAGATGCACCCAGCCCTGTCAGTGCATTTAGCCCCCCTCCTTTCCTGCCTCCCTCAGCCGCTCAGAGGGTTCAGTTCCTGCTCCTCATTTTAGACTCAAGCTCACCAGGAGTTTTGGCCCATGAATGTCTTCTCTCTCTTTTCTCATCTTTTAAAAACTACTTTAGAACCAGGCATGGTGGTGCACACCTTTAATCCCAGCACTCGGGAGGCAGAGGCAGGTAGATCTCTGTGAGTTCTAGGACAGTCTGGAGTACAAAGTCAGTCCAGGATAGCCAGGACTACACAGAGAAACCTTGTCTCGAAAAACCAATAAATAATAAATAAACAAATAAACTAAAATAAAAAATACTTTAATTTTAAATTATATGTTCACACATGTGTCTGTATGTGGGCTTGGGGTTTGCATTATATGACTACAGATATTTACAGAGGCAAGAAAAAAGGCACTGAGTCCCCTGGGGCTGGAGTTAAAGCTGGTTGTGAGGCCTGGGTGCTGGGACCCAAACTTAGGACCTCTGGAAGTGCATAAAGAGCTCTGCATTAGGAGCCTTCCAGCCCCCTCGTTTTGTATCTTTTTTCAATTCCTTCCTCTCCTGGCCAGTCCTCTGATTTCTCCAATGTAAGACTGCCTACCCATCCTGGTTCCCCCGTTTGTCTCCAAGGTGCACTCTGCTGTGGTGAGGGTGTGGTTTGCGTTCATGTGTTGGGAGTTGTAGTCCTCCGTGTGGCAATATAGGGAGGCGGTGGGCCCTCTAAGAGATAGTGTTCAGTAAGAGATCCTTATGTCACTGGGGATGTGTCCTCAGAAGGGGTTGAGACTGAGCTGGGGAGATGGCTCGGTCAGTAAAATGCTTGCTGACCAAGCATAGGCACCTGAGCTTCTCTCCCAGTGCCCACATGAAAGGCTGGGCACACACTGGGGATGCCAGCCCAGGGATGAGGGGTGGGGAGGAAGATAGATTCCATGGAGCTCACTGGTCTACCCATCCTAGTCAAATGAGTGGGCTCTAGGCTCTCTGGAGGACCCTGCCTTAATTAAAGATAACATAGGAGAAAATGAGGAGACACCCAGTGTCAACGTTGGCCTCCACATGTACACACACACACACACACACACACACACACACACACACAAAACCATATGCACCCACGTGCCACAAACATACACACCCCCTCAGAAAAAAACAAGGCTTTCTGAGGAAACCAGCAGATGAAAAAACACTCAGCATCCTCGTTGTTGGGGCCCAGAAGCCACCCGTTGCTGAAATTCAAGCCTGCGGGCTTCATTCTATCGTGAGGAAATACTCTTTCCCCGTGTGGACTGAGTAGGGGCAGGATCCTCTCACAGACATGTAATCATTAACTACCAAGGGCTTTTCCTGCAACCTGCAAGCATGGGACACATGACAGGAGCAAAGTTTATGTCGCATATTCAGTGAAGAACACAGTGTTCTTCCTACAGTACATTTAGGGCCGGGGAAGTGGCCTGCTGGTTAACTACTTGCTGCATCAGTGTGAGGACTGAGCTCGGGTGCCCAGCACCCATGTAAAGCTGAGCACAGTGCGGGTCTGTAACCCAGGTGCCGAGGAGGTGGAGACAGGCAGATAGATCCCTGGGGCTCAGTGGCCCCTAGTCCAGCTGAATCAGTGAGCCCCAGGGTCAGTAAGACCGGTTCAAAAAGTGAGGTGGAGAGGGCAGCAGCCCTGTGATGACACACTGTACAATAGCATTTACTTACCTGTTAAGTATTGACAACTTATATAACACATCTGCTTGACAGAGACCTCATCCCCGCCCATCTTACAGGTGAGGAAACCAAGGAAAGAGAAGTTGAAGGGATGTATCTGTGGCCACATAGCTCCTAAGAGGCCGAGGTGAGGCTCAAGCACACACAGTCCAGAGCAGAGCTGTGACCACCATGTCCTGGCTGTCCACAGTGAATGTGTCACCTTAAACCATGTTTGCTGTTGTCTGTCAGGCTTTACTCAACAGCCGTATACCTCTCCTTCAAGTCTCAGGAAATCAAGATCTCAGATCTTATCACAGCACCTCCACCCCCACCTGGTGGCATTTCCCTGAGCTGTGTACTCGCTGCAGGCATGACCTGTGGTCCCCATCTGGGCAGGAGAGGCAAGCTTTCAGAATTCAGCACCATGGGCCCAGATCTGACCATCATAATGTTCTTCTATAAGGTTTCTAGGACCCTCTGGGTCTTTCTATCTCCCCATTCTCCCATGCTACTCTCACCTAAAGTCCCAATAGGATGTCCTCTCCTCTGACCCACTTTCCTGGTAAGTGAAGACTTTCATGGGACATGCCCCTTGGGCTATGGCACCAGCCAAGGACAATACGTGTAGTAAACTTCGAACCCCTACCCAGATCTAGCCAATGGACAGGACATTCTCCACAGTTGAGTGGAGAATGGGGACTGACTTTCACACAAACTCTAGTGCCCCATATTTGACCACGTCCCCTTGATGAGGAGGCCTGGTGGCACTCAGAGGAAGGATAGCAGGCTACCAAGAAGAGACTTGATACCCTATGAGCATATACAGGGGGAAGAGGTCCCCCTCAGTCACAGTCATAGGGGAGGGGAGTAGGGGGAAAGCAGGAGGGAGGGAGGAATGGGAGGATACAAGGGATGGGATAACAATTTAGATGTAATATGAATAAATTAATAAAATATTTTTAAAAATAAATTTAAAAAAAGAATTCAGCACCATGGATGGTGTCCTTCCCTTCAACTCCCTGTCAATTCTTTAGGATTCTAAATGGTTTAGATTTAACTGGCCTGGCTGATGGATGATACTTCACATGTCTCTTTCTTTGCCTCTGTATAACGTGTAGGGGTGAGGACACTTTCCACTTTACAGTCTCCTTTGAGTTAATAGCCATGTTGATGCTGACAGAAGAGCGCTCATGGTTTAAAAGAGAAACAGATTTGTTCTGTGCAGATCACCAGCTCCTGACACCACGGAGACTCCTGGTCATATCATCCCACGAAATACTGTTTATCCCAACGTATAAGCAAGCTTCTCGACCACATGTAGAGGGAAAAAGCTAACCAAACATCGTGGTTGTAATTCCAGCACTTGGGAGGCAAATGTGCGAGCATTGTCAATTTGTGGCCAGCCTAGCCCACATAAGATCCTGTCTCAAGAAAGAAACCCCGGGGGCTGGAGAGATGGCTCAGTGGATAAGAACACTGTCTGCTCTTCCAGAGGTCCTGAGTTCAATTCCCAGCAACCACATGGTGGCTCATAACCATTTATACTGGAATCTAATGCCCTCTTCTGGCATGCAGGCATATATGTAGATAAAGCACTCATACATAAAATAAAATTTAAAAAATTGTTTAAATATTAAAAGAAAAAAAGAAAAAAGAAACTCCTTATGGTGTGTGTGTGTGTGTGTGTGTGTGTGTGTGTGTGCGTGTGTGTGTTCCTGCACAGTTATTTGTGTCTTCTGATACTTTTTGTCACAGGGTTGGTTCCATCAGGCCGAAGTTACCAGAACACTGAGAATGTGACTTGACTTGGGGGAGTAAACATGTGGACCCACATGACCTTAGACTAGTCCGTGGTATGAAGAAATGAAGAATACACTAGAGAACTCCCAGCAAGCATCCCCACCAGTGGGTCTTGCCTGCCAAGTCAGTGTGGGCAGCAGTGTCAACTCAGAACTCCAGTCCTATTCTTGGTGGGACAGTGAGTGACACATTTTAGAACATTCCCAGAGCCTGAGCTTTGCAGACAGATCACCTCTGCCCCCAACAGCCTCCTCACCTGGAAAGAGGACTCTGCTGACCATACCAGGGAACACCATTAAGAAAAGAGGAAGCACTTTCAGGTATGCAGCCATCAGGGAGCCTCCTTTGGCGTGAGACAGGTTCTTGGCAGCTAGACTCCGCTGGACAATCACCTGGAGCAGAGGAAAGGTGTCAGGAAGCTAAGGGTGGTCTGCTCACCAGCTCCTCAGTAGGAGTGGTGCGACCTTGCTTATGAGAAAGCATCTCTCCCGATTGGGGTGTCCATGACTCCTCCATCACTGTCCCCTCTCTGTTATATCCAGAGTTATACCTTGTCAGTTACAGGTCACGTTAGAATTAACCTACCCCTTTGGCTACCATAGTTAGATAAAAGCATATACTGAAGATAGTCTAGTTAAATTTCTTGGTAGAACAACTTCATATATACAGATATGTATATGTATATATACATATTTCATATATATGCAAATGAGGGGCTGGAGAGATGGCTTAGTGGTTAAGAGCACTGGCTGCTTTCTCAGAGGAACCATTGTCAGTTCCCAGCACCCACATGGTGACTCACAACCATCTGTTACTCCAGTCCCAGGGGATCTGACACTCTCTTCTCATTTCTGTACGCACCAGGTACACACACGGTGCCCAGACATACATTCTGGCAAACACTCATAGACATGAGTAAGGATAAATAAATGCTTAGGAAGGCAAAGGAAAGAATCACTCTTCCATGATAGGCTCCTGTGGGATTGCTAACTGTGTGGGAACATGGCTGCTGGCAGGCTGCACCCTGGACATCACATAGGTAGGGCTCTCAGAGAACAAAGTCACCTCAGAGGAAAGAAAACAGAGAGGTGTGGGTGGAGCTCTTCCATTTGGCTCTGGCTACAGTATGCATTTGCGAGGTGGGGATAGACAGGCTGGGTTCAAATCCTGTCTCCTCCCTGCCTGGCTGTGTGAACCTGAGCACCCAGTGTCAGCTCTCCTTGCCTTAGTATTCTCACTGACTAAATGGGGCTAATACTCGGACAGTTTTGAAATTAAATACAGCAGAAGAGTTTGTAATACTTACGATAGTGTCTAACCCATAGTAATTTCTCATAGATAATAATTGCCATAATTGGCCTCCAGTTTTCCAGGCGTGAAAGGGTGTGTGTGGGTATGTGTGTCTTCGTGTCTTGTGTGTTTGTGTGTATATATCTGTGTGTCTGTGTATCTGTGTGTCTGGTTTCTATGTATCTGTGTGTGTGTCTGTATGTGTGTCTGTGTGTATGTCTGTGTGTCTGTGCCTCTTTGCGTGTGTGTGTGTATGTCTGTGTGTCTGCATGTCTGTGTGTCTGGTGTCTGTGTGTGTCTGTTGATTTAGTTATTGTTTTGTTTTGTTTTTAATGCCCTTTTGTGTTAAAATAATTATTTTTCTTACTAACTCAAGTCCTCAGTCAGCACCTTTAAAGAGAAGAATGTGGTGGGATCTATCCGTGTTTGGATTATTCCCCTAAGTTTTATTAGACTTTGTTAGTCAGTGCAATGTGCACAAATTTAAGATAAAAGAGATGCTACTTTGAGGCCTATTTCTCTGAAGACTGAACTCCTTCAGACAACTGCCAGAGGTTTCACAGTGTCAAGGATGCTGTTAAATATAAACTGCTTCCTAATGACATGACTACTGATACAGTGACAGAAATTGAGGCAGAGGACAAGTGTTGGGACCCAAGGGATCCATCCAGTCAGAACTCAAAAAAGCCCTGGTCATGATTGGAACAAATGACGTTCAAATTCTAAAACTGGTAGAAATTGTAGCAATTGTGTGTTTTTGTTTTTTTTGTTTGTTTGTTTTGTGTGTGTGTGTCTGTCTGTGTCAGTGTCTGTGTGTGTATCTGTGTGTGTGTGTGTGTGTGTGTGTGTGTGTGTGTGTGTGTGTATAGGTCAGAGGGCAGCTTTGTTTATGTCACTGCTCAGTCACTCTTTTCCTTGTAACCCTATTTTAAATTGCATTTCCCTCCCTCTCAGACTTCTTTTGCCTCACTGTACTTTTTAAGGAGTGCCCCCCTTCAATGTCTCACAGGAAATGCTTATTTGTCTGTCTCCTCCAGACAGTAGTAGAGCAGCTCCATATTGGATCCAGATTCCTAAGCGCCCAGAGGTATGTCCATGGTGTTTGTTGACCAAATGATGTGCATTGCAAATCTTGAAATAAGGTTTATGACTAGCCCGTCCCAGACATTAAGCAGCATGTGTTGAGTTCCTCTCCTTGGGGATTCATCATCAGCTTTTGTAAGAGTAAGAAGCGAAACAGCTGGCAGAGTGCAAGAGAGCTTGGAAGCAATGGACGGCATGGGGAAACGGAAGAAAGCATTCAGCAAAGTCACTCCACCGAAGTCGCCACCCTGAGCTTCAGCCAGCCCGCACCTGATCAGTACACCAGTACCAGAGAGATGGGATGGACATTCCAAACAGGATCCCAGGCCAGGGCAGGTCAGAGGTCACTGGATCTCGGAAGATGTGGAAGGCATCTTCTCGGGGCAGCCCACAGCTGCTGTTCTCACTCTGGTTACTAGCCAGGGCTGAGAAGTACTGGTCCTTCAGGCCTTCCATCCCACCAACAGCTGCAAAACCTAGGATGCAGATGAATCCTAAGGTTGCCAGGAGCTCACGGAGCCCACAGCAAAGTGGAGTCAGATGATAGCCTGGTTGGAGCAAGGCTACTGAGGAACAGCATTCCCTTAAGGGTTTTTAACGTCTGCTCTTTTTCTCTTATGCCTTTGTAGCTACTGTAGATTGCTTTTCAGAATAATTTTTCTATTATATTTATGTATTTACACACAGAGACCTGGCTGTATGGGTACATTCATGTGCACATGCCATAGTATGGGTGTCAAGTTAGATCAGAGAGTAGCTTGTGGGAGTCTGTGTGATTTCCAGCTCAGGCCATCAGGCTTGGCAGCAAGTGCGTTTACCCACTAAGTCATTACACTAGCTCTGACTGCTATCTATAAATGCATAATATAAACCATGGAGGGTTATTTTTTAAAATGTAGAAAGCAATCATCAAACTACAAAAATGTGACACAAATAATTATCTGTTCCATTAAATAATGACTCTAATGCTAAACAATAAAATAGTAGATCTTAGAATGGTTTAGTTAGGGGACTGTGAACACATAGAAAATGTATTCAAGTAGCAGTGAATGGGGGAGATGGCTCAGTGGGTAAAATGCTTGCTTCACAGACATGAAGACCTGAGCTGGGATCCCCGCACCCACATTAGAGCTGGATGTTGTGGTGCACATCTGTAACCACACCATTGGGGTAGCAAAAGAAGACGGGTAGATACCAAGGGCTGGAGCGCCAGGTTCACTGGGAGATCCCTGCCTCAAAAAAATAAGGCAGAGGGCCTGGAGAGATGGCTCAGTGGTTAAGAGCGCCGCCTGCTCTTCCAAAGGTCCTGAGTTCAATTCCCAGCAACCTCTTGGTGGTTCACAACCATCTGTAATGTGATATGATGCCCTCTTCTGGTCTATAGGTGTATATGCAGGCAGAACGCTGTATACATACTAATAAATAAATCTTAAAAAACAAAAAAAAGGTAGAAAGAGATTGAGGAAGATACCTGACGTCAATTTATGGTCTCCACATTTGTGCTTGTGAGCAAGCACACTCACAGGCATGTGTACAAGCACCGCATGCGCGTGCACGTGCACACACACACACACACACACACACAGAAACACACACACAAACAACAACAACTCTAATTAAGTTAAAACCAACTTGGGATATCTTTTGGTATCAAAGTTATAGGTCCTGATAATAAAGCTGCATTTTGTGACCCACCTTAAAATTGGGAAATGTTGAGAGGCCCACCTGCCACCACTGCCATGCCCCTTGGGCTGGCAGAAGACACCCAGAGGCCCACCCACCACATGGCCTGCCTGCAGTGGGTGCCACTATGATGTGCAAGTACGTGGTGGAGAGTCAGAAGACTAAGAGGCACCAAATGGTTTGAAGAGAGGCAGAACTGGAAATGTGAGGCTGGTGAGGAACAGCCTGCTGTGGGTAGCCTGTGCTGATACCTGAAGCTATGGTGATGTCCCAGCCGTGCTACCACTGAGGGACATGTAGGGATCTATGCTGATGTCTGTGGCCCATGTTACCACCAAAAGCCATGCAGACATGCCTGTTCCCGGCTGCTGCCTGGGACCAAGCTCACGCTGCCCCTCGCCGGCTGTGGCACTTGGGAGAGCAGGCCCCATACCTCACCTGGGCAGGTGGCAGGGCAGGGACACAGGTGAGCAACCCAAAGGTGTAAGTGCAAGAGAGCTGTTCCTGTCCCTCATCTGGAGAGATGGCTCAGCAGTTAAGAGCACTTGCCAATCTTCAAGAGAAATGGGTTCAATACCCAGCACCCACAGAGAGGCTCATAACCATCTGTAACTCCAGTTCCTGTGGATCCAGTGCCCTCTTCTGGCCTCAGCAGGTACTGTACACACAGCTTTTAGTAGCAAATGTTCTGGTTTCTTCTTTAGAAATTGGACTGTTAAGGTTTTCTACTTTTTCTTGAATCAACTCTAATAAGTCACACTCCACATATGAGCAAGGTATAGTGGCTGCCTCTCTACCTGGCTGTTTCCGGTCATTGCCTGATTCCTGCCGTGATGAAGTAAACGTCTGTTCCGCAAAGCCCTCCCCACAATGACAGACTGAAATCTCTGAAGCTGAGAGATTTCTCCCCTGTCTGTAGGTTGTTTGTGCCAGGCATTCGGTCACAGTCATGGGAAAGCTAACACAGACATTTCTTCAGCCCTCTGAAAGAGCAGACCTCATCATAGCACATGCTCAAGGCATTTGAAGCTGAAAGTGTGTAAAAGAGCAATCACTAAGAAAACCTAAACTCCCCTCAGCCCCTAACCAGACTGGCCCCTCTACTAGTGACCTGGCCAAAGAGCTATGCTCACATCTAAACATAAACTCAATTTACTCCAATCTCTGCTGTCTTATATATTATGTCCAACATCGAAGAAAATTATAAGGTAAAGTACCCAAGAGAGAAAGAAAAATGACCTCTACTGTTATGAAACAGTGGATAAAGGCAAACTGATAGGTGGCCCAGATGTGGCAACTGTCAGACGGGAAATGAAAAATAACTATGATTAATAGGTTATAGGCTATAGTGAAAATGTGGAAAATATTCATGACTAGATGGACAATTTCATCCAAGACATACACAAGGAAATTCTTAATGGGATGTGGTTTAGTGGTAGAGTGTGTGCTTAGTAAGCATAAGGAAGTGGGTGTGCTCCCCAATAACTGAAAAATGAAAGAGAAGGAAAAAGGAGAGAGGAAGGGTGAGGAAAATAGAAGAAAAGATGAGAGGTTATAGTGGAGAGCGTAACATAGAAAACAAATCTCTCCTCAGTCAACCCATCAGCAGAAAACACAGCCAATGAAGCCATCAGCAAACTGGAAAATAGGCGAATAGAAATAACTCAGACTGAAATACAAAAGAAAAGAGGTCCTGAGATGGTGTGACATAGGGGGTTTGGTGACACTTGGAGTTCCAAGAGTAAAACACACTAGCTAGGTGTGCTGGCACATGCCTTTAACCTCAGCACTCTAGAGGCAGAGGCAGGAGGATTTCCGTGAGATGGAGGCCAGCCTGGTCTACATAGCAAGGTCCAGGACAGCCAGTAGAGACCTCTACACCGATTGGACGTGGAGGTAAAGAAGAGAGGTGGGGAGTCAAGAAGAGGGGTGAGAAATTATTATTCTCAAAATGTGCCATTAAGTCACAATTTCCCAAATCTCAGAGTCTCAGTAAGAATAAACACAGCCCCCATTTACATCTATCAGAGTAGAAATGCTGAAAATGAAGGTTTAAAAAAAAAAGAAAACTAGGCACAGTGGCTCAGAAGTTCAGGGACAGCCTCAGCTACACCATGAGAAAAAATAAAAAACAAAAACAAAAACAAAAGGTGTTAAAAGTTAAATATTATAAAAAGAAGAAGCAGAAACCTTCAAGGCAACCAAAGGAGAGGATGACTCATGGTACACACAGAAAGTGGGTAACAACCTCCCCACTGCGACACAGAGGGCAGTAGAGATCCCTCTATCATACTGGGAGATCAAAGCACAATCAAGACTATTATATATGTAAAGGCAGTTTTTCAAAAGTGATCAATAAACAGGGATGTTTTTAGACATACAAAATTTACTACAAGAGAGAGAGGAAATAGAAATTAAGAATTTTTTTTTTCTTCACTAGAGTACAGAACAGCCTGGCTAAAAGCTAGTAAGTGATTTTTGTTGTTTGAATCCTGAAACAAATATATTATTCCGTAGTTATTTCTTTGAAATCTCCTTTGGAAACTTGAAAGTGACATAGGTCCAAAACACGGCTGTGTCCTGTTCAATGATAAAAAAACAAAATCCTTCCGGTGCCTTTGGCACCCACTCCCAGCCTTTGCCACAAATGATACCAGTTCACTGCCAGTGGCAAGGTGGTTTAGGTTTGAAGTCTGAAGCCACTTGCCTAGATTTGAATCTTAGTGGTTTGTTTTGGTTAGTTTATGTCTCTTTATGCTGTCCTGGCTGACCTTGAACTCCTGGGCTCAAGCCATCTTCAGTTTCCCAAATGCCTGCACTCCATGTATGCATCACCACACCTGGCTGCCATCTTATTATATTAGCCATGTTCTTTAGAAGGAAATGCCTTGAGTTTTGAAATCTAAAAGACTAACAGGTTAGGGAGAAGACTCAGGAGCTAAGGCACTTGTCATGCAAGTATGAGGGACCAGAGCATGGATGCCTGGAACCCATGGATGAACTAGCTGGGTGTGATGCCGGCATGCAGTAGGTGGCGACTGAATCTCCATAGCAAACTGACCAGCCTTAGTAGAGCTAGTGAGTTCATGTGGAGAGATAAAGACACACCTTGGACCTCAACATGCAAGTACACACCCCCCACATGTGTGCCCACGTACAAGCAAATGTGCATACATTCGTGCATGCAATACACACACACAACACACATACACACACACACATCCTTGTCACTGTCCCGAGCTTTACATGGATGTGCATCTGAATGTCACATACTTTAACATGTCATGTAATACAGTGACACTGAGTGAAAAGGATATGAAAGCATCGCCCTGGTGCTATGGTCTTCTGTTAAAAAGTCAAAAACTTCACTGTCAAAGTTTGACATCTTCCACCTTTTCACTTATTTATGTAATCATTTATCCATACCAGTATCAGAAAAAAATATCAATTTCTCATTTTGAAAAATAGTGACTTCATTGGCTAGCTGACAATGTGGTCAGCTCTGAAATCATACACACAAGCAAACTTAGTGGGTTGTATTTATATACATATATGTGTGTGTGTGTGTGTGTGTGTGTGTGTGTGTGTGTGTAATAATAATCCTCAAAGAGAAAAAGGACCATCAATCTGAGAGGGAGTGAGGAGAGCATATAGGAAGGGTTGGAGGGAGGAAAGGGAAAGAAGTAATGTAATTATATTTTAATTTAAAAGATTAAAACAATAAAAATGGTGAATCCCAGGGCTAGAGGTATGGCTTGCTGAGCAAGCATGGGGACTTAAATTCAGATCCTTAGCACTACCATGTGAAAGCTGCATAGTGGGCTGGAGAGATGGCTCAGGGGTTAAGAGCATTGCCTGCATTTCCAAAGGTCCTGAGTTCAATTCTCAGAAATCACATGGTGGCTCACCTAGAATGTGATCTGGTGCCCTCTTCTGGCGTGTGGGTATACCCACAGGCAAAACACTGTATACATAATAAATAAATAAAATTTTTAAAAAGAAAGAAGGCTACATAGCTCTATAACCCCAGAACTTGGGGGGGGGGAGATGAGGGATTCCAGCCAGTGTAGGCAAGTCAGTGGCTTTGTCTCAAAACATCAGAGTGGAGGAGAGTCACTGAAGAAGAACCCTGATGTATGTGCACACACAAATGACTGCCCTCTTCCCTACTCCCCTCTCTATCCCTCACACACTGGAATAGGAAGGACCAGGTAGTATCTCAGTACGCTTCCTGATGCCTGGTTATCAAAATGTTGGAAGCAGAGCTCCCCACTTACTGTAGCCCATCAGGGTGAACGCCCCTACGAGCATGATCCCAGTCTGCAGCGCATCCGTGTAGATAACAGCAGCCAGACCTCCTGTAGGGAGGAACAGAGGTAGGGTCACTGTCAGGCACTCCCACAGGAGGATTACTTGGGGTTGGAGGGAGCCTAAGAAGGTGGAGAGCCCACAGAGTTCTTAAGTTTGAGGAGCTGCCCAGATGGTTAACTCAGCTGGTCCCTGTGTGCCATGAGCATTTTGCAGCATTGCTTTGCTGCACCTTCACAGAGAGCTGATGGAGATGTTGGCCTGGCCCTGTGACTTGCTCTGAGCAAAGCAACAAGGTGGGTATGCTTGCGTGCAGCTCCACACCTCTAGGAGCCCTGGGGCTTTGTTGCCCTGGGAACAGCATGCTTTAGGAAGCCTCAGGAGCTGTGGGACTGTACGCGTAGAGTCCTAGAATGAAGAAAGCAGAGGCCGGAGAACTGTTTTTGCTTACGACCAATCAAGGGAACATAAGACCATGTCTCAAAACAAGGTGGCTGGAAGGAGCTCGGGGAGGGGGGTTGCAGAGCAGTTGCCAAGCCTCGGGTTCAGTCTTCAGTGGAGGGGAGGCTGCTCCCCACAGCCCACGCTGGCCACAGGAGGGAGGCCATCTGTTTTAGCCAGCTGACCCAGCGGCCACTGAAGGATAGCTTCACAAAGCCAGGTGAGACCATCACATAGGCCACCCATTAAGTTATGGGAATTAAGCCCATCCCTGTGCGGACGCCTTGTTACATGGCATGTGGGTTGCTTGTTACACAGCAGTTCCTCACTCATACAAAGTGGTACTTGGGCTACAGGCCTAACTCTGAATGTTTCCTTTTCTTGTTAAAAAAAACGTTTATGCCAGCATACCAAATATTAAGTTTCATTATGGAATATCCAAACAAAATTAGTTCTTAATTCTCCTCTCCTTCTTCCCCATGTCCCTGGCCCCTTTTAGCCACAGCTCATGTCGTCTTTCATGTCACACGGGCCCTGTTCCCTTCTCCCTTTTTCCTGTTTCTCCTTTTCCCTTCATGAACACCTTCATCATTTGTGAAAGTTATTTTCAAGAACTGTAGTTTATCTTAAGATGTTTTGTTACATCTGCTTGTGTGCACCTGCACACACATGCCACCGTGTATGTATGGCAGTCAGAAGACAGCTTGAGGGGCTTAGCTTTCTTCTTCCATTCTTCCATGTGTGATCCAGGGATTGGACTTGCTCTGGCAGGTTTGGTAGCAAGTACCTTTGCACCCTGAGTCATCTCTCTGGCCCAGCACCTTTATTTTTAAGATTGGAAAAAGAATGTGAGTTCTATGTACTTAGACACTGCCTAAGCTCTTAACGCCATCACATCATCACAGTGGCCTAAGAGGATTCTCACTGAATTTGCCCTATCCAAAATAAATAAATAAATAAAAATCTCTGTGGTGTTTGCAAGTCCATCAACGTGCAGACAGAGTAATGGTCCCAGGCCCCTCAGTGAGGTGTCTCCCTCAGTGAGGGGAGAGGAACATTGACCTGTCACTTGATACAAACATGTTGCAATTACTGTGCAATTAAGAAAAACATGTGAGCCAAGCGTGGTGGCACACACCTTTAATCCCAGCACTCAGGAGGCAGAGGCAGGCGGATCACTGTGAGTTCGAGGCCAGCCTGGTCTACAAAGTGAGTCTAGGACAGCCAAGGCTACACAGAGAAACCCTGTCTCCAAAACAAAAACATAACAAAACAAAAAGAGAAAAACATGTAAAAGGGTGTGGTTTCCTTAATGTCCCCTTCCTGGTCGACAGTAATGGAGTCCTCTTTCAAGTGATGGGAGACTAGTTCTCTGGTGTTCTCTTGAGTGACCCAGAAGTCACAAGAGCTCACAGTTTGGTACCCACTGAGTCCATCTATTATGTCCATACCACAGTTTGGTACCCACTGAGCACATCTTATATCTCTACCACAGTTTGGTACCCACTGAGCATATCTCATGTCCATACCACAGTTCGGTACCCACTGAGCACATCTTATATCTCTACCACAGTTCGGTACCCACTGAGCACATCTTATATCTCTACCACAGTTTGGTACCCACTGAGTAAATCTTATCTCCATACCACAGTTTGGTACCCACCAAACCCATCTTATTTCTACGCCAAGGCTTACTGAGTACAGAACACTTACCAAGCACTGTGGAACAATTAAACATTTTGTTTAATTGGTCACTGAGTATCTGGTGAGCGTCACGCTCTGTGTCCTTTCCCTCATAGACCTGCCAGCCTCACGGAGAAGACAGACTCCTCCACTCAGAGATGAACTGGCCATGGCAACCAACTCACGCCTCTCCTCCTGCTCAGAGCACATGGCTTCCAGCAGTCTTCCTGCATTAGGGAAACCCTCTTCCTGATTAGATAATCCCCTTCCTGATTAGAGCCCTCTGGTGGTGATCTGTGACACTTGGAGCAAACTCCAAGGCTCATTGGAGCTGCTGCAGTTATGTTCTTAGGAACCCCTTCTAAGACCACCCCTGGAGGTCAGTGGACACAAGGCACGCTGTCATTGCCACTGATGCCCCGTCCCCACCTCATTGCTATTCTCTGGACGGAGGAAGCATGCATTTGTCCCAGAGGCTTTTACAATGGTCATCCCCGATGTTTAGAATTCTCTACACTTCTCATGTCGTTTAAATTTGCCTGAAAAAATAGTCTTTGAGAGCCTTTGGCTATGTGTTTCATGTTTTTAAAAAAGCCTTCCTTTTATTGATCCCCAGCTCTTTAGTCAGCCTTGATAGATAGCATTTATTAAGTGTAATAATATGCTATGACATGGCCAATTGATTTCCTTGTTTGTGATTTGTTTCCTTGTAGGTAGCTACTAGAATATAAGGTGGGGGTGGTGAGCAAAAGTTTTGGGGTTTATTGTTAACTTTGTTTTTGCAGTTTTCTTTTAGTGGTGGTGGGTTGTTCTTAAGAGACAAGATCTCTTTTATAGTCCAGGCTGGCCTTGAACTCAACAGTCTTCTGCCTTAGGCCTCCAGGTTCTGGGATTATAGACAGGAGACAACGCACCCAGCCTCACATTAGAGACTTTGTTTCACTGGTTTATGTCCATATCTGTTTTTTTATGTTGCATGGCACATAGAAGGTAATCAACACACATGAATATATGTGTGCACACATACATTTGTGGATGGAATTCTACCAAGAGGAAGCAGAGACAGGCAAAGCCAGATAAACAGGAAACTATTCAAAAACAGCTACTCGAAAGCCTACTGTGTTATAGGAACTTTTATAAATCTAAGAAAAAAAAAAGAGGGGCTGGAGAGATGGCTCAGTAGTCAAGAGCACTGCCTGTTCTTCCAAAGGACCCAGGTTCAATTCCCAGCACCCACATGGCAGCTCACAACTGTCTGTAACTCCAAGATCTGACACCCTCTCATAGACATCCATTCAGGCAAAACACCAATGCACATAAAATTTAAAAAAAAGAAAAAAGAAAAAGAAAAAGAAAAGAAAAAAAAGATAAAGCTGCCTAAACCTAGCTTCCAAAATCAGCTTTTTATCACCCAGCTTCACTCATACATGTGGGCTCACATGTTTTATATCATACATGTGGGCTCACATGCTTCATCTCATACATGTGGGCTCACATGCTTGGCCCTTAGAAGTTTCTCAGCTAGTCCTTCTGGAATACATGAAAGGGAAAACATTGTGTAGCTGTGGGGAGATTTGTTTGTTTGTTGAGGCAGGGTCTCAACTACATAGCCCAGGCTGCCCTCAAACCCAGAATCCTCCTGCCTCAGCCTTCTTTGTGCTGGGATGATGGGGGTGAACCACCTTATCTGGTTCATTTATGCTGCATTTAAATAATCCCTTTTCTTATTAAGTAACCCTCTTTCCTTTGGATAATGGTTTTTCACACGTGACTGTTCAGGATAGTGGAGTGAGATTTAGTGAGCAAATGGTGTTAGCACACTGGAATGCCAGAAGGTGTGTCAGGATGCTCTCTGAGTATCACCCATGCCACATGATACCTGCAACGGTGTACAGAGCTGTGACTGCCAGCAGCCCCACTATGGCCAGGTATAGGTCCAGGTGCAAGGATTGCTGGATGAAGATGGCACCTGCATACATGTCCACCTGTAGGATGAAAAGACAATGGGTGAATGGGTGGCTGGATGGACAAGGGAGTAGGTGGGTGAACGGAGGAGGAGTGTGTGGATGGAGGGAGGGAGGGAGTGTGTGGATGGATAGATGGGCCAGGGAAAGGGTGGAGGAGGGACTGAATGGGTGGATGGATGGATGGATGGATAAGTAGATGGATGGATGATGAATAGATGCATGCATGGGCCAGGGAGCAGACGAACACATTGAAGAAGGAGTGGATGCATGATGGGCATCTCCCAGACTCTGACAAATACCGAAGATCTACACACATTTATTTCCTCATCCATCTCCTCCTAAACTGAGAGGCTCAAAATGAAGCCCTCTGGTCAGCTAAATTTGACACCTGCACTCCGGCAACAACCTCATGGTCTTCCCACTTTTGCTGTGGGTTTTCCTGCCTGCCCTCTTCTACCCTGTGACCTTTGTGTCCCGCCCAAGAGGATATCTTTCTTCTCCCCATTAAAGCTCTTGTGTGCCTCTCACACTGTCCACCATAGGGCTGGGTAAGTGAGAGCTGTACACCAGACCCATCGAAGTTGGCAAGCTGTTAACCTCATTTTCTTTATTCACTCTATATTCCTGGGGGCTCTGGACTTTCAGAAACATTCCATCTCTCAATATTTCTTGTTTTTGTGCATCTTCCACCTTTAGCTTGTGTTAGTCCAGCCATCTGGAATGGCAACACCCCTTTTTTTCAACTTGTGGATTCCTCCTAAGATAACACTCACCCCATACAAGACTATAAGTAGGCATCCTAGCAAGAGCATCTTAAGTCTGTAGCTAGGCCGCAGTCAGCTGCTGCTATTTGTACTAAGTAGAATTTCTTCCGCCCCTGCTCCATGTGGGACAAGAGCATTATCACCCCCAAAGGTGACATCTTGAGCTAATCCTGTTAAGCAGCCCATGCCTGGAGGCTACAGTGCATCTGGTATTCGCCACCTTCCTGGAGATCAGCCCATCTGAAGGCCAGGGTGAGGCAGGCCCAGGCAATCCTCAGTGTATCTGACTGAGATCTGACCGCTCTCCTTTCTACGTGCTCCTTCTGCCTCTACTTCTACCTCCTTTGCTCTGCCTCTCTCTTACATCAAACCTGCCCCAGACGAGGCGAAGCCGATGTGGAGGAAACTCCTCAAAATGCACTATAGTTATCATCTTGCCGTGCCTCAAGAGCACGGTCAGGCCGTGCGTCCACCTTACCGAGATCTTGGTGAAGATATAGATGAACAGGTAGAGCACCGCCAGGGTGATGGAGATCCTGCTGCCCCCGAAGCGTCTCCTCAGGTATTCTGGCATGGTGGTTACCTGGAGGTTGAAGTGGCTTGTTGCAGCCAGCTGACATTGGGCATGTGCCTACTCAGCCTGGCCACCGGCTCTGCCTGCCTCCTCCATCTCCTCAGCCTGGCCACCGGCTCTGCTCGCCTCCTCCATCCCCACCAGACCCAGAAGCACAGAGCATCTCTTGGGGCTTCTCCATGGGAAACACAAGGAGGGAGAAGACGTGGGGAGGGACTGAGTGTGGAGACAGTGGGTCTAGACAGGGCTGCGCACCTAACTGTTGTGGTGTGTGGGCTTGCATGTACACGAGTGTATGTATGTGCATGTGTGTGCATGTGTGTGTGTGTGTGTGTGTGTGTGTGTGTAACTGAGTGCATGCCACAACAGAAGTGTGGAAGTGAAAGGAAAGCTTTCAGGAGTTGACTCTGTCCTTCTGCCATGTGGGTCTGAGGACCAAACTCAGGTTGTCAGGCTTGGCCACAAGCATCTTCCCTGGCTGAGTACTTCCCCACCCCAGACTACTGTTCTCTGTTTCTAAACACGAGGCAGAGTGGTCGCCATCCTAGTTTAGCTGTAGGCTGGATTTCTTTAACTTACTTTTTTCTATTTAAGTGAACTTACCATTTTACTTAAATAACTTTTTTAAAAAATGGGAATTGAATTCTGGGCCTCTCGAGTGTTTGGTAAATGTTCTACCCCTGAGCTACACTCCAGCCCTTGGAATGAAACTTTAAATTACTACTAGAAGTGGAAAAATCAGTCCCAAACTTTAGGGGACCCAGAAAAAA
The DNA here is from genome assembly GCA_907169655.1 of Acomys percivali. Taxonomy (NCBI): domain Eukaryota; kingdom Metazoa; phylum Chordata; class Mammalia; order Rodentia; family Muridae; genus Acomys; species Acomys percivali. Next base: position 3,775,559 of record OU015757.1, on the reverse strand, counting down.
TGAATATAGGAACAATAGAGCAATACAGTTGTCATCTGTTCCCTTTTAGCAACTCCCTATGGCTGAGAGCCGCTCATGGGGCCAGAGACAAGCCATCCATGAGCAGATGGGTGGCACTAACTGGACCCAGCAGGGTATTAGGAGGAGGGGACAGTGGCAGAGTCCAGTTGTAAGGGACACATTGCAGCGATCCAGGCTGGGGAATTGGAGGAGGGAATGTGTTATATGATCCTAACATGTTGTATGCATGTGTGAGACTGTCAAAGAATAAGAGAGAGAAACAAGAGATGAGGTTGCTGAAGAGCTAAGAGCATCCAAGCTGCACAGGAGACTCTGACCCCTGATGAGATGCGTGTGCCTCACAGTGCAAAACATAACATACACACTGCTCACATGTCAGTTAAGAGCAAAATAATACTCACTTCAAAAATTAAGGGGAAAAAATCCACCAAGCAAGGTGGTTTATGCTTATAATCCCAGCATTCAGGAGGCTGAGGCTGGAGGATTGGGAGTCTAAGGTTAAACAGTAAGACCCTGTCAAAGAAAAGGAAAGTCCTGAAAGGCAATGCAAAGAGGAATTTCACTCCATGGCACAGAGTAGATGGCCCCACAACCAACACTGAAACCATTGCAGGAATCCCATCTGCTCATCCTCCAAAGAGAAGCAAGGAATTCTGGGAACAGAATGTGTAGACTTGAGAGAAGGTGAACAGAGAGCATCTTCATCCAAGAGGCACTGACTTCTGACGGCTCCCAGATGTCTGGGTTAGGAGTCTAAGGCAGAAGCTGTCACTAGCATGTGAGATGCTCCAAGGACTGGGTCATGCTGCTGAGAACCGTGATTTGGGCTGTAGTGTTTGAAGAGTGTAGAATGTTCTGTCAGTCACTCTGGGACCTGAGACCAATAGACTTCCTTCCACAATGTCCCAGGTGTCAGATGGGAAGGGACAATGACAATTGTGGGGTACACTGCTACATTTGGAGAGGCTGTGTTGTCATTTGGACGCACAGCATCTTTCAAAAATTCACATGTAGGGGGCCTGGTCCCCAGTTGATGGATCCAGGCAGGGAAGTGATTGGATCCCGAGGGCTTTGACCTATTCGTGGACTGATCTGTTGATGGATTCATAACTTGCTGATGTTGTTGGAAGGTAGTGGGGGCTAGGAAGCTGGCCTGGCTGGAGAAAGTAGATCACTGCAGACCTTCCTTGAGGGATGAGTGCTGTCACCAGCCCCTTCCTGACTCTCTGCTCCCTGGCACCATGAAGTGAGCAGCCTTCCTCACCATGGGTTCCCCTCCATGTTTCTGCCTTGCCGTGGGCCTAAAGCAAGGGAGCCTGGTGACAAGAGATCAAGCCCTTTGGAGATGTGAAAATAAGCTCCTCCCCTTGTTTATCTCAGGTATTACGCCTCGGTGACGAAAAATGGCTAACGTGGGCTGGGTGGCCAGACTTGCTTCAGGAGTAACGAGTCCTTGCAGTGATCCCAGCATTTTGGAAGACAGAGGCAGGCGGATTAGGAATTTGAAGCCAGCCTAGGATACCTGGTGAAAACCTGTCTCAGAAAAGTTAAACTGGTAAATAGTAGTAGAACCTAATTGAATATTCTAGATAACAGGAGTGTTCCGGGGGAAATGAGTTAAATGTTGACGCGTTGCTGAATTTTTCCTATTAAAATATTGGCAAAATAAATGTAGCACCTGATATTTTAATAGGGCAAACAAAGCTTTGTTATCCACCTTTTCTTCTCAAAAGGCAAGTTGAGATGTTGACGTTCATGGATGCCCCGCCTCAGTCCTCTTATTTGCTGCAAGGTTAGCTCAGCAGGAAGTTTCCAGAAATATACTGAGATCTGATAGTGCCAGGAATGATGCAAGAAGAGACTGAGGCAAGCCTCATTCACTGTAAGATTGAGATCTAATCAGCAAGTACAATAGGTACTCCAGTCCATTCAGATAAAAGTGCCAAAAAAACACACTCTGGGCAACCGCTATCTAATCTGTGGATGACAGGCAACTGCCATCTGGGCTTGGTTGCTGAGCTAGACTCCTCTCATTGGCTGCTGCTTTGACTAGCATTTGGCCCTGGGGTCAATCTAGGAAAACCACAGCTCCTATCAACATGAAGTTTCTAGTTATTAAAAAGCAGGAGAGGAGAAGAAAAAAGAAGGAAGAAGAGGAGGAGGAAGAAGAAAAGGAGGAGGAGGATGGAGGGGACAAAGAAGTTAGCTTCATTAGCACACTACACCAAAAAAAAAAAAAACAAACTTCCTATCTCAAAGGTATTCCTTGTTCTAAAGTCTGGGCCATTCAGGAAATAGCCAGTGAGTCAGAGAACCGAGACAATACTCCTCCAGCTACAGACTCAAACCACAGCTGGATTCAGGGACCAAACAGGGACCATCCCTCTTGTTGATACTAGATGAATGGGCAGAAGAAATAAATACAGCAGCCAGATGTGGTGGCACACACCCATAATCCTGGCGGGAAGATCACAGATGCAAGGTCAGCTTGGGCCGCATACCCAAGAGACTATCCCAAACGCTAACTAAAACAAGATAAATTGAACAAAAGGCAACCGCCCTTAGAGAGTAACCCTCCAGCTCCCAGGTCCCTGGCTGACAGTGGCTTTGTATTATGTTACACACACACACTCTTTCTCTCCTGATGGTGGAGGCTTTGGAGGGGACCCCAGAAACTGTGTCCTCTCCCCAGATCAGATCGTGTGCCCCTCACTCATGCCCATGGGAACCCCCTCACTACTCCTGTGAAATAAATGCCCTGCTCTAGCTCTTCACTAGACGAATGCATGGAGGAAGTGACAGAAGAACGCTATGGCTGCTTGGTGGGCACCTGAGGGCTATGGCTCAGTCTCCATGTTCATAAACAAAGCTAGTCTGTAAGGATGGGGAGTGTTTGATGCTGTCTTCTAAGATGGTAAATATACAGTGACATATAAGGGCTGGGGAGGTGCCCAGTCTATACTTGCTGTGCTAGTAAGAAGGCAAGTGTTTGATGCCTAGAACCCATGTTAAAACAAACAAACAAACAAACAAACTGGGTGTGGTAGCACACCTCAGTGCTGAGAAGACAGAGGATCCTAGCCAGTCACCCTAATCAAACTGGCGAACCTCAGATCCAGTGAGAGTTCCTCCCTTAAAACATAAGGTATTGCTCCTGAGACACAACATCCAAGACTGAACTCCGGCCTGGACATGCATGTGCATAAGCATGTGTGTACACCCACACATAAATATATGCCCAGACATATATGCACACCCAAATAATAAGTAAATAATAAATTCTCAGTGGGTAACAGCTAATGGGGGAGTTCTAGAAGAGAGTATACAGAGAAATAGCTTTATGACCTCGGAGTAGGTAAAGGTTTTTGTTGTTATTACCTGAGAGGAGGTCTTACTCTATAGCCCAGGCTGCCCTGGAACTCATGTAGCTTAGGCTTGTCTCAAACTCATTGGCAACCCTTCTGTTTTTTCAAGAAAGGGTTTCTCTGTGTAGCCTTGGCTGTCCTGGACTTGCTTTGAAGACCAGGCTGGCCTCAAAATCACAGTGATCCACCTGCCTCTGCCTCCCTGAGTGCTGGGATTAAAGGCATGCGCCCTGACGCCTGGCTAGGAACACACACACACACACACACACACACACACACACACACACACACACA
>OU015757.1:3748530-3771869 GCA_907169655.1 Acomys percivali | reverse complement strand
ACACACACACACACACACACACACACACACACACACACACACACACACACACAGCAAAAGAGACAAGCCTCTGAATAGAAAAGATAATTTTAACTCCTAAGTTCCCCAACAGGTTATTTCCAGAACTGAATTCGTAAATTCAAGAATTTATAAAGCAGTAAGACAAATGATACATCTTAATAACGTAAACATGGGCAAAAGTCCTAGCTGGCTATGATGGCTTCCCTTCCCCCAAGGCGATCAGCACATGAAGGCTCAGTTGAATCTGGGCTCATGGTTTTGTCCTTAATGTGTTATCCCTGTCCCTTTAGACCTTCGTTGGCACCAAGGTGGGAGCCCATGACCCAGCAAAAGTGCTCACTTCACTGCCAGGAAGCAAAAGACAAGAAAAGGAAGAGACTGTGGTCTTGCCACCCCTGTCCTTTCCAAGAGCTCAACCTCATAGTGTTTAACTATAGCTTTCTAAACACTTGAGTGTCATCTTCAAAGGAGCAGTTTGTTCCTACACTCTGAGCCTAGACTGTCCCCTGAAGGTCAGAGTGTCCCCGCAGATCTCCAGGGGCTGGAGAGATGGCTCAGTGGTTAAGAGCACTGTCTGCTCTTCCAAAGGACCTGGGTTCAATTCCCAGCACCCACATGGCAGCTCACAACTGTCTAATTCCAGTTCCAGGGATTCTGACACCCTCACACCAATGCACATGAAATAAAAAAATAAATAAAAACTCAGTAATAAAAAAAAAGTTCAACATCAGGCCATACCAAGTGTTGGCAAGGGTGTTGAGCACTGGGCAGCTTCAGCTTCCAAACACTATGGGGTTGTGGTGGGGACTGAATCTGCTCTGGGAGAAAGTTTGGGAGAAAGATAAGCCTTGTGGTTCTGCTCACAGGACACTGTCCTGCTCAGCACGTATTTCTGGGCATCAAGACTTATATAAACCAGGAATAGAGGAACCTACCTTCAGTCCCAGTACTCAGGAGCTGAGGCAGGAGGATTATGAGTGGGAGGATAGCCTGAGCAAGGCCCTGTCTCAACATAACATGTTAGAAGGTGTCATTAGCGCCATTGTCCCTCACAGCCCAGTAGGACAAACTGAAAGCCCACAGGTGACAGAACGGTTAGTTCCAGGATCTGGAGTCGCTCCTATGAGTGGGGGAGGGGCGATGTGAGCTTGCCTTTCCGAGGGGAGGCCCACGCCATGTTGCCCACCCCCCTTCACACTCACCTGACCAGCGATGTAGATTGGAAGGAAGATCCAGGCCAGCATCAGCACAGAGAACAAGCCCTGCCCAGGAAGCACAGCCAGTCAGAGCCACTCTGCCCACATGATGGAGCCATCCCTGGGCCACCCCAGCCCTGAATTACTCCCTCCCGTGCTGAGCCATTTGCTGTCCCTGGCCTTTATATTTCCATTTTTTATTATGAAAATAGGCTCACTGTGCAGGGAAGACTACCTGAAGTCCCAGCTTCCTGGAGGCTGAGATGGGAAGCTCATTTGAGCCAAGGAATTTGAGACCAGTATGAGCAACATATTAAGGCCCTCAGAACGTAAAACAAAAAACCGAAACAAACCAAAAAAGGGCAGAGGGAGGGGGCAGACAGACGAGGATTAAGTAAGAAAGAGGAAATAAAAGACTCAGAGACATCTTTTCTGTCTCCTAAACACCATGTTGTCCTCTTTGGTCAGTTCTGCGCTCCCTTCTTTCTTCCCTGTAGCAGTGGGAGCTGAGGATTCTGGGAGCATTTCCATAGGTCTCAAGAGCCACCCTTCCTCCCTTATGAACTAGAGGTAAGAGGACCTCACTAGATTGCGTCAGGAGGATCAGGCCAATGGGACTGAGTGAGCAGTCAGTCCGTGCCATTCACCCCTCCGCACCATTCACAACCAGGAGTTCAATTAACCCTCACACTGAGGCTACATGGCCCGGAAAAGTCAAGTAACTCGACCAAGGTAACACAGCTTCCGAGCAAGAATGATGAGGCCACCTGGCTCTAGCCTGTAGAGGACTCCTATTGTGTGAGAGTGTGGGTGACATACTTAAGTCTGTGCCTGGCGCAGTGTAGGCACTTTGAAAATGTCTGTGACTAGGAATGACACAGGTGCCCCCGGAAGAGGCTGCTCTCTGTGAGGTGCCTGCAATGGAGAACAGTGTGAATGAGGCATCTCCGTGTCTCCGGGGGCATGAAGGGCACAGAATACCGAGCATTTATTTCAGGGATGGCCAACCAATACCTAAAATACACAGCTATGCCTCGTCACCTGCTGCCTGCTGCTTTCTACACATACAAGGAGGCATCCTGAGCCCTCGCCTTCTTGAATTTTGGGGGGGTTGTAGTACCATGGGTCCCCACCAAGCAGATACAAAGAGCCACAAATGTTGTTGTCCAAGAGCACCTTTGAAGCCTCCTATTCGCTTGGCTAAAAAGGCCATTTTCCTTTCAACATGCCGTGTTCCCATGCCTCTCTCAGGGTCTAGTGCAGAGCAAAGGGGAGGTGGCTGTATCATGGCAAAACTCACATTAAGTTCATAGGCAGCAACAGAAATGCCCACAGCAGCACCAGACCCTGCCAGGCCAATGAAGTGTCCACTTCCAACATTGCTGGCAAACAACGATGCACCGACCTGTGGGGAGATGGATGGGAGGGGTCCTGAGAAAGTGTCCCTACGCCCAGCTCTGACCACTCTTCAGAGGGATCAAGGCAAGAGGGGAAGTAGAGAGCGTGGGACCATTCTATCCTGCAGCCATATGTGTGCAGTGTACAGCCTGAGCAACTGTCTGTAGCATCATGGTGGACAGGGTGACAAGTAAACACTTCATGACCCAAACCAGCTCTGCTTCCAACTCAGCAAAGTGTGTGCATCTCTCTCTCTCTCTCTCTCTCTCTCTCTCTCTGTGTGTGTGTGTGTGTGTGTGTGTGTGTGTGTGTGTGTGTATAGATCCACTGAAAAAGGAATAGCTAATTGAACTGTTGTATCTGTTATCTGTGCCTTCAACATCCAGTCCACCTGGCCCCAGGAATAGCCTTCAATTTTCTTTTTCTTCCTTTCTTTCTTTCTTTCTTTCTTTCTTTCTTTCTTTTTAAAGATGTATTTATTTATTTATTATATATACAGTGTTTTACCTGCAGGCCAGAAGAAGACACCAGATCTCATTATAGATGGTTGTGAGCCACCATGTGGTTGCTGGGAATTGAACTCAGGACCTTTGCAAGAGCAGCAAGAAACCTCTGAGCCATCTCTCCAGCCCTAGCCTTCAATTTTCATTCAGACTTTAGGAGCTCAGCATGTACTTCTCAGGTCAGGTGTTGAGCGTGACAGCCAGGCTTGAGCCCAGGCAGAGCAGCAGTCTACTCTAGCCATGTGGCTGCTACAGTGATAAGCCTGAGGTTCAATCAGAGATAAAATGTTTTCCAGGGATGCTGCCAGGGAGGCAGATGCTCTTCTCGTGCTGGCCTGGACCTGGAGGGGATGAACAGTCTGGAGCAGTGTTTTCCATCCTGTTGCTATGAAGCTGAAAGTGTTTGGCTGTGGAGATCTTACAGAAGGTGAGGAGCTAAAGCAGATAGTGACAGATAATGGATGGATTGATGGATAGATGGATGGATAAATACATATGTGTTGATCAATAGACTCATGACAGACAGATGCTAGACTAATAGATGGTGAAGGGATAGTTCGAGAAACCAGGTCATTGGGTCATAGTAATATTAATAAATTGAGGCTCTGCAACTGTCCTGTGGGTGAGCTGACAGATTCTTTTTGTATAAATAAATTAGATTAGAGCAAAGCTTTCTCTTGTTTTCACTCTGGCTTGAAGACAACATGGAGAGAAACAATGTCAGAGCTTGAAGATAAGCCAGGTGCTCACACCTGTAATCCCAGCACTCAGGGAGGCAGAGGCAGGCAGATCGCTGTGAGTTCGAGGCCAGCCTGCTCTACAAAGTGAGTCCAGGACAGTCAAAGCTACACAGAGAAAGCCTGGATTGAAACAGAGAGAGAGAGAGAGAGAGAGAGAGAGAGAGAGAGAGAGAAAGAGAGAGAGAGAGAGAGAGAGAGAAAAAGAGAGAGAGAGAGAGAAAGAGATAGACAGAGACAGAGACAAAGAGAGACAGAGAGGAGAGACAGACAGAGACAGAGACAGAGACACAGAGAGACAGAGAGAGAACTTAAAACCTATTTTTTGCAGTGCTAGGGTAGGAAGCAGAGTCTTGCGCTTACTAGGCAAACATCTACCACAGAACTCACCCCAGCCTGAGAAGAGATAAATTGACCAGAGATCACTTACTGGCCACCACGCCATGTCGCCTCCAGCCAAGAAGTAGCCTTTCACTGTGTCTCTTTTGGTCCTCACCGTAGACTGCAAAGAAGAAGACGGCTGGGTGAGGAGAAAGCCAGCACTCAGTCACCCAAAGAGGGCAGAGGCTGTGAACTGCAGGGCCACGTTTGGACAGTGGTTCATTTTGTTCGACTGAAACTTTGACGTGAATATCTTTAAGGCAGACCCCGTCTCGAGCCTGTGCAGTGCTGCCAGTCCTTGTTTCACATCCTTAGGATAATCTGTATGGTCCTCAAGATGTCTGAGCTGCAGACCTGTGGTTTGCCAAAGGCAGCTCAGAATGGATTTTATCATTTTCTAGAAACTGTTTCTATAAGGTATTCCATAAGCACCAGCTCATTTCTTTTTCTTTTCTTTTTTTTTTTTTTTTTTGCTTTTTTGTTTTTTCAAGACAGGGTTTCTCTGTGTAGCCTGGGCTGTCCTGGACTCGCTTTGTAGACCAGGTTGGCCTTGAACTCACAGCGATCCACCTGCCTCTGCCTCCTGAGTGCTGGGATTAAAGGCGTGCGCCACCGCACCCGGCTGCCTCTGCTTCCTAATAGCATTACACACTGATTAAATTTCAACATGAGATTTGGAAGGAATGAAAATTGTTCATTTTCATTCTCTCTCTCTCTCTCTCTCTCTCTCTCAGCTTGGTTTCAAAGTCTCTATGTAGCTGAGGGTGACCTTGAACTCCTGCTTGCATCTTCCAGGTGTTGGGAGTGCAGTTGCACATCCCTGTGCCTGGCTTGTGCTACACTGGGGATCAAAACTAGGTCCTCATGCATGCTAGGTAAACAATATCAATTGAACTATCCCACAAGCATTTCTTTTTTATTTAAAAATGTTTAATTAAAGTTATTAACTTATTCATTTGCATGTGTGTGTGTACATGTGTGTGAGCAGGAGTGTGCACATGTGCTTGCCATGGCATATATGTGAGCATCAGAAGACAGTTTGTGGGAGTCAGTCCTCTCCTTCCACTGTGTGAGTTCTGGGGATCGAACTCAGGTTGCTAGACTTTGCAGCAAGTGCCTGTACCCATAGAAACATCTTTCCAGACCCCATAAGTAGTTCTTAAACATACCCTACAGAAGGGTGGCCAGACTCATTCATTATAAGTGAATGTTAACAATGCTGAGATACTCTTTTTCCAGGTCAGGTTGACAAGAATGAAAACAACACACTGTTCCTGAGGGTGGTGAGCAGGCTGGCATACATCACTGTTGAAGGTACAGACTAAAACTAGGTTAAGGAAGACATTCTGATGGCAGCTGCCAAATTACAAATGTGCATTATCTTGTAACCTGACAACTCTACTGAGGGACACCTGTCCTGCATTCACTGTACCCCAAAATAATGAGTGCAGAGTCGGCTTACTCCAGTGCTGTGTTCAGAAGTAAGAGAACAAGAGCCCAGATGACCCTCAGCACAGCCTCACTTGCATAAAGTTCACTAGGAGCATCTGAAGGAACATCTGCAACTTTTAAGAAAATGAAGATGCTTCTATGTACTGATGCAAAAGATGTCTAGGAGACAGGGATGGGTGGAAAAGCAAGCTTAGAACAGCACAGCAGTTATCTCCTCTTTAAAAGAGGGCAACACACACACACTACAACACACACATAGACACATACACATAGACACACATACTACAATACACAGTCTCACACACATACACTATAACACACACATACATACATACACACTACAATACACACACATAGATACAGTCACACACATACTACAATCACACAGTCACACACACATATACACACAGTCACACACACACACACATACACAGTCACACACATATACACACACACAGGCACATTAACATTTGTTCTCTCTCTCTCTCTCTCTCTCTCACACACACACACACACACACACACACACACACACACACACGTTTGCTCTGACAGACAAATACACACAAATATTTGCTCTATCTGGGCTCAATATTGCATTAGAGAGACTAAGGCAGTAGGCTCACTATTTTGAAGCCAGATTGGGCTACATAGCAAGACTTTGACTCCAAAGTACATTTACTTTGTTTTGATTTGCTTTTAAACCTGGAACAATGCATTAATGAATAATATGTCCACAAGTTAATAATAGTGCTCACAAGTTAATAATAGTGGTTGCCTATAAAGGGAATGGTCCTAGTGGGGCTTGATGTATATTTATTAAGCTACTGTTAGTTTTGACTATAACTATATTACTGTGAAATGCATATATATACATACATATATATGTATGTATATATGTATGTGTGAATAAGAGCATGACTTCAAAGTAAAGGAAACGACAGTTCTAGCTTCAAGCCTTATCATTTAGTAATAGATTAAAGAATCTAAATTCTTTGAGACTAGGGTTTTTAATCTGTAAAATGGATATAATATCTTCCTTGAGGGCTTGGTTGGAGAGATTGCTAAGAGGTTAGGAGTGCCTACAGTTCTTGCAGAGGACTAGAATTTGGTTCCCAGAACCCACATCAGATAACCCACAGCCATCTGTAACTCCAGCTTAGGGGATCCCGCACTCTCTTCTGGACTCTTCTACTGACTTCTGTGGACATACATACATACACGCACACACACACACACACACACACACACACACACACACAAATAAAGTAAGAAAAATACTAGTTTTATAAAAGAGACCTTCCTTACAAATTACATGAAATAACATAAGTGAACACACATTAACTTATTCCCCAACACATTCAACACACTGCATTTAAAAAAAATTTCCAGGGCCCTCCTATTCTAGCCACGTACCCTACCACTAACTTGTAGCCCAGGCATCCTACATACTTCAGGGGAATTTTTTGAGACAGGGTCTCACTGTGTATCCCTGAATTGCCTGGAACTTGCAATGTACACCAGGCTGGAATTGAACTCACAGAGATCACTTGCCTTCACTTGCTGTAGTTCATTTCTTCCCCTCCTGGTATCTTGTTTTCGCAAGGGATTGGGTTTTCTCTGGGGTTTTGACCAGATAGTTCCTCCTCGTCCCATCTCTCACCTCATCTCCTGGCTTACCCATAATCCAACAGCCAGGACAAAGAGGAAGTACAGAACGAGGACAGCAATGTCCCCAGGCTCCAGGCTCTTCTGGGGAAAGGCCTCCAGGGCATCAGTCTGCGAAGGCTGAGGGCTGAGGGTGCTACTCTCCATGGTGCTGAAGGAGCCTCTCGGTCCTGGGGAAAGCAAAGAGATATTAGATCCAGATCCCAGAGCACCTTTCTTTACTTGATCCCTGGTCCTCCCCAAATGGAGCAATGGGGGGGGGGGAGGGGAGAAACATCCCTCCAATCATGACCTTTAACCTCCTTCCCTCCTTCTCTTTCACCCAGCCAGAAAATACATAGAAGGAGCTCACATCACCACAGTTGATTTGTTTGCTTGTTTTTGTTTTGACAATTCAACTACTCTCTCAGAAAAATATAAAAAGACAAACAACTCAAAGAGTGCAGACAACACTGGACCCGTTAGCAATCCCAGCACTTTGGAGGCTGAAGTGAGAGGATTACTGAGTGTGAGGCCATCCTGGGCTACATAGCAAGACCCTGTTGAAAAGAGAAAAAGATACAGAAAGTTCCAGCATGCTTTTTGTCCTACTCTAGTTTTTGCTACTGTGACAAACACCATGGCCAAAATCAAATTGGAGAGAAGAGAGCCTATCCCGTCTTACACACGTCACAGCCCATCACTGAGTCAAGTCAGGAGCTCAGCGCAGAGACCATGGAGGAACACTGCTTAGTGGCTTTCTCCTAGCTCACAGTGAGCTGCCTTTCTTACACAGCCCAGGCCGATTACCCAGGGATAGCACTGCCCGCAGTAGACTGGACCTTCCTGCATCAATTAGCAATTAAGAAAATGACCACAGGCTAACCTGATGGACCAATCCTCAGCTGAGGTCCCTCTTTCCAAGTAGCTCAGTTAGCTCTCTGTTGCTGTGATAAACGCCGTGACCAAACACGACTTGGTAAGGAAAGGGTTTATTTGGCTTACATTCCTATGTCATGGCCCATCACTGAGAGAGGTCAGGACAACCTACTTACGATGGCACTGCCTGTGGTGATGTGGATGCTTCTACATCAATCATTAAACAGGAAAATGTCCTACAGACTTGCCCCAGGTCAATCTGATGAAGGCAATTCCTCAATCGAAAGTTCCTCTTCCCAGACATATCTAAATTTTTGTTGAATTGGCAGCAGGAGGAGACTGGTCATCACACTCTTCTACTGAGTAAGCCATGGCTAGAGTAAGGGAGAGGAGTCAGCCAGACACCAATGTCTTGTTCTAACGCTACAATCTTCCGTAAATTGCATATATTTAATATATGCCTACACAGCACTTGCTGCCTGCCAGGACTCCTTCTAAAGTGTTTTCTATGCTGCAAAGCAGACATCGTTGTTATCATACTTAATTTTTAGAAGGAGTTAAAATAGAAATGGGACTGGAGAGATGGTTCAGTGGTCAAGAGCACTGGCTGCTCTTCCAGAGGTCCTGAGTTCAATTCCCAGCAACCACAAGGTGGCTCACAACCATCCATAATGTGTTCTGATGCCCTCTTCTGGAGTGCAGGTGTACATGCAGATAGAGCACTCATATACATTTTTTAAAAAGAAAAAGAAAAAGAAAAAGAAAAAAATGTATATAGCTTGTCAAGTGAAAGGGTTGGGATTTGAACCGAAATAACCTTGTTCCAGAGCCCATGCTTTGAACTGCTATTGGAAACCACTACCCTGGAGACTGCATATCCATGGGCAATTTAAGAGAGTCCAGTTACAGGGAGAATTATGGCCCCAAAGATATTAATACCTAATCTCCAGAACCTGTGATTGTGTGGTGTTCACAGAAAGAATTAAGACTGCTATCCAGTTGCCCTTAAAACAGGCCCAGGCCTGGGTCAGACGGGATCGTCTAATGCAATAAAAAATGGCACAGAATCAGAAGGGCCAGAAAGGTGACAATGTTAGAGGGTTCAGCTCAGCATTGCTGGCTTGGAACATGGGTGATGGAGCCCTGAGCCTAGAAATGACAAAGCAAATAAGCCAACTCTGACCCAGGGCCTCCAGAAGGAACTCTGCTCTGCTGAGGCCGGATACTCAAGTCATGTGTAAGTGCCCACGTATATAGAAGGTGTGCAAGCTGTGGGCGTGCCTGTATCAGTGCAGCTGCACACGCCTGCAGGGGTATGCACAGGTCAACATCAGGAGTCTCCTTCTTTGGCTCTCCACTTTGTTTTTTGAGGCAAGGTCTCTCATTGAATCTGGAGTTCACACAGTGCCTGGATTGGCTGCCCAGAGAGCCCCAGAGATCTGCCTGTCTCTGTCCTCCTCCGAGTTGGGATGGCAGGCACGCACCACACAGCTGGATACAGGAGTACTGGGGTTTTGAACTCAGGACCTCATGCTCACACAGAAAGGACTTTACCCATTGAGCTGTCTCCGCAGCCATCCACTGACACCTGGGCACTTTGAATTCAGGAACTCAAAGTGAGAAGCGTGTGTTGTTTTAGCCACCAAATCTGGGATCATCAGCTACAGCTACAATGAGACACTAGCAGAAACCCTCAGGTGGTTCTGACTCGGATGTGGGCATAATTATGCCATCCCCTGTCAGGAATGGTCTGCCTCATCATCCATGCTGTGTGGCCCGGTACTGGGACAACCCCTACCCTAAGACAAGATTCTGTAAGTGCAGAGCTTGAGACAAATCAGGTCTTTGAAGAATTCAAGCTCTGGGGGGCTGGGGTTGGTCAGTTGGTAAAGTGCTTTCTGCCTGAGCATAAAGACCAGAATTTGGTCCTCGGTTCCCAGTAAAAATTAAACCAAACTGAAAAGGTTGGGCATAGTGCTATGGTATTGTCATCTCAGCTCTCCGGAGGCAGAGGCAGGAGGAGCTCTGGGACTTGCTGGCCAGTTAGGCTAGCCTAATTGGTGAGCCATGGGTCCCATTGAGACACCATCTCAGAAAAAGAAAGCAGATGGTTTCTGAGGAAAGACTCCTGAATTTAATCCAAATTGACTTCCGGCTTCCACATGCATGTACATACACATGCACACATATTTACACACATGAACTTGTATATTCAACAAAGGAAGGAAAAGAGATGGAGGGAGGGAGAGAGAGAGAGAGAGAGGGAGGGTTCCAGTTTTGGAGACACATTACTACCCGACCCCTTATCAGCCATGAGAAGCTGAGCGAGCTGTGGAATGCTACAAATATGACGCAATCCAAGTCTGTGTTTAAGAGCCTGCTGGGGGCTTTTTCTACACAGTGCAGCTAACCTTCAACTTTCAACCCTGTAACTCAACCTCCTGAGCCCAGAGATCATAGGAGTGCACCTCCAGGACTAGCTGCTGTTTGATACTGAGTACATAGACTTGAGCTCCACTGCAGCACAAATACAGTCACCACCATCACCACTATCAGTATCTCCTGTGTCTTTGCTATGTATTTACTGTTCCCTGCAAGGTGTGTGAGCAAAGGACCACCTCATCTTATGTGGAGGAATTCAGGAGGCATGTCTCTGTGAGGCATGTTGCCTACCCTCATGACTGTCTGGTGAGACGATCCCCAGTACTGGAAAATGAAAGAAAGAAAAAGAGAAAATAATCCTTAGTTTACTTCCTATTGCTGTGATAAGCACCATGACCAAAGGCAACTTGCAGAAGGAAGGGTTTGTTTGGCTTACATATCTTGGGTCACAGTCCACTGAGAAGCTGAGGCAGAAACTCAGCAGACGCTGTGGAGGGTGCTGCTTACAGCCTCGCCCCTCCTGTCTTCTCTGTTTGCTTTCCTATCCACCCCAGGAGCACCTGCCCAGGCACCACACACAACAGGCTGGGTGCTCCCTCAGCAATCATCAATTAAGAAAATACTCCACAGTCTTGTGTACAGGCCAACTCTACGGGAATGTTTTCTCAATTAAGGCTCCCTTTTCTCAAGTGACCCCAGCTTGTGACAGGCGAACAAAAAACTAACCGGCAGGGGAAGATGAAAGAAAGAGGGAAAAACAGAAAGAAAAGCAAGTGTTTAAATTTATAAACTGAGCTTTCACTATGATATATCATGCTTCTAATTTAAGAGAGAGTCCTAGGAAAAATATTTTGAAGACACTGTGAATATTAAAAACAAGTACACAGCTAGGCATAGTGGTGCACTCCTTTAATCCCAGCAATTGGGTGGCAGAGGCAGGAGGATTTCTGTGAGTTCAAGACCAGCCTGGTTTATGTAGTTGTTCCAGGACAGCCATGGCTACGTAGAGAAACCCTGTCTCAGAAAATAAAAACAAAACAACAAAAACAAGTACACAGGTGTCCTCCACAAATTGGAGAAGGTTCTAGACTCACATACTTGCAAGCATGTCTTTACCCCCATGACTGCCTGAGGTGTCTAGAAGCCTTAGCTATGAGGTAATTCTGTTGCGACATGTTGCATCTGGTGTCTACCTAGGAGGTGTCCAGTGGTATAAACCATCAGGGTCAAAATCTCTCACATCCTGAAAGATCAGTCTCCCCAGTGCGTATCTTTGTTTCAGGTTAAAGAATGGAATCAAAGAAGGTCGATTAAAGAAGTGGAGGGCCTGGAAACGTGGCTTGGTAGTGGAGCACTCTCCTAGTGTGCACGAGGCCCTACGTTCCATTCCCAGCACTGCAGTGTAATGTTGATAATATCGTATTTTTCGGACCATAAGACGCACCCCCCCAAAGTGTGTAGGGGCGATTAGGGTGTGCCTTGTGGTCTGATTGCTGTTTTTATTGTTTTTCTTGTTTTATTGCTCTAAAAACTGGGTGCATCTTACGGTCAGATATGTCTCTTTTGTTTGTTTGTTTGTTTGTTTGTTTGTTTTGGGGTTTTTGTTTTTTGTTTTGTTTTTTAATTAATTTACTCAGATTATATCTCGATTGTTATCCCCTCAGGTCAGGTATGTTTTATGGTACGAAAAATGCGATAATAACAATAAGGAAGTAACATGAGCAGTTGAGGACGGAGAGATAGGCTCAAGTTGCAGCCGGAAATGTGCAGGAAGGCGGGTGTGAAGACCATGGCTCTGCCTGGGTGAAGCACTGGGTGGATTACAAGGCTGGTTGGTCCATTACTGCCATTGTAACTAAACACCTTAGTCTGAATAAATTTTAAAGGTTTATTTTATGTGTGCATGCATGCACCTGAGTGTATGTTTGTGCACCATGTGCATGCAGGTGTCTGCAGAGCCAGAAGGTGTCGGATCCTTTGGAACTGGAATTACAGGCAATGGTGAGGTGTGTGATATGGGTGATGGGAACTGAGCCCTGGTCATTTGCAAGAGGAGCAAGCGCTGTAAGTGACGGAGTCACCTCTCCAGCCCCTCGAATCATTTATCTGTAGCATGAATCCGTTGGCCATAGTTCCAGGGGCTGAGATGCCCAAGATCAAGGTGATTAACAGATTTGCTGCTGTCTAGTGAAATATGGTCCTCATTAAATGATACTTTTCCTGAGCTCTCCCAGGATGAAAGGAGCAAGTAGACCCCAGCAAGCTTCTTTTATAAGGGAACAAATTCCATCTGGGACAGCTTTGCTAAAAAACCTTAACACTGCTCAGTGCCCCACCTCTTATCACTGTTGCACTGGGGCTTCGGTTGTAACCTATGAACTCTTAAGGAGACACACACACTCTAAGCACAGCTCAGGGAGAGGATCTGAGAAATTATTTGGAATTTACTGATAAGACTTGGTGGTAGGGTGAGTGGGACAGGGATGCTTGTCCTGCTTCTTCTAGAATCTGCTCAGAGGCCACAGCCTGGTCACCCGAATGGGGTACAGCTGGCCCTCAAAGCTGGCTTTCTCTTTCTCCATGATATTGGCCTTTTGAGTGGCTTGTTTGTTTTGCTTTTGCTTTTAGAGTGGATCCTGCCACATCGCACAGCCTGAATTATTATGTAGTCCAGGCTAGCCCTAAACCTCCTGTGACCCTCCTGCATCAACCTCTCAACTACCAAGATTATGGGCATGCATTAACATGCCCAGCCTCTGCTGTTGATGTTTTAGTCTGGCTGATTTATTTAATGTATTTGTTTATGTGGTTTGTGTGTCACACCTGCGTGTACAGATACATGTGTTTATGCATGTATAAGATGCCTAGCTGGCCATATGGCTGCTGGGATTCAAACTCCAGTTCTAACAACAGTGCCACAAGCACTCTTGACCACGGAGTCATCTCTCCAGACCTAATTTATTTTTCAGTAGAAAAGAACAGGCTGCGCTATGACATTCTCACTCTTATATATCACTGTGCCTTGCTCATCTTACCCAGGCACCTTCACCCCTCCTACTACTGGCCTCCTTTGTCCCCTGAACTTTCTCCTTTCAGCTTTCTTGTCCTATACAAGGTTTAATTCCATATAAACGAAAACGTGTGCTACACTGCTTTTCTTCCCCCCCCCATTGCCCTCTCTCGTTTCCCTCCCCTTATCTTTGACCCCACCTCCTTCTTGCAGTTCCACTTCTATGCTCACTTTGCCATGTTTATGTTTATAGAGTCTAGGATCCATGTACACGAGAAAGCATGCAATGACTGGATCTGGCTCATTTTGCTTAACACGATGACCTCCAGCTCCATCCATGGTCCTGCAAATGTTATTGTTGTCCCATTCTCCTTTATGGCTAAGTAAAATTCCATCTTCTTTCTTTTTTATGATTTGTTTTTACTTATGCACATTTGCCCGTAGGCATGTGCATATGAATGCAGGTGTCCTCAGAGACTAGAATAGGAAGTCAAATCGTGGAGCTGGGGTTACAGGTGTTGTGAGCCATCCGGCAAGAGTGTTGGGAACCAGATGTGGATCTTCTGGAAGAGCAAAACATGCTTGTTCCTGCTGGGTCATCTCTCCAGTCCCCCAAGTTCCATCGTCTTTATCTCTTCAACTGTTGATGGGCACCGAGGCTGGCCTCATGCTGCCTTTTGTAAGCACATTCATGCTGGTGAATCTGTGGAATGCCAATTTAGAGCACCCATGTATATACTAGGGTAGAGCACAGGGTAGTCCTGCTTTTCACTTTCTGAGGCACCGCCGTGCGGATGCCCAAAGTGGCTGTACCAACTTGCACCCCCACCCCCACCAACAGTGGTCAGAGTCCTTCTTTGGTGTGTCACTGTCAACATTGTGGACACTCAGTTCTCTCAACGATGGCCACTTTGACTGGTAAGATGGAATCTCAAATGAGTTTTGATTTTCATTTCCTCCTAGCTAAATGATGTTGACCATCTATTCAAATATTTGTTGGTCATTTGTATTTCTATTTGAGAGAGCTGCCCACTTAGTTCACATTGCCTGTTCATTATTTGGATGATTGTGGCATTGGGCAGCTCTTTATATATTTTAGATACTAATCTCCTGTCATTATCCCCTACTCTTGAGGCTCTCTCTTCTCTCTGGTGGTTTGCTTTGCTTTGCAGAAGCTTTTTAATTTCATGCAGTCCCCCTCATCCACACATGCTGTATACTCTGCACCGTGCTCCTTCCTAAAGCTTCATGTCTTACATTCACATCTTTGACTTATTTTCAAACTGATCTTTGTGTAAGGTAAGAGATAGGGATTTTGGAACCCAGTCCTGATTCGATTTAATGAGCTGGGGTGGGCAAGTGGGCAGGGGGCGCTCCTCTTTTCCAAGGAATAGGGGAGGGGGCGGGAAGGGGGAAGGAGGACTGGGAGGAGAGGAGGGAGGGCTACAGCCAGGATGTAAAGCAAATAAACCAATTAATCAATGAAAAAGGAGATAGAGAGATAGATTTTGCTTGATCTGGCAGTCATTTTGAATGTCACGGGCATTGTGGAATGCTGAACAGCATCTCTGGTCTGTATCCCCTTCAAGCCAGGAGCATCCTCCAAGTTGTGAGAGCTAAAAATTGTAGGCTTTTCATTGAGAAGCCATAGGTGCCCTGCAAGGCCCCTCTTTCTGCAAGCACAGCCTTGCCAGTCTCTCCCTAGTCAGCACCTTGCCCTTAGTCTTCATGCAATGATGTTCCAAGCTCTCCAGATCTCGGACAGAAGGCCCTCTCCAAGGCCAAGAGCCAATATAATCTCCTGTAGCAAAGAGGGAGTGAGGAGGAGAGAAAGGAAGGCCACTTGGAGGACAGGCACTGTGTCTCAGGCCTTATTGAAGAGGAGGAAGGAGCAAGCAAACTACCATCCAGCTCTGTTCCCCCCAGAGGCCCAGCCAGGTCTGGAATTTATGGTTCCCTGGCTTCTGTAGAATGGGATGAGGATACCTGAGGTTCAGCATTATGTGAACCAGAGACAGGATCTAGGGTGGGACTGGGGTTTTGTAGGTTTCAACTTTGAAAGACTCTGGAGACTTGGGGAGGAGGTAGCTCCATGGACCTTGGGTTCTGTCTCAAAAGCTCCACTGGGTAGGAAATATGTTCACTGCCTTTAAAGGTGAGGGAGTCGTGGGTCCTAGAGGAGTAGCATCCTATCTGAAGTCACACAGCTGATAAGACAGCCTGGAACCCAGCTTGGCTGACTCACCCTTTCAGGAACAGGGAACTCTGAGGACACACAGAATGCCAACTTGGGTAGGGATCCTTGCTGTTCCTGAGGAAAGGGTGGGAGGGTCTACAAGATCGCAAGTCTGGAAAGGAAAAGAAGCTAGAAAAGGGGAAGGACAGCAGCCTTCTGCTCTGAGACCTCAGGGCCATCGGTGTCCCCAGCCCCACCCCTGGGCCCCTTCCTGCCCCACTGCCTGCCAGGCACTGAGGGGACCTGCACATAAACAAGTCTTTCATCACTGCAGGGGAGGCTGGCACAGTGTCTAAGTGATTCAGAGACCTTGGAGCTGGGAGGCTGCATCTTCGTGGTGGGGATGGAGCTGGACCACAGATGCTGGGAGCCCAGAGCCACTGGCACCTGGCACCTTGACACACAACACAGAGTACAGCTCACTGACATGTAGCTTACATGCAAAGTACGTCATGCACTTTCTGTGTCCTCTCATGTCATCCTCTTGGTCATACCATCAACTCATGGGTGAGAAACAAAGCATCAAGATGCCAAAGTGAGCTGGGTCAGGCCCTGGATGTGGCACAGTCAAGGCCATAGGTGCTGTTGGAATGCTGGATGGGTGGTGACTGTGTCTCCATGCAGCTGCCTGCTTTGCTTTCCTCCCTTCCCTCTGCCTTTCTCTCTCATCTCCCTTTTCCTCCCTTTGACTCTCCTCTTTTCCCACAAACACACCTTAGGTACCAGCTGTGTATCATATCTGGTGCTCAGCAAAGTACTTGTCAGGCACCATCTATGTGGCAGGTTCTATGTTATGCCCTGGATGTGCAGTAATACATTTAAAATGTATTGTTTATTGTATTTTACGCGCATGTGCCTGGATGTATGCATGTGCACGTGTGCACTGTGTGTGTGCATGGGGTCAGAAGACAGTCCTGGATCCTTTGGCACCAGAGTTATAGGATGTTATGAGGCACTGTGTGGTACCAGAAACCAAACCCAGGTCCTCTGGAAGAGCAGTCTGGGCTCTTAACCACTGTGCCATCTCTCCAGCTGCTCAGTAAGACACTTAGAACTGTGTGCCAGGCTCTATGCTAGGCTCTGAGCGTTCAAAGGAGCATCTACTCGTGGGTATTCTCTGTGTACCAGGCTCTACATATAGTGAGTACTGTCTGACTTTGGGGGCTCTGTGGAGCCCTAGCTGTGTACCAAGCCTTGCTCTCACCCCGATAGTTTTCACCCCAGACCCTTGCTGTGCTGTAGCTATCTACACAGCACCACTAAGTGAAATGTCCTCCATGCAGCACCTTTTGCACAGAGCATCATGATTATTTGAACCCAGCCTCCCTCCGAGGGCCAAGTGATGGGTGGGCCCTGCGGTCCCCTTCTCAGAGCCCTTGCCAGCTCCCTTCCTGAGGGGTGGGGCGAGGGCAGCCAGTCCTGACAAAGGCTTTCTTTGCAAGCAGAACAGGCTGCCCTTGAGGTTGCCTAGTGGCCAGAGCACAAAAGGAAGCTCAGTCAAGCAAGGACAGCACTCACCCTTCCTCCTGGCCCTTTACACAATGATTGTGCTATGGGGAGATGTGAAAATTTTCCACACCGCAGTGCAAGGGCAAACCAAACCAAACCAGGAAACCAGGCTAAGTCAGGGCCACCAGCAGCCGACTGTATTCACTCCATTTTCTTCCCTCAGGCTGGCTCCTATGTGTGCCTGTGACCAGAGTCACATTCTTTATAACTTAAGTGCATTTTCACAGCAGGTGGAAAAGAAGTGTTACCCACATCCTGATGCTTCTTAATGCCTTCCCGTGTATGTTAGAGATGTTCCCAACATAAAGTATCAAAACTGATGCTTTTGCCAAGATGCTGGCAAGTTTCCCAGGAAGAAAACACACACACACACACACACACACACACACACACACACACACACACGGAGGCAGGAAGTGGTTCCATTGCACCAGTAGAAAATGACAACTACCATCTAATTATAAATTTTAACTATGGGCAAAATACTCCCTGGGAAATAGATGCGTTGTTGTAAACCAACTGTACAGACTTAAGAACCTCAATGCCCTGGCTCAAATCCCACCTCCGTTTCCTCTACCTGGGATCTAGAACAATAACTTCTCCTAAACTGTTTCCCCATCTATAAAATGGGAATGACCGTCTGGTGTCCTGTGAGCTATGTCACATGGTTTGGGACAGGATGCTTGATATATTCATGTCCTTCGAATACAAGCAGCGCAGCGGAGGAAGAAAGAAGACTGTGAACTTTGTGGTCAGGGAGACCTGGCCACTTACAAGTGAATCTCATTTGCAACTCAGCATTACAAGGTTAGGCCTCCATTAACCCTCGCTGAACAGGTAAAGCTAAGGCCTGGCCCAACGCCACACCACTGGTAAATGACTGAACTAGGCCCCAGCCTGGGTTTAACTCTTCAATTCTGGCCCACCATGAGATAGGAGTCCTTGGCAGGAGAATCACAGATGTGACACCAAGCCTTGAGCCGGAGCCACTGACACCTTTCTTCCTGTGCCTTAGCAGCCATTGCTGTAGAGGAACCTGCCACTTCACAGGCACAAGCTGGCCCTTTGACTGGCCTCGTCTAATGAGGTTAGTGGTGGGCCAGCCTAGATAGGAGGACAGGGTCCACTACAAGGCCAAGAAAACAGAGACCTAGGGCTGTTGGAAGTAAGTGCGCACTGGCCTCTGTGGCTTGTGGCCTTTTGATGCTTGGAACAGAACTGTAGAAAAGGAACCGTGGAGAGTGTCATCCCAGCCCATTAGGAAAAAACACAGTTCTGGTGGGGAGAGAATTTCTAAACATGGCAGGACATGGCAGCTTCCCCTAATGGGCCACAGAGGGTGAGAGATAGGAGTGTGGGAGAGTCTTCTCTATCTGCCTATCCCATTCAGGGACAGCCCTGTCCTGAAATACCAGAGAACAGAACTCACATGTCGTCTATTTAGCCCAGACACGTCCATTCAAATGCCAACATGGCATCTCTTACAGATGCCCACAGATATCCAAACTAGCATGTGCAAGCAGAGATCAAGCTCTTCAGCAGGGAGGCAGGTGCCTCTGTCACTCTGGTCATGTCACTAACTGCTCACACTTGAAGCCCAATGCATCCTTAAGTCACACCCATCCATATGTAGACTATCTAACAGTCTGTCCATCCAACCTCCCATGCGTATACTCAGCCAAGAATCCATCTGTCCATCTATCCATGTGTACATCATATATCCATCTATCTATCTGTTTATCCATCCATCCTTTCATGTGCCTAATCACCTAAGAATTCATCTGACTGACCATCCATCCATCCATCCATCCATCCATCCATCCACTCTTCCATCTATCCATCCATCAAGCCACACAACAAGGGATATGTGAGCATCTTGGTGTGCCAAGCACTATTTCTAAGAACCAAAGATGCCATGACATACAAACATACATCAAATAATCAATCATGTCTTTCTCAGCTCCCTAAATCTATTCACCATAGTTCTGTTCTCTTTTACTTCTGAAACATACTTTTTTTTTTTTGGTTTTTTGAGACAGGTTTTCTCTGTGTAGCCTTGGCTGTCCTGGACTCACTTTGTAGACCAGGCTGGCCTCAAACTCACAGTGATCTGCCTGCTTCTGCCTCTCAAGTGCTGGAATTAAAGACGTGAGCCACCACTGCCCAGCGGCTCCAAAACATACCTTGAATCTGTCCATTTTCCTTAAATCACCAACACCCTAACCACCTTCACTCGTGTCCAGCCCAGGGCAAGGAGTTCCTTCCATCCTACCCACTGCTGCTTCAGGTTCCTTTTAATGTCTCCCTCCTATGGAAGCCAAAGAATTATCCAAATGCAAATCTGATCACTTACTTGTTTCTGTCGATTCTTTGACAGCTACCTACGACCTCAAGGTCCCTGGTTTCCATTCACTCTGTCTGATACACCTTTCCCCACACTGCTTTACAAATCCCTCCTCAATCTTCAGATGTCAATTGACATATGTCCCATCTGCCTTCTCCTGGCCTCAGCCTAAGTCAGGTCCCCGAGTTATTTCCTTTCATACCAAATGTGATTTTGCCCTGCAGTCTAGTGAATCCTGGCACATAACTTGTAGAACTCTCCAGTAACCCCTTGCCTCACAGTGTGGTAAGCACCCAGAAGGCAGAGATAACTTCTTGTCTCATCTTGTGCCTTAAAAGCAGGCACTCCATAAACACCAATCTTGCACACTAAAATCCCAACAAGGGCAGCATTTGCTGAACTCAAGAGTTCTAGACTTGTCTACCAACCACTCCCCAGAGCTGACCGGCTCATAGTCATGGGGGCTGGGCCTCAGCTTTACCCTTTTCTCTGTGTCACCTTGAGCGAGTTGTTCAATGGCCTTAGAGCATGTCTGTGTCCTCACTCTCTCTGTCAACTGTGCAGTTAGAGGAGACCCAGGATGTGCAAGTGGGCCATGCAGGTGGGACATGGCTTTGCCTTGCTAATTGATGGCAGCAGTACATCCTCCCAGCTTCCTCTGTGGCAGGTGCAACTTCTTTACCCTGCCCTTAGCTCTGTGGGGTCTGCTCTGCCACACCTGGGGGCTTGGCCAGGCTGACCTCCAAATTCTCATCTGACAGGTAAGGAACCCGAGGCTTCTGTCCTTCAGTGTCCCTGAACTTGATGAAGTAGAAGAGCTGAGACACCCTGGCCTATGATGTTGGCTTCTGACACCCCAAAACCACACTCAGTAGGCCAGGACCTCTGCCAGAGCAGCTGTCCAGTCTTCGGACCCAAGGAGCTTCCCAGTTTGGAGAGTGGGTGTCTTGGGAAAGAGGGATCTTACCTTCTTCACGAAGCAGGCTCTCCTACCCTAGGGACTTCAGAGGCAGGAGGCAGTGGCTGTGAGAAGGGAGACCCTTGGGATTTCCTGTCCTTCGCAGCAGAGAGCACCAGAGCACAGCAGTGGCCCTGCCTCCTTGCCTGCTGCTGAGAAAGGTTCTGCACGGGTCAAACTCCAGCCTCGGCTGTAACCGCAGTTTAAAGGAAGCCTGGGCGATCTCTCCAGAACCCTTGAACTCTGAGCAGGCCCCGTGAGGAAAGGGGCCTGCCCTGCCCTCATTGGGCCTTGGCCAGTGCCTTTACCTGGCAGGGGGCCCATGGCCTGGGGAGGCAAGGGGAGACTGGAGCCTGGGTCCTGGGCTGCCTTACTCACTCACTCTCCCGCCTCCCCTCCACTCTGGGAGCAGGCAGCCTTAGGGCAGCTGGAGGAGCAGGGGGAGGAGGAGGGGGCAGGAGATAAAAGGGACATGCCCAGAAGGACTTTTCCAGCCCCAAGCACCGACAGTGGCAGCCAGTGCAGCAAGAACCGCTTTTCGTCTCTTCAGTCCAAGGCAGGGCAGACACGCAGCATTCAGACAAACTGCCAGAAGGTACTGAGCTATGGACAGAGCTCACACAGCACATAAGACTCCAGGGTACTCAGGGAAGATCTGCAAGGTTTCCAGCTGCTCGGGGCTGCAAACATTTTCATGTAATTACTAGCACTTGAAGACAGCTGTGCTAACCTTCACGCTCTTCAGTATTACTGGAGGCAAAAGCACTTTGGAGACACCAGTGATATGATAGAGGAAGGCTCTTCCTGACTCTAACCTTTGGCCTTGCACACATGTACGTGGGTGAGTATACACACACACACACACACACACACATGCGCGAGCTGAGCCCTTTGTTCAGCCTTCTGTGCCTCAGTGCCCCATGTTGCTGCTACTTTCTGGCTACATCTGCTTTAGCACCTCAGCTGAACTTGCTTTCGTCGTGTATGCTTGTCACCGCAACCCCCCCAAAAATAGCTTGAGACTCCATCCTGGACTTCCCATCTTTCTAGAGTAATACGAAGAGCTGGCCACAGCACTATGCATTGGTCCCAGGGGTCAGCACCTGACAGAGAGTGAGATTTTCCGAAGAAGCAGCTGAGACGTGTGGTCTGCAGCTGGAGACCCAGCACCAGGGGCAAAAGTGAGCGGTGGATGACACATTGCAGTCCCCCCCAATCTTTGGACACATGTTGGGGGGGACATGGGGCAGGTTCCAGGAGCTTTCAGAAGAAGCCTGTATACCTAGCAAAACAGGACACAGGGAGCTGCCACCAAACGCAGAACATTCATCTCTGTGGGAGGGGCAGTGTGACCCAGCCCCAATGACGTCACAACATAGGACCCTTTTAGCAATGTTCTCTGGCTGCCATGCCTCTCTGCCTTTACCCAGTGTGATAAAAAATAGGTAAGAATGAAGTGGCCATCTGGGAGAACCAGGAGACTTTGCAATCCACCTCCCTTGTTTCTGTGGCTTTAGTTTTTTGTTCATTTTATGTTTTTCAGTTAATAGCGTTTCACTGAGGCATTATCATATGTATGTATGCTGTACTTCCACCATCCCCAATCATCTTCTCTTGTCTCCAGCCACCATTTTACACCAACCCCCTTCTCCACACATGCCCTATATATTTTCTTCCATTTTAAAAATTAGTCAGCATAGAATACAAAGTAATGGGCTTCACATACCTGTGTCATTTTCCTCCAGTAACTCATCCTTGGCTTCCCTCTAACTGGTTCTCTTCCTTCCCTCCTCCTCCCTTAGAATATCTTCTCACAGTTTCCCCCCTTGCCAGTTTCAAGATCCCCCACATATGTAAATTTAATGCCAGTTTCAAGATCCCCCCCCACATATGTAAATTTAAATCTATACTCCACACACAAGAAGAGTGTGGTACCTGTCTTTCTTTACCTCCATCTCCTGCTCTTGTCTTTCCTTGCTGCCTGCCCCCCTTCCACCCCCCCCCTCCCCCCCCCTCGTCTCTCTTTGTTGTTGGTTGGTTGGTTTCGGTTTTTGGTTTTTTTGAGACAGGGTTTCTCTGTGTAGCCTTGGCTGTCCTGAACCCGCTTTGTAGACCAGGTTGGTCTCGAACTCATAGAGATCCACCTGTCTTTGCCTCCCCAAGTGCTGGGATTACAGGCGTGCACCACTGTGCCTGCCTCCTGCTGCTTCTCTTTAGGATGTGTCCTTCCCCCAGATGGTTCCTTCTACTTTCTGTCACTTATATAGGTATGTAATTTTTTTCAATATGAATTCTGCTTATGAGAAAAAAAACATGTGCTATTTGTCTTCCTGAGTTCTGAGTCTGGCTTACTGTCTGGGTATATTACCTACAGCGCTGTCCAGATGTCCTTCCCAGGCGACTGTAGCTCCCGTGGGCAGCTGTTCCATCCCTACATACTCCTTAAAAGGAATGGAAACTAGCCTTCTGCACACACCCATGTACAACAGTCCCAGAGCAGAGATAGTGACAAATGTCCTAGGACAGGAGAACAGGTAAGTGGCTCACGTGCCTTAGGACACCATTCGAAAGAGAACCAGCTGGACTGGCTGGAGCCTGTGGCAGCAGACTTGCGTAGCATGTGCCAGGCCCTGAGCTCCATGCCAGCACAGCAGAACCACCACCACCACCACCACCACCACACCACACC
>OU015757.1:3682778-3736425 GCA_907169655.1 Acomys percivali | reverse complement strand
CACACACACACACACACACACACACACACACACACACACACACACACACACACACTACAACCTGGAAGAACATCAAAATCATGAAGACAGGTGAAAGAAGCCAGATCCAGGAGCCTAGGTACAGGACAACTCCAGTTATAGAAACATCCAGAATACCAAGCGAAGTGACCCACTCCTGACTTCACTCAGTAAGCAGAGACAGGAGAATCAAGAATTACAAACCAGCCCAGGATGCATAGTGACACCTTTGGAGAAGGGTGTTAGGGTGGCTCAGTGCTGGAGCAGTCACTGAGCTGCATGCTCATGACCCTGGCCTCTGCTCCAGCCCTAGACCCAGACCACTGGTGGCTGCCTAGAGTGGGGAAGGGCAGTTGATGGAAGAAATGGCTGGGAGGGGGCGTTGTCTAGCAAGCATGGTGGGGAACTGGGTGTAAGCTTGTCAGTGGCATCAGCTGGATTCTGAGCACACACAATGCTTTGTTTTTCCAGTGCTGGCAATCTAACCTAGAAACTGGCACCACTGAGTGCAACCCAGGAATGAATCACAGGATGGGAATTCTGTCAGTGAGGTGGCGAGGCTCTTTCTAATAAATACATGTCCTTGGAGTAGGGACTGGGATTTTGTTTGTTTGTCTCTTTGTTGGTTGAGACAGAGTTTCTCTGCATAGCCCTGGCTGTCCTGGAACTCGCTCTGTAGACCAGGCTGGCCTCAAAACAAGAGATTTTCCTTCCTCTGCCTCCCAAGAGCTGGGATTAAAGGTGTGCGCCACCACCGCCTGGCTCAGCTTTAATACTTCAACATTTATGTAAGCCTGTATTGTTTATTGATTGGTTTTTCTTTTTTTGCTAATTCTCTCTCTCTCTCTCTCTCTCTCTCTCTCTCTCTCTCTCTCTCTCTGTGTGTGTGTGTGTGTATAAAGGGGGGCTTTCATGTTTGACACAGAGAAAGCTGCTGCTGCACTTATAGAGGTGGCCAAGTGTAAACTTTTCAAGTAGGTTATGGGCTGGCTGGCTGAGACCTGGCCCTCCACTACAGAACTCCCTGTGCTGAGGGAGGTCACTATTTTGTTCTATTGACCCTTCGGCCAATTTTGTGAGGTACATCCACATTATGGAGCACAGTCTTGAGTTTTAAATCTTCACTAGACCCAAGCATAGCCTTATAGACACATCCAGAATAATGCTAATCATGTATTAGCATGCCACAGTTCAACTGGGTTAACACCCAGAATTAGCCTCAGAGGATTCTCTTGGTGTGACAGAATGCATTCTGCTTCCACCTGCCCCCCATGGGGCCTGCCTTTTAGAGCCCCCTTCCAACCTTTTCTCATCCCAGGGCCACCTCTCCTCTTGGGGTGTATTCTGCGTGCTCTAGCTGCCCCTTTCGAGGGCACACAGGAGCACGATGTAGTTTCTTTCCCGCTGTCATTTCCCATCTCCTTCACCCACAGAGCCCATTGCTTCCTCATGCAGCTCCACCCTTGAGCTCAGAACAGAAGCAAGGGCTTCTTGTCCTTGTGTGACATCACTCAGACTCCCAGCCCTTCCAGTCCCTTCTCTCTCCCTGCTTGCCTGCTGCCTTAGTCTATTTTCTGTTGCTGTCACAAAATGTCCGAAGCTGTATAACTTATTAAAGAAAAAAAAAAAAGGTTTATTTAGCTCACGGTTCTGGAGGCTGATAATTCCAAGAACATGGTGCTGGCTGGTATTTGGCATTGGGCGAGGCTCTTCTTGCTGTGTCATAACACACTGGAGCCAGAGCAAGCTTTCGGAGATGGCTTACGCTTGTAAACTTTGCCACCCTCCATAACCCATTAATCCATTAGTCCGTGGATAGATTAATTTTTTTTCACCTTCCAAAGGCTCCAAGTACCAATAACATATGAGAGTGGATTGACTCAAGCATGTGAGCTGCAGCAAATGGAAGGACAGAGGGGCCTGGACACCCTAGCAGGGGCCCACCTTTTACACCCAGGGTGTTATGGGTAACCAGAGCAGCGGTGCGTCCCTGTAACAGCAGCGATCAGGGAGCTGAAGCTGGAGGATGGTGTGCTTGAGGTCAGCCAGGGTACACAGTAAGAACCCATCTCAAAAGCACAAAAAAGGGGCAAGGGGGGCCCCTTCTGTCTCTGGGGTGTGGGGGTCCTCTCTGGTATGTGCAGGTTACCTCGTGAGTAGAAATTCCTGGCTGTGTCCCCTTCCAGTCTCTCACACAGGAGCTAGTTGTGTTAGGGCCAGGAGAGTGGCCAGGCACCACAACACCGGAAGCCAATCAGAGACCGGACGAAAGGGCTAGAAGCCCTGAGTGCATGAACAGGTTGGACAAGCGGTCAGAGGTCCACTACAGGAGCAGATCACACAGGACCTCTAGGCCACATTCTTTGAAGGCTTGACAGCTGGAAGTCCCACGGTTCATCATTCGAGTTGCATTTGGAGCCAATGGATAGCAGCACACTGGCCCATGTAGGGATGCACTGAGGGTACAGACAGCTGGTGAGGGCGGGGCTGGCATTGTTGTCAACACTGGGCTTTCTTGGAGGCTGCCTGGTACATTTAGTACCATATACTTTAGTAGCATATAGGTCCTCATTGCTGGTGGGGAATGGGGCTCACGCCTCTATTAACAGAGTCTACAGATCTGGCCACACTGCCCCAGAATAGACAGGGACAGAAGCACCCTAGTTAAGAGGAGCACGGCACTAGAGTCTCAAGAAGGGTTCCCTAAAGTAGCACCCGGGCCTGCAGTAGGGTCAGGAGGCAGCCATGCATTGGAGATTAGAGTGGCGAGAAGAGCAAACACCCTGAGGCAGGAAAAGAGGTGGCTCGGATGCCAGCAGAAAACCTTGCCGACCCTGCCTCCTGAGCTAGGTGGGGCGAGGGGAAGAAAGCCATCAGAGGGTTGTGATGGCAGTGATTGGGGTGAGCTGAAGGATGAAGGATGAAGGTTAGATGCTATTATGATGTGGCTCTGTGGCCTGTTGAGCAAGACTCGCATGTCTGAAGCTGTGTTCTCAGCTCTGGCAACTTACTGTATGAGGGTGTCTGTTTATAAAGATGCAAGGAGCTGAATGGTATGCAGAAACAACGAGGATGCTACAGGGTGGGCATGGTGGGATGCTTGGCATGCCCTGTCGGAAACTCTGGAGAGGAAAAGAGGTAGGCTGGATGCTACATAAGGGCCAGGGCTGGGCCATGCATGTGGCCCACTGAGACTTTTCATCCCAGCCAGCTCCAACTCCAAAAGCCCCCTTAACCAAGAACCGGAGGCGGCTCCCAAGGTCAGGAACTGGTGCATGCGAGAGCTCCGCCCTGGTCCTTGGACTCCTGCAGTTTCACCCAAGAGCTTTTACTTATTATTAAAGATTTGCTCTTATTTTGGGGGGTGAATGAGTGCCTGCACGCATGTGCATACCTGGTTCCCATGGGATTGAAGTCACTGACGGTGGTGAAGGGCCATGCAGGTGCTGGGTCCACTGCAACAGCAACCAGTGATCTTAACTGCTGAGCCACACTGCTCCAGGCGTACTTAAGAGGTTTCTAAAATTTTGTTCACCTCAAAAACAAGACTCAATTTAAGAATATTTATTTGAGGGTCTGATGAGATAGGTCAGTGGTTAAGAACACTTGCTGCTCTTCCAGAGGAGCCAGGTTCAATTTTCAGCACCCACACGGCAGCTCACAACCACCTGTATTTCTAGCCCCATGAGACCCAACACCCTCCTCTGGCCTCGTTGGGCACTGCTGGCATGTGGTACACGTGTATACATGCAGGCATAACACCCATACACATAAGATGAAAAGAAAACAATTATTCTTATTCTGTTCTAGTGCCTTGAGCATGCTAGACAAGTGATTTACTTCTCAACTGCATCCCAGCTGGGGTGTGTGTGCTTATGAGTGTGTGTGTAAGTGTGTGCTTATGTGTGCATGAGTGTGTGTGCATGAATGTGTGCTTATGTGTGTGCTTATGAACGTGTGCATGAATGTTTGCTTATGTGTGTGTGCTTACGAATGTGTGCATGAGTGTGTGCTTATGTGTGTATGAGTGTGTGTGCACGAATGTGCTTGTGTGTGTGTGCATGAGTGTGTGTGTGTGAGTTGGGGTGCTATGGCGCTCAGAGATCAACTTTTGGTATCTCCCTCTGTCATTATCTACCTTCTTTTTAAAAAATAATTTATTTTAATTTTATGTGCATTGATGTTTTGTCTACATGTACATCTGTGTGAAAGTGTCAGATATTAAAGTTACAGATAGTTGTGAGCTGCCATGTGGGTGCTGGGAATTGAACTCAAGTCCTCTGGAAGAGCAGCCAGTGCTCTTACCCACTGGGCCATCATCTCTCCAGCCCTCTTCCTTATTTCTTGTATCTATTACTTGTGTGTGCTTCCGCTTGTATGAGGTGGGGGTGGGGTATTTGTGTGGAAATTAGAGGACTACTTTGTGGCCTTGGTTACTTCCTTCCCCCTTATGTGTAAGGTTCACCTGAACAGTTCAGGTCATCATTGTTTGCAGCAAGGGCTCCCCCACCCCCGAACCCCAACCCCTGAACCATTTTGTCAGTCCCCTTCACCTTATTTCTTGAGAGTCTCTCACTGAGCCCACCCGGAGCTCTCTAATTCTGGAGACTGGGTGACTGGGCAAGTCCCCATCATCCCCTCTCTGCCATTTAGTGTTGGGGTTACTAGAACAGACTGTCCCACTAACTTTTTAGGTGAGTCCTGGGGAACTGAATTCAAGGTCTTCATGCTTACACGGCAAGCAACCTGCCCACTAAGCCATCCAGTTTACACCGTTGAATCAAACTTTTATCTATAGATCCACATGCAGCTATAAGAAATAAAAAGAAACTTAGGGACTCTCAAGATGTCCTTACTAGTTACATATGTCACTGTACAATGTCACAACTAGCAGTTGCCATCCAGTGGGTTCACTGACCATATCCAGATGTTCAAAGGCACATGTGTACATCCCCACAGCTGATGGAGCCATTGTGTATGCTGCCCTATCGACTGAAGCAGCCAAGACACCAAGCATTCTACTACCACCAGGATCTGTCACAAAGCCAACAATCAGCAGCTGCTCATGGCATGCCAGTGATGTGGTAAATAAGGCTGGGCCTGGGCAGGAGGCAGCAGAAGACAAGCTGGAAGCCAGGTGATGGCTCCACACTTGCTGTTAAAGTAATGAGGCTCTAAAACCTGTACCCTATAAAATGTGACATGAAGTCCTCACGGGCAGGCCCGACTGAGAAGCAAAAGCCATGGCCTATTTCTCCAGCCAGCTTCCTCTTAGATGCTCTGCCCGTGTGTGGCTGCCGCATCATGTCATGCAGGTATGTGCTCAGAAGCCAGCCCTTAAAAGGGAATGTCATTTTCTCTTTTTTTATGCTGTTTTTTTTTTTTTTTTTAAATAAGGGAGGGACATCAGCTTTCCTTTGCAAAGAAGTTAGTTCTTTAAAACAACCAAATTCTTTAAAACCTAGGTGGCTGGGACTGGAGCCATGGCTCAACAGTTAAGAGCACCAACTGTTCTTGCAGACACCCGGGTTCAATTCCTAGCACCTACAATCATGCATAATTAGTTTCAGGGAGTCCCAACACTACCTTTAGCCTCCACAACATGAGACATGTGTGCATATGGTGCACACACACACACATACAAGCAAAACACTCATACACACATAGTTATGTAAAAAAATCCAAACAAAAACCAAAACCCAGATGACCTAGGGGAACAACCTAGAGGCCTACACATAGCCTGCACATTGGTGCAGAGGTCACCTCAATGGGGTTGTAAATTCTCCTTTACTGGGCTTTGGCAGGGCTGTTTGTTTTGTTTTTTGGAGACAGGGTTTCTCTGTGTAGCCCTGGATTTCCTGGAACTTCTTCTGTAGTCCATGCTGGACTCCAGAGATGCGCCTGCCTCTGCCTCTGGAGTGCTGGGATTCAAGGCTTGTGCCATGCACCTGGCTACAGTCAACTTAAAGGAAGGCCTTGGGTCCCTGCTAGGCAGTGTCCTCAGGGGATTTCTGAAAGCAAGCAATGGAACCTACTTAGAGCAATATTTTTAGAGAAAACATTAGCAGAATGCAGCATCTGTATGTAGTGGGACCTAAAATGAAAGCTTAACATCTTGGGCTGGGTAGATGGCTTAGTGGGGAGCGTGTATGCTGTACACTCACGAGGACTCAAGGCCAGTTGCCTAGAGCCCATGGACAAGCTCCAGGATGAGGCAGACTGTGATGAAGGAGCACACCCAATGTCTTCTGGCATCTAAACCCAGGCACGGGTGTGTGCACCACCATGTACATTAAGAAAATATGACAGTCAAGGCTACACAGAGAAACCCTGTCTTGAAAAACAAAAAACAAGCTCAACAACCGTCTGTGGAGCCAGGACCCCCAGAACACGGCTGGGAGCTGGGAGTAGAACTGGGAAGTGGCACACACTCTTCCTCTAGCTGGGGAGATACTGGGGGGAGAAGGCAGGAGGGATTTGAGGCACATGGCTCTGTGGAGCCGTTTCAAGGCTGAACAGATGCACTTAGGAATGGGAGTATGTGCACACAGTGCTCTACGTAAAGAGGGCCCCCCTTACATGCCCAAAGCCCAGGGCTCGCTGGGGCTCTAGCCAGGATATGGTAGGTTATATAGGTGGGTTCATCGGATGTTTGGAGGTCTGATTTGGTGGTATCTGTATTATGATCAGCGATACATCTTGGTTCTGCAGCAAGCAGAGGTGGGAGGGGCTTGCTTTGCTGGAGACAAACACACACAGGGGAAGCAGCCTTGCCTGAGGACGTTCAGGAAGGTCTGCTGTGGAGGAAGAGAGCCCGCAGGGCAGCTGAAAGAGTGGAACCTGGGGCATGCGCCACCAGGTCTGAGCTACTGTGTCAGTTTAGGCTGACTCCCAAAGGCCCCGAGCAGCTTTGTCTGTTAGACACAGGTCTGTGGGAAGTCATGGCCAAGAATGACGTACTGGTAATTCAGAGGAATTCAGAATAACTCAAGGGTGACAAGGGAATAAAGCAGTTATTAAGAATAAGGTAAATATCAAAACCACTTAAAAAATTTTTTTAAAATCAAACACTTTATTTCCACATAACAAGCGCAAAAAACAAAAAACAAACAAACAAAAAAAAACCCCCAAAAAAAACAACAACAAAAAAAACTCCCAAACACTTTTAACAATACAATTAACGAAGTCATGAAGTCAGTTATATACTACTCAAAGCCCCAAACGGTCACTTAGCTTAATGGTCCAAACATTTCCACACATGGTTTTTCAAAGTTACCTTTGGTTTTTGGAAAAACCAGTATGGATGTCAATACACACTGAAAGCATTGAACATTTGCTTGGGTTACGGTGTCCGACATTAGCTCACACCTGGCAAGCTGGAGCGTGATTTGAAGTCATACACTGGAATACAGACACAGGTTCTGCCCCACAGCTCCTGCGCTGAGGAGGGGCGAAGGGCACAGAGAGGAAGGCCAGTTCGGGCAGTGGCGTCCCCACTGTGTGAGAGGTATGAGAGGTTAACACTAGGACGCTGTCAAGTCATTAAGCTTCATGTTCCGAATGGTCCCGCTGAGGCTTGAGATGGGCACAGATGGTGGGGAAGGTGAAGCCAGAGAAGAGCTTTGAACAAGATGCCAAAGATGCTCAGGGGAGGAGGGAGCAAGCTACAGTTCCCACTGTTCTCACATTATCTCAGGGTGCTTGTGGAGAAGTTCAGGTAAAATGTTCAAATATTTGCTTAGATTTTTAGTCTGCTGCTCTATGAGAAAAACCCTCATATGCAGCAACTTTGTAACTTTCATTATAAAAGAGCCTACAAATAAATTCACGAAAAAGAGACAATTAATGTTGAGCAGCCAAAAAAGTCATGGTTTATTATCTGAAGATTTCATAATTCAAACACAACCAAACTGTACATTTACAATCACATCCTATTTGTAAACAGTTAAAAGCCACTGACCTCTTTTGCATCTTAGGACACAAACAGTTAGAATCAAGGCAATGAAATGATGGCATATTCTGTACTGTTAAAAGTTTACCCTTGGTTAGTCTCTCTTCTCTGACTAAGCAAGCATTATAATACCATTTGTGGGCAAAAGAACAGGGGCTAGGGAGAAAGAAGTTTTAAAATGGTGTAACTCGTTAGTTTGCAACAACATTTAAAATTTTTTATACACAAACAACTCTGTAAGCCCAATGTCTTGGTTACAGTATGCATAGTTGCTGATCTCGGCTTTAAGGTACAACAGTTAAACATGAACATGGTCACAGGAGAGCAGAGACACGAGAGCCACTGATGGGTTACAAAAGTTACCTAGCGATTATTAGCGAACCATCATCACTCACTAAGAAAGGACAGCATCTGAAAGCAGACGGCAACTCCAGCTCAAAGCGGTTTTTTTTTCTTTTCTTTTTTCCTTTTTTTTTTTTCCTTTTTTTTTTTTTTTTTGGCAGAGAAAATTCTTGAACAGAGCAATACGTAGTATCAGTGCTAAAAGTTGGGGTTTTCTTTTTTTCCTATAAGAAACTACAAGATTTTTTGACCGGGGAACTGGTTTCCTGAGAACCATGCTCTTAGATTTAGGACAGGAATAGAAAACAGAAGAACATGGCCAAATGCTGCTCTTTTTCCCAGAGATAGAAAGCGTCTTTTAAACCACCCTCCTCTTTTTTTTTTTTTTTTTTTTTTTGTCTTTTAAAATTTTTTTAAATGATGGAAGAGTAAACATTTTTTTTTCTCAAAAAACAAACAAAAAATCTGTAAACAAGAAGGTTCACGTGGGAACCTTCAAAACAACATGGAAAGCCTGTTCAAAGTGCAGGGCCCGTCCTGGGCAGCAGGCGGGCTGCAGGTCACAGCGGTGGCCACAGTTTCTCAAACTGTAGAGCGAAATTCTTTAGTTTTACAACATGAAAAAACTGGTGCAATACTTTCATTAAGAATCCTACGTCAGTATCTTAACTTGATCTTTTAAGCTCCACGATACCACAATAAGGTAGGCAACATGAGGCATAGTAGAGAGCGCACGCCTTTAAGAACATCCTTGAGTAAACATTTACACTGGAACAGCTGCCCCCCCCATATTGCCGATCAGACGGAGAGAACATCACTCAGTGCAAAGGTAAAAGCTCATACATCAGCCCAAAAACGGTTTTGCAAAGAAGGAAAAAAATAAAAAATAAAAAAAACAAAAACAAAAACAAAACCCCAAACAAAACAGAACCCAAAACCCAAACCAAACCAAACCGAAACAACAACAACAAAAAAATAAAAATAAAAATAAAAGGTGGTGGGGATGGGGTGGAAGTGAAGGAAAGAAGGAACCCGAAGGCTAAGCATGATGAATACACAAGTGAGCTCATTCCACACGGTTAGCTGTATGGCGCTATTTGGGAGTGTAAATAGATAGATACCCTTTCACATTATAATATTGGCCTGCATGATTCAAGTATTCAAACTGATATGTTTTGGGGAAAACAAAGTGGAAAATGTGCAGAAATAGCTGTTCCCACAGGTGGCCCTGGCTGCAGGCGGCGAGCCCGACTTAGTGCTCCTTTCCTTCTGGTCTTGAGGTCACAGTTTGCGTCTACATCTATGCGACTACATGGACTCCCCACCCCCACCCAGGTGGTCAACAGAAAGAAAAGCATTAATGGGGGATGGGCTGCTAATTCCCCGGGGGTCGCTGCTGCTTGGGGGACCCCACAGGCTTGTGGAATAATGTGGGGTCCCCCAGAGGGAAGTGCCGTGAAGGTCTCCACAGTTAGTTCCCGACAGCCCAGCACCATTCCAGTGATTGAGATCGGTCCGGCTGGAGAAGGAGTGGGAACAGTCGAGGGAGCCCAGCCGGCTCTGGCTGGACCCGAGAGACTGCCAGCCCGGAGAAGGGGTCAGAGACTGACTTTGTGCAAAGAAGCGACTGATCTCCTCTTCACTGGCAAACTCAGCGAGAATAGTAGTGTTCCCCAGCACACACCTGGAGGGAGAGGGCATAGCATGAGGCCTTCTGGCTGCATGGCTTCACAGGCTTAACTAGCAGTGGGACCTGTCCGAGAGAAAACCAGGGAGGCACAGGAGCCTAGTCTGCCCACCCCATGATCTCAGGTCATGTTCTATGTCCTGAACTGGGCTCCAGTGATCCCTCCACCTCAGTGTCTCCAGGGCCATGCTGGACAGGTCTCTACAGGGGTCCAGGACTGGGTTTTACTCACAGCTCCCCGAGGCCCTCCCCATCAGGAGTCCTGGGCAACTTACATGTGCAGAGACTTTTGTGCCTTCACTACCTCTTCTTTTGAACTGTAACGGACCAGAGCATTTCCATGCGGGAGGTTCAGATGGAATGTGATCAGAGGGCCGTGCTGCATGCACAAGGTGCGCAGAGTTGAGCCATCAATCTAGACAGAGCAGGCTGCAGTTAACGGCTGCATTGTAAGAGCCACTGGGCCTAGAGCTATGTGATGAGCCACCACCCCAGATGTGGTTCCCTGTCACCCCAGGACAGGATCCCAAGGCACTGCTCCCTAGAGGAGTGGGAGAGTAGTGCAGGCTCAGATATAGAAGGGCAGGCCAAGGTTCTGGAGGTGCAATACAATCCCACAAAAACACGCCTGCAAACCCCAGCCCAGCACTGCTCAGTACTGGGTGGGACGTAGGTATTTGCATTATTGTGGCTGCCCTAAATATAACAGCATGAGAGCCACTGGGTCAGACCGGAGGCAACTGAGTGTCACCCTCTGTCCAGCCCTGGTGGCCACTGACAGGCCCTGTTTGGAAAGAGTCGGGTGTTCCCATGCTCTCTGGGCCAGCATGTACACTAAGCAGGCACCTCCTTACCTGAGGTGTGAGGTTTTTCAAAACAAGCCAATTCGTTATTCTCCCTGAGCTGCTCTCACCCCAGCTGGACCCTAAACAAAGAAAAAGGATCATCAACACTCTACAGCAGTGTCTTGAATGACTGCTTAAGACTAACATGGCCAATCAAGTGACAGTTAGTTGCAGTCATCAGGAACCCCAGCCCCCTCTCTTTTCCCTACTCTTCCCCTGTTGTAACAAACAGACCTGTGGCATCAGCGTACTCCAGCCTGGGCCAGGCACTAACCCCACTGCAGGAAAGCCACAATGCCCCATCTCTCTGGCATATTTTCATTTATGGCAAACTATTTCCAAATGCAGCCCCTCAGGACAGGCCCGTCTGCATGTGCCCTAAGATATGAAGCTTTAAGGGGATTAAACTGTCCGGCATCACCTCGACATCCCTTGATCCTGTCTGGGTTACCACATGAGCTCCAGATCTAGCCTTCCTGCATGGACTCATGACAGTCACTTTCCTTCTAGCAAAGGAACTTTTAAACAAATAAGAACCACTTGTCCCCCATGACTACTTGAAGGTATTTCACAGTTGTGTCGTGGAGGTCTGTGTCTGCTTGACCTTAAGGATCAACACCACACACTTCCGCCCCCAAATGACTGCTTCAGCATTGAACTTCATGGTCACTCTTGAGACAGGCCAAGCTATTACCCAAACAAGCCCACTTTCTAAGGCACAGCTGGACTGCTTCCACACGCCCTCTCTAGCTTCATGTTCTGCGTCCTGCTTTGCAAGCCTGCCTGAGTAGGAAACCAACAGACCTTTTTTAAGATGCATTCCCAAGGAACTTCTGAAAGACCAGCAGTGCACTAGCATTACTGCTGACTCAAGTATCTTTGGGTAAGTGACATGATGCTCACTTCTTCACACTTAATGTCCCTGTCCTCACTCCCCTCATGCTACGATTTTAGGCATGCACCACCCCATAGGTTTGGGTAAACATTCCTTAGGAAACTAGTTAAGACTTCTAATACAAGAAAACTGTCAAAGGGTGAGCAATGAACTAGTTAGTAATCCTGTCCAAGCTCACTCTACCTTTACAGAGTATGATCCCACAGCTGACAGTGTTGGTCCATGTTAAACTGCATAGCTGGTACTAAAGTATTCAGCAAATACCCCAAAATCAAGCACCATAGCTACTGTCTCCTACCTGGGGTATATCTGGCATCAGAATTTCCCCATCCTCCACCTACACGAAGGGGAGAATTATCCCACGTAGACAAGGGTGGCTTCTGACCAGTCAGCCCTGGAGGTGGGCGGGACGGAGCAGTGATGTTTTTAGGTGGCAAAGGGACTTTCCACAGCTCATGAGCCAGAGAGGTGTTTGTAACTGAACCGGGAGACCATGTCAATTTGGAATCACTATTTCTGGCTACACATAGGAGAAAGGGGAAAGAATAAGAAAAATGGAAGAAGGTGGAATAATGTTAGAAAATGAAAAAATTCACATAGTAACATCCACTGTCTCATGAAAAGTGAGCCAAATAAAATCAAATAAACAAAAGCTAACAAAACATCATAACTGAAAAAAAAAAAAAAGAAGAAGAAGAAGAACATCAGAACTGCAGCTAAAGGCCTAAAGGGGGAGAGGGGAGCCACAAGGACTCCCTCATCTGTGACTGTCTTGAGACTGTGCAAGGACAGAACTGCTCTGTAAGATCACGACACAGATGGTAAAGCACATGTGGGAACTCCCAGTCAACTGCGGCACTCAAGAGAGATACAGGCTCATCATTTACTTATGGGAGGAAAGCCATAGCAGTTACCCCAAGTCAGCAAGGTGGTCTGGCAAATGCTCACTGGCTGCCTGCTGAACGCTAGGCTCCCAAGAACTTGCTCTTACTGTCCCTATAGTGAGAACACAGCCAGGATTAGAAAGGTACATGATTTGCACAGCTACAATGCAAATGCAGGCATTTTCCAGTTTAAAAACTGAATGAGAACAGGCGATGGGTTTTTGCCCCACTCCTGCTGGGTCACAGTGCACAGTGACAGGGTAGAGAGAAAACTGTGACAAACATAATGCTAAAAGACAGGGGAAAGGAAAGGAGTGGAAAACTCTTCATCAACTCGTGAATATTCAGACCTGAGTTATTACAAAGTGCATGCCCATTAGCCTAAGGCTCCTCCGAGTGTGGCTGTAGGAAGCCTGGCCACAGCCATCCAACTCACTGCGGAGGCCTAACTCTCCAGGGCACACTCATTCCTACTTCCCACATTTTACACAACTTCAGTCTGTGAAGGATTGAAAATAAATAAAGTAAACACAGATGGCTTTCAGAATGCTATGCATTAAACTGTACTTTATCACAGGACTGAGGTGTCTTAGATGACAGAGAGCTGTGTGGTAGATATACGACTGTTTTAGATGACTGCTGAAGAGCAAATTTAAAAGGGGAGAAATGATGTTTGCAATCTTTGACTAGGATCTCAAACACTCCCCAGCTACCTAAATAGACAAGAAAAGAGGAAAATCAACAGCCAAGCTGTTCCTGAGAGGGCCCACCTGAAGTGCTTTGTGCTGTACTGCTGAGGGGAACATTGTAGTTGGAGGCACGAATGGATGACCAGGCACTAGTTGAAGGCAGCGTGGTGTTCAAGGATGAGGATGACCCTGCACAAGAGAGTCCAATTAGTTACCAGAGCAGGGAAGGAACACTTGAATTAAAGATGGGGCCCACCCAAGAGAGCAGTTTCCTTCTTGCTCTCCGGGAATGTGCAGTGGCTAAATGACTCAGGCTCTCCTTCCAGCACTGAGCACGGAAGAGGCTATCCTTGCTGTTCCTAGCCTGACTCTGAACTACAATGACTTCCTACTGGCAAGCCAGGTCAAGAAGAAACCCTATCATAGGCGCTATGCAAGAGCCCAGCCTTGAGCCTTTTCCGTATTTGGACTCTGTAGTCAACATATTGTCTTCCTTAGTTTAGCTCTAGATCTGACCACCGCCTGGTCACCTGGACAGCCCCTGACTAGCCCCAGCAGCTCTAGACCTGACCACCGCCTGGTCACCTGGACAGCCCCTGACTAACCCCCAGCACAGTCCATTCTGCATCCCATTTAGATACACTGACCTTCCAGTAAAAATATTAGTGGCGGCTCTTTCTTTAATATCAAATCTAATCTTTGACTTTCAGAACATTCTACCCATAAAGAAGCAGTTTCTATAAGCAACCGACTCTTCTGTAACTCCCTCTAAGCCTGGCCTTGTGCCTCACTATCTTCTGCTAAACTGGTTCTCATGACCTCTGCACAGCTGTTCAGTAGATTCTGCTATTTTGGAATGACAGGATTCTTCACTTAGCACCATGATATGACAAACACTTGCTACCTTAATAAACTATGTATTAGTAAAAACTGTTGGCTCGTTTACTTTTTTGTTGTTGTTGTAAATTACTAAGAGGGATAGAAAGCAGACTATATTTCACAGAAAAAAAATCAATTATTTTAGTATTTCACTAACTCGTTAATCTTTTTTTTTTTTTTTAAGGAAAAATAATGGACAGAATATGCACATGTGCCTAAGGTGAAAAATAGCTCCATGGTAGTCACAGAGTAATTTCATCTGAGAGCCCTTTAGAAAATACATGAGTTTCATTGTTTGAAGCCTTGAAACCCCAGGCTGTTTCTCCTAAGGAAAGCATATAAACATTCCAAGTAGAAACTAACTATACAACTGGCAGTTGCTGACTGAGTTATTGAAAAGTAAATGCTTGCATGTCGTTGGTGTTTACTTATTCAAGCCACTTCTCATCAATTTAACAGTGGCCACAGTTAAGGTGTTCTCATGGCCCAACACCTGCAGATTCAAGGAAGGGAAGAACCCCTGCTTAGAAGTTTCCCTCGCCATCCTGAGCTCTGACTATCCCATGCTGTTGCACAACATTCTAACACCAACTCATGTCCCTACGTACCACTGTTCCTGTCCCTGAGGTGGTCAACTTCCCGCACAGTATTAATTGAAAGACTGTTTATGACACTGCCAGGAGTGACGTAAGGGTCAGTTTCAGGGTCAATGTTTGGATAACCTTTCCATGGTTCACCAGGGCGAAATTCTGCAAACAGAAATTAAAAATTAGTGCACAGCTTTAAAATCCAAACCAAATATCCAAATAGTAATTCTAAATTCTGTGTGGCAATACCCTAAAAGGCCAGCCTGGTAACACAGTATTATATATACCCTAATCTTAACTTGCTTATTTATACAACTGAAATAATTTCTGAGCTTTTATCTTTATAGACTGCAGCAACTCAAGCAGGGCAGAGACGCACCTCTGATGATCCTCAGTGTCAAGCATGCCCTTTGACACTGAAATTTTTATGAGACTCCTCACATGGGACTGTGGACTCATCCCATCCTCACTGTGTGGAGCATGCAGACAATGAGCCAACTTTATACTCTCCTTTTCATTGTATCTTGTCTGCATTTCTGATTACAGAACCATGTTAAGCCACTGGTGAGGCCAGACACCATGGAAAGGCTGTGAGCATCTTACCTGGTGGCCAGTTAACACTGCTAGAGCCATTAGGCGATTTGGCACGTGGCCAGCCATCTCCTATTGAACCTGGAGGACTGGCTGGTGAAGTACTGCTATTCATAAAGTCATAGGGAACAAATGGAGACTCTTCCAGCCTGAAACCACTTGAAATAGCACCTACAAAGAAAAATACGATGGCGAAATGTAAGCAGGCCACACTGTCACAGTCACTTGCTTCTCTAGGGCAAGTGTTTGCAGAAACACCTACAATACACAAGTTCCAAGTTCAACTGTGTATCCAGAAGTACGTATTTATCTGTGTAATTCTATAGTCCTACAAAGGCACAAGACATCTCACTAAGCTAAATATGATAGTTCTAAAAGAAATTGAAGTAGCTGCTTAAAATGTAAATATCAAACCTGTGACTCGTAAAATCCCAGCACTGGAGAGGCTGAGGAAGGAAGACTGTGAGTTCAAAGCCATCCTGGGCTACATAGTAAAGTCCAACAGAAAATTGCTGTACTGGAATTTAATGCCACACTATGAACAAATGAAGTTAAATCCAGTGAATGTTCAAAAATAGACTCTAAGGACAATAAAATCACTTGGGGGAGGTACCTCCCAAATGACCAGCAAGAAGGGAATTAATGTCAGATACATACCAAGCTAGCTAGTCTAGAGAGCTAAATCCTGTTTTAAAAGTGGGAGGGGGGATGAAGGAGTAGGGGGCTTGTGACTATTATTC
The DNA here is from genome assembly GCA_907169655.1 of Acomys percivali. NCBI lineage: Eukaryota > Metazoa > Chordata > Mammalia > Rodentia > Muridae > Acomys > Acomys percivali. Next base: position 3,720,317 of record OU015757.1, on the reverse strand, counting down.
TGGAAATGGATATAGATATAAGTTGACTCCTAGTGACCTATTGTGCTTGTTGCAGTAGCTAGTGATTAACACAGAGATCCATAAGCTGGCAATGTGCAGAGAAGAAAACACCCCTGGATGCCCGGCCAGCCTTATGTGGATGACTACATCACATCCTTCCCTCCAGGCTCGGGGACGTATGCAGAAAGAAGGGGCAGAGAAACTGTAAAAGCCAGGAAATGGTATTTTCTAGACACATCAGGGCATGTGAAAGCATGTACAAGACCTGTGTAAGTTCAAGCCAGACAGAATCCCAGCACGGAGAGGGGAGTGGGGACATAAAGTCTCCCCCTAGCCAAGGAGCTACTGGGAGAGGGAAAGTCAGTTTTCTTCAATGGCGTGGCACATGGCACATCAACCACTCCAGGGCAGGTTCCGGGCCAGAAATACTCTTGCCAACACAAACTGGCCTCCATAGTTGTTGTTTGTTTTAAACAAACATACACATATCATATGAAATTCTCAAAGGGGGAAAAAAACATTACTTAATGAGTGAAAATAGGATGTTTAAAATACAATGCATCTGTGTCTTGTACTCTCAGATTGCCGTGTCCTCTGTAACACAGCATAATTGAAGTCAATTGGCTTTCTACTTGAAAGTCTCTTAAATAAGACTTAAGATGAAGCTCCATTTTTGAGGCTGTGCTTGGTTTTATGGGTTGTGTTTTTTTTTTTTAAAGACAAGGATGTGTACATAGCAGAGGCTGGTTACCTTAAACTTATTACATAGCTGAGGATGACCCTAAGCTGAGCCTCCTGCCTCTACCTCAAGTGCTGGGATTGTGTGTGCCACAATGCCTGGCTATCTTTATAAAATATTAAGAATAAAAGGGTTGTTTTGGCTTACTCAAGGCACACTTCTGCAGTAGGGAAAAGGTCTAAGATTAGTTTGGCGTTGGAATATATACACAAAAGATGATAAAGGCCAAAATTTATTTTTGTTTGGCTTTACTTATTATTTATTCATTTTGTTTTATATGTATGTGTGAATGCCTGCATATATGTGCACCATCGGCATCCTGGTACCTGTGGAGATCAGAACAGGATGTCAGATCCCCTGGGACTTGAGTCACAGCTGATCCTGAGCTGTCATGTAAGTGCTAGGACATGAATCCAGGTCCTCTGCATGAGCATCAAGCTCTTCAGCCTTGTTTTGTTTAGTTTTAATTTTAATTTTATTAATTTATTCAGATTACAACTCAATTGTTATCCCATCACTTGTATCCTCCCGTTCCTCCCTCCCTCCCACTTTCACCCTATACCCCTCCCCTAGGTCTAAGACTGAGGGGGACCTCCTCCCCAACTCTATGGTCATAGGCTATCAAGTCCCATTTTGGTAGCCTGCTTATTCTTTCTTTGAGTGCCACCGGACCGCCTCACCAAGGAGAGGTGGTCAAATATGGGGCACCAGAGTTCATGTCAGAGTCAGGTGTGTGTGTGTGTGTGTGTGTGTGTGTGTGCGCGCGCGCGTGCACAAGTGCACAGACCATAAAATGTGGGTGTAGAGTGTACATGTAGGTCAGAGTTAGCTCTCTTTTCCTAGCATGTGGGTCTTAGATACTGGACTCTGGCTGTCCAGCTTGGTGGCATACACACTTACCCACTAAGCAATCTTACCTCCATATCCACCCCACATTTTTTTTTCCCCAACAGAAGTTTAAGACTATAAGTGATACCATGTTTGCTGGAGTTTTGATCCAAAGATGTGTTCACAGAAATGCTGTCCACTGTAGTCCATTTCCTTAGTCTTGACTGTGGCTCTTTAATACTGTTCATATCCATATTTACATTCAAGTTTGAGTTCAAGCCTTGAAAATAAGATTTAAATCTTACAAAACAGCACATTTTTCTTCCATAAAGTTCTACTTTAAAAAAATCATACGCAGTTACTGTCTTCAATGCTGCCTAATGCCCCTCAGCAAATACCACCCTGCAAATACGCAGTTGGATCACAGGTCCCTGGCTTGGTGTTACTCTAATGCTCCACAGTAGTGCATTTTCAAATCACAAGGGCTCGTGCTGTCACAGGTGGAAAGCTACTCCTCCACATAGCTTGATCGTTTAAAAACATTACAAAATAGAAATAAGTTTTTTTTTGTTTTTGTTTTTGAAATAAGTTTTAAAGGGATCATATACTTTGTAACTGTCCCCCAAGTTTAGTTATTTTCCCTGAGCACCATGTATAATATATGATCATTCTCAAGTATCATTCCTTGATTGCAAATTCATGATTTCCCAGATGCTATTTAAAAGTACAACTCCTAACTCCAACAGTGACACCTGAGAGAGAGAGAGAGAGAGAGAGAGAGAGAGAGAGAGAGAGAGAGAGACCCCTTTTTCCAAAGGTACAATCTGAGTCTTAGCTGACTAAGCATGATGTACTCAGACATTCTCTTCGACTAGACAGATGATTCCGTTTTATAAACTGCTGTCAAACGCTTGTCACGAAGCAGTTTGAACACAGTCCCAAGTAGTTCTTATTTTCACGTCTGAAACTCAACAGTTTTAAATTCCGGTACTAGGCCTGTAGTATGAATTCTTTGAAGTCATTCCCAGTTGCATTTTTGCAGAAAACAATCAAATTTGTGCTCTTAGACCTATCAATTAGACCAAGAATGTGCAGACATTTTATATATAGGTCTAAAAGATAGCCTAGAGAACGCATGGGCTCTACAGCCTTCTCCATGTCACTATGCAAAAGCGCCCCAGATAATATGTTAAAGAAATACAGCTCTGTGAAATTTGAAAATGGGCCAAATTTTGCTTACAAGCTCTAGTGTGTGTCTGTGTGGATAAAGCAGAATGGAAAAGTCCCCAAGAGAAGAAGGCTTCTGTTGACAGCTTCTTCCCCACAGCGCTGCATCCAGTAAGTGCAATCACTCCCTTTCATCACCAGTGGCTTCTGTAGTATCTAGTCACAGTGCTAACTGGTATGGAAACTGTTTCTGCTAACATTCTCAAGGACTCTTGTCCTAGCTGAAACCTCCCAGTCACAGAGAATCGCCAGCAGGAACACATGCCCCAGTGGCTGTCTACAGCCCAGACTGCTATGAGAACTAATGGTCTTCAACAGAACTGGGGAAGTAACCACAAGGCTCATTTTCATGAAATGGTTGCTCAGGTGCAGGAGGGATAAAAAAATGAAAGAGGTATGCTTAATCAAGAATCAAAACACAACCAGGAACGTGGGGAAGAGAGAACAGACAAGCCTTGAGTTTCCACAGGGAATAAAAGCTTGGTGACATGGCGGAACGAACAAAAGACAATTCTTCCTCACAGAGATTTTATAACACGAGTGACAACATACTGAGGACTGTTCCCAAAATTTGTCACAGAACAGGCCCTGCTCACCATCCCTCCTCATAACAACACTGTCACAGTCTTCTTGCCCTACACACCCTACAGTCTGACTCTGAAAACAAGCACGTCCTTTTTTTCAACAGGAAGAGCACTCTGCAACCCTGCGACAGCACCCTGAAGCATGAAGATGAGCTTCATCTACAAGAGTATCCACTACTCTCCAGTAAGCGGCATCTAAGGCCGCAGCTGTGCGGGAGGACAGAACGGCAAAGGCAGTGGAGGCACACACGTGTAGCGGCCAAGCAGGGACTCACCTATAGGAAAGTTGCTGAAAGCATTGACTGGCGATGGCCCTTTCTGCAGCTCAGGTGTAGTGTGGGGCATGACATTGTCAAGGAAGGACTTCATGGCTGGCTGATGGAGTGGCTGCTGAGAAGGCGGAGTCTGCTGCTTCACCAGCAGGCTTGGATCAAGTTGACGAGACTGTTGCATCATCTGCTGCTGCACACTAAGAGGTCGACCCTTCAAACAACAAAACGATGTAGGAAAACTGTGAGGGTGTGTCTCTACAGGTATGCACTCTTCATTTCTAAACTCACCTCCATCTCAAGAGGAAGGCCACCAACCAAAGCTCTATATTTACTGTGATATCTAGACAAACAGCAGACTAAAAGCACACTATTTATTTATTTATTTATTTGTTCGTTTGTTTTTCAAGTCACGTTTGTTTCTGTGGAACAGCCTGGGCTATCCTGGACTTGCTCTGTAGACCAGGCTAGCCTAGAACTCACATAAATCCATCTGCCTCCCTGAGTGTTGGGATCACAGGTGTGCACCACCATGCCTGGCTCACTTTATTACATTTTAATAAGATTCTTTCATTAACAAGTGGAGAGGGTTTATGTACCTGCTGGTCTTGCTGCTGTCGGTTAGCAGAAGGCACACTTCTCTGACTCTGCGCCCTCTGCTGCTGCGCTAATAATCGCTAAAAGAAGATGGAGAAGGGTTGTCACTGTTCAGATGATAGACATGTAGAACTATGCTACATACCAAAGTCCTCCCTCATATGGCAACACCCCTTCCCTGTAATATCTATCTAGTTTCCAGAAACTGTGCAAAAGCCCAGTCTTTAGTTCAATCTAACTTTTGCTGTACTGTATAGAGCCAAGGGCTTTACAGACCTTCAATTCTACCAATTAAACACTAACCCATTTTCACTTTAACAGGATTTTTTGTTTGTTTAATCATGTTTCCCTTCCTACATTCCCTGACTGGATCTCCCCTGAAAAGGTCTTGAACTTTGTGTAGGTTCACTGTTCATCTTTTCTGACAGGCTGTCAGTTCTATGCAGGCTATAAATGTGCTGCATATGGTCACTGCAGTTCTGATGCAGAAACCCAACTGCACACCAAGTAGACACATGTACGTACCTGTAACTGGGAGATCTGAGAAAGCTGGTTTAGTTGGGATAGCTGGTTCAGCATGGCTACCTGCTGAGGGCCAAAGAGCGGGTTCAGGCCACCGTTGTTTGGTGCATATTTCAGCAATGAAACTGGAACCTTAGGATCACAGTGGTAAGTTAGGTACGTTGCTGAGATACCACAGACTAGCTAAGTACACTGTGCAACTTAATTACCAATAGGGCAGTCAGAGTAGGCAGCTGTTCCCTGAGGAGTTAGTCATTCAAGGGTAAGCCCTAACCATCATATTTTACTTTGCTGTTGTTCTCCTGAAGATGTTTTATGAAAAAACTGGTACATTTTAGACTTAAATAAGCATCAATTTTCTTTATCCTTCTCTCATACCTTTGCAACAGCAGCTAATGAGCACTTGCAGAACCTCAAAGATGCCAATAATTATTATGATGCTCAGTGGTCATCTCAAACATAAATTTTAAATTTCAACTTATTTTTATGTATATGAATGCTTTGTTTGCATGTATGTCTGTGAATTACATACATTTCTGATGCCCAAATAGGCCAGAGGAGGGCATCAGATTCCCCAGGAATAGAGTTAGCTGGGAGCTGCCATGAAGGTGAGAATCAAACTGGGTTCCCTAGAAGTCCAGCCAGTGCTCTTAATGCTGAGTCATCCTGGCAGCTCCAAACATAAACTTATTCAAAGTTCTCCCTAGGGAAGTTGAGGGGGAGGACGGGAGGATGTTCACCTGAGGGGAAAGTAATGGAGGAGGCACTTGAGCACGAAGATTAGGCTGAGATGAACTGAGAGGTTGTGCTGGAGGCTGCTGCATGCCCCGGGGTTGTGCTGCTGTGTTTCCAACACCAAACATACTGGGATTGCCATTCTAGAGAATAGGAAACAATATGACAAAGTGATTCTTCAAGGAGAGACACTCAATACCACATGACACTACTGTTTCAACACAGTAACTACATACAAGAGAGACGTTACTACTAAGACAGAGCATTCAAGAGAAAGCCTACAATGCACATCTGGACTTACCTGTCTAACAGAATTCAAGTTTTGCGTACCCAGCCCTGCTATGGAGCCAAGGGCCTGGTTAGGTAGTGCACTATTTGAAGGGGGAAGCTTCATGCTTTGACTGGACATAAACTGCATGTTTTGGGATTCATCTGCTACAGTGCCATCCTGATTGGACAGACAGAAAGATGTGTAACACCAGCCAAGCAAGCAAGTAGAAGGGAGAGATCATTTCAGGAACAGAGGAGAGGTCACATGACATCCCAGCACCAACAGGAAACAGGTAGAAAACAGAAGAGATCACATTAGTGTTAGTTCTAGAGCACATAAAAAGAGCCAAACACATACTTCATGGGATTAAGAAGAAAATATAAACACAACTTCTAGGCTAAGCTGAGATATAAATGAAACAATAAACTAAAACTACATTAATAGGAAAGGCACTTGATTATACTTCTTATTATAATACATTTTTCCTAAACATTATGCTATTAAGGGTATGGCTTATTATTCTTAGAGAGTAGAAAGATTGTACCTTATCAAAATAAGGATTGCGCTCCATGGAAGACTCTTTGGAAATCTGAGGCCGAGAACCAGGGCCTTTCCCGACCGTTCGATTGTAATCACCAATATTCAGGCTATGTTTATCTATCTCCATTCGCTTATCTTGTAACATTCCTAATAAATGCAAGAAACCATTATCAGCAGGAAGAAAACCTATTTATTTCTTTTAAAAACTGTACATAGAAAGTAAAATGCTCACCTTCCAAAATGAAACAATTTCTCCTTCAACAAGCACATGTAAAAACATTTCCATTGCATAAATTCTGCCCCTTACATGTAATCCTATATTTTAAACAGATAGTACTAGCCTATGAACCAATTAACTTTGAAAAGGGACTGGTAAGCAGTTAAAAGCAGCTAACAATTTCATTGTAAAGACTTCTTAAGCAACCTAAGACGTTCTTACATCATCTCTCAGGAACATAGCGATCTCCTGAGTTATGGTCTGTTTTGGCCTCACTAATTAGGCTAGATTGGCTGGCTGGGAAGCTCCAGGAACCTCCTGTGTCTGCCTCGCCAGCTGCGGGGACACAGGTGCAAGCCATCATGTCTGACTTTTTTTTTTTTTTTTTTTTGTGGGTTCAGAAGAATGAAAGCAAGTCCTTATGTTTATAAAGAACTTTACCAACTGAATATTTTCCTATCTCCAATCTGATTCTATAATAAAAATAATTTCCATTAGCAAGTAACAAGATAACAAAAAACCTCACCCACTCTGATAAACCACCCATCTATTAAATGCTTACTATGTGTCAAATGCCACTTGAAATGCTTCAGTTACACTAGTTAAATGCTTGTGACTTGCTATTATTGCTCCTATTAAGCAGCTGGAGAAGCGAGAGAACAGATCTTTGTGCACACCTTTAATCCCAGCATTCTGAAGATAAAGGCAGGGAGAGCTCTGTGGGTTCAAGGGTCAGTTGGTCTAATAGTTCTATGACAGCTCGAGCTTTACAGTGAAACCCTGTCTCAAAACAAGAACAAACAAGGAATTCTTTGCCCACTAATCTCCTCATTCCGACTGCTCTGCTATAAATATGACCTGTCTTATCATTACTGGACATAGCCAACCTCTATCTATCTACCTATTCAAAAAACCTTGGAGAACCTGACAGTGCTGTCTTCATCATCTCACCGGCCAGGCTGCCACTTCTTCTCTCCACAAGCGAGTCCAGCACCTCTTTTACCTTGGGTACACTGGTTTCCTCAGTTCTCATGGTGAAGGGCATTTGAACGTGTCTCTATCATTTACTCACCACCGAGGTTTCAATGTCACTACCTCCATCCACATGACCCTCCAAATACAAAAGCCCCATATTTGGAATGCTGATTTAGCATATCTACTTCAGTGGCCTACTGTATCTCTAACAAAGACTTCATCTCTTAATTCTCTACATATTCTCAATCTCACCAATTTACTCTCTGCAAATGTTCTGAGATGTCTATCACCATCAAAATACCAACAAAAGGAAATTTTTCTTTAAACAGGAACAACTTTTAAAATGCCATTAATTGCTTAAGATACATCAGACATTTGAACAATTTAGCTTTTAGGATCTGAAAACCCTCCCCTGACCACCAGTAATCCCAACCAACAACACTCCTCAGTTCTCCCCAAATGAGAATCCCCAGTCCTCATTCTTACACTCAGGGTAGATGGACGCCTGGACTCTTAACTTGTCTTGTTAAAAAAATCTGCTACTGTGACGGCACTGCTAGTGATGACCAGCTACTTACACGTCTCTTCATTCTACATCTACTTTTTTGGACTGCTCTATGTAAATATATCTAGATCTATGCTCCGTTTTCTTTTGCTAGTCAGAAAAGATTCTTTGTAAGAAGATGGTCCTAGAATAGTGAGGGGTGAACAGCATGGCTGAAGGAGGTCTAAAGCACTGCTAGCTACTTTCTGTCTCTAGTCAGAAAGCTCTGTGGTCAGCTCCTAACATACCTCTAAAACAGGACTATAATGGTCTTTGGTGAGCCACCTAGGTATCTGCAGCATTACCCAGCAAGTTCCACAACTATGACATCACAACTTTTCTGCCTTTCTGCAAGCCATGGTGGTGGCAGATTTGCTTTCATGGGGACAGACACACTTTTGGATCAGAGCTGTTCTTGTCTACAAAGCTTTGTTATCCAGTCTTAAGAGCATGCCTTCTCAACTGTCATGGACTACCTCACAGCACTATGTCAGGGCATCAATTGCTTCATAGCAAAAGTGTGGTGACAGGCTCAAGATATAGAATTACCTGGTGTTACCACACAGGCTGTCACCTGAAAGCTGTTAGCTAACCGGATAGTAAAGCTTATTGAAGATTTCATCAATAATGCCAGTTTTGGGGCAACATCCTTTGGGTATAAATTCTATTCTGCAGGACATGGTCTGTGGGGCTCAATACACCAGAAGCCACAGGTTTGAGGTAATGGCTCTCTCAGTGATGCCCAGGCCACTTCCAGAACCCCTGCTTCTGCTCAGTAACTGTTCTGTTTAGACCTTGGTCCTGGATAAGGCTTCCAACAAAACAAATCTGGTCCCAGTGAAATGAACAATGAAGCCAGCCACCTGGAGAGTCTGTGCCTCAAATGACATTAGCAAGCAGGCAGGCACAGAACCAGTCTGTGGGCTGGAGCAAACAGCTTTATATACTGAGGAAAAACATTGTTGTGCCACTGAGTGAGAGCAGTGGTGATGTTCTGGAAGCCAGGGACTGCTATGAGTTGCTTCTTACTACTTCTCTACCTTGTAAAGTCACTTACAACCAGATAAACAGGAAGGACGATAGAGGATAGAAATCTTTGGGATATAGGTTTGAGTGAGGCTACTTGTTAAGTGGCTAAAAAACAAAACAAAACACTACAGCTCCAGTTGAGAATGGGTAAGAAAAGTGAATGAAATGCAAGAAGGACCCACCAATGCAAAGGATGAGCTGTGAGCAACTAAAGAAAAACGAGGTGCAGGCTTCGTACTCCCAGCTTGAAGATTTGAGATCTGAAACTTTCTGTGTGTATGTTGCTTAAAGTATGGGTTTTAGATTCTACATGTTCAATTGGTGGTCATGCAGACACTCTCAAATCCAAAACCTCAGTATTTGAAATGCTTCTGGTCCCACCCCAAACTACCTTTAGTATGTCTCTTGTTTCCAATTGGTTGTTAAATTTGTGCTCATTTGTTTTGTATGGCCATTTTCTTTCTCTTTTCCATTTTGCTTTAGTCTTTAGGTAAAACACTTGCTGAACTGGAGAGTCATTTTCTCAGTGACACAATAGCTCTTGGGGATTGTCCATCCCATCCTCCTCACAAGGAAACAAGCTGCGGTGTGATGTGTATGTCGTAAGGATGGAGTCATTTCACCACTGTGCTCAACTTAAAGTATGCACAGCAGAAAGTCTATGGAAGGTGAGGTGTCAAGGGCTGAGGTGAGCATGAACAGCACCAATTACTATTTTTTATATACTGGATCTCAGTATTCACCCTCTACAATCAACACTTTGGGCTGGCTCGGTACGGGGGAAATGCATTTCTGTCCTTTTTATTATTATTCTCGTCACTAGTTGGCACCAAAGGTGTGTGAGTAGAGTGCAGGAGAGACACTACAAGAAGAGAGGCCTGACACTTCCCCTCCGCCATTCTGGTATGCTTTTTTCTATAACCCAGGCTCCAGGGCTCACCTCATCAGCTGCCACCTAACACTGCAGAGTAGTGTGCTTCCAGCAAAACATCTTTCCTGTGAGTGGCCCTCCCCCCTTTCTCTGAGGGAGGGTACTCACGCAGTTATATGGGGGTGGAACCGTGACACACCTTCATGGTACAAGGTCCAGATGCTCTTCTAAACACCACCTTAGTCTCTTGGCCTTTTATAGGCAAGCCACTGATGCTCTAACTCCTTGTTAAATTTCTAACTTATGCCCATCTTTTCTTATCCATTTATTGTATTCTCTTTCTCCTATCTCATGGCTATGAAGGCAAAGCTGACAATCTCCGGTGCCTTCCATAGCCAACTATATTTAAAATAATAATGAAATTCTCTTGAACTTAATCTATCCACTCCCATTTTGTGTTTCAGTTTGGAGCTTTGAAAATAGCAACTAGTTACTGCAACAAATCTCTCACTGGTTTTTCTCGCTTGTTGTTAACTTCTGGCCTGTTCTCTGCTGAGTGCGTATGTATGTGCAGGTGTACATGTTGAAGCCAGAGAGGGATCATTTGGGGAAAGGATTAGTAGGGAGGGGGAAAAAGAACAAAAACAACAGGAACTGATATTTATGAAAATACTATAATAAAACACATTTATAAAACCAAAACACTTTTTAATTCCCTATTTTCTGAATGAAGTAAGAATACCCAAACTCAGCTGGGCATGGTGTCACACACCTGTAATCCCAGCACTCAGGCAGGCAAATCTCTATGAGTTCGAGGCCAGCCTGGTCTACACAAAGTGAGTCCAGGATAGCCAAGGTTACACAGAGAAACCTTGTCTCAAAAAATTAAAAAACAAAAACAACAAAACAAACCACAGATATTCTTCATTAGCCCCTACCTAGTAATCTAGCACCTTCACCTCAACAGGGCTGCTCCATCCCCAGCCCCACCCTCCTTCAATCACTACTCTTAAGAGTTCTTGTCCCAGTCATGGAGTGCTTGACATTTCTGCCTATGGTATGAGATGTCTCTGTCATAAAGTCTCGATTGTGCACAGTCCTCTGATCCACATGACTAAATCCTGTCCCTTGATGATGGGACTCGGAGACAACATAGACTGATACAGCTCCACACTCACTACTCGCAATGCACAGTGATGTGTCCCTTAGAGGGGCATCAGAGCTCACTTTACTCAATCATGCTCAGAGTGCAGCACCAAGGCGTCTGCAGTTAGGAGCCACGGCTGCTCTCCTCTGCTGAGGGCAATAACACAGCTGGGCTTATTTATCAGTGATAAATACAAACTCAGAATGACTTAATTTTTTCTCACCTCCAGAAAGATCCATCTTATTGCTCTGTACATTTTCTTCTGGTGAGTCTCTCTAAAGTAGGAAAAAACCAACACATTAACAGACTTTACAGAAAACAAGAAGTGAAGAACTTTCCTTATTTCATCATCTGAAATGCAAGCAAATCATAAAGTTTTTCTTTTTAAAATTTGTCTGTGTTTATGTGTATTTGGCACATGTGCGCAAGCAACTGCAGAGGTCAGAAAGAGCTTGAGATGTTGTGAATCCCCTTCATGGGTTCTGGGAACAGGACCCTGGTCCTCTCAAGAGGAGCAAATGCTCTTAAGCATGGAACTGTCTTTCCACCCCTATTTTTAAAAATATTATGTTTAGGTATATTTTTAAGATGTACTCAACATTTATAAAGTTTTAAGGATTAAGGCTGTTGGCTAATTTTACTCTAACTCTACCCATATTTTAAAGACAATGATAAGAAATAATTTTTAAGAAAATAAAATAAAACTGGGATAAATTACAAACCACCACTAAAGAAGGTGTCAGCTGCTAAGAAAACATACTTACCGAAAAACTGATATTTGAAAACTGTTTAACAAATGGATTTATCCACGCGTCTTCTTGTTTGTTTCCACCTTTCATCATTCCCTTTGTAAAATAAAAGAGTAGAAAAGATGCCGTGGCAATCTCTAATTATCTGGACATAGTGATGGACTAATAAAACTTCAAGACAATTCCCAACTCTCATTTTTAGCCAATATTTTCTCCTTCAATCAACTCTTCTCAGAGTTGTTAACAATTAAATAAATAAACTCATTTGATTTTTCAACTTCCTTTGCTCCAGGCCTCTGGTATAGCTGTAATGTACAGAGAGATCTCTAAGGCAGGCAGTCAGAAGGAAAAGACAGGAGCAATGGAGGACTGGGACAGTCCCGCCTCACAGACATGTATCATCATTTGGGTTTTGGAATCCTCATACCAAAGTAAAAAGTCATACAAAGGCTCTCAGGGTAGTCCTAAAAAAACCAATTTAATCCATCATTGAGTCATGATATGAATGAACACTTTACTGAAAAACCAACACCCCTCCCAAACATCCTATTTCCACATGATAATAACTTTAAAAGTTTTAATTTGTGTTGCTAAAACACAACATTCTGAGCGGCAGCTGAACTGCTGTGGTGGGCTGGGCGGTACAGGATATTACTCCTAAGAACTGGCAGCAGTCACAGAGGGTGGCTGGAAGCCACAGAGACCGAGGCCTCACATGGGTGAGATGTCCAAAGAACCCTCTCAGTGTATTAATGTCCCTTTCCCAATGCTACTATCTGTTCCTTCTGACTGTGAAACAGAGCATAGCTTAACTCCCCACAAAAGCAGATAGATCTCTAGAGCAAGCCCCTAACCCTCTCCAAAGACTGTCAAGGCAAGGCGTCTCTGACTCCTGTTCCCCCTACCACTTCCTCCCACGATCTGAACAGCTGCTAACCCTGCCCCTTCTATCCCTAAACACATTTCTAACTGCTTCCCCTTTCCACCTGGGGTGATGCGGCCGCTTCCTGAGGTCCCTACCTCTGGTCTTCCCTCTACTCCAACAGGAATGTAACACCAACATTAGACAGCTCTCTTAAAATAAGTTTTTAAAAAGCCACTGAAGTTGCCTTCTTCTAAATTTCTCTGGCTCCATAATTAGTAAATAATAAAGTTCCAGGTATTTTGGGCATGATAAGGATGATACTTTAGTTACTATTCTTCCTGTAACCACAGAGCCAACTTTCTTTGTCACTTTTTAGAAATCTTTCAGTTCTCTTAGGCCACCCCAGGCATCTTCCACATCCCAGCACACACTTGTGTTGAGCTTTATAGCCCATGAAGCTCGCCTGATGCCCCACCAGAGACAAGAGCCCCTGAAGGGGCTGCTCTTCAGTGTATTTGAACCCCAGCACCAAGCACAGTACCTGGCACACAGCAGAAGCTAAATAAGAGTTTGCAGTTGCTTTCTAAAGATTTTTACTAGTAGAACAAAGGAGAAAGAGTAAAAAGGCTACACACCCTTTCCCTTCTCCTTTTTTTGCCACTCAGACCCTGTAAGGAAAGACAAAGTCACAAAACAGCATGGTCCAGTGGGAAGAACAAGGTTTTGAATCGCAAGACCTAAACTTAAGTCCTTGCTTTGTCACTTACTAGTTAATGTAACTTTGGGCAAGTCACCACCTTTTCCAGTCTCAACTTCCTCCTCAGTACCCTATCTCAGAAGGTGATGAGGATCAAGTGATTATGTAAAACATGTAAAAGCACATCATAAGCTACATGGCCAGGCATCAATAGGCAAATCCAGCCAAATGAAAAAAACTATAAAATGAAAATGGCAGGTCCTAGACTGAATCCCAGGAGTGAAAGGGAACAATTTTGGCCTTGAGTTAGGCCAGGTACTCACTTAAATATATGGCTTATCAAGGTCATCAAAAGGTAATCATTTTCAAATAGGGTAATGAGAACATTTTAGAGTCATGTGTGAGACTGGGCACCTATTTTGAAAGACGGTCCCAGGAGAACCTACCTCTAGACCCCAGTCCCCAATACTACTTCCCAGGACCCAGTGGTTCCTAAACCTGGCTCCACATTAGACTTATTTGGCAAGCTGGTGCAATTCCAAAACTTCAGAAGACCTTGGGGTATAGCAGACTATATCTTGAACAAATGCAACCCATTTCTCGTGTAAAGCCAGGTATAGGAATACAATCTGCTACTCAGCTTCTTCCTAGGGATTTTCATCACAGGACCTTGGGGATGAGAAAGGGACAATGATAAACTATAAATAAAGAGAATGGTGACTCTGGGTAATGGGAACGTAGGGACTCTGGATGAGGAGGTGAAATGGAAGATGGAGATGAACTGGCAGTGAAATGGAGAGTCAACAGGGAGATTTGCCCTTCTCTTCATCCTCACCACTGCTGGTACCACCTGAGCTGGGGTTGCCCCAAGCAGTACTGGTGGAGCTGAGGAGGAGAGAAATCCCAAGCTGTAGCAGTGGGGAGAAAGGAAGTTCCCGTGGTCTTATGTTTTTCTAGGTAGCTGCCCATTCAAGAGGCTATACCTAAGTTGGGGGCTGCCTAGACTGTACTGATTGCCATAAATGGGCAGATAGATTCATTTTCTGTGGGTAAACTACCTTTGAGCTTTAAAGTTTCAAGAGCAAGGCTCTTGAAATGTTTACCTTTGAGGACATCTTCTTAGTATATGGTGGCCAATTTAAAGATGAGTTAAGCTCTTGAGATGAGTTACTGTTCCACATTCCAATCTCTACATCCTCTTCCTCTTCCCAGCCAGTGGGGCGACTTCCAGGTAATGGCATGTCATCACCACACCAGCCATCTTGCATAGATTTGGGCCCTGATTTATAGATTTGGGATACAAAGACAAAGTTTAATGAAACAATTCTCCAAGAGATCAAGCATATTTCAGAGTACAGAGACACTGCAACTAAATTCACCTTTACGCCTCTTCTCAAATACAAGTAATAGTAAAGGTATATTTCATACTACATTGAAAGTTCACTGGGAAGAACTTATTTTCATTAAAACATTTCAATGAAAACTTCCATGTCTTCAAAAATCAGTGTTTCTAGACACAGGCAATGATGGTTTCTTCTGTGTACCTATCTGATCTTGAAAATGATAAGACAGACGGTGGGTGACGCTCAAAACAATCAATTTTATATGTTTTCTACAAGACTGGTCAGAGAACACTGAAGCCACAGGTAGCAAGCAACTATCCACACACATGGAGGTGTCCTACAACACGTCCTGAGCCCAATATGGTAGAGGACAACATTCACGTGCATCCCAGGGTCCTTCTCACGTAAGATTTGACGGTTGCATATGTCTTATGTTATATAATCTAGTCTCTCAAGTTGACTGGCATAAAAGCTGCTAAAATCAGCTTTAAATAATCCAATGAGGTGAGAAACAATTTAGATTTGGTGGAAGATATATAAGTTACTTTTAGTTAGTTTTGAGAAATATGTCTACATTAGAGACAATTTAGAAACACTTGCCCACTATTTAAATGTAGTTCATGGGTTGACATCAGCACCATTACAAAATGGTTATTAAAGATCACAAATGACTTACCAGATTTGCTTAATGATTGTGGACCAACAGAGCTGGAGCCCCATGTGGATGTGTTGGATGCCGCGGTAATGGGTTCTCCCCAGCTGGGACCACTGTCTACAGGCTTACCCCAGGCTGAAGTACCATTATCCACCGTTGTGGCTGGAGTAGAAGGCTCCCCCCATGGCTCACCCCAGCCTTTAGAAAGTGTGGGAGAAGAAGTCATCAGCATAGACATAAGGAGGCAAGCAAATAAAGGCAAGGAAGGGTACTTGGGAAACAGGATGAAGAACTGCAGTCAAATACTGAATGATGATGCTACGACAAGCAGGAGGCACACTTTAGTAAAGAAGGTAAATTAGTCCGCACTAATATAAGTTAACTGTATAATGTTTTAACCTTTGCTCTCAAAACTGCCTTCTGGTGCTAGAGCAGATTCTTTTGAGTAACTTAGTTATAGCAAATCATCTTCCCTTGAGGATGAAGTTAGTTCCTAAAATTACCAGGTTCTTCTGACCCAGAGCTTATAAACTGAGGCAGGTGCAGTGTGAAGGGTTATCCCAGTCACACTTTACTGAGAGGAGCCATCCCCACAGCAGAGAACAACTGACTATATGACCACCAACAGGTAGGTAGCCTACTTCACACACACTGGCTAATGTTCCCTCACACAGGAAAAAAAGGTCTACACCACCAGGTTGATGTGGTTTAAAACAAAACAAAACAAAAACTTGCCCTCAGAGTTAAACATAAATCAACAGAGTTGATTCATTAAAAAACAAAATAAAACGAAACAAAAATACCCTCCCCACACACAATTAGGTATTGAATGAAGAATTCATGAAAACACTGCCATCTATCAACAAAGTATTACTCAATAAAACTCCCATTAACTAGGGCAACGCAGGCCTGTCACATTTAGAGAAAATGTTGGGCTGGAGAGATGGCTCAAAGGTTAAGAGCACTGCTTGCTCTTCCAAAGGTCCTGAGTTCAAGTCCCAGCAACCACATGGTAACTCACAACCATCTGTAATAAGATCTGGTACCCATACATGCAGAAAAGTACTGTGTACATAATAAATAAATAAATCTTAAAAAAAAAAAAAAAATCCAGGCGTGGTGGCCCACGCCTTTAATCCCAGCACTTGGGAGGCAAAGGCAGGTGGATCACTGTGAGTTCGGGGCCAGCCTGGTCTACAAAGCGAGTCCAGGAGAGCCAAGACTACACAGAGAAACTCTGTTTCAAAAAACCAAAACCAAAACAAAAACATTTAGAGAAAATGCTGCCATATCAATTTACAGAGAAAAGAATTTGCTCAGAGCTGATTGTAGTAGCACATGCCTTTAATCCCAGCACTCGGGAGGCAGAGGCAGGTGGTTTGCTGTGAGTTCGAGGGAGCCCAGGACAGCCAAGGCTACATAGAGAAATCCTGTCTCAAAAAAAGAAACAACAACAACAAAAAATTTTGCTCAGTATAGGAAAAGTAGAATATACTAGAAAGATACAGTGCAATGTTTTAGATGCACACACTATATCCACTGTTATCTGAGTAGATGTGAACTTCATGCCTAACTTAGAAAAGTTCTCTAAGGTCCAATATATTACCAGGTATCCAGAGTACTGTACTCAGGCACTTAGCTTTATTGTACTTCAATAGTAACACGACATTGTTACGGCTTGACTCAGAGTAACTGAGAGAAGTGTGTAACTCTTCCACTTAACCCCTTCTACTACACTCCTAACAGAGAACAGAGCAGCACTGCCAAAGACAGACTGCTTGGTGAACACGACTCTTGGAGCACGGCTGAAAGGCCTCGATGTGTAAGCCCAAGTGCTCTGCTAGACAAATCCTATGACAGTATGTCAACTCGAAGTTTGCTTCCCGAATACCACTGGACGCCACAGAGGAATGCTTACCAGAGCCACTGCTTGCCTCCTTGCTTGAGACACTTGCAGATGGCAGCAGACGGTGCACCTGTGCTTGCTGGTCTGAGCGGCTACTGCCATCTGGGATGTTTTTATTCCACATGTTCACATTTTTGTAGTTGTATTTGCTCGGATCTCCCCAAGCTGAAGTTCCATCGTCGATCTCCATTTTTCGTCGAATAGATTCTGGGGATGGCTCCTCCCAGCCTGTGGGTTCTTCCTCCTTTGTTGGAGCTGGAATAGGTCCCCCAAGCCACCCTGTACCAGGAGGCTTGCTGGTGGCTCCCGGGATTCCCCATGATCCAACAATGTCTTGTTGCTTGTTCCAATCTGGAGAACTAACTGGTTTTGATGAATCTCCCCAACCTAGAGACTGATTACACTTTGGAGGGTCTCCCCATCCCTGGGAAGAATTAGGTTTAGAAGATTCATCCCATCCTGATGAATTATTTGGATTTATATTATTTCCCCAAGTAAAAGAACTAGTTTTACCAAGTTCATTCCAACCAGAAATGGACCTGTCACTGTCACTACCTCCTGAGCTGGATTTCTTATTAGCCTCACCCCAGTGGTTACTCCTGGAAGTTTCTCCCCAGTTATCACTGGCAGAAACGGACCAACCTTGGTTTGACTTTTGTCCATCCCCCCACCCCTGTTTAGTCTTTTGCGAATCATTCCATGCAGACTTCTCTTCTTTACAATTTCCCCACTGATTGCTCTTGATCATTCCTGTAGCAGCAGAATCATCTTCCCACCCCCCCTGGCAGTTTGAGCCTTTGGAATCTCCCCACCTCAGAGTAGGTTTGGGATCACCCCACCCTGATACAGATGAGGTATCATTGCTATTAGGGCTAGTCTTATCTATACATGCCCCTGAGTTAAAAGTCTGTGTTGCAGAGCTTCCCCAGGCCTCTGTCCCATTGTCAGTCTTTCTTTCCCCTCTTGGTGATGTCTCTGTATCCCAGGCAGTATTCTGCTTAATAGGAGTCTGTCCCCAACCAGAGTTGGACAGAACACGTGGATCTAAGTCAGTTCTGTTTACAATGCTTTGGAGTAATGTGTGCTGATCAGTTTTTCTTCTATCTCTACTCTGACTTTCCCCAGTTCCTTTTTCTTCAAGGCGTCCAGTGCTCTCTGCATCACTCTCCACTGTGCCTCCTGTTTTGGCCCACACGCTGTTTTGCTCATTTGTCTGAGATGTGGCAGAACCCTGATCCTCTTCCTCAGTAGATTTCCATCCATTTGTAAACTTCTTACCATTGCCATTTGCACTGTCATTGGAATGCTGATTGCTAGGCAGTTTGTTCCACTCAACACTGGGTAGACTAGTACCAGTGCTTTGTGCAGGACTTCCCCATCCTCTTCGACTTCCTCCAGAATTCACACCATTTCCATTTCCCCATGGTGAACTCTGGGAATTCACTGTCCCAGGCTCCCATACACCTCCCCCTTTATTTGTGTTAACTTGAAAGTTAGTGCCCATAGGCCCATTTATGCCAGGCTGCATTAGAGTTGCATTCACAGTGTCACCATTGGCTTGGCCATTAGGGCCTGCACATTTGTCGCCAGAGTAAGTAGAACCATAGGCACCCCATGTAGTACCGTAGGAGCCTCCGGTTTTTGACTCTCCATTACTAAGGTGAGAAAGGGAAGTGCCATTCATAACTGACGGAGCCTGTATCTGAGGATGATTCATTGTGCTCACACGCCAGGCCCCTGGATTACTTGTAGGCAGTTCATTATTCTGTACTGAACCGGAGTTTGGTAAACTAGAGGTCATAAAGTTAGTAGTGTTATTTGGTCCAGTCGTTTCAGTGGTGATATTCTGAGGTTGACCACTGAATGAAACCTTCTGTGTACCACTTACTTCAGGCTCACAGGTTTCCTGAAGGCTACCCCAGGTACCATGGGTAGAAGAGCCACTGACTTTAGAGTTGATACTCTGATTGTTAGGCATCTGGCCTATGGTACTACACTGAATATTGATGCCAGAACTCCCACTCCCTACAGGCCCTTTTAGGGCAAGTCCATTGTTTTCTAATACTGGCCAGGCACCATGGTTGCTAGCTGAATTCAAAGTGCTTGGATTTAACCCTCCATTTGATGAAGAACTTACAGTGCCCCAAGCATTCATCCTATTGTTACTACTTTCTGATTTGCTTTCAGGAGCATCCACAGAGACCTGACATGTGCTTATTATGGCTCCATGGGGGAAGCCCCATGGCCCGGTACTACTTCCGTGGCCCACATTATTGCTGCTGCTACCAACCACAAACGTGTTTTGAGAACTGAGTCCAGTGCTGTTCCGAAGGCCATCTTTTTCACCACCAGTGTTCCCTGAAGCCATGACAGTGATGTTTCTCTCTGACTCAGAACTGGAGGCAGAATCAGCATCCATACATTCTGAAGCCAATTCAGGATCACTGCCAGGGGCTGAGGGCCATGCTTCTTTTTCCAACAAGTCGTTTACAGCATTCTTACAGCTTGTGCTACAGTCACTTGTAGAAGACACAGGTCCCCGCTGGCAATTTTCATAATGGGATCCTGAAGTATTATGATTTATATCTAGAATAAAAGAAAAGTACAACTATTTTTAAGTGTTAATCTCTTCCAAAATGGTATTATATAGGCTCAGAAGGAATGATGAACACTGCAGATACACATAGCTCCTCAACAGTAGTGGCTATGAGGCACTGGTTTTCTTCCAGCCACCAACTCTCCATGTTCAGTAATGTCACAGGCAGAATTCTGATATTTTGTTCAACACCATGCAGTACAGCACGGAGCAGAATAGGAATACCTATCTGCTAAATGCACAAACTGAGAACATCTCAAGAAATACAAGAATTGTGAGTGAGGAAGACTGGGTGGCAGTGATGAATTAGGGCAACCTGGCAACCCAGGCTCAGAGACTTGACTTGGGGGACCAAATAAAAACAAAAACAAACAAACAAACAAAAACCAAAAAGGGGATACAGGAGGGTAAGAGTAAGTAGCACCAAATGATCCAGGTTCCTAAAATAGCTTTCTACACAACTTCTTTGGGTGTTATGACAATTCTACAAGAATCCCAAAACATTTTGAACTGTTTCTCTTTTGTTAGTGCACACCTTTAAACTGTGTTACATAAAGCAAGAATATTAATTTTAAACTATTTCCTAATTTATTTTTATAGTCATGTTTATTAAGAGATAACAGGGGGAAAAAATGGTATGTTGAAAACCACCAAAATACAACCAGTAACTCAACAGCTGACACTGAAGGCGATAAGGGACCAATCACATAACCCAAGTCGTAGGCTTCCTGCCAGGTAATTATCATCTAGTTTTATTTACTTTTATTCTTTTCTAAGACAGCATCCCTGCTGTGTTTCTGCTAGTTTCTCAGTCTATCTCATTTGGTTTAAGAGTCTGGTGGGTAGAAATGAATCCATGACATCAGCTACATAAAACATTTGCTTGTAGGCTGTCTTGAAGGGTAGCCTACACTATAGTTCCCAGTGGGTGTGGGTCTAGAAATAAAGTCACAATATTAGTGTGATTTGCTAGTATGGAAAAATGATTCTGCTTGTACCACTTTCTCTCAAAGCACAAATGCTAAGAAGCAAATGATGAAGAGGTGTAAGGATAGCAAGAAAAGCAACGAAAGATCGACCTGTAATGTATCAGTGAACATAACTCAAGTACTGCTCCCTCTTAAAATTATTTCATCAAGCAGCGGTCAGTAGCTGGTTATGGTCACAGCTTTATCCAAGCCCTCAGGGGGCAGATCTCTGACTGAGAGGCAAGTCAAGGCTACATAGCAGAATTGTGTCTATCCCAGAAGAAGGTAGTCAATGAAGTTTGTTTTCTCTCAGTGCTCATGAAGACTCCATATGAAATTAAAAAACCAAAAAGTCAGTATCCTTGGGAAGGAATAATTCTACACTGCAACACACAGCAGCAACATCAACCCATGGCCAGTATTCACTGCTACACAGCAGGAGCTCGGCAAACCTTGCAAGTCCTTGGTACAATTCAGGAGTACAAGTATTGGCCTCACTTTGCATGAGTGAGAGAAGCAAGATGTGCTGAACAGTTCTGTATCAGCTCATTAAGCCAAAGTCATAAGAGGAGGGAACCTCAACTAAGAAAATGTCTCCAAGCCGGGTGCAGTGCTGCAGAGGAAGGAAGAAACAGTCAGATCTCTGAGTTTGAGGCCAGTCTGGTCTACAGAGCAAGTTCTAGGACAGCCAGGACTACATAGAGATCTTGTCTCAAAAAAACAAAACAAAAGCCAAAGCAAAAACAAAAACCAACCAAAAAACCAAAACCAAAGCCTATAGGGCATTTTCTTAATTAATGATTGATGGGAAAGAGACCCAGCCCACTGTGGGTATTGCCATCCCTGGGCAGGTGGTCCTGGGTTCTATAAGAAAGCAGGCTGAGCAAGCCAGTAAGCAGCATCCTCCATGGCCTCTGCATCAGCTCCTGCCTCCAGGATCCTGCCCTGGTTGAGTTCCTGCCCTGACTTCTGTTGATGATGAACAGTGATGTGGGAGTGTAAGCCAAGTAAACCCTTTCCTCCCAAAGCTGCTTTTTTGCCATGGTGTTTCATAACAACAGAAATGTAACTAATAGACAAGATAAATTAGAGTCCTCCGTAAGGCAAAGTAACTTAAAACAAAACAACAACAACAAAAGCGTGACTGACACACCAGCAGTACCAGGACTCAAACCTGTATTCTTCATAACGGTTGGAGGACAAGACCCTGTGAAATGAGGTTATATCCTTTTACCTGAGGGTAGGGAGCACTATGACCAAACCCTTTTTATGTTGGGCAAGTGTTTTATTATTGAACTTCATCCCTGTTCCTTTGATTTTTGAGATGGGTTTCTCTGTGTAGTCCAGGTTGGCCTCAAATTTGTGAACTATCTTTCAGCATTAGCCACAAGATTGTTGAGACTACAGGAATGCACTACCATACCCAGACAAAAAAAGAGGAAGGGTATTTTCATTTTTGTTTTAATAAACTTTGTTGTCCCAGCACTCAGGAGACAGAGGCAGGTGGAGCGCTGTGAGTTTGAGGCCAACCTGGTCTACAAAGCAAGTCCAGGAGAGCCAAGGCTATACAGAGAAACCCTGTCTCATAACCCCACCCCACCCCCCAAAAAAAGCATTTAGTTATTTCTGTCAACAGTTAAGAATTCCATGAAAGGCCAGGCATGATGGAGCAAGCCTTTAATCCTAACACTCTCAAGGCAAAAACAGGTGGATCTCTATGAGTTTGAGGCCAGCCTGGTCTATATACTGAGTCTAGAACAGCCAAGGCTATGTAGAGACTGTCTCAAAACAAAACAAAAAACAAACCAAGAAGACATTGTACCACTTACCTAGCCTCAGAGACCAAATGAAGGACCCTCCCCCCTCCCTCTCTCTCTGTATGCCTTAGTTTCCTCATCTAGATAATAGGGACTACTCTCATGATTGCTTTAAAAATTAAATAATTAGCAACTAAAGTGCTTTGAGCTATAGCTGACCCATGTAAGGCACCAATAAAGGGCATTACCATCATTCAAGAATGCACACTCATGATTATCATTTTTCCATTCTATTTTCCAAACACGTTTTTATTTACCATATCACCCACATGAAGAACAAAACGACAGTACATACCATAGCTAGTGTAAATTCTCTGCTTTACTACTATAAACACAATGTTACTTATAGCCCTTACAATGCCTCCTTCCAAAAAATGTGTGGGGTAAAGCATAAAACCTCTTTACTAATTTTACTTAACTCAGTATTTTTCCTATTTATTTTTATTTACATGTATACCTATGTTTGTAAGACTATAGTGCCTATGTGTTCCTAAGGGCCAGAAGAGGGCACTGGATCCTCTGTAGTTGGAGTCACAGGCAGCAAGCCACCTGATGTGGATGTTGGACATTGGGAATACACTTGGTCTTCTCAAACAGCAGCAAGACCTCTTAACCACTAGCCATGTTGGCTTTTTTTAAAGACTGGAGCCTTAGCATTTATTCTTCCCTGTACACAATAAAACAAAATCATTACCCATTCCTAAATGTTAAGCCTTCCCTCTGAGTCTAGGGCAGCTCAGTTCTCATCACTATCACCGACCTTGGATCACGGCATGTCTCTGCTACCATTACCTGCATGCACGTGTTGACACTTCCCATAAGGGAGGAATATGAAAAAACATTGTGCATCTACAACAAAACTACGCATGTTCAGACAGAGAATAGACTTGGAGTTTAACAATGAGAATACCCGGGGCTGGAGAGATGGCTCAGAGGTTAAGGGCACTGGCTGTTCTTCCAGAGGTCCTGAGTTCAATTCCCAGAAACCACATGGTGGCTCACAACCATCTATAATGAGATCTGGTGCCCTCTTCTGGCCTGCAGGTGTGCATGCATTCAGAACATTGTACATATAATAAATAAATCACTCTTTGAAAAAGAAAACAAACAAAAAAAAACAATGGGAATAATACCCAAAGCATTCCCACTGCAACATGAAAAAGACATGAATATATACAACAACACTACTATTCAATCCTGGGCTGAATGGACTACCTGATAAATTATAACTCAAAGATAAGAAACATAACAAGAACACAAAAAGATCAATATTAAAAAGAAAAAGAAAAAGAAAAAGAAAAAGAAAAAGAAAAAGAAAAAGAAAAAAAAAAACATAGAATGCTTGCTTGCCTAGCATACACAAAGCCCTGGGTTCAGTACCCAACACTACAGAACTGGATGTGGCAATACAAGTCTATGATCCTAGCAGCTGAGGAAGGAGGTGGATAGGAGGATCAGAAGTTCAAGGTTACCCTCTGGCCTTGACCTCACCTGGAGATATTTGTGGTGATTTAACAGGTTGCTGTTGTTACATATTCTTAGTTACATTAGGGAAACGGAGAGATGCCTTTAGTAATTATGACCTAAAACTCCATTTTAAAACTAAAATACTTTTGATACTTTGGTCATAGTAGCACACATCATAATCCCAGCACTCTGGCAGGCAGATCTCTGTAAGTTTGAGGCCAGCCTGAGCTTCAAAGTGAGTCCAGGACAGCCAAGGCTACACAGATAAACCCTGTCTCGAAAAAGAAACACACACACACACACACACACACACACACACCACCACCACCACCACCACCACCACCACCACCACCACCACACCACAGAACTACACGTAGAGAAGGGAGTGGTGGGAAAATAAGATGACAACTCAGGAATCACAGAGTTGGAGGCTGATCAGACATGAAGGAAGCCCAGCAGAACCAGGAAGCCAAAGCCCATTACTCTAAGCAGTTTAGGGAAAAAGACATCTAGGTTTCTGAGTACATGACCATGACTTTCCCCCTAAGAAATGATGAGGAACATTAAGATTATAAACCCTCATATTAATAGGAAGAAAGGGAGCATTACTTAACAAATGTAAAATGCAAAATTTTATACAACGTGGTGCTAAAAACAAAGATTTAGAAAGATACACATTACTAAGAAAAAGCGAAACCCAAAATGCCAACAGCGCTAGGTGATGGTGCACACCTTTAATTTCAGCCCTGGGGAGGCAGAAGCAGGCAGATCTTGTGAGTTTAAGGCCAGCCTGGTCTACAGAGATCCAGGGCAGCCAGGTTTCAAAAGAAAAACAAGCAAATGCCATTAAGCATCCCCCTCAGAAATAGTTCTAGGAGAGCGGGCTAGCTCCATCTATCCTCCCACCTAAAAGATGAAACAGTGCATTTGGGACACATAAAAAAAGAGTCTGTAGGGCAGAGCCATAACTGGTGACAGTTAATAACTGATGAAAGAATCAACACTCTCAGTAAGAACTGAGACTGAAAGAAATTTTTCAATACAAATATGTACATGTTTACTTTTTACCCGAAACTCTTTAAGTCTCGCCAGAAGAAAAGCTTTAGGATTAAATAATACTCAAGGCTGATTATACTTCAGTAAGTAGTGGTCAGGAATGATCGCCCACCTCTGGTAGTCTGTCCAGCCTTTGGTCTAGGGTCAGCAATCTTTTGATCCAATTAATAAATATTTTCATGGGCAACACAGTCTGTGGCAACTATTCAATTCTGCTAGTGTGGCTTGAAATCAGCCACAGACAACATGTCTATCAGAGGGTACAGAAAAAGTTGCTAAACACACGTTACTAAAGCATGTTGCTCTTGACCAGATGTTGAGTACTTAAACTGTGGCAACTGACAATAATAAGGGGAGAGAAAAAACAGGAATCCCAATGTTCTAAATGAGCACAGCATGGCAAACCAAAGAGTTGCGAGTTATGAAGAATTCAAGAATGATTTCAATGATCCCAGATGGGTTCTTGGATGAATGGCGTGGCAATTTTTGGACCAGAGGCATCAAGAAGGAAGTAGTATGAGTTCATGTTTGGACACACTGTGATTGAAAAAAACTAGTATTAGCTAAAGATTCCAGAAGAAATGATTCCTGAGACATGGAGAAATATGAAACAAAGCCTTGGGAAAGAGGGAAACTTCAGAGCTGGTGCTAAATACACAAGAGAAGCAGAGGTACCAGAAAGGAAGAGACAGATGATGATGAAGAGGCCAGAGAGTGAAGGAGCTTAAAGAAGTAAGTGGTTAGGAAAAAACAAACACAAAACAGAGCCCACAGCTGAATATCTTCAAGTCTGCATCCTGGTATCAGTGTGTCTGGTTAGTGAGCAAGAGCCAGTTTACAGAAACAGTATATATAACAGACAGCAAATATAGGCCATTCCTTTAAGACCTCTAAAAATAGGAGAACAAAAATTTCCTAGGAGTCTTACTAAAGGTATGTGGACTTAAGAGGAATTCAAAGCAAGTACAGACTCCAGTGAGTGCATAAGTAAAGGGAAGGACAAGTGAGTACTAGAAGCATAAGTTACATATGCTGCCTTGGGAGACCAGGAGTGGGCAGGATACATTTCAACCTTCAAACACTTTCAGAAATCTTAATGCCCTGCCAATTCATTCACCATTATAGTTTAAATATCCTCATGTGTGCCAACTCCCAAGCCCCGACCCCCCCACCCCGGTTTCTCTGTGTAGCCCTGGCTGTCCTGGAACTCAGAGATCTGCCTGCCTCTGCCTCCCAAGTGCTGGGACTAAAGGCATATGCTGAGCATTTAAAAAAAAAAAAAGTAAGAAAGTGACCAGGCAGTAGTGGCACACACCTTTAATCACAGCACTAGGGAGGCAGAAGCAAGTGGATCTCTGTGAGTTCAAGGCCATGTGTGTGAGAGGAATTAAAAAAGCCATGGCGAGTCAACTAAGAATGCTTCAGCCCTTGGGGTGGAGAGGAAGGACATTCACTGTTCTAGTCTTTATAACTGTACTGAATGGACTGTGCCATGTGGATGAAGGAGAGCTCAGAGCATTTGGCTATAATAACAGTATTCTGCCAGGCCTGAGTGTTATTGAGTCTTCCAACTCAGGCTATTTGAGCAAAAGCAGAATCGGTTCCAGCTATAGCAGTCAAGTGCAAAGAAGCAGTTTGAAACGTGTGTGTATTATTCCTACTGTTGATATTACATGTGAGTGTGCATATCTGTGTGCCAGAGGTCAGAAGACAACTCTCATCCGGATGCACATCTACAAACACGGCTCCTCTGACCCATACTCTTTTGTGTTTGTGTACATGACTGTGCAAGTGTGTGCTGGATGTCTTCAATCATATTTGTTTCAGTCTGTCACCAAACCTCAACAAGGCCAACTTGACTAGATTAGCTTGTCACCAGGTCCCAAGGATCCTCCCTTAACTTGTCTTTCCAGTGCTGAGATTACAAATATGCATCCCTCTATTTGGCCTTTTTAAAATAGGGGTGCTGAACATCTGAACTTGGTACTCATGTTTGCACAGTAGGTACTTTACTGAGTAAACTGTCTCTCCAGTGCCCTACTTATTTTATGAGATACACAACTCTTGCACTACTGTTGTTTTCATTTTTAAAATAGCTTTGTCCTTTCGTTCCCCAAATGGAAGAGACATACATAAAATTTTCTAAATATACCATGTAACTTCACTGTCTAGCATATACCATTGTACCTGGCTCACAGTAGGTACTCAGGCATTTGGTGGATAAGTAATACTCTCCTAAAACTTTAGTAACAGATTGCTTATGCTGCTAACCAATATATTTTCTTCCAACCTGACTTCCCAAATGAAATTCAACTTCTTAATTACTTACAACCTGGCCTATATACAATGTTAAACTCTTTTTGAAAAGTGTAAGTCTTTCTACAAATGTTAGGGTGTACTGGCTAGTCTTATGTCAACTACACATAAGACTAGAGTTATCTGAAAGGAGGGAACTTCAATTAAGAAAACACCTTAAGATCCAGCTGAAGGACATTTTTTAAACTAGTGACTGATGTGAGCACAGCCTATAGTGGGTGGCCACCCCTGGTGTGGTCCTGGGTACTATAAAAAAACAGGCAGAGCAAGCCATGAGAAGTCAGCCAATAAGCATTCCTCCATGGCCTCAGCATCCAGGTTCTGCTTAATTTTGAGTTCCTGTCCTGACTTCCTTTGATAATGAACAGCAATATGGAATAAACCTTTTGCTCCCCACCTTGCTTTTTGGTCATGATGTTTCATAGCAACAACAGAAACCCTAACTAGACCACAGGGATAAGACAATTAATTCAGCATTTAAGCATTAGGCACTAAGCTGACTTAATGTCTCATACAATTTAGATTTCAAAGCGCACTTATACGGTTGGGTACTAGTTTCTCTAAATTAAGAAAAAGGTCTCTGACAGGTATGGGGACACACACCTTTAATCCCAGCACTGAGAGGCAGAGGCAGAGGCAGGTTAGTTTCTCAGACTTCAAGGCCACTAGAGTTCCAAGGTGAGATTCTTTCAAAACAAAACAACCCCAAACCAAAACAAAGAAAGACGATCTCATGAATTAATTTCTTGACCAATTTCACACAGGTAGTAAGTGGGTTAGGGATACAGCAAGCAGGTCTGTGTCCTTCTAATAAGTGCTGCTCTAGAGACCTAGATTAGAAATATCTCTTTCCTATTACATCCAGTGTATTGCCAGAGAGCACCATGGTGGTTATGAGCGTAGTTCTGGAGTCCAACAGAACTTGAGTCCAAAAAGTGCTGTTTACTAGCTGTTGAAATATCATAATATATTTTAACACACAGAGTAGTGCTAGCATACATAAAAGAGCATTCAAGCAGTAAATGAGTAGCTGCCAGGGATAAAGATGATAGCTACCTTGTGTAGGGTTGCTGAGGAGTAAATATATATAACTGAAGAATACTGAGTGGGGAGGGCTCAATTTTAACTACAAACTTCTCAAAATATGGGACCCGAAGGACGATGATGAAAGCAACCACAATATTCACTTTCTAAGTAAGATAGGTATGAAACTAGCAATAAAGGATTCTCCACTCAAACTTCCTATTCAGGATTCTAAAATCAAAGCCCAGCTCTTGCTACATGAAACATATCACCAAAAACTATATACACTGCCAATGAATCTTGTAAGAAATGTCTTTCTCACCTGACTGGCTTTTGCTGTTCTGCACCTCTCCGTTATTTTGCGGCGGTTGATTTGTTACAGCACTGTTTTCTGATTGGCTGTTTAACACCTTAACAGCAGATCCCAGGTTTGCTGCTATGATAGGAAAATGCTGACCCCTCTTTAGAAGCTGTTTGTGTTCCTGGTGGCGAAATCTTGGAGGTACTTCACGAGGATACCGAGGCAAGGCCTGTGGCTGTGGCTGTTGCTGCTGCTGCTGCTCCTGCTGCTGCTGCTGCTGCTGCTGCGGCGGCGGCGGCGGCTGCTGATTGCTGGCTGTAGCTCGCTTGGCATTATTATTAGTGCTGGTTGCTGTGGAAGTGCCGTTATCAGAGTTGGCAGGCTGAGGCTGGCTTACACTGGGCTTTATCTGTTCTGGCACTAATTCCAACAAAAGAAAGAGGTGGAAAAAGATTAGCCAATGAAGTATACCTTACTCTCAAACTCAAAGGCACCATAAAAACAACCTGAACAGAAGCTTTATGCGTCAGAACACCCTCATTCAGAGGGTCAAGTTTCTGAAGAGATGCCACTATCTGGAGCTAAACTTTACTTCTCCTGACAAGCTCTTCAAGTGTCCACAGGGTGGCCACTCTTGACCAGGACAATGCTCATGCTCACTGTCTCTTTACCATACTACACTCTGCTACAAAGCAAACACTTGTTACTTAACTACTGACCAAAGGAACAAGTACAGCAAACTGACTGATGGCTTAAAGCAGTGGTTCTCAACCTGTGGGCTGCATATCAGACACTTACATTATGATTCATAACAGTAGCAAAATTACAGTTATGGAGTAGCAACAAAAATAATTCTATGCAACAGGAAGAACTGTATTAAAGGGCCACAGCATAAGGAAGGTTGAAAACCACTGTTCTAAAAGGCATCTTTAATTCTCTACTAACTGTTCTTGCTCTTCTCTATTTTTATACTCTTAATTTTTAAAAAAGTATTTATTTTTATATGTATAGGTGGTCCTGCCTTCAAGTGTATGTACAGTGCCAGTAAAACCCAGAAGGCACTGGATCCCCTAGGACTGGAGTTACAGAGGGTTGTGAGCCATCCCCCGAGTGATGAGAATCTAACCCAGGTCTTCACACTAGCCATCTCCCTAGCACCTCTGTGTTTGGTTTTACTTTCTCAGCTGAGACATGAATTCAGTGTGGAACCTAGGTTGCTTTAAAAGTTCATTATATAACTCAGGCTGCCTCAAACCTGCAATCCTCCTGCCTCATCATCCTAAACTCCTGGGGCTATAAGTGGATACAACCATGTGGGGCTTGGTCCCTATTTTAAGCATTTAAAAGATATTGATGGAAAACTCTTCATTTCTATACAAAACAACAAAGTTAACAATTTTCTACTGGTGACTATAGTGTCTGAGCAGAGGAAAAGCTCAGAATAGGAAGGAAATGCAGGTTAACAGGCTGCCCAGAGTGAGGAATACCCTGGAGAGCACCTTAGACAAATCTAAGAAATGGCTTGTCTGCTATATGTATAACTGGATAGGTGAATGTGATGGTTCTGGGCGAATATCTATAAATAACCTTTATAAGTACCTTATGGCTGCAAAACCAGACCTCATCTATGAAGCAATAGTTGGCATGGTGTCTGAGCTTAGGCTTCAACTCCAGCCCCAAGGAGCCTCTTGTCTTCTCCATGCAAGGCCCAGGACATAGCCTATTTAAGTGCTGGCTGCTCTGTAACGACTGGCACAGCATTCTACCTAAACAGTCCAATCCCACTACAGAAAAAAACAGTACTCTGGTATTAGAGAGGACACTGAGAAAATTCTGGCAGAGGCTTAAAAGAGCTCTAGTCCAGTAGTAAAACACCCTCAGCCGAACTTGTTTTTCTTCTATAAAGCAGGGATGGTCTCAGTCCATCACCCAGCACACTATAACCACAACACATAGATGCTACTGCTATAGCCTAAACAAGAGAGCTATTTTATCAGGAGCTGCTACTGTAAGACGTTGTGACTGACTGAGGCTTTGGTCACTGTGTTTTAGAATATTAAACTCAATTTTCTCCTTCATGGTCAGCTCTAGGCTGCCTTTCATTCAACAATCAAAATCAATCTTCCATCTCTAAACATTTCCTGAGTTTAATCGATTATCTATCACAATATTTTCTAGTATATAGTCAGTCATAGCTTCATGGCTTTTCTTCCAATATGACTTCACTTTTTTTTGTCCAGTACTTAAGCAAACCATAGTACAAGAGAAATTAGAGTGGAAAACTAACATTCTATCTGTTGTTTGCAACGCTTCTATTCTTTATTATTATTATTATTATTATTATTATTATTATTATTATATTTATTTAGTGTGTGTGCTCACTAGTTTTATGTCAACTTGAAACAAGCTAGATTCATCAAAGCAAAGGAACTCTCAACTGAGAAAATGCCTCTGGGTTGTAGGTAAGCATTTTCTTACTTCATGATTGATGAGGAGGGCCCAGCCCATTGTGAGTGGGGCCACCCCTCGGCTTTGTAAGAAATCAGACTGGGCAAGCCATGTGAGCAAGCCAGTAAGCAGCCCTCCTTCATGGCACCCATGCACCAGGCACTGTCTTCAGGTTCCTGTCCTCACTGCTTTTGATGATATTAAACTGTGAGTGAAATAAACCCTTTCCTCCTCAAGTGGCTTTTGGTTATGCTGTTTCATTACAGCAACAGTAACCTTGACCAGGACAGTATGTGTAAAAGTACCTGTTGGGCCAGAGGACAACTTTGAGAGTCAGGTCTCACTTTCTACTGTGTGGCTCTTCAGGACCAACCTCAGGTTACGGTCTGGCCACATATTTTCATCCTTTTTAAAAGAATATCTTTATTTTAAATGTCTAAGTTTTTGCCTACATGAGTGCATGAGTTAGATTCCCTGGAACTAGAGTTACAGATGGTTGTGAGCTGCTTTGTGGGTGCTGCAAACTACACCAGGTTCAGGTTCCTCTGCCAAAGTGGCAAGTGCTCTTAACCACAGAGCCATCCCTCCAAGCTAAAGCTTTTCATTTTGATGCTTAATGACAGACAAATCTTTTATTAATAATTTGGGCTAAGTATTTTCTTGGTCTAATTCATGTATTAATTTTCCTCCTAACAAAATCTACCAATAGGTAACAATGATGGATATTCCTTTGTGCATCTCAAACAATAATAAGAAAAGGTTGTGACCTGAAATTCATTTTATAGCTGTCAAGGTGGCCCAACAAGTAAAAAGACTTGACACCAAGTCTGACTGACCTATGCTCAATAAGCAGAGCCCACGGTGGAAAGAAAACCAATTCTCCAAAAAAAGAAAACCAATTCCCACACGTCTTCTGACCTCCATGCGTGCAAACACACAAAAATAAAAACAAAAATAAAATAGAATATTCTAAAGTGCCTCCAAATGAAAACTATGAAATCTCAGGGACATTAAAAACAAAACAAAACTGTGTTTTATGTGCTTAGTACTGAACTCAGCATGCTTGACAACCAATTGTGAACTTAAGCTAGTAAGTAAGCTGCTGCCTCTAGAATACAGAGTTTATTAATACTTATAATATTACTGAAGAGCAAAACTGAGAGGGCCACTAAGATGGCTCAACTAGTCAAGGTGTTTGCAGGCATCCTGAGCTCCGTCACCATAATCCACATAAAGGTGAAACTTTTATGAGAGAATCAACTCAGAGAAGTTGTCTTCTGACCTCTACATAAGTGCACAACCATAATAATACATAAATACAATGCAACTTTATACCCAAGCAAGGTGTGATTTATGTAAAATGCAACAAGGGATTAGAGGGCAACTTATATGCAGATATTTTGAGTAACCACCACAGACATGTGTGAGAACTCTAAGTAAAAAAGTGAGCAGGCATTCAGAGCAGTATATGCACTACATACTAGCTAACTCATATAAATGCCATCCTCATCAAAAAGCTGGGAAAAGGCCAGAAAATTTTACACCAATAAAATCTGAGGACTTCAGACAGTTGTGTTTATTATACTAGCTATCTCTATAGGTATTATATCTTACTGTTAGTAACCTTTCTGGGGGCAAAAAAACAACAGCCAAACTTTTTCTTTTTTTTCCCCCTTAAACATTTTTTGTGTATCTTTTTAAGGATTTGGCTAATGTTAGACAGGTAGATTTTCACATATGCCTCTGTACTAAATCTGTTGTGATGTTCTGCCTTACACAGCCTCTAGGTAACTCTCCTATATAGTCATGAAAGAATATGAGTGAAAAGAGCAAACAAAGTTTTTCCTTATATAGAATTTTGATCTTACAGATCTTAAGAAATAATTTTAGGAAAAAAATAATTTTAGGGTGCCTCTGAGGAGTCCTATACTCACCTCAATTTTGAATGCCATCACTACAGAAAATCTATGTATGCAATGTAACTGGATATATGGTCTTAGAATTCCGAACAGTCTTAACTAAAAATATGGACTTAAGATTCAACACACAGACAGAAAAAGAAGTCCTAAAAAACTATAAAATGAAAACAGTATGGTACAAAAAATAGGTTTAAGAATCAGAAGTGGGTAGAACAAGTTAAGCCAAAGGCAGGAGGTTCACTGCAAGAGATCTGGGCATTCAACCAGGAATATCTTCCTTAGTTTATTCTAAGCCCTCTAGATCTAGTTAAAAACAAAGCAAGGCCAACAGAAAACCTCCTTGACGAGACTCAAATGACTCTTATGTCCTCTGTTGCACTGCTGCAATCTAGGCACTCATCAATTTACTGTGTAAAAACTTCCTACACTTGCTTGCTTTTACCCTGCCCCAGATACCTTCACACCACCCTACATCTGTCTCTCTACCTCTCCCAAGTCCTCTCTATCACGAAACAGTTTCCAGAATTAATCTAACTCATTTACAAGAACCATCCCCACTATTTCTCCAGACCCATATACTGTTCTATTCGTTATACAATTCTTTCTCTTCCAGTGCACCAAATGCTAGCATTTCCCAGAATGAGATATTGTGGTTTTCCATGCAAACTCTTCTGTGCAAATACCTTGATACCTTTTTTGAAAATCTCCGCCCACCATACCTAGAAAACAACTCACCAATCCCCTCAACAGCAGTCTTAGAAGTATTTTTAGGACCAACAGATCTACTCTCCACCATTCAGACAAATCCTGATGCTGCAGTGCATGTAGTTTTATAAGTGCTGGTTACCAAGTTCTCCCTCAGTTGTATCAGGATTCAGAATTGCCTGCACAATGAGGCGCTGAATCCAGAGAGTACCGTGAAATATCTCTGTGGACATCAACTTCCACGATGGAGTAATTAAGAACCAGCTAAGAGGGAGACACAATGATCAACAGAAGATGATGACGTGCACTACTCTGCTCAACAAATCAGACAAATCTAAAGCCAATATGTAGAAAACAAAACAAATTCATTCTGTCAATATAATTAACATGAAAATACAGCAAGTTCTTATAATTAATCTTAAAAACAAAAACAAAAACTATACTACCAGGTGGGCACAGTGGCACATGCCTGTAATCCCAGCACTCAGGGAGGTAGAGGCAGGCAGATCTCTGTGAGTACCTGGACAGCCTGGTCTACAAAGCAAGTCCAGGACAGCCAAGGCTACACAGAGAAACCCTGTCTCAAAAAACCAAAAGCTATACTACCAGTAAGTTCTAGAGGAATTTTATTCACAAATGAAAATAATGCATTTTTTGTGTGTGTGACCCAACACATCTACTTCATGGTTTATAGGCTGCAAGCAAAATCTAAATAAGCTGAGAAATTAAAAAGCAAAGTTAAAAAAAAAAAAAAAAAAAAACTGCTCAAAGAACTAAAACTGGTATTTTCCTAAATTGTGCCCAGAAACAACTTTTCTCTTAATGAAACAATTAATTGACCCACTAATACAATTAATACAATTAGCTTCAGCTAAGCCATCACCACTTTAAGAGCTTTCTAGTCTTAATATAAAAGACTTGCACTCTGTGGCACAGGCCTTTAAACCCAGCACTCAGGAGCAGAGGCAGAGGCAGGCGGATCTCCGTGAGTTCATGGCCAGCCTGGTCTACAGAGCGAATTGCACAGCCACAACTGCACAGGGAGATCGTACTGGGCACATGTGGGGAGCCGTTGTGAAGGGGGAAGAAGAAAGAATAAAATTAACCTACTGATTGAAAACAAGTATTGTCATGTTCAAGTGAAAAGTTAAGAATATAGGCAATACCCAGCTCTAACTCTGAAATATTTAATTTTTAAACCTTGAACATTTTTGTTTTCTAAATCTTAAACATTTTTAATCAACAAATTTCAGAAAATAATAAATGAAGTTCACTTTTACATCTACAATGTTAATGGCAAGCCACAACAGGAACCAGCCTACTATACCTCAACCTTATGTTCTTCCTATCCTTCAATCCTTTGGCTTAGGGCAGTATTGTCCCTATCAGCTATGTTGTACATCTTTTAAAACACTGGCACAAATGGCAGTGTATAAAACACCACTCTGTCACTTTAGGAGAGTAACATGTAAAACTGCCCTCTAGAAAACAAACACCTTTTCAACCTGCATCTTGATAATTAGAGGGTCCAAACAAGTAAAATTTACAAGCTAAAAATATTAATTAGCAAACATCTACAAAATATAAAATGCTTTCTCAGACTTTTACAAACTTTAATAAAATTACTCTTTCTAATCTCAATGTGAGAAAATTAAAACCTTGAGGTGTGGCTCCTTGACAATATCCAGCATAAAATTTCCTTAGAAAATGACATCACCAAAACCATTCCAGAGGCAAGGGACATGAAATAACTACCACACAGGTGCCACAACTGAAATTTTTCCTATTTATCTTTTATTTGAACGAGGGGGGGGGGTGTTTCTACTTTCTTAAGCAAGTAAAATGAAGCTGTATCAACAAAGTCATCAACTAAAAACCAGGTATGGTGGCTCACACTTGTAATCCCAGTACTTGGGAGGGAGGTGGGGGAAGAAAGAAAGGGCAGAGGGTGTTTTTGACAGTCTTCCTGTATAGCCCTGGCTCACCTAGAACTAGCCAGTTTACGTCTCAGAAATCCACCTGCCTCTGCCTCTGCCCCTGCCCCCTGCTCCCTACCCCGGCCCCTACCCCCCTGGCCCCCTGGCCCCTGGCCCTTGGGCCCTGCCCCCTGCCCCTGCAGTGCAGGGATTAAAGGCATGCAGTAGCAGGCCTAGTCAAAGACCAAGAGTTTTTGTTTTGGTTTGGTTTGGTTTTGGTTTGTTTTTTTGGTTTTTTGAGAAAGGGTCTCTCTGTGTAGCCTTGACTGTCCTGGACTCACTTTGTAGACGAGGCTGGCCTCAAACTCACAGCAATCTGCCTGCCTCTGCCTCCCGAGTGCAGGGATTAAAGGTGTGCACCACCATGCCTGGCAAGACCAAGAGTTTTAAGGCCAACATCAATTACATAGTAAGTCTGAAGTCCACAAGGCCAGCCTTGGCTATGAGAGACCTGTCTCTAAAGACAAAATTTTTAAAAAACTGTAAGATAAAATTTCTACCTATCAAATAACTAAATTAAACTCTGAATGCCCAAATGCCTTTAAAAAAAAAAAAAAGAGAAGAAAATCCTCTTAAAGCAGGCCCGGTTCCCAGTAACAACTGTTGCTCTTAACCAAAGAAGCTTCTCCCTGCAGTGTCAGCAGCCAGTGCAGATATGTAACTGCTCCTAGTGCTGAGGGCAAGAGACGAGTGCTCATCTACATGTGACATTTATATACCATCCTCATCAAAGGCCCATCTGGAGGAGATGAAGGGAATTTAAGAGGCAGAAATGGGAATTTAAGAGGCAGAGATTGGGGAGAGGTGCTGTGAAATGCTGTCCTTTGCACATGGTATGGCTGTCAAAATCACAAACTCATAGCATCTGTGGCTACCTGCACAAGACTTGCATAAAATCAAGCCATTTCACCACATAGGAATTAGATGATAAAGCTCCAGGCCACACCCCAACTGAGGAGCTACTAGCATTGGACTGGCTGGGGGACAAAGCATCATTCTTTTTAGAGGATGATGTGACCACTACACATGAGCAGTACTAACTGGACTTAGTTATCACGAAAGAAGAAAGACATGAAGTTAGGATGTATGTTGGGGATGGACATGGAAGGAGTTGGAGGGAAACGGGGTTAGTTGATAAGATCATATTTTATTGTATACATGTATTAAATTATCAGAAATTTAAAAAAATCTTAAAGTACAATTGTGTTCAAAGGTCTAATTTAAGGAAGCATTCACCATAAGCACTTAGCTTAGGACTAGAAGTCTAAGCTAACACAGAAGCTGTCCGGTCTGTGCCCCCTCTGAGCACGTACTTCCCTTCTTCATGTATGTGTGTCATGGGGACTGGGCTCCTAACCAGGGGACCCCACCTGCAGAATGACTGCAAACAGGGCTTGATTTATACATGGGGGATCAAGGCATCTCAGACTAGAACTCTATACACTGTAGGAAATAACAGGTACCAACAAGACAATAACTACTTAGCAGATACAGTTAGCACATGTTAACAAACATTTAAAGCTAAACAAGCAAACAGGAAAATTATTAAAAATCAGTACAGTAAATATTAGTAAAATTGGGAAAATTCCAACTTTAACCTACTAATCTTAAAGATTTACTCTTTTACTGTGTGTGAG
>OU015757.1:3654714-3682768 GCA_907169655.1 Acomys percivali | reverse complement strand
GTGTGTGTGTGTGTGTGTGTGTGTGTGTGTGTGTGTGTGTGTGTGATGTATGCCCCTAGCAGCCAGAAGCAATTAACTTGGAGCTGAGGTTTCAGGAAATATGGGTGCTGGAAAATGAATTCTAGACCTGTGCAAGCGCAGTTAGCACTCTCACAAGGTAG
Source organism: Acomys percivali (assembly GCA_907169655.1). Classification (NCBI taxonomy): domain Eukaryota; kingdom Metazoa; phylum Chordata; class Mammalia; order Rodentia; family Muridae; genus Acomys; species Acomys percivali. The sequence goes on along the minus strand of OU015757.1, from coordinate 3,682,607 downwards.
ATACAGTGCACTCTGACTCACCTTCACTGCACTGGGCTCTTGTTTTAATGGAAGCAGAAAGCAAATTACTATCTGGAGGGAAGACCCTCCAACTCTGCAGACTCCCAGCAGGGGACTGCAGAGTCAGAGAGGTGGGAGCTGAAGCTTCCTGTTTCACTTGGACAGCCTTCATCGTGAGTCTACACCACTGAGCTATTATTCCCGTTTTACAAACAATGTGATGAAGACACACAAGAAAGCTGCTCAAGCACCTGGTAAACAGCAGAGCTAAAAGTTACATTAGTGGGATCTCAAAACAAATGTCCTTTTTATTGCACAACATTAACCCTCATCTAAGTTTGAAATTAAAAGTAAAAACTCTGTGGAGGAATGTCGAGTGGATGTAACAACTGTCAATAAAGCGCTGTTTAGCCAATCAGCTGGGCAGAAGGACAGGAAGTGGATGGCAGGACTTCCTGGAGGGGGGACAGAGCCAGAATTGAGAGTTGAGAGGGGAAGAAGGTTGACAGTCTGATGAGAGAAGCGCCCGAGGATCAGATTGGCAAGTGATTGGAATATATGTATGTTATGAGGTTTAGAGTAGTTTGTTTTAATTTACAAGTACATTAGAATCAGTTTAGATTCTGCCACGTGAGTAGTGCTAAGAACTTGTCGGTTATTGGCTTCCTAGGCAGAAACCGATACAAATTATTGTAACAAATTGGCGCCCTACTTATTTAGTGTATCCACACCCTTGAAAAAGGATACTTTGTTATAGTTTGGTGGGGGGAATAGACTGCTAATGTTCCCCTCCAACTCACTATGGCAGAAGGCTCCTGGATCCTTTTTGGCCTTTTCTTGGCTTTTGTTGTTCAGGAGAAAGGCAGAAAGCTCTAAGAGATGCCAGGCTAAGTTACCAACAATGAAAAGGGAAGAAGGAACCAAACTCTTTTCCGTAGAGTTGATAGCGGCTGGAATTCAGAACTCATTAGCTGCAAGGTGCTTGTCAGCTGTCTCTGGAAAGGGTCCACCTATGCAGATTAGCAGTAACTAAATTCAAAAGAATGGTGGGCAGGGCTTCCCTTACTGAAGCCGAAATTGGCACAACTGACCCAAGACTTAGATTTTTTTTTATTAACTCTTGAATATTACTCGAAATTTTTGTAGATTTTGACTGGAATTGAGATGTTTGTGCAAGGCGGTGGTAGTCCACATTCTTAATCTTAACACAATGGAGAAAAAGACAGGTGGATCTCTGTGAGTTCTAGACCAGCCTGGTCTCCATAGGTATGACGCCCCCTGCTGAGAAGTTACTTGTAGAGACAGGCTAGGATTTAAACGAACAAATTTTTCAGTAACAGACATGCAAACTGCATGCCTCCCACATCGAAAAGCCTTTGTATGCTGAGTTGAAGTGTCACTGCTCTGGTAGCCTGCTTATCCCTCCAAATGTGAGCTACTTTCACGGGGGACAGGTGGTGGTCACACTAGATGCAAAAAGACACCGAGGACTTACAGGTAACAAAGTACACGTCAGCCTAGTAAAGTCCCCAAAACTCAAAGCCTAAAATTCATATACTTAAAAGGATAACCTTAATGCCTTTTCTTTAGCTCAGGGCAACCAGCTTGTCTCTAAAATGGGATACATTTTCTCAGGAGCTAGGTAGAGGCCTCGCCTATCCATCAGGCACCGTAGAGCCTAGTGAAGACATTTGGTTTAAAAGGTGGAAGTGTCCATCCCTACAGAGAGAAGGGGTGAGACCAAAAACACCTGCAACAAATGTGAAAACCCAGGTACAAGATGCCTAGGGTATGATAAACCGGCTTGTCTCTAAAACGTGATACATTTTCTTGAGAGACAGGTAGCAGCCTGGCCATACACTAGGAGCCACAGAGCTAGAGATGGACATTTAGAACTATACAATCTTGTTTTGATTTCAATTAAATAATAAGTGTATGTTCTTTGGTAATGGTATTATTATACTTCCTCTTTGAAAGAGGTCAAAATAAAACAGACCTGGATGAAAGGGAGACTGCTAGTTTAAGTGAGTCTATACGTACGTGAATTCACACAACAGAACTAGCCTCGATTGTTCTGTGCACCCTGCACAGCTCATGCATTTATAGTTTTAGAACTGTGTAACACTTGTGAGAAATTATATATTTTCAGAACAAAAGTACCGGACACTGACGCTGGATCAGACCTGACAGGATTCATCCTCCAGCATGCTGATATGCTGACATCCTGCATTCCTCATGTTCCATCCACAAGTGCTTCAGTTGCTGCTCATCATCAGAACAAAACATCTCCCAGGACAGCTTCGAAGAAAGCTCCTGATTCCAATTGGTCCAGCATTTCAGACAGTCATACTGGACTTTTATTAAGCCTGAATTTCTCAACATTTAGAGACTGGACCACAAATGGTATCTCTAACTTGTTTAACCATTTTCCCAGTGTTATTTGGGCCCCTACATTGGTGTTATTCATCCCAAATCAGCCTGAAGAAGTTTTAAAAAGAGAACACTGTCCCATTTCCCTTAAAGGGGGGTTGGGTAAGGTTTTGGGCTATGGATGTTTCTTTTCATTGGGAATTGGTTGTATTATTATTGGTTTATTCAGAGAGAGAGAGAACGAGGTTGGACTCAGGGATTTTTCTCTGAGACTACAGAAATATATAGGAAAGATAGGACAAAAGGTAGATTATTGAATCTACTCTTCAACTTAAGTTGTTACTCGCAAGGCTATTTTTAATTCATTGGTATAGAATATTAGATAGTGATATAAAATAGGTTTACTTTTAATTCATTGTACTATTCAATTTTATCACAAGAATATACATTCTAGGTTCAATAAATAGATAAGGTAAAATATTTAGATAAGGTCTTCAAAAACCTGAGAGACCTACAGAACATGACATTTAAAGAAGTTTTTATTGTTTTGAGGATTCTTTGAAAATGAGACAGGTTGACTCCTGGCAACAGTCAGCCTGCCTCAAAGAAAGTAATGAGCATCGAGGAACCTCCTTCTGGAGATGGCTTCAGATGTGGCAAACCAGCCACTGGGCAAAAATGTCCTTATTTTCTGCCACAGACAGAATTCTGCCCGAAATGGGCAAGCTTGGATGCAGGTGGAGTTGACAGCCAAGCTCTGCCAAGACAGGATAGGCCAGTCCTCAACAGTCCCTGCCTCACAAATATGCCTGTCGGATATATTGGGCCAGAAGGCTGAAGATGATGCTCCAACTTGTAAAAGAGTTTTGAGTGACTGTTGAGGCAGCAAAATGTCTCTGTCGATTTTTTCATTTTGGAAGCTGCTAACCTGCACTTCCTATTTACTCAGGTAATTAATTTTATTCCTTCTCAAGTCTCTGCTGGGGTTTGAAGAAAGCAAAACATTATGAGTATAACATGAATAAAACGATTGTCTTGTGGTTCTTGTGTGTGTATATTGTATACTGGTGTAATGATATAAATGCATAGGTAAAAGGTATTATTATTATTATTATTATTATTATTATTATCATTATTATTATCATTATTATTAGACTAAAAAGGGGAATTGTGGAGGAATGTCTTGAGTGGATGTAACAACTGTCAATAAAGTGCTGTTTAGCCAATCAGCTGGGCAGAAGGACAGGAAGTGGAAGGCGGGACTTCCTGGAGAAGGGACAGAGCCAGAATTGAGAGTTGAGAGGGGAAAAAGGTTGACAGTCTGGTAAGGAAGGGGGAGAGAAGCGCCCGAGGATCAGATTGGCAAGTAATTAGAATATATGTATGTTATGAGGTTTAGGGTAGTTTGTTTTAATTTACAAGTAGATTAGAATCAGTTTAGATTCTGCCAGGCGCGTAGTGCTAACAGTTTTAAAGTACATTTCAGACTCTGTGTCAGTTATTGGCTTCACAGGCCGAACATATACAACTTATTGTAACAAACTCCTTTAACAATAGGGTTAATAACCGATTAACCACTTTAAAAATTATTTAATGTCAGTTAAAATGAGACACAAATATGGGCCCAATGAGTTAACATTAATGGGAATATGAAGGGAAAGAAATCAAAAAATGACAGGGATTATAAGCGATAGTTGTAGATTTTAGCTCAAAGTGCTACCTACATACTCTAGCACACAATACTTACCCAGCATTCTGCCTGCCACCCACAGCTTCCAATCCACTGTCTTTCATTCTAAAGCACATACATGGGCTGGGCTAGCTCACCCGAGTGTGTGTATAAATGAAGAAAAAACTTGCCCCAAACCACAGAAATAAAGACTGTAAAGGTGACAGTCAATCCTAATTACTCTATTTAGCGGTGACTCAAAGCTCTTGGCCTTTGGCCATCCCACCAGCATTTTCCTTAGGACACAGCAGAACAAAGGCTTACATCCAGAATGCATTTTGAGTCCTAGATACTACTTTTACCAGAATTAAAGTCCTGTAGAAATGTACACTAAATACAGGAGAAACCTTTCGGTGCATACTGTCTTTGTGGAGGACTTGAAAGTGGGTGTTTACTGATACAGCTACTCTTATTAATTCATCTTAATCCTTCTCTAAAGCTTAAAAGAGAAGATCCCTGGATTGTTTAATTTGAAACGGAAGCCCTCATTACTCTTATAGTAGAACCTCAGCTTCTCAGCTCTGGGATACTCCCATACACTCCCCAAACTATGGGTTCTTCTTTATTCCTGAACATAGTTATTGATTACAGCCCTCTGCTAAACTGATTTTCTCCTATCTCCTGATTCCTTGGTCCTTTTCAGAATCATCACACACAGATGAAACACACAATCTCTTATTTTCATCAATTTAAACAATTTACTGGTGGCTGTATGTTCCTAAAAAGGGGGGGGGGGGTCCTCAGCATTTTCTGTGAATTTACTGTGTACATTAACCTAATCTTACACATGTAAATCATTTTCCCTCCTTAGTGAGGGAAAAGAAAAATGGTGACTTTATTAACCAAACAAAATTGTTTTCTTAACTATTTTCATGAAAGTAGGCAGCTATTTTTTTCCATCTTGTTAGTACAGAATTACTTGTTACTCTCTCCCAGGGAGAAAAGAATTTGCCATTGGAAGTTCTTAATCAGCAATCAATCTCTGTTTCAAACATCAGTACATACTGGCTTTCAAATCAGCTCACATTGCAGAACCATGGTAGCACTCTGTATATAAGCCAGACTAACACCACCCTAACTCTAAAGGCATGCACCTTAGAGCATGGATACCAGATTCTATGGAGTATCACATCAGCTGTGAACAACCTCTTCAGAGCTCAAAATCACCTCATCGTATTACATGCTTGAAGCCACAGGTTTCTGACGTCTGAGTTTTCTACTCCGAAGTTCTGTGAAGCCACTTAAGTTCCTGAACTTTGTTCAGTAGGAGGTTTGATCACTGAGAAATTTAAGAACTAAAAGTATCTCAGAAATGAAAACTCTAACTGTATCATATGACCCACCAGCACCTCCTCAGGTACATACCCCAAAGAATGCAGCACTTTCAAGTATCTTGTAGAATGATCTGTACTCCAGGCATACACATATGTTAGAGCATACACACGGACACAGACAAGACACACACACTTTGGAATATTACTCAAAACCAAAAAGGATGTCTTGGTATTCAGAATGACAGCGGTAAACCTGAAGATGATGCTCAGTGAAATAAGCCAAAATACTACATAATCTCACTTGAATGTGGAATTTTTAAAAAAAATAGAAACTTTGGCTCAGCAGGGTGCTAAAGTGCTTCTTGGCGTGTGTAAGCCCTTCAGCACAATCCTCAATATTGTCAAAACAAAACAAAACCACAAAACCCTTAGAACTGACTAGTTATAACTAGGGACAGAGATGAGCAGGAACAGATTAAAGGGTACAAAGTTGGGGTGTAGTGAGATGGCTCAGTGGTAAAGGCCCTTGTCCTCAAACCTAAGGATCTTATTTCAATCTCAGGATCCACAAAGAAAAACTTCTGACCTCCACACACAAGCCATACAGATGCTAAACAAACAAACAAACAAACAAATGTAAAAGTTTTTTCTTGAAAGGGTCCAAAGTTGCCGTTAACTGATGCTTAGTAAGTCTTGAGATCTACTACACATATTAGGACTCTAGTTAATAACACTGAGCTGCCCACTAAAGCAAAATGGAAGATGTATTCAAGTTCTGTTGCTACCAAAAGTCAGAACACAACAAAACAAAATAAACCATATGGGGTGATGGATGTGTCAGTCCACGCAACAGTGGTGTTCATCCACTTTGTGTATCAAAACAACTGAACACAAGCCAAACCTGACCATCAATGCTCTCATTTGTAATTTCTACCTACTATAAACCTCAAACCATAAACATTACAGACACATACCCAGCATGAAAACAAAACATGCTTATAGATAAAATAATGACCAGTTATCAAGGGAGATGCCAGTAAATCGAGGATGAAGTAAAAAAGAAGAAAAGAGTACACTGCATCTTAAGTGACTTTCCTATAGTTGATCTAACATACTCAGACTTGGAGAAGACCTGAAAACCAGAAGAAAGCTTAAGCAAGGAAATCAAAGGATGATTTACATTTGGAAAAGATATTAAACAATAGGTACTAAAAGATCACACTGAAGAAGAAAAATTTGTGGATCAGCTAACAAATCTATGACAGAATATAACCAAGTGTCCAAAATTACAGATGTAATAAAATTCTGAAAAACTGGAAAGGGTAGAGACCAAGACCATTGATAATAGGCACAATGAAGACAGTCTTGCTCAAGAACCGGGACAGACTAACTAACTAACTAACTAACTAACTAAATAAATAAATAAATAAATAAATAAAAGCAAAGAGTAGGGAACATGAAAAAACAAATACTCTAATTAGCGTAAAAATCTGAGTTGGAGTAAATGGGGTAGTTAGAGCATAAGAGGTCAGATTATAAGGGCCCTAAAAGAAGAGAGGAGTTTGGCTTTGAAAAATAAAACAAAACAACCAACTAGGGGCAACTTATACTCTCACACAGCCTAGTGGAGTGACGGCAGCTGCAGCTTTAGGAGAGTTAATGTGGCTGTGCATATTCTGCATCATGGTAACTCTGATTTACTCATAATCTCACTTTCGATTCCTCTTCTGACCACCAGATCTCACAATGTAGCTCTGGCTGGCCTCAAACCATTTAGGCCAGGCTGGCTTTATCGCAAAGATCCTCCTGCCTCTCTCTGTCTCTGGGATTAAAAATGTACAGAAAGCCCATGGCATAGCAGCCCAGCAGCCACGAGTCTGTCTCCTATACACAGCATTTCATCTCTTTGCCCTGTATTCTTTCTCTTCCCTCTCTGGTCGAGCTTCTCTGTGATCAACAAGTCTCTAGGCCTGTATATTGTCAATCCTATTAATACCCATGTGCAGAAACAAATATTCCATTCTTATTACCTGTTCTATCTACCTGCTTCCTCTGTCCAAAATGTATTTCTTAGCACTTTAAAATCTCCACTCATGTTTCAGCCAGCTTTCCATGCACAGAGGTTAACAGCTTTAAAATATGAAAAAAAGCTAGATAGAGTAGCATATACCTAGTTCCAGCCTAGTCTGGTACACAGAGGCAACCTTGTCTCAAACAAAGCAAAACATGCCACTCCTTTGCTTGAGGTCTTCATTAGTGGCTCCTAGCTGCCTACAAAAGTCTAAGCTCCTTGGCATGCTCATATATGAATATAGAACACTTACATACATTCATAAAAGTTCTCTTTGACCTCATTCCCACCTATTTCTTCAGCCTCAAATCTCTCCATTCAAGACTGTGTTTAAGGTTCTTGTACTACTACCACTGCACATAATACCACACTGTTTCTCCTCTGTGCTTTGAACTAGCTGGTTCTTTCTCCATCTCATTGTTTGCCACTGACTCTATAAAGGCTCCTAATCTTAGGGCCTTCCTTCATTCCTGTCAAGCGAAATAGCACTATTCTGTGCTTAAGGACAACTTAATGACTCATCAATCAAACTACATTGTATGTTCTGTTTGCGTGTGCCTCCAGTTTCCACTATGAAATACTGGTCCTAAGGATTGGTTTCTTGTTTTTATGTATGCAACCAGTGTAGCCATGTGTGTTTGTGCTTATGTGTAATCCAGAAAACTGCTTTAGGTATCAGCCTCAGGAATGCCATCCATCTCCTTCAAGTGATAGTCTCACATTGGCCTGGAGCTCACAAATTTGGCTTGACTGGCTAGCTGTCAAGCTCCAGGTATCCTCCTGTGCCCATCTATCTCCCCAGCACTGGGATTGTAACAGCATGCTGCTGTGGGAATACTTTTTACATGGTTCTTGTGGTTAAATTCAGACCTGACTTACCTCCCCAACCAGGGATTAGAATGTCTCTAATAAATACTAAGACAGGCCACTCATGGAAGCCCTGAAGCTGAACAGATGAAGGACACTCTTCCCAGCTTTGTAACCTGAACTCACAGCTAAATGTATCCATGCATATGTGCTGAATCTTTTCCATAAACTGTATCACCAGTATGGGCAAAGTAGAGAAAGACTAAGAATTTCTCCCCAGCTCTGGTCTAACTGTAAATAAATCCATTTACCCTTAAATTCCTGTCTCTCAGTTTTTTTTCTTTAGGTTCATGTAAAAACTTTTTTCAGAGAAATATAGGCTTTAGCTATTCTTATTTACTCTTATATGAGAACATTTAATAGATGCTGTCTTAACTAGTATGAATCTTATGACCATAGGTTGTACTGTGCGTACATGTTTTGATGAGACGCAGACAGCATACTTCTGACACAGCTAAAACACCAACGTCGTATGCTGGAGCAGAGTAAGTTCAAGTCTCTGAACCATACAGCTTTCAGCCCTACAGCAGTCAAGGGCAGGAAGCTGAAGAGAGATTAAGCTCTAAGTCTTCAGTCTGACGTGCTCTAGGTAACCTGGCTCAATGACCTTGGGGTTAGCAATGTATTATTATTCAAGTGGTAATACAAGAACAGATGTCACTACTATGCCTATGAGGGACAGAGAACAAGAAGCAAAGCAGACAGAAACCTCTTCATGTGGTAATATACACCATACAAAAGCTCAACAGAAGACACCAATGTGACTTCACTGAAGCAGTCTGCTCCCACCCCAGTTTCCTTCACACATTTCTCTCCCATCCTGAAGGTAAATAAAAATGCACATAAACACTTGATTTTAATGAAAAAAGAAGAAATAGCTTTAAACAACGTACCTTTGATTTTTTGTTCAGTGGCCTAAAATGAAAACAAACAAACAAAAAACAATGTAAATATGAAACTGAAATGAATTGTTATGATAAAATGTTCATATATTACTATTATATAAGATACACATTTTATTAAAGAAATTATCATTTAGATGAACAGTACAGGAAAAGACATGCAAAACATTCTTTTCCCACAGATGTGCCCCATTGTCTTTGATATTATTTTTACTAGTAAAAATTTCTATAATTTTTTTAGACATAAAAGGCTTTTTAGAAAACATTTTACGGTGGCTTATAATTTTTCAAATGGACACTGTACTTTTCTCAATTTTAAATAATTTTATAATTATTATCTTTTTGTATATCTGAATGGCTTTAAATTAGCAAAAAGAATTATATTTTCTGTAAGAAAAGCTATAAATAATCACTTTGGCCAAATTTGTAATAAATTAAACTTCTGGAGATTAAGCTGATATTTTAGTTAATATAGTCACTTTTCAGTGTTTGTTAAGTAAGAAAACTTCTCAAACTAACTGGTCACTTCTGACACATTTAATATCTCATAAAAATGGCTGATGAACAGCTGAGTTGATAAACCTCCTTCCCAAGGGCTGTGCCTGCGCTCACTAGCTCCTTGACACCACAGAAGAGAAAGCTGGAGGACAGTGGGTTTGACAGGCTCAAACTGCAGAGGCCTCAACACGAACTATGAAAGGCAGCGAGAGGACCCCAGGCCAAATCACTTTCTCGTCAGAACCACTGTATGGAGACCTGAGAGTAAAATATTCAAGACCATTCAGGCTGACCAGAAAAGGCTGACTATTAGTAACTAAAGAAGAATTATTTCTAAATTAAGACAAAACTTTACTCAATTGCCTCAAGGCATAGTCATTAATTTTCCTTAGTCAAATAAAACCATTAAGCTACCAAAAATTCCATCTCAAGTTATATCATTATAAATATATATAATAAAAACTACAACAATTACTCTACTTTTGAAGCCACACCAAATGTTTATCTTTCACTATGGTGCTTTGTTTTGTTTTAGAGCATAGCGATAAAATAATGGAGGCCATCTTGTGTTTTATGGATCAAAATTAAAAGAAAAAGAGTGATGGAAGGGTAACACTAAAAGGTCTGTCAACTAGTTTGACAGTGGTTATTTATTTTAGGGAGAAATGATTGTTTTTCCAAAACAAGATTTCTCTGTGTAACAGAGACCTGGCTGTCCTGCACTCACTCTGTAGACCAGGCTGGCCTTGAACTCAGAGATCCGCCTGTCTCTTTCTCCGGAGTGCTGGGATTAAAGGTGAGAGCCACCACCACCTGGCTATAATTTTGAAAATCAGATTATAGGAAAAAATATATAATTCTTAGGGAGAACTTAGTAAGAACTGTGTGAAGTATTAGAAGTGTCATGGTATATATATTAAGTAATCTTACAAAGCCAAAGAATCAGCATAAGAATTACTTTGTAAGCCTAAAGTCTTTCTTTAAAAAATAACTCTTTATATCTCTTTCAAAGAAAGATAAACTGCAAGACACAGAACTTATGACATTATTAAGACCAAACTTTCCAGGCTTTAAGACTGTGTGGTGTGGGAAAGCAGTTTTATGTTGTTCTAGAACAGTGACTCTCAACCTTCCTAATGCTGCAACCCTTTAAATTAGTCCTTCATGTTGTGGTGAGCCCCAACCACAAAATCATTTTTGTTCCTACTTCATAACCGTAATTTTGCTACTGTTATAAATCATAATGTAAATATCTGTGTTTCCCAATGGCCTTAGCCAATCTCGTGAAAGGCTCATTGGTCTTGGGCCCACAGGTTAGACCAGTTTCTCCAGAACAATGACCAGCCTCACCTAGTACTCTGTCACCAACAGAGGCCCTGAGGAATTAATACAATGTATTGTCTCTGGGAACACTGACCTGATAAGTGAAGGAATAAATATAATAGAAATCAAGAGTTCATTACAATTCATGAGGACAAAAGGGAGGTGGTAGAGTTCTGCTTCTTAAAGCAAGTTTTTTAGACTAGTCCAAGAACCCAGTAAAATTAAATTATTATAATGAGAATTTCCAAGTGGGCCCAGTATTTTAGTAGTAATTGTCTTTACTGCCCCAAACTGTAGCCATTAATCACACTTATGAATACTGACCACTGAATGAGGCCAGTTTAAATAGAGATTTGCAAAATATATTCCAGATTTCTAATACTGAGTATTTTTCAAAGAATAAAACTACTTCATTAACAATATTTTGTATGTATTGTATGTTAAAAGAGCAATATTTGGGGGTTAGAGAGAGGGGTCAGTGGTTAAAAGCACTGATTGCTCTTCTAGAGGCCCTGAGTTCAATTCTAGCAACCATGTGGTGGCTCATAACCATCTATATCGGGATCTGATGTCCTCTCTTGGCCTGCAGGTGTACATGCAGATAGAGCACTCATATATACAAAATAAATAAAATCATTTAAAAAAAAAAGAGTAAGGGAAGAAAAAAATATTTTTAATAAAATAAAACAAGACAGCAATATTTGGGCTCTACTGAATTACATAAATATACCAAAGTTGCCCTTAATGTTTTCTTTTGTTGTTTTTGAGATAGGATCTCCCTAGGTAACCCTGGTTGGCATGGTACTAGCTAGCTATGTAGGTCAGGCTGGCTTTGAGCTAGCAGAGATGTCTCTGCCTCCCAAATGCTGGGACTAAAATAGTTTGTTTCTCACTTTTAAATAATCTTGCCTTTTCAGCCCTCTGGTCTCTCTCCTAATCCTTCAAATGAGGGAAACTATTCTGCTCATTATTTCAGAGCTATTGTGAAGATTAAGTTTTAAAACATGACAAATTGTGGTTTGAAGTAACTACATACTATTAAAAGTAAGGAATCATTATAGATATAGTTACTCCTACATAAGACAGTTATAGGGTTCTAGCAAAACAATTGTTCTGTTCTGGAAATGGTTGGTATTTTAAATATTTCACTACTTAACATTTTTTGCTTTCAAATAATCTTTAGTTATGATTCTACAGAGACAACACAAAGTAGCAGTCAGGACAGTAGGTGCTTCATTCCCAGTAGCTCTACAGTACCTGTCCTCTCTCAAAACGTCTACACAAACTTTAAGATCCCAGGTTCTGAATCCAGGCTTTATTGCCAGGTGACCTTGGTTAAATGAGTTAACTTTTCTAAATTAGCTAACTTCTTCCTCATCTGCAAAATGGGGGCAAATACACTCCTTGCAGCATTGTCATGAGGCTCAGATGAAGACACAGGACAGTGGGGGACAGTCAGTAGGTATGTTGTTCCTGCTGCTGCCAGCAGTCCTGACTATCTGAGCTTTAGCTCAGATCTAACTCTCAGATTTGGAAATGAGTGGACACTCATCCTCAGTTCTCTGTCTTTCTCCTTGCTGATCCTCTATAACACCTTCCCAATATTATGAACTAACGGTGTGGCAGTTTGAGTAAGAATGGCTCCCACAGGCTCTAATGTTGGAATATTTGGTCCCCAGTTGGTTAACTGGGAAGGACTAGGACTTGAGGCCTTGTTGGAGGAAGTATATCATTGGGGGTGAGCTTTGAGGTTTCAAGAGCCTACACCATTCCCAGTTAGCTCTCTCTGGCTCCTGTTTGTGGATCAAATGTAAGCTTCAACTATTGCCCAGTGCCATGCTTACGTTCGTCATGCTGTCTAGAAAAGCAACTAAGACACAAAGGAATAAAAAAATTAATCCAGTTCAACTCACTTTTTAAAAATGAGACAACTATTACTCAAAAGTCTTTCCTGTGAGTTAGCAAATGGTACCCAGTCTAGAACCCTGGCCTGGTGAATAAAGAGCCTTCCAACTGAGGGGAGAGTATGGTGTGTGACAGGACAGAGATGTAGGAGGCCATTTCACTGTCCTTGATGAGTGCCTCCTCAGCCTGGTCATGCTATCACCAAGGTTACAGAGCTATACACTGATGAGACTCTGAACATCATTTCCTAAAGGGAGGAAAGAAGTCAGATGTTTCTACAACCTAAGTTTCTTTTAGGCTTTAGTAATTTAAATACATAAAATCTCTTCAATTCAAACAGTAACAGCAACAACTAAAATAACATGAATGTTGAAATATATTTTATGTCAGGAAATTCCAGTCTGTATTACTGTTCTCCCCAGCCTCTCACTATTACACACTTTTTAGGAACTACACTCACATGTGTAAGTGAAAGATACTCTAAATTATCCCTCTATAATTAACCTTTTCTTCACTGCAGTTCCCTTAGGATCCCTTTTGAAATTTTTCTTCTAAAAATAGAACCTGGGGAGAAAGTCATGCTACCCCTGTGCTGCTGCTGCTGCTGCTGTTGCTCAAGCCCCTCTTTAAGGTTGAAGCTATATGTCTGTGCTCCATTAAACTGATTTCTAGGTCTAAGAACCAAAAGATTCTTCACCATATAAAAAGTATTATGCATACATGGCCAGCTTATTAGCATAAGGTTTTTAGAATAGACTCTATCTTGCTGAGCGCAGAACTTGCTTATCATGCTTACAGCTCTGTGTTTAATATCTAGCACTTAAACAAATTGTGTTACTTTTTTTTTTTTTTTTTACTTGAAGCAGAAAATAGATCATGGTATAAATTCTGATTTCAAAAGCACACATTCATGCTGTTAGGGAATTAAATCTACATGTTTTCTATATTCATAGCATGAGAACCTACCTTTATATGCTATTATCAAAATTTCCTTATATGAGATAGAGAAATGGCTCAGAAGTTAAAAGCACTGTCTGCTCTTCCAAAGGTCCTGAGTTCAATTTCCAGCAACCACATGGTGGCTCACAACCATCTATAATGAGATCTGGTACCCTCTTCTGCCATGCAGGTATACATGCAGACACATAATAAATCTTTTTTAAACATCTTTTCCTTATATATGATTTCTCAATTTAAAAGTTCACCTGGATAGCCGGCTGTGGTGGTGCATGCCTTTAATCCCAGCACTCAGGAGGCAGAGGCAGGTCTGCCTGGTCTATAAAGCAAGTCCAGGACAGCCAAGGGAACATATAAAGACCCTGTCTTGAAAAACCAAAAAAAAAAAAAAAAGGTCACCTGTATATGGTGAGGAAAATAAAATAGAAGCAGAAGATAACACTCTGTGCAGAAAGCACAGTAGTTCTGAGTTATGAATAGATAAGACACCCAATGGGAGAATGAGGTTTCAATTTTACTTCTACGTCTTTTGCCACGATGAAACCAAGGTTAGCTACTGGAACCACCTTATGCTAAACACAGATTAGAACAGATAACAGCTAAAATCTTCTTCTGAAGTGAAATTGTATGGCTCATATACACAGCAGATTATTTATGATGAATCTATGTACAAACACTCATGTAGATGATCCTGCCCACCTGACTCATGTTTGTCTCCTACCACTACTAGGATTTACTTGCTGGCTCCTACAGAAAACAAAAGAAAGCTCCACAAAGCTTGTCTTAACAATTTGTGACTCATGGTCTTTCATATGGGCCAATCTGGAAGTTTCCTTTTTTTAAGGAGCTATTTGGTAGCGGTGTATGGAAATACCAGCTGTTCTTATTTTGCCAACAGGTGGCATTCAAATTCAGTTATAAGCTGGTTTTGCACAATTTGGAGAAAAGCTGTATTTACAGTGGCAGTCTAGACAATGAAATTTAACAATTACTGAGGGCTTCAAACTTTCCTTTAGATTGTTTAGTGGACAGACAGAATACATAGCAATACCCTAGCCATGTGGAAGATCTGGTCAAATCAAGCAATTTTTCTCTCTCAACATCTGGTGGATGGTTCTAGTGGGACCTTTACTAGCTTAGTGATTTAGAAAATTGTTTGTGAGGGATGTTAAAGATGAACTTTCACAACTGAGTCATTATTTCTATATGCTGACTTAAAATTATTCTACTAAACATCTTCCTTTTGTAGAATTTCCTGAGTGAACAGGGCACATTCCAAACACTTTCTTAAATACTACCTTAGGCTCTTTCCCAGACATGCTGTACTGTAACTTACCAGCTAAATCTTGAACACTTAAGAACCAGCAAGGCCTAAGGCAACAACACTCAGAATCTAGCCAAACCAGATTCTACACTAAGCACACCGAGCAGCCTCCTCACCAACCTCTAGTTTACCTCACAAGTTCTTTTATGGGCAAATGGCACCATGGCCCAAGAGTATAGTAAGCTTTCCCCAACCTTAAGACTCTTTCATAAACACCAAGTTAAAGCTGGACCAAACTACAAAGACCATCCAACATCAAAAGGCCTCTGGTGGGGGCCCAAGGCATCAGCCAACATGAGACTCTACCCTAGAGCCCTATCCAAACACTTACAATACATACCTATGTATTCCTTCCTGCTTCCCCTAAGGGCAACCAGACTAGACTGACTGACAGATGACTAGAGTCACCTACCATCTCTCCTCAGTCAGTTCTCCAAAAGGCTCCATACTTCATGCCACCCACCCCTAACTATACCTGCTGATGGTGCCCAAATCTGAGCACACCCAGAACTGATATATTTATCATTTCTCCTTTTTCTGTTATTCTCTAAGCAGATATTCTTATACTTACTCACATATACTTAATCACTCAACAGAATCTAAAAGTCAAGCTAGGATATTCTACCTTTACAGCCACTAAGCAAACTCTATGGATTATGTCAACAGTCTTTTAAGCAGTACTTCAATCCCTTCCAATCCAATCCAACACTTTCCTAAGGGAAAATACAAACTTTCATGTCACTCTTACTAAAGTATCTTCAATAATTTCCCCAACACTGAAAGCCTCAAGAAGAGAATTTACTTACTGCCTCTGAACCATTTCCTAATATGCCCACCCCACCCCCAAGAGCATCCACATTTTAAGGCATCTAGAGTAGCTTACTGTGCTTGGGGTGCCTGACTCACTCCTACCTAAGACAACGTGCTACTCCTTTGCTCCATCTCAGGCTGAGGCATCGTCCTCCGTGCTTCAACAATGTCCCACCAGACGTGCTTCATGCATGGCTGCCTTGTGCGCACTGGCTGTTTCTTACTGAACGATGGTGAGGTCCTAGCACAGTGCCTGACCTAACACAGTGCATATCTAGAAAGCACAGTTGTACTTTTCCATTAAAATAAATACTACACTAATTTGTTGGGTCTTTTAGAACATTTTAAGGCCCTTCAAACTTTGATGGAGAAGACTGATGTCGGATTTGTTAACATCGGTGTCTTTGCACACTTTTCTTTGGCTCCAGCTTCCTATCCTGTACTGCACCTCCAGTTCTGTTCCAGTAAACATCTTAAGGCATGTTTTAAAGTATCTTAATTTAAACTGAAAATTTAGAAAGTCAGCATAGGTATCAAATTAAAAGGGACTTTTATTCTTTATCATGTAAAAACTTGCTTAGATATGGCTTGTTTAAATACAGCTTATTTTCTACTTTGCGCATGTAGTCTATTACTTCATTTAATTCAACACTTGCTTTACAAAACATAAAGAAACTGAGGCCCAAGGAAGCTAGATAAAATTGATGGCTACACCACTCTAAGGTTGTGTGAGAAAGTGAGGCTTCAAAACCCTCTCTAGCCTCATAGCCATTAAGCTTCTGTGCTTTCCCAACTTATAAAATTATAATGAAATATGTAGGACTCACTAATTGAAAGGTAAACTCTATAAGATGTACTTACCTTTGAAAAACTCAGTATTGGCAAGATTATCTATGCATTGAATTATACATTCTGCAAATTACTATAAATGAGCATTCAAAGACATTAAATATTAAAATGAATCAAGGAAGCTAACAAACTTAATCAGATGCTTAACAAAGTCATATGAGTAATTTCCTTCTATTCTATGTTCAAATTGCTTAACAAAGTTTATCATATACTACCTTCTTTTGAGCAGCTTCCTTCTTTTTCTTGTCGTCTTTTTTCTTTTTCTTTTCTTCCATCAACTGTTCTTCTTCTTGCACTAAATCCCTGAACCACACAGTTGCAATTAACTTTCCCAAAATGGATTTAGAAATAAAAGTAATGTTGCACACAGATTCATTTTCACTTATAAGAAATAGAGAAAATTTGCCTTTATTCAACATAATTTGCAACCTAGCAACACAGCTAACATGTAGTACAATTTACTTTTAATTGACATAGCATTCCTTAACTAGTATGAGAGCTTTCATCTTAATGTCATTTAAAGGAAGGCAATGAAAAATTGAAGTTTTTCACTGGGAAATTGCACATTTCTTCCAATTCTAGAATGTAAACACTGGATAAGTGTTGTAGTTAACCTTGCTAAGGTCCCAATTATCAACAAGCACCTAATGGTGATGAATTACGATGGTACTTCTGGCTCGCTTGTGCTCTCCCTCCCCCCGCCCCAGGCGCCCTTCCCTCACGTGCATGTGTGCATGTATACATTTTGTATGCTAAATCAAACCCAGAGCCCTGCACATATTAGGCAACAGCTCCATTGCTGAACTACATACCCAGCCATAGAAATTTTTCAGATACTAAATTATTCATAAATAGGTAACATGTATTTCAGAACTATCATAATCTAAACTATTCTTTCTTTGGAAACAATAATGTATTCATTATATGTTTATTTAAATTTTTAGAATCTCAAAATTTCAAAGTTGCCAACAGAAAGAACCTTTTGTTCAGGGTATCAGGACTACGCAAACTAGTTCCTCTTTCTCCCTCCACCTCGATGAAATTCAGGAAAAAAGCAACAACTACTCAAAACTAATAGTGAACTACAACAAAAGGAGTCATAGCTAATAATAAACATATGAGTCTCAGATGTACCGCCACCACGCTAACAGACAACATTGAAGATGAGAACAAGGAGAGCAGTAAGAGGAGGAAGATGGAATAACATAAGGAAGAGAAAAGCCAGATCCAGTCTAGACACAACCACCCCAACCCTAATCCCTGAGTTCTTCCTGACTACATGGTTACAGGAAGCATCTGCTTAAAAAAACAACTTAAAACCAAAGAATGCTCTCTAAGGAAACTAAAACTTCCAAAGAAAGCTTACATGTCTCCCATGAGCACAAGCTCTCCTTATTAGAGGCTACTGGTTCTCTACCCATCACTCAGGTGGGGCCTGTCCATTCACATGGTGCTCTGGATTAGTCCTGCCATGTGAGGAGTCTACAGAGAAAAGAATCTAGGAAAATATGGAGAAAACTCTCTGGCTACACACATTAGTCAGCCTAGAGTCTAAGTTTCACAGTACCAATAAGTTACTGTTCTGCATATTGAAGAAAGCCATCAAACACAGAAACACTACCAACTCTGCCCTAAAAAAGCTTTCTGGAGGACACACTATAAAGCACAGGCGGCACAATGTGAGGGTCAATGGGAAGCGTAACCATTTGTTTAGGCAGAGTGCCATGAGGATGTAACACAGTAAACCAAGAAAAGAGACAAGCAAATAAGTAGGAAACTGAAAGAGGCTATAATGTATCGCAGAGGTTAAATCTGGCTTTTCTGATGGAAAAAACTGAGACATAAGTAGGCTAAGAAAATAGAAATAAGGGCATTATGTACAATCAAAATAACAGATTCATGGGCTGGAGAGATGGCTCAGAGGTTAAGAGCACTAACTGCTCTTCCAGAGGTCATGAGTTCAATTCCCAGCAACCACATGGTGGCTCACAACCATCTACAATCTGATCTGATGTCCTCTTCTGGCCTGCAGGTGTACAGGCAGCTAGAGCACTGTATACATAATAAATAAATAAATATTTTTTAAAAAAATAATCATTTAAAAAAAAGAAATAACAGATTCATGCCAAATGTGTGATGATTATAGTCCTTTACACTTTGTAGAAGGACCATCCCAAAGTCAAAGGCCAAGGTGACCACAACATACAAGAGAGGCAGAGTGAATGGCATACACACAGGCAATAAACACATCTCTCTCTCCCTCTCTCTACCTAGCCCCCCACCCCCTCTCAAAACTCAAAAGCAAAAGCTCTAATTCCTGGGCTTTCTTTGGCCTCAGTGTCACCATGTTAGAACTGAGATATAGCCAGGTGTGATAAATGCCAGCATACAAGTAAGAGGATCACAAGTGTGAGGCTAGGCTACGCTATATAGTAAGATCCTCTATCAGAAAAAACCAAACAACATGTTTACTTCACAGTGTTTCCCAAGGCTGAGATAAGGAGTGGTTATTTAACACAACGGTCCTCAGTGGCATCCAAAATACTGTCTACCCTATTTGTGCCAAGATCTCATGCTTATTAGCATTTCTTCTTCATGGTCTCCTGTCAACTACAGGTTTGCCCTTTTCTGAGTTTTCTCCTTTCTCAAAGTTTTAGTCTTGTTTTATAAAGTTAGCAAGTATCTTCTCCTTAGTACTTAAGATAAATGCTACAGAGCTCAAACCATAACAGGGGCTGACATTCAAAGTACAGGGAGAAGCTGCTCTTCAACACTGTCACTACAGTCAACTACCCATGCTTTCCCCACCGAGAAAAACACCATCTACCTATATATCCATCTATCTTTTCCTAGGTTTTTACAGGTCTCAAAGTGCTAATATTTTAGCTATATCACTCCCTTCAAAGCTAGTGGCAAGACATTTCAAAGCTAAAGTTCTATGAATCTACAAGCTGCTCAGCAGGAACTAGGCTCCCCTCTGGGGCTCTCCTTCTATGAGAACTCAGTTTTTGTTTGGTTGGTTTGGTTTTTCAAAACAGGGTTTCTCTGCGTAACACTGTCTGTCCTGGAACTCACTCTGTAGACCAGGTTGGCCTCAAACTTAGAGATCTGCATGCCTCTGTCTCTCAAGTGCAGGATTAAAGGCATGCATACCACCGCCTGGATAGAGTTTAGTATTTTTACTTATAACCTGTACCACATAAAGCCTTTGAGAACGGAGGGAATTTTTTAGGAGATGGAAACGCTTGCTGACTGGAGTGGTATTACACAGCTGTATACATCCGCTACATCCGCTACATCGATTACCTATACTTAAAATGTAAATGTTGTTCTATATAAACTGGATCCTCCATGATTTTTTAAATCGATTCCTATACCTAAAATGTAAATGCTGTTGTATATAAACTAGATCCTCCATATGATTTTTTAAAATATTATTTTGTGTGTAAGCTGCTGAGCATCACTGGAAATCTTAAATAAACTTTCAGGGGCCAGCAAGATGTATCAATGGGTAAGTTGCCTGCTACCAAGCTTGACAACATGAATTCCATCCTCTGGACCCACACAATAAAAGGAAAGAACCGATTCCTGCAAATGGTCCACTGACCTCCACTCTTGTGTACCTTTCTACTCATTCCACCCTGACTCCCAACAGGCAGACAACAAGTAAGTAAGTAAATAAGTAAAAAACTTGGGCCAGGTAGTAGTGGCACAAGCCTTTAATGCCAACACTCAGGAGGCAGGGGCAGGAGAATCTCTGAGTTTGAACCTGAGCTATATATAAGACGCTATCTTAAAGAGAGAGAATATTAAAAGTATTTCTAATTTGAGGTGTTATGGTAAGCATATATTAATTTAGTACAAAATTTTTCAATGCTAGATCTGCTTTCACTTTTCCATACCTACCACAGCACCCCACAGAAAAAAAGAGAAGAAAACTGACAAAAACAAAGCTGACAAAATGTTGGCCAACTTTTGAAAATGCACAGTTCTGTCTTCATTTATTATTGAATCTTTCCATAGTAAAAAACCTAAAAACTCCAAGTCTCCACACCAGTGGGAAAAACTGACAGGACGGGCAGGTGATGAGAAGTGGGTATGGATAAGAAATAAGAGTGTAAGGCGGCCCAGGGCTTCCACACCCAGGGCTGGGAGGCTCCTCCTCCTCCTCCCGTCCCTCCAAGAGCCCTTTCCAAGGGAATCACTGCTCACTGCTACTAGGAGTAAGGACCAGGGGTTAAGATTTGTAGACTCTTTTTGTGTATTTGCTCTCTGTGCATGTGTGTGTATGTTTCCTCACCCCTAATAAAAGCCTTTATTGACTGAGTCCATCTATTGTGTTTGAGAATTTCCTCACTTGTTATGCTTGAGATTTTTTCCTAGCCTTTTAATTATTTAACTGGCAGAGAAAATGAACCCTATCAAGACTCTTGGACAGTAACAACTGTACAAAATCACAAACATTCCATACAACTACAAACTGTAAAATGTGAAGAGGTAAGATTTTCTACAGACAAAATAGGAGCTTCTCTTGTCAAGAGAGCCCAGAATGACATGGACCCAGGGAACTGGTTACCCTGACAGACTAACAGGACTGATATAGAGTGGAAGCAGAGAAAAGAAATAAAAATGTCAGGTAAAAATAGGAAGCATACTGATTGTTCAGTGAGAAGTAATCCAAGCGAATGTGTACTGTCCGAACCATGATGCAAAGAAAAAGCAAAGAGGGGCCACAAGACAGTCAGCACAGCGGGACAACTGACAGTATGAAGAAAGATACGGATGGTAACTAGACCTCAAAGCCCAGGCTTTGACTCAGCTGTCAGAAAAAACGAGACAAGGACAGATGGATCTAGTTGCTTTAGGAAAAGAAACAGGCGGCAACTTTTCTGATATCCAAGCAGCCTATTAGTCAGGAGGTTACCCTCATAAACAAATCAACTACACGCTCAAGCTAGTTATAAAATCCACATCGCAGCCATCAGATCTGCCCTCCCTCATCCTGACACATCCCACCCACTGCACTTCCTCTTGGCATTCCTGTTTTCCTCAGTCTTGATTTCTGTGTTAATCAATAAGCTAGTCAGTACTACACAGCAAGTCCCTGATAACCTAACTAATGTCAGCAGATAGTTGGACAGAGACCCAGTTTATGGCAAAAACTGGTAAGAGAATGGGCTGGTTGGGTCAGTTTTTCCAATAACTCCTGCAGTAAAATGAACAGAACAGAATAAAATGACGTTTGTAGTTTCTTTTTGAGACAAAGAAAACATTTGTGGGACAAAATGAATAAAGGCAGCAGTGAAAATAATTATGAACAAGGGAATATAACAGAGACTATTCTCAATTACAACAGTGAAGATCTACAAGTACAGGAGTACTTTACTTTAATGGTAAAATGACATAAAAAGAGAAGGTACTATACTATTTGGTGGTGAAAGGGAACCAGCAGGAAGGAAGAACAGACAATAGGGAAGACCATGAGGGAGAAGGATGATTTACAATAAAGTAGACTGACATATATGTATAAAAATGTCATAACCAAACCAATTACCTTGTATGCAAAGTTCGAAATATCAGACAAGGTAGTTCATGCTGGGAGGTATAAGCAGATCAAGAATTCAAGGTCAGCCTCAGTTACACATAGAGTTTAAGCGGTCAGCTTGAGATACATGAGACCTTCTTTCAAACTACAGAAGGTAAGAAAAGGAGGCGACAGTAGGCAAACTGCTAGCAAATGAGGCTCCAGGTAATACATGGTATTTGTCTCACAGGAAGCTCCCATTACTTCCAGAATTTGAGCAATAAAATAATTTACATTAATAAAGAATTATAAACCTTTGAAAAATAAGAATCTATGATATGGACAATGGACAAACAAGTAAGCGACGAAGGAATAAAGACAATCTTTACTATAAAATATACACCAATTAAAAGGAATACTTACATGTCCTCAAAGTATGATGAAACCTGACATATGCCCCCCTACCCAAACACTTGTTTAACAACTGCAGCAGTGAGATAAAGTCACTTCCCACACAAAGAAAAGCACCTCAGTCCTATGCTGCTTCTGCCCCAAACACAGCTCCGGATCTAATGAGGAGCAAACAGAAACAGAGAAACAATCTACAAAACAGCATTCACTCTTTACACACCAGAAAACTGCAGAACAAAGACTGCCAACCAGGTCCAGAGTACAGACAGCTAAACCAAATACAACCTGTGACCTTGCATTGAATCTCTGACCAGAAAAAACTTTTCTTTTTGCCTTGCTGTGACAAACAGTGCTGAGATAACACATAAAATGTTAATAAGGTCTTTGCATTACATTATAAATGCCAATGTTGTTTCCCCTATGAAAATGGCACTGGAATTATTTTTTTTAAATGCCTTTGGTTGTAGAAAACACACAAGTGTTTAGGGGTAGAAGGGCATCTTGTTTGCAAGTTGCTCTCCAGTGGTAAAAATATTATGCATATAAAAAGGGGAATAATAATGAAAGTTTAGATTGAGGAAAGTTAGTAAAAGTAGATATCCCACCATCAGGAAAGCAGCACTCTACAGTCCAGTGTTGGAAATATTTATTTTGGACCTACAACCCTGAAATATAGCACTGGTATCATTCCCATCACTGTTAAAGACACTCTTGCATGGCTTGTCAGATACAAGGCTATGACAAAGCTTACTGAAACTCAGAGCGCCTACCTACACCCCTAACCCACCCCCTTTCTGAAGGGTAGCTCAGTTACTACTTCTTTCACATTTCTTTCCAACCAACACAAACCTCACCCTTGACCTCCAATTAAACAATATACATGGTCTAATTATTTTAGATGTTAATCTCACTGTTCCAGAAAGAACTAATTACTGGTCCAGGGACAAAACCAGTTCTGCTTGAGCTGCACTCGCTGGCACAAAGGGCTCTTAATTAGACAACAATCCCTGCTTCCTTCCCTTTACTAAAATGCTGTAACTGTACTCCTTTCACTTAGTCCCGCCCACTCACTACTTTCTTCAAAGACAGATCAAAGGAGCTCTTCCTAAGCACAGCTTGCACTGCAGAGTTCTGGAGCCGAAATCAGGAAGAGTAGAACTTAACCTCAACTCCAGCAGCTTACATGGCCTTACATAGTCAAGGTCTCACAAGCCTCTATCCTCTAATGAGGTCCAACTGTACTCTGAAAACACTGCTGGGAAGACTACATTAAGTGATACAGATAAAGTGCTAACTGAAGGCGCATAGTAAGTATACATTAATCATTATCTACATGAAACTCACTGCAAGACACTCTGAGGGACAGGCTAGGATACAAAGAAGGCTTAGCAGGAATATAGAGAAAATGGAATTGAGAACATAAAAACAACTGTTAAAGCACAATGCAGCATGTGACACACCCTAAAGCAACAGCCAACACCCCCAACTTCTAAGTCAAATGCCACATACCGAAAACACCTAACACTTTGGAGTTAGAAGAAAACTTCATTAAACTGACATAGGGCAGTTATAGAAAAGGCCACAGCTTACATGAGTGGTAACAAATGATTAACATAACCAATCCTGACACTTGTTTTTAAACACTATATCAACAGACAAACAAAACCAACAGGGGCTAGAGATATGGCACAGTGGTTAGGAGCACTAGCTGTTCTTTCAAAGAACCAGGGTTTGGTGGCAGCTCACATCCATCTGCAACTCCAGTTCCCGGGGATCTAATACCCTCTTCTGGCTTCACAGGCACAGACATACATGCAGGCAAAACACACATACACATAAAATAAAGTTAAATAATAAATTATCCCAGGAAAAAGGAAAGGACATAGGCAAGCAAACACTGCAAGACCAGAAAGGAAAAATTTCTAGTCATAGACAGCAGGGACTGACTGTGGGGGGTAGCTGTGATGGAGTGCATGTTTAGTTAGTATGCTTAGTTAAGGTTCTGGATTCTATCCCTAGTACCAACTAATGAATTAGAAAGTTGTTTCTGATAGCATCCAAAAACATAAAATACTTAGGAATACATTTTACAAAAGAAGTACAAATTGTGTACTTAGACCACAGGACATGTGAGCCAGGCATGGTGGTACACCCCTTTAATCCCAGCACTCGGGAGGCAGAGCCAGGCAGATCTCTGTGAGTTCGAGGCCAGCCTGGTCTACAAAGCAAGTCCAGGACAGCCAGGACTACAAGAGAAACCCTGTCTTGAGGGGAAAACAAAAAACAAAAAAACACCACAGGACATGTTTGAAAATAATATTAAATGCCCAAATAGCTGAAAAGATTCATGTCTATAAAAAACTAGAAGCCTTAGTATTATTAAGATGGTAATATTATCTAAGCTGATCTTATCCAAAGTACAAATTTTCATTATAACTGACAAGCTGATACTAAAATTCACATAGTAACACCAGGGGAACAATGGAAGTCAGAAAAGGAGAGAACTGGGAGGGGCCTCAGTGCTGGTTTCAAGCCTAAGTGCAAAACCATAGCAATGAAGATGGTGGAAATAGGTCCAAGGATAGCCGGCAGACCGTGACACAAAACCCCGATACAAAGCCCTATATAATGAGCAACTGACCTTCAAGGACACCAGAGACACCATCTTTTCAACAACTGGTGCCCTCACATCATACACAAAAACCTCAAAATGTGATGACAGACCTAAATGTAAAATCTGTAAAACTGTTAGAAAACAAAGTAATTTTTGCACCATGGAATGAATACCAATAGCACAAGCTACAGAACTACTATAGGTAAGTAAACCTAAATAGTTGTGTTTCAAGGGACTAAGAAGAACAAGAAGGTGTAAGAACTTAGAGAATAGAAGAAAATACTTGTAAATCATACATAATATAAAGGACTTATTTCTAATCTCCATCAAGAACTCTTCAAACTCAACAAAATAAAATAACCGCCACCCAACCATGTGGTGATGCATGCTCATGTGCCTAGCACAGGAGAACAGAGGGAAAGAGGGGGTCAAGAGGGTCAAGGTCACCCTCAGCCACACATCAGGGTTGAGGCTGGCCTGCACTACATGAGACCTTGCCTCAAAATACAAAACAAAACAAAAACCAGCCTGCGTGGTGGCCCACACCATTAATCCCAGTATTCAAGGAGGCAGATGCAGGCAGATCACTGAGTTCAAGGCCAGCCTGGTCTACAAAGTGAGTCCAGGACAGCCAAGGCTACACAGAGAAGCCCTCTTATCAAAACACCAAAAATAAAAAAAAACCCAAATCCACTTAAAAATTTAGAAACAAGCCAGGCATGGGGATGGACATCTTTAATCCAAGCACTTAGGAGGCAGAGCAAGTGAATCTCTGATTATTCTTGGCCTGCCTGGTCCGCATAGCAAGTTTCAGGCCAGCCAGAGTAGCAGTGAGACCCTGTCTCAAAAAGAAAAACAAACAAAAATCAAAGCTACAGTTTAAAAGCAGGCAAAAGACTATAAATAGCCAATAAAGGCCATGAAAAGATGCGTCACTAGGGAGATGAAAATCAAAACCACAATGAGATGTCTCAGTCCACAGAGATGCCTGCTACCACCTATTAAAAAGGACAAGTGTCAGCACGGATGTGAAAAAGAGCAGCTAGTGGTGAAGTGGAGAATAGTATGACTGCACTGTACATAGTCTGGCAGCTCCTCTAAGGTACAGCTATTGTACAAAACCAGTCATTCCACTCCTAGGTAGATAGCTATTCAACAGAAGCAAAACATACCCATACAAATACTAGTAACAAATGTAAATAGCAGCTTTTTTCAATCCTTAAGTGAAAACTGAAATGCCTACAAAGATACAGAGATAAACCAAAGTGGCAGAGTGCTGAGGATGTGGCTTACCAGGGCAGCACATGCTTGAAATTTATGAGGCCCTGGGTTCAATTCCTATCAATACATACCAAAAAAAGAAGAAGGAGGAGGAGGAGGAGGAAGAAGAAGAGGAGGAGGAAAGAAAAAAAAAGAAATTACATGGGTAAAGCTTGAAAATGCACTAAGTAAAACAGAAAACACTAAAGAATTGTAGCATATGACTCCATATTTATAAAACGCCCAGGTAAATGCACTAGGAGAGGGCAAACGTGGAAGGCAGGCTCAGTGAGGAGTGGGAGGCAGGCTCAGTGAGGAGTGGGAGGCAGGCTCAGTGAGGAGTGGGAGGCAGGCTCAGTGAGGAGTGGCTGCTAGATATCTGGGATTGGGAGCAGGGAGTATGAGTATAAACACGTTCTGGAATCACAGAGGTGATAAATGTACAAGCTACACACTTCAGCATGGAAATACATCTTAACAGAGATACCACTAAAAACCTGAGAGTCCGTGTCCATACACTCAACACTCAGGCAGGAGGTCTACTGGATGAGAGGAAGACCTTCAAAGGAATTTGGGGATGGACCAAAACATGATAGCACTAAATGATCTTAGCCCTGAACAGGAGTTTAAGCTCTGGCTCCACAGCCACTGAAGAATCACAAGCTCCCAATAGCTGGCCTGGAACTGTGGCCTGAGATGCCAACATGCAGGGATGGAGAGAATGCTCACTTACGTCCCTTTCCATTTCTATACTTTCTTATTTGTTTGTGACATCAAGGAGTCATGAACCCCAGATGGCCTTGAACTTGCTATGTTGCTAAAGACAACCTTGAATTTGGGTTCCTCTTGCCTCTACCTCAGAAGAGCTGAGATTAGAGGTGTACCCCATTAGAGATGGGACCCAAAAGGGCCACATAAGCAAGCAACCTACCACATGCCCACTAAATCTCATACACATGGCTCACCCTTGGTTAAGGACTCATGACAAGAATGCATTTCTCACACTGGACGTGGTGGCACACGCCTTTAATTCCAGCACTCAGGAGGCAGAGGCAGGCAGATCTCTGAGTTCAAGGCAAGCCTGGTCTACTAGAACAGCCAGGACTGTTACACAGAGAAACCCTGTCTTGAAAAACCAAAATTTAAAATACGCGCACACACACACACACACACACACACACACACACACACACACACACACACAC
>OU015757.1:3641904-3654704 GCA_907169655.1 Acomys percivali | reverse complement strand
CACACACACACACACACACACACACACACACACACACACACACACACCTGTTTAGGCATCAGGCAGCACCATTTTCTCCTGCCAGCTCACATGTCTTTCTTGGGGGAGAGAGACACAGAAGAAGGAGGGGCTAAAGTCAGCACAGCACAGATGCCATCAATGTTTAAAAACAGCAACAACAACACAGCATCACTGCAGTAAACTGCCCAATACATGCTATCAGACTGCAATTCACTAGGAAGAACAGCAAAACAAGTGAGCTAGCTCAGTCCTGTTTGTTGTTATACAAAAATCCAATCAATTGCTATTTGCAGAAAATATCTCTTAAGGTTCAAAGTATAAAATTCTTCAACTAGGTTTCAATCTGTTTTGAACATTCCATTTGAAATGGAAAGCTGAGTCATTGTCACATAACACTACCGCCTTACTGCTGAAAATTCAAATGTTTCTCTCTGGTTCAAGAAAGAAAATGCTAGGATTTCTGCTGTCTAGGCAACTCAACACAGAGTATGCAAAGGATGTTTAAAGTAAGACATCTTAAATAAAACTTTAACTATATTTACGTTCATGGATCTCCTTTTACGACTAAGAGAAAGCCTGCCTCCGTTACGCTTCACTCTCTCATCGCTCTCGGTTAACGCTCCTGACAGTCTGATAGATCTAAGGACCATCCCCCGTTAGGTTCTAGTTTTTTGTTTGTTTTGTTCATACATATGTTCAATTTCTCTAAGTACTTCTCTTCACCTTCGGCTCCTTGCACACTCAGCTGAGTGCCTCGTCTGCTGCCACAATGCCAAGCTAACTTAAACACCCGGCACGGTGGTGCAGACCCATAGTCTCTGAGCTGGAGAATCCCAAATTCCAGATCAAGCTGAGCTTCCTGGTAAGAATGTCTCAAAAAACAAGCAAACAAAATCAGAATACACATTACAAACCTAAGCAATGTTTCATTGTTTACCAAGTTTATCGGACCATTACTAGTCAAAGTTGAAAACTTCAAAGATAGAAAGCTATCTTCAAAATAACTCTTTAAGAGGTAGTTAGTAATCGCAACCACTAGTCAATTTAAAGTAGACTTGCAGTTTTTGTAAGCAGCATTTCCTACAATGAAAGAGGCACTAACAAGGCCAGCCTTAGGTGTGAGTGGTGAACAGTCTTCCAGAGAATTCACCTAGAAGTGATCAAGTAGAGCACTGCAGGGACATGCTCAGAACACTAGCCACTGACTGGACACTTCAGCCGCAAAGATTTAACCTCAGTCTGGTCATTTACAAGTGATCTGACGACCCCAAACTGAATTCTGCAAAACAACTAATCAAAAAATTGCACTGTCATAAAAGGGGCAGCAAGGAAGCTTCCTAGCCAAGACAGCTATTGCAAGCCTGGATGGTCACGGAATGTTGGAAAGAAAACCCACCAAGACAACTGAAAATAAATGAATGTTCCATGTTTGTTCATTTGACTTTATGTACAAGACCCTCTTTACTGTATGAGATACATCACTCTATTTGGGGGGTAGAGTGTAAATGACAAAACAAACACGGCAAAATAATCATGAGAAGCAGTGCTACACTAGTTTTGGTACTTTGCTTAAGGCTGAAAATGGCTTTTTGTTAAGATTAACTTACAAGGTTTCTCTGTGTAGCCTTGGCTGTCCTGGACTCGCATTGTAGACCAGGCTGGCCTCGAACTCACAGAGATCCACCTGCCTCTGCCTCTGCCTCCTGAGTGCTGGGATTATAGGCATGAACCACCACCGCCTGGCAAGATTAACTTTATTTTTCATTATGTTTGTATGTGGTGTGGGTGCAAGTACCTACGGAGTCTACAAGAGGACATCAGACCCTCCAGCACTGAAATGACAAGAACTGAACTTGAATGGAACGTGGGTCCTCCATAAGAGCAACAAGCACTCTTAACTGCCTAGCCATCTCTCTAGCCCTCAAATGATTTATTGTTTTTAATGAAAAATACAAGGTGGACTTTTTCTTGATTTGGAGTAAGATTAGTCTAGACTGAATGAAATACATGTAACACATGCCATTTTAGTATATCCAGTCATGAGCAATAATTCTGAGTTGTCATAAACTGAAACTATAAGAGACTCTGTCTTTCAAGTTATACTTTCAGATATATTTTATATGCCAAAATTCAAGACATTATAAATTACTTTTACGATGCTATGTAAATTTTCTAGCGTACTATCAGTTTTAAGTTAAGCTCACAGTCTATATTCATTTATTCTGGCAGCTAATTTACCATAATCTTCAAATTAAGCTAGAAAGAAGCTTAGCCTGCAAGCCACATCAGAGGAAGCAACAGTAAAGCCTAACAAAATTAGAATAATTTTTCCCCTAAACAACGGAAAACCAATGGTCTGAACAGGTAACCTTATCTAGATATGTACACTCTGTTGTCTTGGGTCCCCCTGTGACATAGCCTCTGTTCCAGACATTCATGGTTCAAACAAAAGTGCCCCACATTGGATGCTGTATGGTTTACAGCACCTTAAATATTTGTTGTACAATGGCATTTAATGGTTGGTTTGAGAGCTGGAATCACTATCATAAATTATGTTAACTTCTACTTACACAATACACCTAAATTATAGAAATCACTAGAATGCACATGAAATATATTGAAATAATTGTTGTCTTCAGAAAGAAAGCATAAACATACATTATGTTTTATCTACTGAGCAGAGAAACACTAGAATTGGAGTGAGATAGCCTGTTGGAATCCCAGTTCTGTCATTTGAAGACTGTCTCTCAATCATAATTTTCTCAATTTAAAAACAATAGCTACCAGCTGATATCTACCGTGAGGTCCAGCTCTGAATATGCAAGAACTCTGTAACTTTAGCCTCAAAAAATACTTTCAAAAAATACAAAAGTTGGGGACTGGAGGGATGGTTTAGCAATTAAAGCACTGGCTGCTTTTTCAGAGGACCCCAGTTAGATTCCCAGCTCCCACATGGCAGCTCACACCATCTGTAATAGCACTTCCAGGGGATTTGATGCCAGCTCACGGCCATCTTTAACAGCACTTCCAGGGGATCTGACGCCCTCTTCTGGCTTCCACGGGTACCAGGGACCAATGTGCACACAGATATCCATGCAGGCAAAACACTCATACATGTTGAAAAAAAAAATGTTTTTAATTATTTTTGCATCAACTGAGTTGTACTAGTTAGTGAGAGGTTTCTGTTTCCCCTACCACTGGTAATTTTAGCCTACCATTGTTTCTCCTCACATAAACTTTTGTTTCACTCTGAGGCTGGGTCAATCTCTCATTCATCCTAAATGGAGAACCAGCAATTTAAACTCCTCTCACAACTAACCCGCTTGAAATACCAGGTTCCACGTCCTTAGTATCTCATAGTCTAACCTCTCTCTACTACCACTTTCATGCAAATTTTCATCAATTTTCACCTAGAGAACTACTGCCCATAATGACACCTGGTCACACAGCATTGAAGAGTCAGTTTCCTATCACTTGCCAGAAGGTAGGCAGTGGCTCCTTAGACCAGCTAAAGGTCACATATAAAGATCATATAGAGCTTTTCAACCTGACATTCAAAGACCTCCACGTCCTATCCCTTGAGACACACTGGTTAACTGCTTGCTGTTTCTGCTAGACAAAATCCCTGGGTGCTCACTGGACTGTGAGTCTTTACTTCTACTGTTCTCCTAATACCCTCTCTGCAGACCAAATGGGTTTGGTTCCCTAGCTCTGTTCCAGCGGTGGTCACCCTCATCTGGACGTTACAGCTCCCTCGTTTGAAGGTGCATGATACTGACAAAGTAAGACAGTTCTAAAGGCCAACAATGAGTTTTAAAGGCTAACCTACCTAGGGCCGTGAGCTAACTTATCCCTTGTACAATTTTGCTTAACTGGACCCTGGGCACTCAATGTCTTGGTAAGGATTTGCCACTTGTCACAGAAAGAAGAACGGCAACCCAACTCTGGTGCACACTTCCAGGCTAGAGACACAGATACTGGGGTTTGCTGGGCTTCCAGGATACAAAAAAATAAAAAAAATAAAAAAAAATATGCTTATATGAATTCATCATTTAATATTTAGGATGTTTCATGTTCAAAACCCGAACCAAGATCTCCAACAGTAATGTCCCCCACCCCCACCTCCCATCCTCACAGACCTTCAGGATCTGAAAACATTTTGATCTTGATCATTACAAACACTGATTAGGAAGCACTTCTGGTAATGCTGGACATCCTATACTACAAAGGACAGTTCTCAAATAATTCATTAGCTGGTCCAAAATATGAGCAGTGTCCACGGTGAGAAACTCCAAGATAAACACACTACATGCAGTTGTAGGTTCTACTTTCTAAAAGAAAATTCCCAGCTTTTTAAAGGGAAGCACCTCACCTTCAGTTAAGAATTTAACCAAAGCATGATGGCTCGTGCAATTACTAGTGGTAAGACCTGCAGTTTCTTAACCTTTTATGTCATACATGTAAAGCAGAACTAAGATCACCTAGCAAGGAGGCATGCAAAGGTAAACAGTTAAGTTTGCAGGCATTCTTCTCCTCACTGGTTCCTAGAAAATACTAGGGTGAAATTACTAGAAACTACTAGGGTGGGCTGAGCGTGGTGGTGCACGCCTTTTATCCCAGCACTTGGGAGGCAGAGGCAGGAGGATCGCTGTGAGTTTGAAGCCAGCCTGGTTTACAAAGCGAGTCCAGGACAGCCAAGGCTACACAGAGAAACCCTGTCTCAAAAAAACAAAAACCAATAAAAAAAAAAAAAAGAAAGAAAGAAAGTCCTAGGGTGAATACTACCAACCATGACTTCCTGAGCAGGATACTAATCAGTAAAGAGCAATACTCTCTTACTTGGGAGAAATGAAGCACGTGCCCATCTAATCTAATCTAATCTAATCACCTCCCTCCCTACTCAAAGCACCTTAACCTTAGTGAGAAGAACTGGTCCTATGTCACTGGACATCTGCCTTCAAATGTCGGTAATTTTCTTTTTCATATCCTAGGATCATCTGAAGAACCTCAAGCACACAAACGGAAAGTCATCTCCTTTTGACTGTTACCTCGGCTTCCTTGTACTGCCATTATTTTTATACATATTATAGCTTCCCTACCAGACTGTACATGTCCTCCGTGGACACTGACAGCATTTGATTCCTTTTTATGTAACCCAAGGGGCCTAACAGACTTTAGTAACTAGATGGCCCAAGCCTCGCATTTCATAGATTAGACACAGAGAACCCAAGTGACCTGCCAAGAGTCAAGGTCATTTTAAGTGGCAGAGCTGGAATTCAAACTCTGATACAAGGCCAAGAGAGGAGATTCCATCTTCTGCCCAATCATAATGAAGTGAAAAACCATGCTTGTGTTCCAGTGTTTACTTAGCTCTAGGTACCTTCACAGAAACAAGACCTATGCAGCTACTAAACTAAAATGGGGGGAGAAATAAATACAAAACCTACACTGTTCCTAAAATTACACCTTAATAATTCAATCTATTTTGTTTGCTTCCCAGTTTTTGACAGCATAACTTGTGTAAACATCCAGCTGACAGTTACTTCGCCACTGATATCAGTTTTAATGTCCCTTTAAATGATTCCATAGTTAGTTAGAGACCCAGAAAACCTCTTACTGGATAAGCCAATACTGTACCTTTGCCAAGAGAGCAGATTCTTTAAGAGTCACCCCAAAGATTAACATTTATAGATTCAAAGAGCTAGAAATTTGAAACAATTCTAGAGGTGAAAAATACTTGTGCAACTACAAGAATAACCTCAACATAGGCTGAAAACTTGCAATAAACCAAATGTAAGCCATATTAAGACCTGAAACAAATAAAACTGTTTGGAGTGTATTAATCTCGAAGTTTCTGAGTGTCCAAATTGGATGCAAACAAACAGGAAAGGAAAACCCTGTTTTAAAAGTGGATCTGGAAAAGGGTTAAGTATAGTGCAATTCCCCGATGTTGAAGCAATTATAGCTCAATAAAACTAAACGTTTTCCAGAAAAGCATCACTTGGGGGTAGAGGCCAAAAAACAACCCTTCTCTTTTGAGGTAGTATTTGATGCTTAAGTTACCAGTGCAAAAGCACTCAGGCCCAACAGAAGTGATCATCGCTTACTGGGAACAATTTTTAATTACTTTCCCAGCCGATAAAAGAGCACACATTGAACACAGACTAAAATGTAGTTTCAAAGGAAAACAAAACACAGTTTATGCTTGATGAAGTTCAAGGACAAAACTGTTTCCAATGCAACAGAATCCGCCTGACTACAATGTGCAGAGACAGAGGGGAGAAAAAATGCGAACACATAGTATCTTTTTATAAAGGCAACAATTTAGCTACAAAGTAATAACGGGGAAGCCAAAACAGTTTGACAGCCCGCCATAAGGGCCGCCTCAATCATGAGTCACAGAATGCCTGCAACCATTTACAATAGTAATTAATGCACAAGTCCCCTAATTAAATTCTAAAAGGGTGAGAATGCTTTAACTAAGTTTACAAGAACTGCCTTTTGCTTTTCTTTTTAAGAACGAACACACTCGTAATTACGCGTCTCCCTGCAATGCCCCCCCCACGCAATATTCCCTGAGGCCGTTTCTCCCGAATGTCTGTTCCCTGAGTGCGAAAGCAAGTGACACCGGGTGGGGGAGTGTGGGGGGGGGTCCGTAAAACCTAGGAAGAGCGAAGCATAGTGGGGGAAAAAAAAACGACTATAAAGGGGCGGGAGGCTAAAAGCTCGCCCATCTTACCTGCTAAGATTTCTCTCTACGTCTTTGGTAGCTTTAGCTTCCAATTCTCTGAAATAGGAAACAAAAACAAAAAAACAAAAACAAAAACAAAAAAACGGGGGGGGGGAGGGATGCGCGTGAAAACGGAGCTGCTGCGGCAGAGCGCCCGCGCGGTGGGGGAGGGGCGGGGCTGCGGGTTGCAGCGCTGCGGACCGCCGAGCCTAGGGAGGCCGAGCCCAGAGCCGTAGCCCGCGCGGGACCGAAGTCTCTCGGGCCGCCCGTGCCTCCCGCCTAGGCCCGCGCCCCCGGGACTGCCCCGCGCCTCCGCCCCGCAGCCTGAGGGGGGGGGGTATCCTGCGGCAGCACCGTAGGCTGGCTCCCGGCCCCGAGCGAGACTCCCCTCCGGTCCGCTCACCTCATGTGTGTAAAGTGCACGAGCGCGTGGGGCGCGGGGAACGAGGCTCGCGAGCCTCAAGCCCTCCGCAGCGCCGCGGGGACAGGCCCGAGCCGCTGCACCAGCGCCATTTTCTACACCGACCCGCTGCCGCCGCCGCCGCCGCCGCCGCCACCGCTGCCGCCGCAGGCCCCAGACCGGAAGTAAATGCCCTACTCGCAACCCCTTCCGGGGGCGCGCTGGCCCGGGGGCCCCAAGATGGAGGACCTAGCAGCTAGGCCTGCTGGACAAGACAGACGCTTGGCCACCGCCTGACGCGGCCGGGACCTCGCCGGAGCTGTCGGGGAACTCCAGGACTCCCTACGAGCCGCTTTGGGGCCTGGCAAGCGCAGAGCGCAGCTTTTCTGGCCGATGCTGACTCGGGTTTGACTCCGATCCTCCCTCCACCCCCTCCTCCTTTACTGCGACACAAGTTTCCTTCCCCTCTGCCCGGCCCCTCCCTCACAGAAACACGCCTTAAAAAAAAAAAAAAATTCCAACAAACCGCAAATTCCACCCTTGCCGCTGCCCGAGGAGCCCGCGCTGTTTTTAAATTCACCCACATCTAATCATTTTTGACCTTGAGCCAGATTTTGTAACCTCTCTGCTTATGCCTCTTCTCAGGTGATGAATGCGTACCTGAGGTTTCAATACGATCCTGTGCCTCAAAATTTTACCCACCCTTGACTCAGCAATTCCACTTGCACGAATTTCTGCTCAAGAAATAATAATTTTTGGGTATTACTTTTAAGTACTTCACAATCAAGAGATTAGCTCAAGGCAGTTGAAGAAGTTGAAAAACTAACTAGCTACAAAGTCCAACATTATGAGGTGGCATTTCACACACTTGGCAGTGTGTAAAAAGATGGAGTGGGAAATACTGGCCTGGGAACTTGGTTATGGTAAAAAGATGAAAAAGCAGATTCCAGGCTACTTCTTAGAAAAACATGTGAACATCCACAGATGCTTATATTATTGGACACTGTAAGATAAATGCCTGTAGATAAAATATATAAATCTACAAGTAAGTACAATAAGATACAGCAAGATAACCCATGAGGATAAAACTATTACAATAATTTTTAAAATTACAATGTAGACACATACCTAAATGTAAATACAATAAGATACATACCTACATGTAGATGCAGCAATATAATGCATTAAGACCCAATTATTATAACGCACATAGGTACGTACATACATTCTTGTATGTTCAGTGCATACATTGTTTCTCGTAAAAATTTCTCCTCTACTTAAAATCTATTCCCTTGTACTTTCTCAGGAAACTCACTCTGTTGATTACTTCCTTTTGCTGTTTTCTATCCTAAGTCCTTCATCTGCTTTAAGCCTGCTCCAGTATCTCCCAAGAAACCAGCTCTGTGATTGTCTGGTTCTACTCCGGGAGAAATATGTATTGTAGTAAGTACCCTAATGAATACATGAATGAATGCCCAGAAAGGAACTAAAATGTGAACCAGAATGTTAACTACTGTTATGCAGTTTTCGTCTTTTAGTGGTTTTAATTTTATGAGCCTATAAACATTTTTTGAAAAAAAATTTTTTTACAATATGTAAAATGAAAAGTACCAAATAAATGCCAGTGGTTTTTACATCTTAATTTTTTTTTTTTTTTTTTTTTTTTTTTTTTTTTTTGAAATGAGGTCTTACTCTTTGGCCTTGGCTAACCTAGAACTCTCTGTGCAGGCTAGAGTGGACTGAAGCTCACTGAGGTCTGCTTGCCTCTGTCTTCCGGGTGCTCATGCTCTACTATGTACCTCCAGCTTCAAATGTAAGTAGGACCCATCCCGGTTAGGTTCTTTGTTAAATTGATACTAGCTGGAGTCATCTGGAAAGAGGAACCCTAATAGAGAAAATGCCCCCATCAAACTGCCTACTGTCAAGTCTATAGGCATCTTCTGGATTTGTAATTGACGTGGAAGGGCCCAGCTCCATGGGGGTAGCCCCACCCCTGGGCAGGCTATCCCAGGTTGTATGAGCAAGAAGGCTACAAGCCAGTAAGCAGCAGTCCTCTGTCTGTGCTTGAGTTCCTGCCTCCAGGTTCTTGCTTTGAGCTCCTGCTCTGACTTCCCTGTATGATGGACTATAAACTGTAAGTGGAAATAAGCCCTCTCCTCCCAAAGTTGATTGCCTATATGGTGTTCATCCCAGTAATAGAAGGCAAACTAAGACAGGGCCTTTCCTCTATCTGTCTTTGTTTTTGCTCGGTTCTTGTGGTTGCCTCAACACCCATTTTCTCCCATCTCTCTTCCTTGCCTTACTGAGAAGGTTAAATGACTAGACTAATCATTCATAGATTATATTTTTGAAAATCAAGAATTAATTATTTTCCTCTGTATCAAAAACCACAATCAGAACTGCAGAAACAGCTCAGCTGTTAAGAACTCTTGCTGCTCTTCCAGAGAACCCGAGTTCAGTTCCCAACACCCACATAGTGGTTTACAACTGTCTGTAACGCCAGTGCCAGGATATCC
The DNA here is from genome assembly GCA_907169655.1 of Acomys percivali. Classification (NCBI taxonomy): domain Eukaryota; kingdom Metazoa; phylum Chordata; class Mammalia; order Rodentia; family Muridae; genus Acomys; species Acomys percivali. The sequence goes on along the minus strand of OU015757.1, from coordinate 3,645,037 downwards.
AATGTCTTCTGGCCTCCTCAGGCACCAGGCATATATGTGGGGCACATACATAGACACTGGAAAAATATTCTTACACATAAATGAATTGTTTTTTGCAATGCTGAGCATAGCAAAAATGTATGTTAAGAAGCACTATACTAATGAGCTACATCCTCAACCAACATTTTCAAACTTAGAAAGTCTCCATAGTAATAAGTAGAAACAACCTGGGCACATGAACGTGGATACACTTTACTAGAAGGAGTGTATTTACTTCACTTAATTACAATTTCTTCACTACTTAATGTGTGCTATCCCAAACTGTTCTAAGTACTTTACAAATAGTAATTAGTCACTAATTATTGTCATTGTACAGCCCACTGAGGTAGGAATATTACACCCCCTGTGCAGACAGGAGTGATTAATTTCCCCCAAATCCTGTAAGCAATAAGTGATTGTAAATATATATATATATATATATATATATATATATACACACACACACACACACACACACACACACACATATGGTTTGGTGCCAAAGCCCCCTCCACACCACTATATTGCAAATTTCAACTACATTATACCTTCTTTTTTTATGATGAATACAAATACAGCCCATTGCCATCCCAAAATGATGATGATAGATAATCTAATCTACTATATATAACCAATCTCCCAAATATAATCATTTCAAATACATCCATACATATATATATACATATATATGTATATTGGAAAGGAGACGTAAAGTAACTGAAAGAAAATCAATTGTCACTCAGTATGTAAATGCTTAAAAGACTCCTTGTAGGAGCTATGTTCCACACAGAGACTGGTATAGCTGGGTCTAGCCAATTACACCTCAAAAAACTGTAATTACACTGCACCATTGCTCTAGAATAGAGAACAATTCTAAGTCAAGTTCAGAGCAAACAGAAAATAAATTTACTCTTACAGTTTGGAGTTTGCTTTTGTTTTTAGACAGGGTCTCACTATGTATGTGAACTCTCAATGCAGACAAGGTTGGCTTCCAACTCACCAAGATCCTCCTGCCTCTGCCCTTGCCTCCAGAGTGCTGAGGCAAAAGGTGTGTGCTAGCCCTTCTGGCTGGCTTGTAAACTTTAAATCACCTCTGGAGTACCTACAATACCCAGTACAATGTAAATTCCCACATAGAGTTATTAAACTGTATGACTACAGAAATAGTGACCAAAGTCTGTGGGCATCCAACACAAATACAATGTTGCCCTAAATATTTTCTGTGTGCAGCTGACTGAAGCTGAAGATGTGGACCCAAATGTACATGTCATTAACGAACATTTCTATGATAGCATAAAAAAGCCAAGGGGTACACCCCGAGGAAGTCTGATACTCCGAGTGGGCAACAGGGGAAGCGTGTTATAATGCAGCCAAGAGACAGGTCAGTGCTGGCAGGACCAGTCCCTAAGCTGTCCCAACTAGAGACCTAAGAATTAGTTTAACCTTTCCTCCCATCTCCCAATGTAAATATCTTCTTAGCTTTTTCTTCCTCTTTTTTTTCCTCACTGACACTCCCCAACACACCCTGTAAACTCCAGGGTCCCTTCCCCAACCCCCTCCCTTTTTTATTTTTTTGTCTTTTTTCTTATGGTGCTATATTTTACACAAAGCATGATTCACCCATTTACAGTGAAAAAACCTCATGCATAATGACAAATATATTCATGTAACCACAATACAATCAATATAAAAGAGTTCTATCCCTCAAGAAATTTCCCTTGTGCCTCTTCTCAGTCTCTTTCTACAGCCCTCTCCCATATACTAGACACCAAAAACTACTTTTATGATTTTATATCACCATACATCAGCACACCTGTTGTAGAATCTCTTATAAATGGACAGTATGTATGTATGTACATGTATATGTGTGTGTGTATGTATATACATATTCTTTTTCTATCTGGCTTCTCTAGCTGAACAATCTAAGATTCAATTATATTGTTAAATGTACCAAATTTGTTTCTTTTTGTTGCTAATAGTCCACTGAATAGATATACCATAGTTTGTTTCCCCATCCTCCCATTGATCAGTTATTTGTTTTTAATTAGGGTGCTATTGATGATGGTGATGATGATGATGTGGACACTTGTGGAACAATTTTCTCTGAACTGAAACATTCTCTCCTGGAGGGGTTAGGGACGCTCCTCACTTGCAAGCTTGGGAAAAGCTAAAGCACCTAAGGCTCACACAGTTCCTCTCCAAGGTTCTATCAGCAACAGACAATTGCTACAGAGCAGAGCCTCTCTAACCAAACAAGCTGCATGTCGTCATTCAGCGAGCTTCCAGGTGCAGCTTTCCTGAGTGGCTGTCCAAGCTGGGTGAGCTTTCCAGGGATGCAGCCGCCTTTGAGTTACCCCTACTCCTGTAGCTCCTCACCCATATTCCTCTAAGTAACCCAGTACACTCCTTGGTCCCTTAGGCTGCCCTTCGGTGGCACTACGACTTTGGTCTGTGCTAGATGCTCCATCTGGGGTGAGTAGACATTTCTCTGCATCTCCCCTAGAAAACTTAACACAGCAATATGCATGTTTTCATTTCTCTTGGAAAAACACCTAGTGCTATATTTTGGGTTATAAATGTACCTAAAGGCCGTGTGGTAAAGGCTTTTCCCGAGCATGGCACTACTGGGAGGTGGTGCTGTCTTTAGGTAGTAGGGCCTAGTGAGAGTGCCTCAAGTCTTTGAGGGTGTGTCCTTGACAAGGAGTAGGAGCCCCTGTTCCTTTATTCTTCTCAGCTATGAGGTGTTTATTCTCTGCCTTGCACTTTTACAGTAATGTACTCTGAATCTCAAGCTCATAGGCAATGGGATCAACTGATCATGGGCCAAAGCCTCCAAAATGATGAGCTGGAAAAAATGAAACAACAACAAAAACCCTTTTCTCATTCTAAATAGAATGTCTTAGGTATTTGTTACAGTAAGAAGAAAGCTGATTACCATACCTCTAGAAGAAACAACAGAATGTTACCAAAATAAATGCCCACTGTAGGCCAGGTGTAGTGATGCACACCTGTAATCCCAGCACTCGGGAGGCAGAGGCAGGCGGGTCACTGTGAGTTTGAGGCCAGCCTGGTCTACAAACTGAGTCCAGGACAGCCAGGGCTACACAGAGAAACC
>OU015757.1:3629395-3641894 GCA_907169655.1 Acomys percivali | reverse complement strand
CTCTCTCTCTCTCTCTCAGAGACAGGATCTCTCTGTGTAGCCTTGGCTGTCCTGGACTCTCTTTGTAGATCAGGCTGGCCTTTAACTCACAGAGATCTGCCTGCCTCTGGACTCACCTTCTCTTTATCTCTTCACTTTCCTTCACTGGCTTCCATGCTTTCAATCACATACTCTAAAACTATTTATCACATTTGTAATGGAACTTTGCTACCATCTGTTTATTCTTTGAGCCTCCTGAGTCTTTTGAAGGTCTGAGACAGCAAGCCCAGGTCTGCCCAGTCCCTCCCACCTCCACATGTGGCAGAGTGCCTAGTACATATTAGGCCCTTCATACTTAATCTCCTCATCTGAATATCCATATTGCTACCAAAGTGCTTTTTCTAGCAAGTAAATATGATGAGCTCCCACTGCTGCTAAATGCTCTTGAATGGCTTGAAGACTAAAAAGGTTTGAGTAGCTGCATTCTGTAGAATGGCATCTAAAACCCCTCAGATAACATAAAAGGCCTTCAAGAGCCTACCTACTCTGCCCCTTTTCTCAGAATCCCTGTTTTTTATCCAAGGACACTGAACTACAGCCAGTTCACTGTGTCTTTTCAGTGGCTCTGTGACTTGACCATGCCATTCCATGTGAGTAGAAGACCTTTCCTCTACATTATGTCTACCTGAAAAACTCTCCTTCAAAGCCAAGTTCAAATGCTGCCTCCTTTGCAAGCCTTCCCTGAGATGCTCTGATTCCCACCAGAACACAGATATGACTCAAGTACAAACAGCAAATTGCTATCGTTCTAGTTCCCTGCTAGTGAAGTGAGTGCCTAGCCCTGTGTAAAAAACTGCTGGGGCACTCGGGGCTGGAATCGCCCATGTTTTCATGAGACAACTTGTTTTATCCAGCCGCTGACGACATGTCAGGTCTCAGAGAGTGGAGCATTGCCCACTGTGCTGTATTTGCTAGTACCTAGCTGAGTGCTTGGGAGGCTCAAAAACTGAACTGAAGGTATTTGTCGAATAAAGAAGAGTAGATGTCACCTCCCCTTCGCTAACATGTCTTTAATGTGTGTCACAGAGAATCACCCTTCTTCAGGCAGCTGTCTGTCACCATTAGGACTACTGGCAGGAACAGGATTCCTCTAGACTCTTCCATGGTCTTTTCAAGTGCTGTTTTGCTTGATGTTACAAATGCCAACAGCATTCTTTCAATAATACTCTGGCTTGCCACCAGACCCACCAGGCATCTTCGTGGCTTTAGTGAGGATCGAATGGGGGCCTTCTCTTTTGACTAGATCTTCAGACAGTTACAGCTAAAGTAAGCAGTTATTACCCCTTTCTTTCTCTGATAATGCCCCTTGTCTTGCCATCCAGGCTTCCCGCCTCTGCTCCCGGTCTACAGGCTTTAGCAGAAAAATGCTGTGTCAAGTATTTGACATTAATGATGCTTATACCTCCTGACCAGGTTGAGGATACTTTGAACATTAAAATGCATTATTCTAGTAAGGGAGTATAGCAACATAATGGAAAATTATATGTCTATACATAGATAACTATATTCATAAAATCTGTTCACTCAGAGTTTGAAGATCCCCACCAAGATGGATCAACTAAAATATTTCCCCTCCCAGGCTGGAGCGATGACTCAGCAATTAAGAGCACTGTTTGCTCTTCTAGAGGTCTTGAGTTCAATTCCCTGCAACCACGTGGTGACTCACAACCATCTACAATATGATCTGATGCCCTCTTCTAGCGTACAGGTGTATATGCAGATAGAGTACTCATATAATTAAAATAAATAAATAAATCTTTAAAAAATATATATTTTCCCTCCCTCCCAAAGCAAGTAAAGAAAAAAGAAGACAAAATTGTGAGATAATGGTTTTTAAAACAGTGGACATCAAGCAATGGGAACAGTGATCTGTGAGAGATGAAAAACAAATGACACAAACTCTAATACTACCTTAGAGTAGCCCTGGAGGACCAGCCACGCTCTGCCCAGTGGTGCAAGAAGGGGACCCAATCCAATGGGCCTCTAGTCGAGAGTCTGTGGAAGCCAATATGACTGGTGCTCACAGGTTAGAGCAGTGGTTCTCAGCCTTCCTAATGCTTCCACCCTTTAGTACAGTTCCTCATGCTGTGATGACCCCAATTGTAAAATTATTGTTGCTACTTCATAACCATAATTTTGCTACTGTTACAAATCATAATGTAAACATCTGTGTTTTCCAGTGGTCCTAGGGGACCCCTGTGAAAGGGTGGACCCAGGCCCCCAAGGAGTCACTACCAGGTTGAGAACAGCTGGGCTAGAGTATCAGATAAGAGAGCTACACAGAGCCTTACAGACTGAGTAAGGGTCGTACTAAGAACCAAGTAGCACATGCCTGTCATGAAAATCCTCCAACTGGGTGTGGTGGCGCACACCTTCAATCCCAGCACTCTGGAGGCAGAGGTAGGTGGATTGTTGTGAGTTCGAAGCCAGCCTAGTCTACAAGTGAGTCCAGGACAGCCAGGGCTACACAGAGAGACCCTGTCTCAGAAAAAAAAAGAAAGAAAGAAAGAAAAAAGAAACTACTAGAGACTGGGGGATAAAAGCCACTTAAGAGCAGAACAAAAAAAGATGTGGGCTCACAGAAAGTGTGAAATAATCAGGGAAGAATTCATTGATCCATGGAAAATTGTAATGGAGAACAGCAAGATGGCTTAGTAGATAAATGTGCTTGTCACTAAGCCCCATGTGGTGAAGGGAATGAATGTCCTTTGACCTCCATACAACTGCTGAGACAGTGTGTGTTCCCCCTCCCAACACAAGTAAGTAGATAGATAAAAATAATTTAATGGGCTGGCCAGCAGGTTAAGTCTGATGCCCGGAGTTTGATCTCTCAGACCCTCATGGTAAAAGGCAAGAGCGATCAGCTGACAGTTGTCTTCAGACTTCCATACGTGTACTATGGCACATCGAGGGAACACAAAGTCACACTTACAGTACCTAAGGAGATAAACACATAAGTGTAACAAGAATTCTTTACATATGTAATGGAATAGGTCCCCAGTGCACTATGGAAAAGCTTCACCTGCATGATTTGGGGAGAATGAAGGACAAAATAGATGAAATTGTTGAAGACACAATGCAAATTTTCTCCCTAATTTGAGAAAAAACAGCCATAGCTCCTGCCACCTTAACTTCTCTGCAATGACAAATGGTAGTAAGCTGAAATTGTTCTGTCTTTATTGTTGTTATTGTTTTGTTTGTTAGTTTTGGTTTTTTGAGACAGGGTTTCTCTGTGTAGCTTGCTTTGTAGGCCAGGCTGGCCTCAAACTCACAGCGATCTACCTGCCTCTGCCTCCTGAGTGCTGGGATTAAAGGCGTGCGCCACCACCGCCCAGCTCGGAATTGTTCTGTTTTGTACTTAATGAATGAAGACAAAGAATATTCCAATGGTTTCCTGATTCCAAGATATAGCAACAAGATGGCACCTGGAAAAGTGGGGAGCAACCCTCACTAGACATTCAACCATCTTGATCTTGAACCTTCCAAGCTTCAGAACTACGGGAAATAAAATGTTGCCTTTTATAAAGTAAATGATGATGATGATGATGATGATGATGATATTAATAATGAATCAACCAACCAACCAAACCCAATGAAGGTATAGAAAATGTGAATTCTACATAAAAAGATGGTATGCATCAGTAAAGAGGTGGGCAGTTGACAGGCACAACATGGAGGAATTTAGAAAGGGGCCATGTCACAGAAGCTGACTGAATGATTCCATGTATACAGTTTGAGAAACTATAAGTTATTCTGTAGTGATAGAGAAGTCCTCAGTGGTTTCCTGAAGATAGGAAGAGTGTGGGAAAAAAATGAGGGAAGGCTAACCAGAGGAGGGAATATTGGGAGACGACAGGTTTGCAATCTTGATTGTAGTGATGGCTTCACAGCTGTAGACATATGTCAAAACTCATCAAATTGTGCACTTTAAATATGTGAATCAATAAAGCTGTTTCAAAGACTCTGATGAGAAACAGGGTGTTTACATAATTTTAAAATACCTCCCACAAATTGTTTATAAACTAAAAGGGTAAAAAAGAAAATCTCAATGAACTGATTAAAGTCAGCATCCCTGAGAGGATGTAAGGAGAAAAGCATAGCATCGCTCCAGTGTCCTTCTGCTCAAGACGTACAACCTGAATCCCATCATGAAGAACCGACACAAATTAAACTATCCGAGTGCAAGCTGGTGGCTTTTAGGGTGCCAAGATTTTAGCAAGAGAAAATGAAGGAGACCAAAGCCAGGCTTGGTGAAATGGGTGTGAAATCCTAACTACCTGTAAGATTGCTACACGGAGGATGGACGGTCAAGGCCAGCCTGGGAAGTCAGGGAGTTGTCTTTAAAGGCTAGAGGTGCTGCTCAGTGGGAGAGCATTTGCCTAACATGAGTACGGCCCTTGGTTTCCATACCCAGTACATGGGAGTGTGGGGAGGGGGAAACATGACATTAAAAAGCAAGGTTTGATTGTGAACTGGGTCCTCAGTGTGAATACCATCATGTAAAGGAGGGGCGGGGATCAGACGGGTTCCATGTGACTGTCTTGAACTCAGTGGTTCTACTGAGACGAACTAGAACTTGCCAGCACTGAGGAAATAAGACGTGACATTACCCCACAGTGATGAGGCATGTGGTTGGATATATTTCTAGAGGCCAGCAATTTATTTTCCACTGGTTCAGGGAGAAAGAGCTCTATGAGGTACTTCAAACTTTTCTGTTAGTTTGTAATTATTCTAAAATGTCCTCTGCTTACAAATGTATTGATGTATCTGAAGCATTGTAGTAGAGGGGTTGGGTCAAACATAGTGAGCCGGCAGGGGTGGGGGGGATGGGGGGTGAGGGTGGGGGTGGAGGTGGGGGGATTGTATGAGCTCAGATCCTTACCCGCTACTGGAAACATGCCTGTGTTCTTTCCCACTGAGGGGAATGCTGTCAATCTATTCCCTGACTTTAATAGCTTGGCTGTCAGACTCTCCTTCCCCCTTTTCTTCCTTCCTTTCCTTCTGTGTGCGCGCATGCGTGTGTCTGTGCAGGTTGCTATCTAGCTATCTTCCTCAGTTGCGTTAGCTGGCCGAAAATACTTTAATACTTTGTAGCTATTTCAAATTGATGCATTCATTTTTGCATCTTTTTCAGGCATGAGTTTTTGGATCTTACTTCTAAAGTCCCCCTTCTCCCTTCAAGATGTGGGTGCTAACCCCTCCTGTTCTCTTTTTGTTCCTGTAACCATTACTTAAATTTCATGTTATTTTCTGTCAATCCTATAGTTTAGTTTTTAAGTGTCCCCTCAAAGATTACTCCCCAAGTTGGTACTGCTGAGTTGTAGAGCTCTGGGTTTTTTTGTTTGTTTGTTTTGTTTTGTTTTGTTGGTGGTGGTTTTTAGAGACAGAGTTTCTCTGTGTGTCACTGGCTGTCCTGGACTCTCTTTGTAGACCAGGCTGGCCTCGAACTCACCTGCCTCTGCCTCCCGAGTGCTGGGTTTAAAGGTGTGTGCCACCATCGCTCCGGTTAGAAAGCGAGTCCAGGACAGCCAAGGCTACACAGAGAAACCCTGTCTCAAAATAAAACAAAACAAAAAACAACAAAAATGGTGGTAAAGGTACATAAATTTATTTATTCAGTTCCATCTATATTGGATTCTTTGTGAAAATGAACATGTTGAATCTTAAATTGATGGGGAGAGTCAATGGATCCAGAACTGACAACACAATCTTGTTAAAGAATCAGGTTGGGAATAGAGGTATAGCTCCGTGGTAGAGAGCTTGCTTCCTGTGACAAGGCCCAGAGTTCTATCCAGACTGCCCTCTCCTCGCTGTCCTCTCTCTCCCCCCTCTGCTCTCCCTATCTCTATATTTCTCTCTCTCTTTCTCCCTTCCCTCCCTCCCATCCCCCTCTCTCTTTCTTCTCTCCTCCTCTCCCCCCTCCCTCCCTCTCTCCTCATTTCTCCCTTTCCCTTTCTCAAGCTCACAATAACGAAGTTGGAGGGCTTGTACTCTTGGTTACCAAGAGGGCACACTACTTTAGCAGTTTGAGGCTGCTATAAGGATGGTTACAGCAAATCAAAGGAATGGAGGTAAGGGTCCCAAAATCAATCTCACACTTATGGTCAAATTTAATTGCAATAAGAAAGTCAAAGCAACCAGGCGTGGTGCTGCACGCCTTTAATCCCAACACTGAAGAGGCAGAGGCAGAGGCAGGTGGATCGCTGTGAGTTGGAGGCCAGTCTGATCTACAAAGTTAGTCCGGGACAGCCAAGGCTACACAGAGAAACCCTGTCTCAAAAAACAAAAAAGCAAAAAGAAAGAAAGAAAGTCAAAACAGTTCAAAGGGGAAGTAGGTTTTTGTTGTTCTTTGGTTTTGTTCTTGTTTTGGTTTTCTGAGACAGGGTTTTTCTGTATAGCTATGGCTGTCCTGGAACTAACTCTCTCTGTAGTCCAGACTGGCCTCAAACTCAGAGATTTACTTGCCTCTGTCTCCCAAGTGCTGGAATTAAAGGCAAGCACTACCACCACCTCACTGGAAACAAGTTTTTTTTTTTTTTTAAAAAAACAAGGGACTCTGGAACAAATAATATCCAAATGCAAAAGAATAAAGCCAATCCCTATGACAAACTATGTTTTTTGTTTTCATTTATTGTTGTTATTACCATATATATTATCTATAAACATTAATTCAAGTTGGATCAAGGAGGAACACTAATAACTACAAAATGCCTAGAAGAAAACATTTATAATTTTGGGCTCATAAATCTTTATGATCGCAGGTTTGGCATTAATTCTTTAGCTATGACACTAAAAAACACAAGCAACAGCTATGAAAAGGTAAATTGGATATCATCCAAAGTAGACAGTGGATGAATCAAAGGAAATACCAATAAAGTGAAAACATAACACTTTATTATGAGAAAAATATTTGTAAATCACACATTTAGTAAGAGTAGCATATAGGAAGTAAGTGAGGAACTCATACAATACAACAACAGACATATAGCTCCTAAGCTTTAAATGTGCGAAGCAGCTCTGTGGGGTTTCTATAAGGAAGATGTACAATAGCCTAATGAGCATCAAAAGATTTTCAGCATCTTGAGCTAGAATGGGAGGCATAAGAGTCACCATGGGCAAAGAGACCTACAGCGTAAGAGTCATCATGGAAATACAGACCAAGGCTACAGTAAGATTTCATTGTACACCACTAGGAAGGCTATAATTAAAAAAAAAAAAAAAGACAGTTAATAGCAAGTGATGACAAGAATGTAGGAAGATTGGAATCCTCCTGCTCTACCAATGAGAATGGCAGGTCTGCAAAAAGCCAAAACTAAACTTTTATTGGACCTAACAGTGCTAGGTGTTTCCCACAAGAGAAAGAAAAACATGTGTGCACTCAAAAATGTACACATAAATGTGTATTGCACGTTTCTTCCTAGCAGTCAGAAGCACAGAAAACTCAAATGTCTATCACCTGAGCAAAGCAGAGATGAATGTACAGTCTGCACTTACTGGTCAATAAGGTTATTTGTCATAAAGATCTGTGGACAACTGTCCCATGCCTTCGTGAGGATAAAACGTGGGAACATTTTCTAAGTGAAAGAAGCCAGACAGGAAAGAACACATGTTATTCCTTAATCCATTTACATGAAGTGTTCTGAGCAGGCAAATTCATAGAGACAGGAAGAAGATTAATGGTACGTAAGACTGGGGAGGGAGACTGGAAGATTACAGAGTGATAGTAGTGACAATGTTCTCAAATTGTGTGTATGGTTCTATGAATGTCCCCAAGCCCACCGCATTGCATACTTTTTTTAAAAAATATTTTTTATGTGCATTGGTATTGTATGTCTGTGTACGGAGGTCTTCTGAAACTGAAGTAACAGACAAGTGTGATATGCCATGTGAGTGCTGGGAATTGAACTAGGGTTCTCTGGAAGAGTAGCCAGTGCTCTTAACTGCTGAGTCATCTCTCCAACCCTTGCATTGCATACTTTTAAATGTGTAAAAGTTTAGAGTCTGTGTTGAGGGATGGTCTGATGTATTTTGATGCTAATTAATAAAAAGCCATCCCACCTGGGCAGGGCAGATAAGATAGGTGTAGCTAAGGGTCCCAAAGAGGAGACAGAGGAATCCTGGGAAGAAGAAGAAGAAAGACGGCCACAAGGAGGAAGGAGAGAGACTTGAAGGGAAGAGAAAAAGGCTGCTATGGGTTAGATGGAGGAGAAGCACACGGCCAGCGTGGATGGAGAATCTAGCCCAGATGAAGAACATTAGCAAGTATTTGGGATTATGGACAGGAGATAGCTTGATAGAAGTTATTGGGGGCAGATGGCATGGGATTGAGACAGGAATCCTATGCCTGCCTCACTATGCGAGGTAGTTTAGAGGATTGATACCTGTCCTGCCCTAGGTTAACTAAGGCTATTTTAAAATATAACAAGTATCTGTGTCTTGATTGATTGCTAGCCAGGCATACTGATAATACAGATAATTTTAAAACAATAAGCCTGTGCATTACAGTTCAATAAAGCTATTGCCAGAAATGACAATCAAACATTGTGCCATTGTTTAGAGGAATGTTGGGCTACTCTGGTGTGATAGGAAGGACTGAACATAGCTATGTAGGAAAGAAAACAGAAAGATTGCTTGAATGGAGCTAGACATGATGGCACATGCTGGGAGTCTCCGCACACAGAACACTAAAGTGGCAGGATTTTGAGTTTCAGGCCAGCCTGAGCTGCTTGTGAGACCTGTCTCGAAACAAACAAAGAAACAAACAAAACCACTGGCGTGCACTTTTACCAGACCACAGGAAACTAGGTGAGGAGAGGGGTCAGACTGGGTCTGTTTCCTAGAGGATAAGAAAGATTTAAACTTCTTACATGCTTTTTACATTTATTCTTTTATGTACATATATGTGGGCATGTATGTGCCATGGTGCCTGTGTAAAGGTCAGAGAACATTTTTGAGAGATGGGTTCTCTCTCTCTGAACTCTGCCCATAAGGGCTAGCAGCCAACGCCGTGACTCCTCACTAAACCTCATCGGCTCAAGATCTGAGCGTCTCTGTGGAAGGAGAGGAAAGCACTAGCAGAGCGAGAGGGAAGATGGATGCTGGATGGTGATGACGCAGGCAGAAGCCGAGCCATCTTCTGTAAGCCCAGACAGATGAACAGATGAACTGGAGGATCTGTTTAGATCCCAGTTACCCAGTACACAGCAGTTTGTTTCTTCTTGTTTGTCTCAATAAGGAAAGAAACTGGCAAATGAGAGAGAAGATAGCAGGACCCTGAGTTTGAAAGAGGAGAGTTAGGAGATTTGGGCAGGGTTGAGAGAGGTGCACTGAACCCTCAGCTGCAAGTAAGAAGATGGATTGTGCAGGGGCCAGTGAGCAAGAGCTGTTCCACAGCGCTCTCCTCCTGAGTCATCCGAGGCAGGCCAGACAACCCCAGATGCTTTCAATGTTACTCATTCATTTTTGGCTTTGAGCCTTTCACTCTCTGGACACTGTCCTTTTGGCATCCTTCCTCCCAGAACTGAATGTTCTTCCCTACTGAGGGCCGACTCAAGTCCATCTCCCTGGTTCTATACCTCTATACTGTATGCATTCATTAATACAACCTGGGGTGACTACAGCACACCACATGATTTCCCTGCACTGGGACAGTGAAAGGTAAAAACAAAACAAAAAACCAAACAACAACAACAACAACAAACAAACAAACAAAACAGAGAAAATCTGTTAGCCCAGAGCTGGTAGGGGACCCACCAGCTTGTTAAGGAGTTACACTGAGATGTTTAGCTGGACAGCTGATGGAATAGGGTCAGGGATCCAGGTGGGCATGCTTAGATAGGATGTTCTCTGGCTTCTTATTGGTTTAAAAGCCAGCCAGCTAGGCAAAGGGAGTAGCCACTCACTCTAGACATACTCACTGAGCACAGCCACGGCACCTTCACTATGTGATCCAAGCCAATTGGAGCTCAGAACAGGAAGAGAAAGAGGTGAATGCAAAGAAACCCTCAGGGCTACGACTGCCACCCAACACTGGCATTGTTGCTGGGCCAAGTATGTAGACACACACAGCACAGGGTGCCTGGCAGCAAGGGGACGGGGCTTAGAACCTGCTTTAGCTGCTGAATTTCCTGGGGCACACAAATGTCTGGCTTGTTGCTAAGTGTCTCTGAGCTTCTGTTTCCTCATCAGCAAAGTGCAAGATTATAAAACCCACTCCCGAGGACCAATTATAAGAAACAGTTCCAGCCAGGCAGTGGTGGCACACGCCTTTAATCCCAGCACTTGGGAGGCGGAACTAGGCAGGTCTCTGTGAGTTCTAGATCAGCCTGGTCTACAGATGGAGTTCCAAGACAGTCAAGGCTACACACAAACTCTGTCTAGAAAAACCAAAAGAGTAAGAAGGAAAGGAAGAAAGGAAGGGAGGAAGGAAGGAGAAAAGAAAGAAAAAGAAAAGAAAGAAAGAAAATGGTTTGCAGGGCTCTGCAGCTATCTCTGAGCTCCTATATTTGTCATCACTCCCTCTGCAAGCCCCTGGCACAGTGGCACACTGGGTACAGAGGAGTGTCTCCTGGCCATCCTTCTGGTCTCTTCCAGCATCTTTCTTCTTGGAAGCACACAGGATAAGTGTCCCTTGTCTGTGCTCCTATGGATTTTCTCTATTCTCCGTGTTTTCTCCTGGGACTCATTCATTGTGTATGAAGCCTTCCTTCCTGTGCCCACCTCCTCCAACCCCATGCCCTGCCTTGTCTGTGAAGGCAGAAGAAGGCTCCTGCTTGTGTATCCCCCAGTTCACAGCACAGTCCTACCAGGTACTCATGTTGATGGGTGAAGTTTTAAAAGCGACTGATGTTGAACCCTGGCTTCCCATGTCTCACTGACTTGAGGGTGGGACAGAAAAATGAATGCTTATCTGGCCCACACTCTCTCTCTCTTCGGGCTTAGGTTCTCTTAATCTCTCCCCAGAGACTGAAGCAAGCTCGAGGAAGACAGCATAGTCTCTACAGAGACTGTAAGTATGGCTTCTAGTCTTGGCTCTGCGACTTGCCCTTTCTGTGCCTTGGCTTATTCATCTATGGAATGAGTCACACGGTTGCCATGGAGATTAAATAAGCAGCTGGCACAGTGCTTCTAACAGCACCTGGAACATAGTAAATACTGTATAGGAACTCACTCTCCACACACTATTGCTCCTGGCTGCTCTACCAGGCCCTTGCCTTTTGCTAGAGCTGGCTATGGTGAGCTAACCCACTTGTTGCTTTTCCCATCGCCGTGACAACAGACCCGACAGACACAAGCAACTCAAAGGAGCAATGGTCTATTTTGGTTCATATTTCAGGGGAAAGTGGGGTGACTGGAGAAGCTGTGGCAGCTTGATCAGTGTGGTGCGGAGGGAAGCTTGTAGCTGGTCACACTGAGGTGACAGAGAGGAGACAGAGAGCTCAGGCCAGAAGCGGGCTAGCGTGTAACCTTTAAAAGCCTGTCACCAATGTTTCCACGTCCTCTCCAAGAAGCACCACCAGGGCAGAGCAAGTGTTCAAATGCACGAGCCCAGGCACATTTCAGACTTAGGCTATCATAGCTGATGGTGGCACAAATATCACTTAGGCCAATCTAGTGGGGGCCAGGCAGTGTCACTGTAGCCGCTAGGTGGCCTTCAGCCACAGTTTGCGGCTACTAATCCTATGGGTCCCCATGCTTTAAGATTGTTGTTATTTTGGGGGTTTTTTGAGCCAGGGTTTCTCTTTGTAGCCTAGGCTGTCCTGGAACTCGCTCTGTTTTTGAGTCACTGTCTCTCACTAGGACCTGAGGATTGCCAATTTGGTTGCTGTGGCTGGCCAGCCAGTCCCAGGAACACTCCTTTCCCCAACACACAGACAAACACAGTGCTGAGGTTACAGGTACACCATAAATGTTTACATGGGTGCTGGGGTCCAAACTCAGGTCTCAGGTTGAGCATCAAGCACTGTTACCTGCTGAACTGTTCCCCATGAACCGCCCGCCCTTCACACTTGGGTGCAATTGTAAAGCCATTGAGGAGCTTGTGGGTTCTGTTTGAGGATTTGGAACAGGCCCAAATGCTGCTCCTCAAGCAAGGTCCCTGTTATGGGTCTGTGTACCACACAAGCTTCGCCTTTTTAGATCCTAAACAATGAAGATTTCTTTTCCTCACAAATCTGTGTAGCAAGGCAAAGGGAGAAACAAGTATGCCAATAAAAGAGCCAAAGAAGGTTAATAAGAAGAAATGTAGGGGGCAGGCACAGTGGCGCTCGCCTGTTATCCCAGCACTCAGGAAGCAGAGGGAGGCAGATTGTTGTGAGTTCTAGGCCATCCTGTTCTACTGAGTGAGTCCAGGAAAACCAAGATTACACAGAGAAACCTTGCCTCAAAAAACCAAAAAGAGAAATGAAGGAGACAGAGAGAGAGAGAGAGAGAGAGAGAGAGAGAGAGAGAGAGAGAGAGA
>OU015757.1:3596012-3610480 GCA_907169655.1 Acomys percivali | reverse complement strand
GCATGTGTGTTTGTGTATGTGTGTGTAGATGTATGTGTGTGTATGTGGATGTATGTGTGTGTGTATGTGTATGTGTTTGTATGTGTATGCATGTGTGTATGTATATGTGTATGTGAAAAGCAGAGGCTGACAATAGCTTTTTTCCTTCCTTTCTTTCTTTCTTTCTTTCTTTCTTTCTTTCTTTCTTTCTTTCTTTTTTTCTGTGAGACTGGGTCTCTCTGTGTAGCCAAGGCTGTCCTGGACTCACTCTGTAGTCCAGGCTGGCCAGGAACTCACAGCGATCCGCCTGCCTCTGCCTCCCGAGTGCTGGGATTAAAGGTGTGTGCCACCACACCTGGCTGACAATGGCTTTCTTGGTTGCTCTCCACCTTGTTTTTTTTTTCTTAGTAATTTTTAAAAAGATTTATTTATTTATATGAATGCCTGCCTGCATGTACACCTGAAAGTCAGAAGAGGGCATCAGATCACATTATAGATGGCTGTGAGCCACCATGTGGGTGCTGGGAATTGAACTCAGGACCTCTGGCGGAGCAGCCAGGCCTCTTAACCTCTGCGCCATCTCTCCAGGTCTCTTTATTAGTCATTTTACATATGAATGAAAACATAATTATATCATAGGCCTCTTCTCCACCCTCTCTCCATCCCCTGCTATGCCTTTTTACTTCCTTTTGAACTCATGTCCTCTTTTTTAAAATTGTCACATACGCATATATAAATATAACCTGTTGAATCTGTTCAGTATTGCTTGTATGTATATGATTTCACTGGCTCCACATTGACTGGCCTGTGCTATCACTGCTGGCAACAGTATTTTCATTTTTACTCGGTTTTCCAAATAATCATATCAAAATAAACTGTCCCTCACAATGATTTCTGCAGCTTCCCTTTGCATCTTAGTAAGAATAAACACTGAGAACCATAATTTTGATTTTATTTTTCATGCGAAAACATCTTTCTATACATTTCTTCCCATTCCAGTATCACCTCTGTCCACCTGCAGACTTTCTGTTCCTTCATTTACTTTTATTCCTTTTTCCTCTCCCCCCCCCCTGGTTTTTTGAGTCAAGGTCTCTCTGTGTAGCCTTGGCTGTCCTGGACTCACTCTGTAGACCAGGCTGGCCTCAAACTCACAGCGATCCGCCTGCCTCTGCATCCCGAGTGCTGGGATTAAAGGTGTATGCCACCACCGCCCGGCCCTTTTTTCCCCTCTTGAGGTTTCAGAAACCTATGTGGACTCGGCAGTGTCGGTTGAGGAAACCGGGCTGTGCAGCTTCATTCCCATTACATTCTCGTGATCCTTTTATGAGAAGCTGTTTTCACTTGCTTGTGCAGGTAAGGAGCATGGCGAGTCTACGTGTGCAGGGCGGGCAGGTATTTTAGGAGCATAACGCTTGCAAAAATTGGCTTATGAAGTCTTACCATCCGTAGCAACCAAAACATTGAGAGCCCTCTCTGCTTCTCTGTGTAATTCTGTTGCAGTAGTGATGGAAGGACTGCCCTACTTCTGTCTGAAATCTGCGCTCTGTCACTCCCCAAGTCCCTTTCTAAGGAGGTCCAGACTAAGGTTCACTGGAATTATTCAATACTATATTTATTTATCCATTCATTTATTTTATTCTCTTATACCAAGGAATTAAACCCAGGGCCTTGGACACTCTAAGCATGGGCTCTGTCACTGAGTGACACTGTGCTCCGCCCTGCTAACCTAAATTTGAATCATAAGTTGGAGATTAAAAAAAAAAAAAGGACACTTACAAACATCAGACCAGAAATGGTCTTATACTGGAAAGTGGGCATGAGGAAGGACACTCCAGGGCTGCGGATGCTTTGAATGAATTTGTCGCTTGTCCCTCTCCCATCTCCCCATTGCTGCTGCTATAACCTGCGGCTTCTCTCCCCACAGAACAGGCACCCCTGGGTGAGTGCAGACCTCTGTCTGGGAAGAGCTTTGAAGCCAGGTGACTGAGGTGTGAGTTCAGTCTGTAACAGCAGCTGTGTGACCTTGAGCTTTGGCATGCTTCTAAGCCCATCTTTTCTAGCTTCCCTTTTCACTCTTTTTTTAAGGACCATTTTCATACATGCAGAAAGCTGAGAGAAAATGCTGTGTTGGCCTATATGATGATATCCTATTGATAATGTGGTGATGGACCACTCGGGGGAATCCAACCTTTTAATATTTATTTATTTTGTGTGTGTGTGTGTGTGTGTGTGTGTGTGAGAGAGAGAGAGAGAGACAGAGACAGAGACAGAGACAGAGACAGAGACAGAGAGACAATGCTGTAGAGTTAGTTTTCTCCTTTGACTTTTACATGAATTATAGGATCAGACTAATGTCACCACTGAGCCATTTCACTGGCTCCATATCCAAGCTTTTGATGTCACGACATAATATCATCTGGGACACAGGTGCGCTATCCTGGGATATATGGTCCCACTCCCACCAGCCCTCCGCCGTTGTCCATCATTCCAGCTTTCCTAGATTCAACCGTTGTCAATATTTTGCTCTGGCTGCTATGCAGTCTGTATGTGCCTGTATTGCTCTTTACTACACCAGCATATGTACCAATAATTTAAAGGCTGGATACATCTTCCCTAGATATTCTGACCTGAATCACCTAAAAATAATACTCTCCTACATAGGCACAACACCAGAATCACACCAAAGAAAGGTCACAATGGCTTCCCTGATGCTATCTCCCTGCAGAGTTCCTATTCTGAATTCACCAAATATCCCTCATTTCTTTTATGACTGTTTTAATTCTTCCAATCAGGCTCCAATCTGCTATCACAAACCACATTTATTTTTGTTTTAAGGTTTGTTTGTTTGTTTGTTTATTGTATGAGAGTGCTTTATCTGCAGAAGAGGGCATCAGATCACATTATAGATGGTTTTGAGCCACCATGTGGTTACTGGGAATCGAACTCAGGACCTCTGAAAGAGGCGCCCTTAACCACTGAGTCATGTCTCCAGCCCACAAACCACATTTCTTATGTCTCTTGACATTTTTGTCTTCCTGCATTTTGTCTACCCATTAGTAAATAACACTGGATTTGGAAGAGGCTATGGGAACCATCTTGCAGAGCGTGCCACTCCTAGGGCTTTTCTGGTCCCTTGCTGGGCAGGGGGAGCTAAATTTTCTGTGCCTTATTCCCTTCTGGGAAATGAACAGAGTAGCTCCATGTGGTTTCTACATGTGTAGTCAGTGTGAGGACTCCACTCCACACTTGTAAAGTGCTCAGTACAGTTCCTGGAACACAG
This sequence comes from Acomys percivali, assembly GCA_907169655.1. Lineage (NCBI taxonomy): Eukaryota > Metazoa > Chordata > Mammalia > Rodentia > Muridae > Acomys > Acomys percivali. The sequence continues at coordinate 3,607,221 of OU015757.1, read as the reverse complement.
CTCCTATAAACGTCACTGTTGTCACCGTAACAACAAGCTCTCTTTGGCTGTGAATACCGCCGCCATTTTCAGTCCCTTAAATTCCAAGGCACACTGACACACAGACTTTTCGATTACTTCCTCAATCTTCTAGAATATCTTACACACCTGTCTCCCTCCCTCCCTCCCATCCTCCCTTCCCCCCCCCCCCAACTTAATTGTTGAATCTCAGCCAGATGAGTGAATCTCTTATCTCCTCTAAGAACTCGAGTTTAGCCTTCCCCATCCTCCTGAGGGTGGTTTCTTTTTCCGTAACCATAAGGTTATAACCTCCAAATGGCATCGGCCGGTGCCATGCCCACCCAGGGAGGAAGGGGATGCTTCGTCATTGCTGGTACTGCGGTGACCTTGGTGCTGGGGCTGTCTGTGCACAGCTGCTGCAGTGCTGTTGAAGGGATGCAGGGGAAAGGAGACTGGCTGGCAAGGAAAGTGAGGAATGTGCTGCCAGAACTCTGGGCTCCCAGCCAGATGCTAATTATGACGGCCTAGGGGTGCCAATGCCCCTGTCAGCCCATGGAAGGAAGTGTTGGGGGGGGGGGGGCTGTGGGAGTGGGCTAGGTGAGAGAAACAGGAAAGGTGACAGGGTCTGACAGGTTGGAGAAATACACTTGCTCCCCCAGGGTCCACCCTCTCTGCAGACCCAAGCTGTCTGGGAGAAATTGTGGCTGTCACCATGGCAACAGCAGCAGCTGATGTGTGATGCACAGTGTCTTTATTAGAGAACCCTGCTCAACCTTGTGCCAGCACTTTTCCATCTGAATCGTTTCCTCAGTGCAAAAAGCTTCAGATGGGGGGTGGGGGGAGCTGCTGTTTGGAGATGGAGCAGAGACGGGAGAGTTCTTTGCTGTTTTATTGAATTTCTGGGGGAATGCAGATGGCAGAGAAGCAGATTTGTACGTGGCTGAAACATCATTTACATTTCAAACTGCCTTAGAATTCCCTTCAGTTCCACCCGGACTGCTGCTTCAGCAGTCCTGGCACCTCCCAAAGCACTGGCCCTGGAAGTCCCGGCAAACCTTAAGTGCCCCAGCTCAGCAGACTCCCATCTGTGCCGTGATGGCGTTCTCATAGTTCCCTCATTAAGCCTCAACATCCTCATCTGTGACATGTGGACACTAAAAAACATTGGGTACAAAGATATTTGCACGTCAAATTGACAAAATGAAACAAGCAAAACAAAAAAAAACAAAAGAACCCCACTGGGTGTTCAGGGTCACCGTGAGAACTGAATGCCCTCAAGGAAAAGGGCAATACTGGGCCTCCGTTAGGTGCTCAGGACACTTGATGCTCTGGCTCCAGCTCTTCCCCTGAGCTGCTCCTGGGCCTGGGGCTGCTCCTATTATCCCACAACTACACTGGCACTCCTTCCCCACAGAGGAGAGCAGAGCATCAGAACCTAACAGCACTTCAGTGAAAAGCTGGGGAGGCACAGATCTTGCACACACATACGGATGGTGTTTTCCTGTGGCAGACAATGGCTGACTCATCAAACTGCCGGGGAATCGAATGGGAGGGAGGAAACTATTTGCTTGTTATCTCTATGTAGTCCAGGAGAGCCTTAAACTCATGGTCCTCCTGTGTCAACCTCCCGAGTCCTGATTTACAGGCAGGAGCCACTAAACCAGAAGCTCTAAATTATAGGCATGAGACGCCATGCCTGGGTGTTCGATTTACTATTGTTTCTGAGGCAGGGTCTTAGGCAGACCACACTGTCCTTGAACTCAATACGAAGCCAAGCTTGGACTTCCGGCATGCTCATCTTCTCCACCTCCTAAGTATTGAGACCACAGACACAAGCAACCTCGACTGGTTTATGGGGTGCTGGGGACTGGGCCCAGGGCTTTGTGCATCCTGTTTGAGCACTCCACAGCCAATGCCTCTGCTGTGAATGATTTTCCTTTGGGTAGCTCGCACAGCTGATCTTTACAAAGTATCCTCTCTTTATTTTGCCCTGTGGGTCCGCCCACGTGATTATTATGTAAGGATATTTTTCCCTTTGAAGCTTTGGCTAAGTGTGGTTCTGAAGGAAACGTATATTACCATGAAAACAATGTGAAGCTAGCACCAGGGGCCACGAGAGAAGAACGTGAAAACAAGAATAAAGAAGCCCTGCAGGATCACCGAAGTCTGGCTGCCGCTCTCTTCACAGAGAAACTTCGGAGACTCTGCTAAAAAGGGAAGCTAGCAAGTTGTAGGAAAGGTGTGAAAGCAAACTGTAATTTTCTCCAGTAATCAGGACTAAAATGCACGGAGGAGGGAGTTCTGCTTGCCAAGGCATTTAGTGCAGTGTAGTCTCCAGGGGTCTCTCCCTAAAGGCACTGCTGGCCTGGAGGAAGAGCAAAGAGTGACCTGTCCACAGGGGGACAAGAAACAGGACCCAGAGCATCTGACGGTAGCCATGGAGACAGATGAGGGAGTGCTGGGGGTGGGGTGGGGGAGGGGAAGGCACAGATGACAGTGGAGGCCTCACGAGGCTCCCTTCAGGCTGTTCCACGCAGTTTGGAGTCAGAGCGCCCAGGGAGGAAGATGAGTCACAGAGGCCTTGTTAACTGCACTGAGCAAATGCAATTTCCTTCCCTGAGTCAACCTCGGAAACCCACAGGTTGTTGTGGACAAAGCCTAGAGGGCAGGTGCAGAAAGTCGACCTCTTTACATTCCAGAACCTGTTGTTCAGTATGAGCGTTAACAGGTGTAAGAAGAACGCATTCCTCAGGACAGTTGGTGGTACTGATAATAGGTCTGGTTTTAAGAATAAAATGGTAATTTGAAGCTGGGCGTGGTGGCGCACGCCTTTAATCCCAGCACTGGGGATGCAGAGGCAGGCAGATCGCTGTGAATTCAAGGCCAGCCAGGTCTACAAAGTTAGTCCAGGACAGCTACACAGAGAAACCCTATCTTGAAAAAAACAAAACAAAACAAAAAAGGGTTGATTTGAAAACAAAAGAAGAAATAAATGAACACGGTAGTTTGAATAAAAATGGCCCCCATAGGCCCAAAGGGAGCGTCACTATAAGGAAGTGTGGCCTTGTTGGAGTATGTGTGACTTCGTTGGAGGAAGTGAGTCACTGGGGTGGGGATGGTGGTTTGGGGGGAGGGGGAGGGTGGGCTGGGAGGTCTCAGAAGCTCAAGCCTAACCAGTGTGTCACTGTCTCTTCCTGCAGCCTGCAGATGCAGGTGTAGAACTTCCAGCTCTTGCAGCCCGTGTCTGCCTGTGTGCCACCATGCTTCCCACCGTGACAATAAAGGGCCACACCCCTGAACCTGGAAGCCAGCCCCAATGAAATGTTTTCCTTTATAGGAGCTGCTGTGGTCATGATGTCTCTTCTCAGCAATAAAAGGAAGGCAAACACACAGAAGAACAGCCATCATGTTAGAAACAGGACCTTCCCATGCACCGACCATTACATCATCACTATTTCGAGACGGGAAATGCTGCCTCTAGTCTATAGACAAAGCCACTGAGGACTTGGAGGTCCCAGGAGTTTGCCCCCATGTGGTGGCAGGATGACCAGAGTTCTCTATCCTTCCTCTCTCCCCCGCCACACACCCTGTTTTTCCTAGACAGGGGTTCTCTGTGTAGCCTTGGCTGTCCTAGACTTGCTTTATAGACCAGGCTGGCCTCGAACTCACAGAGATCAGCTTGCCTCTGCCTCCCAGAGTTCTGGGATTAAAGGCATGCGCCTGCCTGTTTTCTTTCTTACCACCTTGTTGCCCACATGGGCTGGGAATGCAGAGGGAGAGATGGTGGGCTGGTTCTAAGCCTGGCTGTAAGAGACCACACACGCTTTCATCTGCTCTTTGGGAACCTGATCAGTGCCACATAGCCAAGGCCAGGGCAGCTTCTCAGGACGAAATGCCTGCTAGAGTGAAGTCCGATTCCAGCAAGGCCGGGGCATCCACAGAGGTCAGCCTAGACTGACAGAGTCGCTGTCCCCAACTGACCACAGATACATGAAGAAATCCATTCTAGCCCGGAGAAACCACCTTGCTGACCCACAGACAAGCAATGACAATGACAAGCAATGAGGAGCTGTGCAGTTCATGCCGGTAAGTTTTGGACTGGCTTTGGTTAGTAAGAGTGAATGGAAAGACAGAGGTAAGTCAGTGCTAGAGTTGGGGCTCCTTCCACGTGTGTCTGTCTGTCCTTCCACACTGTTCTTTCAATACTATGTTTCTCAGGGACAGTCACGAGGTTTCCCCTTTATTTGGGGATTTCCCGTGTCTTCATTACAACCACACTCACAACTTACACCCAAAGCGAATCAAATGGAATAAAGTTTAAAAATGTGTACTGGAAGCCGGGCGTGGTGGTGCACGCCTTTAATCCCAGCACTCGGGAGGCAGAGGTGGGCGGATCGCTGTGAGTTTGAGGCCAGCCTGGTCTACAACGTGAGTCCAGGACAGCCAAGGCTAACACAGAGAAACTCTGTCTCGAAAAACCAAAATAAATAAATAAATAAATAAAATGTGTACTGGGGGAGGCTGTGGAGACGGCATGGTGTGCATCTTCAAAACTAACATGGTGTTGTACGTTTGTAATGCCAGCACTGATGAGGTGGACACAGGTAGATTCCTGGAGCTCTTTGGCTTGCCAGCTTAGCCTAATCAAGCCCCAGGTGCCAGGGAGAGACCCTGTCTCAGAAAACAAGGTAGACAGCCACTGAGGAGCAATACCTGAGGCTGGCTTGAGGTGTTCATATGCATGTACTCATGGCACCCCCAATGCACACACATACTCACACATGAGTATAAACATATATGTGTACATACTGTGGTCGTGTGGATGTAATTGGTCCCATCGGTCCACAGGGAGTGGCACTATTAGGAGATGTGGCCTTATCGGAGGAAGTGTGTCACTGTGCAGGCTCAATGTGGGACTCAGTCCCCTTCTGTGGCTTCTCCAGCACCCTGTCTGCCTGCATGCTGCCATGCTTCCCGCCATGAGGATAATGAACTAAACTTCTGAAACTGTAAGCCAGCCCCAATGAAATGTTTTGCTTTATAAGAGTTGCCTTGGGGGCTGGAGAGATGGCTCAGAGGTTAAGAGCACTGAAGGCTCTTCCAGAGGTCCTGAGTTCAATTCTCAGCAACCACTAGGTGGCTCACAACCACCTGTAATGTGATCTGATGCCTTCTCTGGCCTGCAGTTGTATATGCAGGCAGAGCACTGTATACATAATAAATAAATAAATAAATCTTTTAAAAAACGAAGGAATTTCCACAAAAAGAAAAAAAAAGAGTTGCCTTGGTCATGGTGTCTCTTCACAGCAATAGCACCCCAACTAAGACACATACATATACACATGTGCACACACACTCATTTATAAGCACTACACATAAAAACATACACATATGCATATGCATGCACATGCACATATATATTATGTTGGCTTCTCATCCCCGTCGGAATACCCTTCCACCTCCAAGTCTTGCCCACTAATATTACAATCTAAGCCTTCTTCTTTGGCTTGTCTGCACTTCTGTTTACCACCCTTGCCCCAGTCAAACACTTTCTCTATGACGCAAGACTCTGCCTGCAGGGGTACAAGCAGGCAGAGCACTGTACACATGATAAATAAATAAATCTTTAAAATAAAAAAAGCATCTTAATCAGTTGTAGGGGGATCTAGTAGTTCATGTTGTGTGGTTTATGATGGAGTCCTTGATGCTATATTAGGTTTACCCCGATCCAGAGACTAAAGACTGGATAACTGGGCCCCAATAGAAAGCATGGATGCTGAGGCTTGGCTTAGCTGTCCTGGCCACATTAATTTGAATTTTTGGGGTCACCCATCATCAACACTGGGGAAATGAAGTACAGTAGCCTATGCCTGGGGCATCTTTCTCCCGAGCTAATTTTATATTTTTGGTTGTGTGCCTAGCCTTTAACAGCTGAGCCGTCTCTCCAGCCCTCCCTACATTGTCATAAGCTGTCACTCTGAGGACAGTGGCTTCTCTGTGCTCTGCGAGCTCTCACAGCTAACCATCAAGATGGAATGTGTTTTGGGGACTCTCTGACCTATCACCCCTCTCTCTCCCATCTAGTCTCACCTTCTCCACTGGAGTAAACGAAGCTGTTCTTCTACTTGTCTATGGACAAATGGCTCTGACCATCCTGCATCATTTGTCATCCATCCACGCTCTCCTCTAAGTGGTCCATTGATGAGTCTCTTTCATATGAATTCAGTGCTATCCATGGACGCGATGCTGGTGATAACGATTTGCTCCAGCATAGTTTGTATTTTTGCAAAGCCCTGCTATGTGAGCATGTTTGCATGACTGCAGCATCCCTCTGTTTGGCTTTATACGAATAAGGTGAAGGTTCCTTAACCAGAGCTTCCGCCACTAGTGGACAGTAGACCCTACTGTATTGCATTACTTTCCAGCAGTTCTCTAGTCTCGACTACTTAGATTGTTTGACCTTGATCTTTTAAACTAAGCACCAATAATGACTCCTGTGGAGAAGTCCTTAGGCACTTCTGTCATTATTATCTTAAGTCAAATGTCTACACACCAAATTCTCAAAGAGAAATTTGGTCCCCAGATGTTGGTGCTACTGGGGAGGTGATGATGGAGACTTGAGGAGGCGGGGCAGAGTCAGCGTGGGGAGGGCAGGCCTCGTGGGTTCTAATCCTCTGCAGGCTTCTGCTCCGCTGCTTCCTCACAGCTTCCTCATCTGCAAGCTATTCTAGCCGCTGTGTCCTCGCTTCCATGATGAGCCCGAATGATACCTCCTCCCTTCAGGTGTTACCCCACCCCCAGGGATGTCGTCACACAGCGACAGGAAAAGTAACCAATACAGGTGGTAAAGGGTGACGACCCTGGAAATATCAACAGAGCCTGGCGATTTGCAAAGAAGCAAGGGAGGAGAGAGCCAGACAGGAAGGAGACTAGCAGCGCCTTGCTCTCATCTAAGCCCCAGAGAGAGCCAAAAGGCACCCAGGTCTGGCACTATTTAGTTGAGAGGAGGTTTGCTATTACCGTTGCCTTCCACAAACGACAGCAGACAAAAGAGGAACCCAAGGAAAACCAACCAGCCTGTGGGGACTGTGGCGCGTCCGTCCTGGAGAGACACCCTGCTGTCTACTTCTTCACCGCACCTAGTAAGCAGATACAGGGTGAAGTCACCCAATAACGCTGAGAAGGGAACACCAAGGGCCAAACCTACTGGGGATGGGGTTTTTTGTTTGTTTTTCAAGACAGGGTTTCTCTGTGCAGCCTTGGCTGTTCTGGACTCCCTTTGTAGACCAGGCTGGCCTCGAACTCACAAAGATCCTCCTGCCTCTGCCTCCCGAGTGCTGGGATTAAAGGCGAGGAATGGATGGGATTTAACTCAATTCAGAAGCAGATCCCAGAAACTCTTTATCTCTTTCTCTTTGTTGCCTGCTCTTCCTGTCCCTGATGTAAAAATGAACAAAATACAGTGTGCCAGCAAGCACAGCCATTTTTCTTCTACTTTTGTGGGTCAATAAATGTTTTCAGAAATTGGAAGTTCTTGGGACATTTAAATTTTCCAAAAGGATAAAAGCCATCTATAACAAAGATTAAAATGGCATACATAAATAAATACGGAGTGCAGCAAGGCAAGCACCTTCTATCAGATTGTAGAAAGCATAGGAAATGCTAGAGAGTAGAAGTTGGACAAATCATACTTGAAATTTTCATCAATGAGCTTGGAATTTAAAACGCCCAAAGAATCAATTTCAAAAAGAAAAAACAAAAACAAAAACAAAAAACCGAAGCCCAGATTGGCTAAAAAAAAAAAAAAAAAAAAAAAAGTGAGAACCTGGGCTGGTGGAGCTAGAGAGACGGTGCAGGAGTAAAGGTACTTCCTGCTCTTACAGAGGACCCAGCACAGTTTCCAACAATCACACCAGGGGCTCATAGCCACCTGTAACTATGATCTTTTTTGATCTTCAACAGCACCTACATGCATGTGCACCAAAGTGCGTGCATGTGCGCGCACACGCACACATGCACACACACACACACACACACACACTTAAAATAAAATCTTTATATAACCAACAACAATAACAACAAAATCCAGGGTGCAGGGCTAGAGCAATGGCTCAGTGATTAAGGGCGTTTTCTGTTCTTACAGAGGACCTGGGTTCGATTCCCAGCACCCACCCACCCACTGACAATCCTCTGTAAGTCCAGTTCCAGGAGACAGGACTCCCTCTTTTGGTCTCTATTGGTACTGGACACACATGTGATACATAGACATACATGTAAGCAAAACACTCATACACATTTGGGAAAAAAAATAGTTGGAGGGGGCCAATTCTTAAAAAAGCAAAGAGACAATAAAAGGTCCTGCGCTGGCCACATGAAGGAACTTGATGCCTGACAATTTGAGTTCAGTCCCTGAGCCCACATGGCACAGGGAAAGACCAGACCCCAATGTTCTCTGCACATTTGCTCCCATATAAACCTAAAATAAAAAAAATTTAATCTAATAATTTTTAAAGTAAAGACTTAGCTTTTGCTTGGAAATAAAAGAACATGCCAAAGGTTTTTGGTGAGTCTGGGATTACATGTCTGAACAAAGACATAACATGGGGAAAAGGCAGCTGGGCGTGTGGTTTTCAATATCAGATTCAGATGAAGTTGGATCCAAGTCTAAAGAACACAACTGGGACAAACAGGGAAACTGAGTCAGGATGAAGAGGGTAAAACTCCAGTGAAGCTGAAAGAACACAGTGGCCAGCAGACTCTAAGGACCAATTCCCAGCCTGTCAGTAAGGAAATTAAAAAGAAAGGTTTGGAGGATCTAAAGGTCTCTGTCTGTCTTACTTAATTACTTTGTAGCAGGGTCTTGTATAGTCCAGGCTGTTTACAAAGTGACTATATAGCCAAGGGTGAACTCTTGAACTCTTTATTTTTTTCCCCTTCAAAGACATGGTTAGCTGGCCTTAGACTCACAGAGATCTGCCTGCCTCTGCCTCCCAAGTGCTGGGATTAAAGATGGGTACCACTGTCTTTATCACCACCTCCACCACCAATGCCCAACTGACCTTGGTCCTCCTGCCTCCGCCTCTCAAGTGCGAAGATGACAGGTGTGCACCACCACACCCAGTTTATGTGTACTGAGGATAGGACCCTGGGCTTCTGGCTTCCTGCATGCTAGGCAAGTCCTCAATGGACTGTGGCTTGCATCCACTCTGAGTGTGGATATTTTTAAAGGTCAACTTTGTCGTTTTGTGTCAAGTGCTATAATGTAAAACAGAAAACACATCTTTTATGGTCTTGTGGCATTTTATAGTAATGAAGGATATAGTAACAGTCTGCAAAGGAAATCTTAACAAGATCCCCAAAGCAGAAATGGTATAATTCACTTTCTGAGCATGATTCAAGAAGGAAAGAAGAAACAAAATGAAGAGGAAGGGAGCTGGCTCAGGGGTCAAGAACACTCGTTGCTCTTACAGAAGACCCAGGCTTGAGTCCACTTGCATGCAACTGTACACATTATAAAAATAAAAATAAATCTGAAGATAAATCTTGAATTGAATAATCGTAAAACAGAGGGATAGCTCAAAAACATCACTAGGAATACAAAATGTAAGTACTATTACAGAACAAATGGAAAATTATTTGTAAAACTTTTTACAGTTAAATTAATATATTATTCTAGAAAAACACAACCAGACTATCACATTATGATTTTTATTTGATCCTTTTTTAAAATGAGTGTTTTGCCTGCATTTATGCATACAGTGCCCATGAAAGCCAGAAGAGGGCATAGACTTCCTTGGAACTGGAGTTACAGACTGTTGTGAGGCTGTGGGTGCTGGGAATTGAATCTGGGTTCTCTGTAAGAGCAGCCAGTGCTCTTAACCACTGGGTCATTTTTCTTTTTTTTAAGAGTAAGGAAGTAACATTTATTGAGAAGCAAATAAATAACTTGCTATAGCCATGAGGGCAGGCAAAATGAGTTGCCCTTAAATTTTATTTATACACTACAACTACTACTAATGATATATTTTAATAATAATTAACAACAACAATAATCATCATCATCATCATCATCATCATCATCATCATCATCATCTCACACATCCTTTCCTTTTCCTTGTGCTTGTGTGTACGGTGTCCATGCATGTATATGTATGGGTGTGGGTGGGTGGGTTACATACATGTGGAGGCCACAGGTTGATACTGAGGTCCTTTTCTCGACAGCTCTCCACCTTCATATTTCGGCCCCAGGCTTTCCCAGTTTGGATAGTCTACCTAGTCAGTTTGTGGCAAGAAACCAGTCTCCTGCACTTCGGGATTACAGGCAGGCAGCCGCCATGCCCGCCCTGCATTCAGTGCTGGGCATTCAAATGCCAGGCCTCACACTTGCGTGGTAAGGACTGCATCCGCAGGCTTACCCCTTTACCTCATGTTCACTATTTCATAATAAAACAGTTAAGATGACGGTTTTGCCTCTGTTTTCAGAGCTGTCTACATCTTTTCAGTTTTGAAAGCTCCATGTTTCTTATCGTCTTCTACAGAAACAGAAATCGCAGATCTAGTTTCTTCAAGGGATGGGCTGCCTTCCCCTTCCTTCCTTCACCCCCCTCACCCCCCAGGATCCTTCTATGTGCTCTCGTTGGCCTTGAACCTGGAGTCTTCATGCCGCAGCTTCTGAGAGCTAGAATTACCAGTGAGCATCACTGTGCCTGGCTTTGGATTCTTTTTTTTTTTTTTTTCCAAGACTTGCGAGTATGTGTTTAAAAATTAATTAATTAGCCAGGTGTTGTGGCTCATGCCTTTAATCCCAGCACTCAGGAGGCAGAGGCAGGCGGACTGCTATGAGTTTGAAGCCAGCCTGGTCTACAGAGAGAGTCCAGGACGGCCAAGATAACATAGAGATATTTCAACGTTTTTAATATTTCTATGGGATGATGCTTTGTTCTTTGTCTCAGTTTTGTTGAAGCTTGGGAGGCAGTCACCTCGATAGCCCCTAACAAAACACTCTAAGGCATAGGCTATAGGTCCCAAAGATTTTCAGAATACAAAAAATGGACTTTTACCTAAAGAGATTTAGGTTTTTAAATACTTACTTTTAGTATTACTATTGTGTATTATGGTGTGTGTGTGCCATGGTGTGTGTGTATATAGGTGTGTGTATATAGGTGTGTGTGTGCCATGGTGTGTGTATATAGATGTGTGTATAGACATG
>OU015757.1:3538900-3596002 GCA_907169655.1 Acomys percivali | reverse complement strand
CATGGTGTGTGTATATAGATGTGTGTATAGACATGTGTGTACCCTGGTGTGTGTATGTGTATGTGTATAGGTGTGTGTGTGTGTGTGTGTGCCATGGTGTGTGTATGTGTATAGGTGTGTGTGTGTGTATAGGTGTGAGTTTATATAGGTATGTGTGTATACATGTGTGTGCCATGGTGTGTAGGTGCAGGTCAGGGACTGCAGGACTTGGCTTTCTCCTACCACGTGGGTCTAGGGATGGAACTCGTCATCCACCTTTGAAACGAGTGCCTTTTCCTACTGAGCTCCCTTGCTTGCCCTAACTAGGTTTCTAAAACATTCTAAGCGCTCTAAAACCATAAAACCATGCCGGAGGCTATTTACCAGAAAATTAAACCATGTGTGTGCTTTTACACATTCCTAAGTTTTCTTTTTTTTTTGTCTATGCTGAGAATAGTAAGAACTCTTAGCTTCAGAGGTTGGTTTCAGTAGTGCTGAAGTCAAAATAATAACCACCTGATGCGGTGCTAGTGTTCATCCGGGTACTCACTAGTTTGTTTGGCTTACGGTGCAGGGGGTCAAACCATCTGCGCATATCAGGCAAGCCCTGCCAGAGGGTTGTCATTGAGAATGGTGCTGCCTCTTTGATGTCTCAAGCTACACTTGGCATTGGAGTGGCTCCTTCTCACTAATCTAGTATAATGGGCTCAGCCAGTGTATAAGCTGCGTAGTGCTCCTGGGCCCAAGAACAGACTCAGTGTGAGGAACGGTATAAGATACATGTCTTCGGGTTTCTGTGGGAGTGTGTGCATGTTTGTGGGTCCTCATCCGGGGGTCTGTGTGTCTGCACGTGGAGACCAGTGGAGGAGAGCAGATCAGCGAGCCCAGGTCCCCACTTGTCTCCTCCTCCCCTGTAACAGGGTTTCTTCCTTCCTTTCGTCTTTCCTTCCTTCCTTTCTTTTTTTCTTTCTTTCTGTGTATGAGTGTTTGTCTTCATGTAGGTCTGTGTAGTACATGTGTGCCTGGTACCCATAGAAGTCAGAACCAGAGCGTTTCTGAGTTCCTGATACTAAAGTTACAAATGATGGTGAGCCACCATGTGGGTGCTGGGACTGGCACCCAAGTCCTCTGCAAGAGCTGCCAGTGCTCTTAGCTGCTGAGCCACAGCTCCAGCTTATGTGCAGGTTTTTCGTATGGGTTCTGGACATCGAACTCAGGTCTTTAATTACAATAAAATGAAGCAAATCCTTAAAAAGCATCCTTTTTGAGCCATCTTTGCCAAGCATCCAGGAAGAGTACTTTATTGTCAACAGTGTGGTCTCTAGTATGTATTGGGTGTCTAATAGGCTCTTTTGAAAAGCTCAGTGTCCAATATGTAAAGAGGAGCAGCTCCCAGGCTTGCTCCAGCAGCAGAAACGGGTGGCCATCACAGTTAGAGATTTTGAAAAACAGAATGGCACTTTTTTGGGTGATATCTATATTTAGGATATTTTACATTTATTTTTTGTGCTCCTGTGTGTGTGCATGTGGGCTCTTATACCATGGCACGCGTGTGGAGGTCAGGGGACAGCTTACGGCTGTTGGTTCTCTCCTTCCTCCGTGCGGGTTCCATGGCCTGAGCTCAGGTTGGCGGGCTTGGCAGCAAGTACTTTTACCCACTGTGCCATTTCACCAGCCCAGTATCTATTGTTTTCATCTCTGTGAGTGCTGTGCTTTTTCACTAATAGGCACCTGTGAATGTTACCATAATGGGGTGGGGGGGCATTATATTCTCTATAGTGAAATAATACTCCATCTAGAATGCTTTGTGTACGTGTCCCCTTCCCTCCACCGCTGATGCTGTTTTCTGTTTCGCTTGCCTTTGTATTCTGGTTATTTTAGACAGCCTTTGTCTCCCTTCTGAGAAGCCCTGGTTCACTTTGCATCAGGGAGGCCTGGAAGCACGACAGAGCTAACTATAAAAGGATCTAGACTGCCAGGCTTTGTCTGTGTTGTTCCACTGGGTGGCCTCAGGGCATTTTGTCCTTCCTGAGGCCACCAGCCTCCGCCTGTCGTTTGCAGCATGAGTCATTACTGTCCTTGGGCGGACAGTGTTCTATTTGTTATAATTTGTCCATTTGTGCCTTACAGCAGCCACAGTCCTTACTGCGGAAAAAGCGGCTTCAACTCTGCAAACATTTCCAAGAAGCCCTGAGTTCGGGATGCTTTTCGGTGGAGTTCCAGATGATTCTCTGGCCTCTTCTAATTTATTATCATTCTTGACTAATGTATTTAACCAGTGTTAGGAGAGGTTAGGGGAATTTTGAGTTTAAGTAAGAATTAAATGCATCCATGCATTTCCTATAGGCATCACTAGCCACTTCCCCGCCTCCGTCCCTACCGCAAGAGAAAGGCCATGTTGTTTCGGTCCTGTTATGCAATTACCATTTATCAACACATGCATTTCAGTAATGGAAAAAGAGAAGGCTGAAGGAAGAGAATGAACAGTGGGCCTGGGCCTGGAAGACAGACCAGGAACCACTACCACGCTCAGTGCTGAGCATGAGTGCCTGGGAGATGGACCGACTACCGCTCTCAGTGCTGAGCATGAGGACCTGGGAGATGGACCGGAACGACTACCGCGCTCGGTGCTGAGCGTGAGGACCGGGTGCCAGTGGTCCTGTGGCTTGGAGCTTCTGAAGCAGCAGCTTGGGATGTGTTCCCTGGCTCCTAGCCAAGCAGTGGTGGCGAAAAGCTTTGTAAATTAGTTTTGATCGCTGCCTGGCACGTCCCATTTTCAGCTTATAGAGAGGCCACCATGTAATTTGTACATCTTCTCTTTGAAGAATTGCTTTTGACATTCACATTAAATATTATGCCATGTGATAACTTATTTAGCCACTTTATAATGTGTGTGGCAATTAATTCTATTTAATTGGGCTCTTTGTTCATCTTTCTGCTTCTGTCATGACTTCCCTTTTCTTAAGTTCTTTCTTCTAAGTTAATTTTAATTATATGAGTAATACTTAAAGGCTTAACTTATCAGATTTAGGTTGGTCTGGGTTGTCTTTCTCCCTTCACAGAAGTACAGAGGTAGCTACTCCCTACTGTGTGTGTGTATGTGTCTGTGTCTGTGTGTGTGTGTAAACACCATACCCGTGTTGAGTGTAGAGGTCAGAGGTTGACTCTCTTAGTTTGCTTTCTATTGCTGTGAAAAAGATCAGAACCAGAAGAGACTTGAAAAGGAAAGGGTTTGCTCACCGTACATGTCCCTAGGGCAGTTCATTATTTGAAGGAAGCCAAACTCAAGCAGAAACCTAGAGGCAGGACCTGTAACAGATCTATGGAAGAACCCTTCTTTTTTAAAAATATTTTATTTAATTTTAATTTATGAGCGTTGGTGTGAGGGTGTCAGATCTTGGAGTTACAGACAGTTGTGAGCTGCCATGTGGGTGCTGGGAATTGAACCAGGGTCCTCTGGAAGAGCAGGCAGTGTTCTTAACCACTGAGCCATCTCTCTTCTTATTGGCTTGGTCCCCATGGCTTGTGCAGCCTGCTTCCTTAGGGTTACCCCAGGGGCCCCCACATCAACCATTAATCAAGAAAATGCTCCACTGACTCACCTACAGGCCGGTCTGACAGAAACGCTCTCTCATTTTCTCAACTAATAGACTTTGCTTGTGGGGGTGAAAAGCAGGCCAGCCACCATGGCCAGTCCCACAGAGGAAAGTAGACAGTGTTTAAAAGGCCAACAAATAGTTTTCCATAGAATAAAAGAATGTATCAAAGATTAACAAATTAAAAGCATGGAAAATCACATTTTAGCTGAATCGTGCCATTGAGATTCTGCTAATGGCTGTTAGTGTTCACGGTCAACAACTTGACAGAATCCAGACTCAGCTGGGAGATGGGCCTCTGGTACCCTGTGTGTGGGATCACCATGCTTACTGATGTGGAAGAGCCCTCTTAGCTGTGGGCGGGGCCACTCCCTGGTGAGAGGAGCCTTTGCAGCAGGAAAGGGATCACTAGGCTGGCCCTCAATACTCTCCTCTGACTGTGGACATAACATGACCAGCAGCTTCAAGCTCCCGCAGCCGCGACTTCCCCACTATGAAGGACTGTGAACTGTGAGCTGAAAGGAATCCTTTCTCCCTTAAATTGCCCTTTTCTGAGTTTCGTTTGTTTGTTTTTAAGTCACAGCAACAGAAAAGAAACCAAGACACCGCCCAGTTAAAGTTGGGTATGTTCACGCTCCAGCATCTTCCAAGTTTATCAAGAGGTCTTGCCAATTCACAATTGTGGAAGGGACTGTCGTAATCGTTTATGTTTGGCGTTGGAGAGTTTTCAGTTAGCTATGAGAAACGTGTTCCTGCCATGCCAGATGGCGCTCCAGAAACGCAGACTCATGGGAATCTCCAAATAGGAGGAAGACTGCTGTTTCCCTTTACTGCTTCATCCCACCGTACGATGTATACTTAAAATATCTGCGCGGCTTTCAGGAGCAGACTAGAAAGATACGGCTGTTAAAACTGTTCAGTGTGGATGTACAATGCGGTGACTCACCACCAATGTATGGAACCTGTGAAATCCGTGCACAGTTCAAGCAACAAACATTGGCATAGTCCCAACATGGCCACGTTCACTGCCTGGCACTTCATGATCAAAGACAGAAAATGACAATGATTTCTGTGGGTTTCTTCATCAGTGAAGAAGATAAACCTGAAGCTCACAATGGAAGAAAAACTTGTCCTTTTGCCCTATCTAGAAAAGGGTTGGAATTTATATTAAAATCTAACTTTCGTCAGGCATGGTGGCGCACGCCTTTAATCCCAGCACTTGGGAGGCAAAGGCAGGTGGATCACTGTGAGTTTGAGGCCAGCCTGGTCTACACAGCGAGTCCAGGATAGCCAAGGCTAACACAAAGAAACCCTGTCTTGAAAAACAAAAACAAAAAAATCTAACTTTCATGATGCAAGCCTGCAACTATTTTGTGCATTTTATTTTATTTTATTTTGCTTTGTTTTTTCGAGACAGGATTTCTCTGCATAGTCTTGACTACCCTGGACTCACTTTGTAGACAGTGATCCTCCTGCCTCTGCCTCCTGAGTGCTGAGATTAAAGGCATGCGTCACCATCACTTGGCTATATTTTGTGCATTTTCAAACACAAATATAGGGCTGGAGGATGACTTGGTGATTAAGAACACTGGCTGCTCTTCCTGAAGACCCAGACTCCCAGAACCCACATTGCAGCTCACAATAATCTGTAACAGGTCTAGGGGATCCACCACTCTCTTCTGTCCCCACAGGCACTGCACACATGTGGGGGCATGTGGACAAAATGCCCATACACATAGAGTAAATAAATACATCTTTTTAAAAATCCATGAAGCTATATGCAAAATATTTTCAGTGGTAATCATCCACAGCATGTACATTTTCTGCAAAATCTACAAGAAAAGTATGAAGAACATATTGCTGGCAGTAACGGGCTTGAGTTATTTTCCAGTGTATATAAATCCTGCACTCACAATGCAGAGAGAGTGGATTGACATGGTTTGGACAAAAGCAGTTTAAAAACTGCTGAGTGGACAAGCTTTTGCTTCAAGGTCAAAAGATGTGACAAAGATGAGCTACAAAGGTCGCTGTGGAGGAGATGCATGTTAGAAAGCTCTGGTCTTCTTGGGGGACCCCAGTAGACGGTTAGCATCACAATTGAACCGCGCTTTAAGAGTTAAAAGAAAAGTCACCCTGGGTTTCAAACACTTGAAGAAGAATGGAGAGAAACGTACCATTGGATAGTTTTTATATTGGTCACATGCTAACATGGTATTTTAGAGGCGCTGGATTCAATAAAATGTTAAATTAATTTCAGCTACCAAAAACACTTGAAAGTTACATGTGCTGTAGCTCTGACTCAGTGGTATAACATGCTGAATGCCCTGGGTTTGATCCTTATCACCAATAGATAGATAGATGATAGATAGACAGATGGATAGACAAATAAATGGCTTATGTTTTTATTTTATTCCATAGTGCAAAGCTAGAACCACTTTCCTTGTTATGAATACCTCTCCTCCTGGGAGAATCATCTCCTGAGATTAGGTTTAACAAGAGCGCAGTGAAAGGCACCTGACTTCCCTCCCCAAACTGAAGGATCCACTCAGAGCCACGATTCTGGCTACGGGCCTGAGCCAATGGATGCTGACTCCTGAGACTTTGACTCTGCAGCAAGTACACCCGTGACAGGGCGATCCAGAGTCTAAGTGAACAGTGCTGCCACCGATGGGGGTGCATAGCGGAGAATCAAGCAGAATTTCTGGTCCTGATGCGAGGCTAAAAAGACATGCCCAGCCCCAAAGTCCAGTGAGATAGAAAAGCCTCCCCAGGAAACGGAATGATAGAGCTGGAAGGCAAGGGATGTAGAGGATGAATTCCGGGGGGAGGGTAGCTACCATTGAAAATTAAGGGTGGGTCACACAGTGGTACCCAAGGTGGGCAGACAGAGGTGCAGGCACAGGTTAGGGTCGTATGCCTGCCCTGATCAGCAGTGCTGAGAGAAAACATCATCTTGAGTGAGTACCTAAGTTAATTAATGACTATGACTCTCAGGAGCCATTGTTGTCATGGCAACCAAGAAAGGACTAGTGGGGATTTATAGAGACAGACAAAAGGAAAGGAGCAACAAGTGTTAGCTCCTCCTTCCTTCCCTCCAGCCTGGGTGCATGGAGATGGGTGCTCCCTATTCCTACCTCCCATGTCACCCAGGCCAAGTAGCAGTATGGATGGGATGGATTCTGTCCCCGTTCAAGAGAGACTTTGAGGTTTGGGTGCTCCATCTCTCTGACTATATTTAGGTTTGAATAAGAATTCAGGCTTGTGACTGACCTTCTGACCCAAAGTTCCAAAGTCACTTCCCCTCTTTCCTCTACCTAAACCCTTGTCCCATCACCTTTGTATGAACGTTCTTCTCTCAGAGGTTGGAAGTGACTCCGGGACCTTAGTCCAGTGACTACTTCCTGCCCACTGTCTGCGGCTCACTCCGCACCTGACAATCACGTGAGGGCAGATGCTCTCTTAGACTCCCTTGGGGAGCAGCCACACACCTGGCACAAAATTCCTGGATCCCTTGGTGCCTGGCTGCCTGCTTAAATATTCCTTTGTAGGCCGGATGTGGTGGCGCATGCCTTTAATCCCAGTACTCGGGAGGCAGAGGCAGGCGGATCGCTGTGAGTTCGAGGCCAGCCTGGTCTACAGAGTGAGTCCAGACAGCCAAGGCTACACAGAGAAACCCTATCTCGAAAAACCAAAAAAAAAAAGAAAATTTCTTTTGTACATTCTATTCTGCCAGCTGTGTCCTATGGTGTCTTTGCTATACTGTGTGCCTGGGAGGTGGGGGGGGAGGGGGTCTGCCCTATCAGGAGAGCCAAAGTCACAGCTATCAGCTCAGGCAAGTCCCCTGTAGTGCACACCAGGCCTGGAAAAATCTCAAATGGAGTTTCAATCTACAAGTATAGTCCTTTTTATAAGCCTTCACCTTAATCAATAGTGTTGAATCACATCATTTTCTCCTAAGCTTTCTCTCCCATTAGCTTTTCCAAGAGACTGGCTCATTTGGCGACCTTGTTCTGACTGAATTCCAGAGGAACAAGGATGTCTGTTTAGTTCACTCGATGTGTCCCAACTGCTTGGCAAAAGTGGGTTCTCAACAAACAGTCACTGACTAGACAGACAAAGTGATAATTCTGCCTCTTAACAGATACGGGTACATATTATCAATGGCTGACATTGGGCCCTATGCTTAACACTCAGGCTATATCTCACAGCAACTGAGGTGGGTTTTGTTTGCCAATACTTGGCTTAAAAATTCCTTCACAGAAGCAAATGGAAATATATGAAACCGGAGCCCCCCTTCCCTTCCCATTTTGGTGGGCTTTCCGTTCTGTCTGTCCTGCAGCATTCCTAACAGTGGCCAACGTTAGCAGCCATTAACCAGCAGACCCCCCCTCCAGCCAGCCTTCCGTCTTCAGTTCCCTCCTGGATCTCCAGTGGAGCTTCCTAGTTGAGCTCCCTGATTCTCTTCCCCCTTGACCTCCCCACGCATGCGCGGCAAGCAACCACTGCTGTTCATGACACTGTGAGTGGCATTGGTGAGGCCCTGGGTAGCAGGATGGCCAGAGAAAAACCACCTTCAGGAGGGGATGTCTGCCTCGGGAGTATGGGTATTAGTTGGTGTCTTTGAATCTTAGGGGCTGAACCTCAAATCTTTGATTTCAGCTCTACCCAGCCTGTCAGGACTGTGAGCAGCTGCTTCCTCCATTTACTCAGTGGCCACCAGACACCTCAGGCTGCAAGGTCTGATCCATACCCTCCCACTCCCCCCACCCCCGCTGTAAAACACATTACCTGTTCCATTCCTCAGGCAGTGGGGTGTCTTGAGATCCAGGACACCTGGCTTCTAGGCCAGGCTCTGCCACTAGCTGCATGACTTCAGACAAGTCACATCACCTCTCCGGACCTCAGTTTCCACACCTGAGAAATGAAGGGATTGCAGATTAGTCATTTGCTACTGAACAACCCTCCCCCACCTCAAACACTGCCCAAGTGCGTTCTCATATGAAACACGTGCACTGCACACAACTCCTGGTGCAACTTCTCCCTGGATCTCTCTCCTTTAAGAAAGCCTACTATAACCAAGGGGAGGATAAAGAAAATGGGGTGGTTTCATTACTACTTAAAAATAACGCACCTAGCCAAGCATTGGTGGCACATATCTTTAATCCCAGCACTCAGGAGGCAGAGGCAGAGGCAGGTGGATCACTGTGAGTTCGAGGCCAGCCTGGTCTACAGAGTGAGTCTAGGCCAGCGAAGGCTACACAGAGAAACGCTGTCTTGAAAAAACAAACAAACAAACAAATACAACCCCCCCCAAAAAAACAAAAAAAACCTCCTTTGGTCTGGGGCTCTTGCTAAGAGTAGGAGCACTCAACACTAGAAAACAAAACAAACCCCTCAAACTTAGTATTTTAACTACACTAGAGTTAGAGAGAGAGAGGGGAGGGGGACATAATGTGGGGAAGAGACACTTGGGAGCTGCTGGGCTGCAGAGCATGACCGCAGGTTTTGGGGGTCCCAGGGTAGGCAGCTGGGTGCAGTGGATAAGAGCCTGGGCTTCAGAATTGGACCACCCAGTCTAGGCTCCTAGCTGCCAAGTAAGTAATAGCTTAATACCAGTGTTAAAGAGAAGCTTGATATAAGGCCCCTGCCTCAGTTTCTTTTCTCATTATTGTGATAAAATATGTGACCACCGTGATGGAGTCACAGCGGCAGAAGCCTGAGGGAGCTGGTCAGGCTATGTCCACAGTTAAGCTGAGAGATGGCCCAGTAGGGACACACACTTTTAACTGCAGCAACTGTGGAGGCAGAGGCAGGTGGATCTCTAAGAATTCAAGGCTAGCTTGGTCTACATAATGAATTCCAGGTCAGCCAAGGCTATATAGTAAGACCTTGTCTCAAACAAAATAAAACAAAAAGAAAAAAAAAATACAACAATAACAAATCTACTAGCCACATAGCCCCTAAATGCAAACCAGTGATGGCAGCCCATGTGCAGTTAAGAGACACAAATCTGCACCCATGATGCAGTCACATGAGACAGTCCCACGTCTCCAGTGTGGTCATTTTCATGGCTTATTTGGGCTCATTTGAGAGTCCGCCACAGAACTCAGCTTATCTGGGTCATAAGCTTCGTGGGTCTCCTTATGCAGTTGCTCCTCTTGTCAACAATGCTGATGAAAAGCTGACAGCACATGATGTCCCAAGCTGAGCTCTTGCCCCCTCAGGGATAAAATAACTAGTAACCAATCATTTTAAAGGTCAACTAACCAATCATGTTTCTACTAAGTTCTGCTTATGTAAGAGTATAAAAGACCCAAGCTTTGCTTATTTGGGGTCTCCAGTTCAATAGAGCTTGGTAGACCCCATCGCAATGGATCAATAAAGCATCCCTTGCTGATTGCATCGGACTGGACTCTCGTGTCTCATTGGGCTCCGGGAAGTAGGACCTAGGCCCCCCAGGTCTTACATTGACAGCTGCAGAACTGAGTCATCTCTAAGGTCCTGCCTAACATCAGGCTGATGGGCGTTGCCTGATGCTACCCCACCTGGTTCTGTTTTCTACACTATTGTCTGAAGAGGAGTGCCACTTAGCTCTGCCTATAAATTGAGCCATCAGAATTTAAATCTTTTAGATGTTATCTTCTTGAAGAAAGAATATCACTTTTTAAAAAATTAATTAAAGTGCAGGAGAAATGACTCAGTAGTTCAGAGTGGGTCTGGAGGAGAGGGCAGGGTGTGTGTATGAGATGCGGGTGAACTGGGAGGGGAGGCTCCAGTCAGGATGTATTTGTATGAGAGAAGAATAAAGAAAAAGAAAGAAAAAGGAGCATTGGTTGCTCTTCTAGAGCACCTAGATTTAATCCCCAGCATAAATGGGCTTATACAACCATCTGCAACTTCAGCTCCAGAGGATCCAATCCCATCTCATGGCAAAGACATCCATGCAGGCATAGTTTAATGTGAATAACTCATTCATTTTTAAAACATTTTAAATATTTAATTAGCAGTTTGTTTGTTTTGTTTTGTTTTCCTTCCAAGACAGGGTTTCTCTGTGTAGATCTGGCTGTCCTGGACCCCCATCTGTAGACCAAGCTAGCCTCAAATTCACTCTGTAGACCAGAGAACTCAGAGATCTGCCTGCCTCTGCCTCCTGAGTCCTGGCATCAAAGGCATGCAACACCACCAACAGGTGCACTTTTTAAAATTTAAAACAAAACAGTGATAAGAGCTTATGTGGGGCACATGACTATAACTGCTGCACTGAAGAAGCTGAGGCTGGAGGATGGTGTTCTAGGGAGAACTGTGCTAACTTATCTGGAAAAAACAAAACAAAAAAGCCTGCAGCAAAACTAATTAACATAAAAAGGCAGAGGACGGCACAGCAGATATATTCACGTGAATGACTAAAGGATTGAATGACCACTTGCCAAAATTGAGTCAAGATCAGATAAACAAGCTAAATAGTCCCATTTCCCCTATAGAAATAGAAGCAATCATTGATAGTCTCCCAAACAAAAAAAGCTCAGGGCCAGATGGTTTCAGTGCAGAATTCTACCAGACCTTCAAGGATGAGCTAATGCCGATCTCTTCAAGCTACTCCAAAAGATAGAAATGGATGGAACATTACCAAATTCTTTCTATGAGGCCATAGTCACATTGATACCTAAACCTCACAAAGACCCAACAAAGAAAGAGAATTTCAGACCAATTTCTCTTATGAACATTGATGCAAAAATACTCAATAAAATATTTGCAAAATGAATACAAGAACACATCAAAGATATCATTCATCATGACCAGGTAGGCTTCATTCCAGGCATGCAGGGATGGTTTAACATATTGAAATCCATCAATGTAATCCACCATATAAACAAACTGAAAGTAAAAAGCCACATGATCATCTCATTAGATGCAGAGAAAGCATTTGATAAAATCCAACACCCATTCATGTTTAAAGTTTTAGAGAGATCTGGGATACAAGGCACATACCTAAACATAATAAAGGCTGTATACAGCAAGCCAATAGCCAACATCAAATTAAATGGAGAGATACTCAAGGAAATTCTTCTAAAATCGGGGACCAGGCAAGGCTGTCCACTCTTTCCATATCTCTTCAATATAGTACTCGAAGTTCTAGCCAGAGCAATAAGACAACAAAAGGAGATCAAGGGTATCCAAATGGGAAAGGAGGAAGCCAAATTATCCCTATTTGCAGATGATATGATAGTGTATATAAGTAACCCCCAAAATTCCCCCAAAGAACTCCTACAGCTGATAAACACCTTCAACAAATTGGCTGGATACAAAATTAACTCAAAAAAGTCAGGTGCTTTCCTATATACAAAGGACATCCGTGCAGAGGAAGAAATTAGGAAAACTACACCCTTTGTGATAGCCTCAAGCAATATAAAATATCTAGGAGTAACTCTAACCAAGCAGGTGAAAGACTTGTTTGAAAAAAAATTTCAAATTTCTGAAGAAAGAGATTGAAGATGACATCAGAAGATGGAAAGATCTCCCTTGTTCATAGATTGGGAGAATTAACATAGTAAAAATGGCCATCTTACCAAAAGCAATTTACAGATTCAATGCAATTCCTATCAAAATACCAACACAAATTTTAAAAAGACATTGAAAGTTCAATTCTCAACTTCATATGGAAAAACAAAAAACCCAGAATAGCTAAAACAATCTTGTACAATAAAAGATCCTCTGGAGGAATCTCCATACCTGATCTCAAGCTGTACTATAGAGCAACAGTAATTAAAACAGCATGGTACTGGCACAGCAATAGGCTGGTTGATTAATGGAATCAAATTGAAGACCCAGAAATGAATCCACACACATATGGTTACTTGATTTTTGACAAAGAAGCCAAATCTATTCAATGGAAAAAGGATAGCATCTTCAACAAATGGTGCTGGTCTAACTGGATGTCCATGTGTGAAAAAATGCAATTAGACTCATATTTGTCACCATGCACAAAACTCAAGTCCAAGTGGATTAAAGACCTCAACATAAAACCAGAGACACTAAACTGGTTAGAAGAAAAAATGAGGAAGAGCCTGGAACACATTGGCACAGGAAACAACTTCCTGGACAGAACACC
The DNA here is from genome assembly GCA_907169655.1 of Acomys percivali. Lineage (NCBI taxonomy): Eukaryota > Metazoa > Chordata > Mammalia > Rodentia > Muridae > Acomys > Acomys percivali. The sequence continues at coordinate 3,583,318 of OU015757.1, read as the reverse complement.
AGCAGCCCAGGCCTTAAGGTTCACAATTAACAAATACCACCTCATGAGGCTGAGAAGCTTCTGTAAGGCAGGAGACACTGTCAACAGAACAAAGTGACAGCCTACAGACTGGGAAAAGATCTTCACCAACCCTACATCTGACAAAGGTCTAATATCCAAATTATATAAAGAACTCAAGAAATTAAACATCACCAAACCAAATAACCCAATTGAGAAATGGGGCTCAGAACTAAACAGAGAATGGCTGAGAAACACTTAAAGAAATGTTCAACGTCTTTAGTTGTCAGGGAAATGCAAATCAAAACAACTCTGAGATTCCATCTTACACCCATCAGAATGGCTAAGATAAAAAATTCAAGCAACACCACCTGCTGGCAAGGATGTGGGGAGAGAGGAACACTCCTTCACTGCTGGTGGGAATGCAAACTAGTACAACCACTCTGGAAATCTATCTGGCGCCATCTCAGAAAACTGGGAATAGGGCTTCCTCAAGACCCAGCTATTCCACTCCTCTTGGAATATATCCAGAAGATGCTCCAGCACACAGCAAGGACATATGCTCAACGGTGTTCATAGTGGCCTTATTCATAATAGCCAGAACATGGAAACAGCCTAAATGTGCCTCAGTAGAAGAACGGATAAAGAAACTGTGGTACGTTTACACTATGGAATACTACTCAGCTATTAAAAACAAGGAATTCCTGAAATTTGTGGACAAATGGATGGAATTAGAAAAGATCATAACGAGTGAGTTAACCCAGAAGCAGAAATACTCACATGATATACTCACTTATAATTGGACACTAGCCCAAGGGACATGTCCCATGAAACTCTTCACTTACCAGGAAATTGGGATAGATGTGAGGACATCCTATTGGGACTCTAGGGGAGAGAGTATGTGAGAATGGGGAAATAGAAGGATCCAGAGGGTCCTAGAAACCTACAAGAAGAACATTATGATGGGCAGTTCTGCTCAAACTATGGCACCAACCAAAGACAATACGTGCAGTAAACATCGAACCCCTACCCAGATCTAGCCAACGGACAGGACATTCTCCACAGTTGAGTGGAGAGCAGGAAATGACTCTCACACAAATCTGGAACCCCATATTTGACCATGTTCCCTTGATGGGGAGGCCCGGTGGCACTCAGAGGAAGGATAACAGGCTATCAAGAAGAGACTTGATCCCCTATGATCATATAGAGGGGGAGGAGGTCCCCCTTAGTCACAGACATAGGGAAGGGGAATAAGGTGAAAATGGGAGGGAGAGAGGAACGGGAGGATACAAGGGATGGGATAACAATAGAGATGTATTATGAATAAATTAATAAAAAAGGATTGAATGAAATTTGTCTCATCTGTGAGTCCTTTTAAGCATGAAAACCCCTGTCTTTCTTGTCTCACAAGATAAATGTTAACAAAAACACTGAAAACAAAGGGCCGGGAATACAGCTAGTTGGTAGAGTGTTTACCTACCGTCCATGAAGTCCTGGGTTCAATCTCTAGCACCAAATAAACTGGGTGTGGTGGCCCACACTTATAACCCCAGCACTTGGGAGGAGGATCAGAAGTTGAAGGTCATCCTTGGCCACACAGTGAGTTCCAGGCAGCCTTGGCTATGTGAGATCCCACCCAAAGAAATAAAAAGACTGAAAAACAAAACAAACCTAAACTTTGTAGTGGAAATATCGAAAATGTTTGTCAGTGTTCTCTTTGTTTTGTTGCAGCAAAAGACGGAGGCTAGCAGCTCCTTCTGGCTATACAAGACTGTTCTGCTAGGCTGCACACCGGGCCAGCATTCCATTTGCAGAGCCTCACGGTTCCCTTCCTTTCAGATCTCTGCAGTCTGGCATCTGCTGCCTCCGCCCCCATGATGTGGCTCCCAGCAACACCATCAAGATCCTGCAGTTGCCAAATTCAGCAGACAGTTTCCATCCTCGGTTTACTCGCTTTCCTGATGCTAAATCCTAAAACCATTTGAGTGTCTGCTGGGTGAGTTTGAGTTTATTATCCTTATACAAGCAAAAAGACAAAGGATTCATTAAAAATGGGGGCAATAAGGCTTAAAAACAGCCAATGCTTCAGGTTTCTTTCAAGATGACCATCTCAAAAGAGATCAAATATGACACGCAACATTTAAGGGGCTGGAGAGATGGCTCAGTGGTTAAGCGCATTGCCTGCTCTTCCAAAGGACCTGGGTTCAATTCCCAGTACCCACATGGCAGCTCACAGCTGTAACTCCAAGATCTGACACCCTCACACCAACGCACACAAATTAAAATTAAATAAAATATTTTTAAAAAAAGATTGCAGAGGCTCAGCCAGGCGTGGTGGCACAAGCCTGTCATCCCAGCACTTTGGGGGTTCAGGCAGAAGGACACCAGTGTGTGGTCAGCCTGCATAGCAAAACGTCAACTCAATGGTGAAGGGCAGCATGTCGCTCAGAGTGCTTGCATCAGAAGGGAAAAAGAGTCAGGGGTGGGATGATTGATTCCAAAAATTTATTTGTTTTAACATCATTTTTAAAAAGATTTGTTTTTACTTTATGTGTCTGGGTGTGCATGCTACCTATGGCCCGGGAGGCCAAAAGAGGGTTGGATTTCTTTTTGTTTTATTAGTTTGGTTGGTTAGTTTTTTTCATGACAGGGTTTCTCTGTGTAGCTTTGGCTGTCCTGGACTCACTTGTAGACCAGGCTGGCCTCGAACTCACAGAGATCTTCCTGCCTCTGCCTCCCCGAGTGCTGGGATTACAGGCATGTGCCACTGATCCCAGCTGGGGCTGGATATCTTAAAGCTGATGGTTGTGAACCATCTGTGCTGGGAGACAAACTCAGGTCCTCTGGAAAAGCAGCAAGTGTGCTTCACCACTGAGCCATATCCCTAGACCAGAGACTAATTCGTTTAGTCATTCACCTATTCATACACACACACACACACACACACACACACACACATATACATACACACACCACTGGATACCTACAATGTGTCCAGCGTTACACAAGATGTTGAGGAGTAAGACAGATTCCTAATTAGGAACCCCACTGCCATGTAACACTCATACAGAATACATACATGCTATCTGTCTTGTCTGGTGAATGTTCACAAACAAACAAAACACACTGATTATTAGTAGCACCTGAAGAAAGAAACAGTATGAGCAGCCTCCCAGAATGCTCTCTGGGTCTCCTTGCACATCTTTGATCCTCTCAACAGGAGGTGCTTGCATTCTGTATCATTGGAATCATATCCAGTGTTATTGGTGAGTTTTGTGGACCCACATCCCTGTTACTATGGATTCCCTCTGCCTCTCTATTTCGGGACTTTCCACAGTAATCACATTCTCCCTCTCAGAAGCACTCCCCATTTCTTTGCTCTTTGTTGTTGTTGTTTGTTTGTTGAGATAGGGTTTCTTTGTGTAGCTTTGGTTGTCCACCTACACACTTGGTACACCAGGCTGGCCTCGAATTCACAGTCATCTGCCTGCCTCTGACTCCCAAGTGCTGGGATTTTGTTTGCAAGTGTGTTTGTCTATCACGTGCATGCCATCAGAGGTAAGAGGGCATGGGAACCTTTCAAACTGGAGTCACAGATGGTTGTGAGTCACCAGGTGGCAGTGCTGGGAAAGGAACCTGGGTCCTCTGCAAGAGCAGCCGGTGATCTTAACCACTGAGTCACCTCCCCAGCCTTTCTTTGCTCCTCCTGAAAAAAAAATATTAGTTTGTTTGATGTGTGTGTGTGTGTGTGTGTGTGTGTGTGTTGCACACATGTGGGTATGTGGGTTCTATGCCTATAATCTTATATAATCTCTGTCTTATTCCTTTAAGATAAGATAATGGCCCTCCATCATACACTTTGGTTGTAAGATATAAAGAAATCAATCTGAAACTAATTGCTGGCTAAATGTCATAGTGGTGGAGGGTGCTGTGCATCCCACCTGGGGAAGAAAAGACATAAATGGCCCAGCAATGGACCCTGTATGCCATAACACCAACCTTCCAGGAAATACGTGTGCACTGGTTCAATGGCGACATAAAGGCAATGGGGCAACCAACCGCTTTCTCATTGGTTTTAAGGTCTTCTCCATAGAAGGGAATTCATGATCCTATAAACATAAAGCTCATGCCTGGGGAGGTCATAGGCTTTAAGGGAAATGAAGTCTACACTTTAGTGGGGCTTAAAGTCCTTTGGAAGGGTTGATAGATTAACACAGAAGCCAAACTATACACAATAGAATGAGCTGCTTTTTTTTTTTTTTTTTTTTTTTCCTGTTCTGGCATGGAATACAGGGCCTCTGTGGGTTAGATAGGTGTTCTACCATTGAAGTAAAACCCCAGCTCTGTAATATAACTTTTTTTTTTTTAAAGAAGGAAGCTGTGTGGGAGGGGGAAAGGGAGAGCTGGGAAGATGAATCAGTCAGTAAAGTGCTTGCCAGCTCTTCAGCTCCCGTGTAGGAGCCAGGGGTGGGGTGGGTACCTGCAACCCTGATGCTGGTGGGGAAGAGGCAGGCAGAGTCCTCATGTGTGCTGGTTATTCAGTCTAGCTGAATTGGCGAGCTCTGGGATTAGGGAGAGGTGTCTCAACAGAGGAAGACACCCAGTATCAACCTCTGTCCTCTGCGCACATGCACACACACACACATGCATAAACACACAAAAGTTTCAAAGCATTCATAAAGAAGCTGTTACTGTAGAGAAAATTAACCTGGTTATGGTGATAAGACACAAAGCAGGAGTGTGGGGGTGAGACTGAGGACCTCTTCAAAGAGATGGTACTCCAACCTACTCCTAAAATGCATGAAGGAACAAACCGCAGATAAGCAGCTCAGTTCAGACGTGGGAAATAGGAGAGCATGAGGACGTGGAGGCCAGAAAAAGCTTGGGACATTCGAAGCTCAGCTAGGACTTGTGTGTAGCTCAGTGGTAGAACACTCGTCTAGCACAAGGCACTAAATACAGTCCACAGCACTAAAAATAAAGACCAGCCAGGGAGCCACTGTGGCTGAAACCTCCAGGAGGGACACAGAAAGTTAGTGAACCCAGCAGGGGTTAAGTCCTACCAGGGCTCGTAGAGCACACGGAAGAGTATGGATTTCGTTTTCAATGTGAAGCCAATAGAAGTTTTTTTGTTTGTTTGTTTTTTGTTTTTTCGAGAGAGGGTTTCTCTGTGTATCCTTGGCTGTCCTGGAACTCACTCTGTAGACCAGGCTGGCCTCGAACTCACAGAGATCCACCTGCCTCTGCCTCCCAAGTGCTGGGATTAAAAGCGTGCACCACCAATGCCCGGCTCAATAGAAGATTTTTAAGCAGAGTGCCCACGTGATTTAACTTATGGTTTTAAATGACTGTGGGACTGCTGAGAGATGAACATTGATGATGAGGAGGAGGAGGAGGAGGAGGAGTGGATGCAGACAGAAGGAGACCCAGTTGGGCCAAGTGAAAATAACATTAACTTAGAAGAACATGGCGGCAGTATAAACAGAGATGGCTAGGAGACGGGCATAGCTTTGGTTTTAAGACAGTGTTTCTGTATAGCTTAGACCACAGACTCCCAACCCTCCTGCTATAGCGTCTCTAGTATTGAGATTGTAAGTGTGGTTTACTGCCTTAGAAATTTCTGGAAAGTCTAGGAGGTAGAAGCTAGCTGGGAGACGGAGGTCACTGGAGGGTGGGAGCAAGTGGTAGAGTGTATCTTCTTTCTTCTTCCTGTCTTGGTCTCTCTCTGTTTCTGGCCCACCGTGAGGTAAATATTACTGTGCAATAGCCTTCTGTTACCATGACATCCTGCCAAAGCACATGTGGGCCAAAGCCCTGGCTGGAACTCCGTGAGACCATGAGGCAAACTAAGCCTTTCCTCCTATAAGTTGTTCTTTGTGTTACTGTTTAGTCACAGTGACCCAAACATGCAAAATAGTATGGGAGGCAAGGGGGAACCCCCTAAGCTGCAGTTGTGTGAGCTAAACACTTGGGCAGATGGCAGTGACTTTCTTGAGTTGGGAAGGATAACAGGACTGAAAGCTTGGAGAAAGGAAAGGCTTATTGAGGGGCTATGGAGAATTCTAGCTTGGATCTATAGAGTCTGGGATGCGTTTCCTTCCTTTCTTTCTTTCTTTTCTTTTCTTTTCTTTCTTTTTTAGAGACTGACTGGTCTCATGCATAGAAGAGGGTAGACTTGGACTCCAAGCCCTCTTGCTCAACCTTTCTTGAGGTGGGACTACAGGCATGCGTCACCGCAGCAGAATAGGGTTGGTTTTTGTTTGTTTGTTTCTGTTTGGTTTGGTTTGGTTGGTTGGTTGTTTGAGACATGGTTTCTGCATGTAGACCTAGCTGACCTGGAACTCTGTAGTCCAGGCTGGCGTCAAACTCAGAGATCCTCTTGCCTCTGGTTCCCATGTGTTGGGATTAAAGGGGTATTTTTAAAGACAGAGCTTCTGAGTGCTGGTGGATATCACCCTGTGGAGAGAGGCGCTAATGAATAGAACAGAGCGCACTTTTAGGAACAAGATACTTGAGCAAGCAGAGGAAGAGAGTACAGCCCAAGGCTAAGGTGAAGAAGTTGGCCTATAGAGAACATGCGGGGTGGGGGGGGGGTGGGGGGTTTTGGAGAGCCAGCTCTGACCTCCACATGCAGGAAGAGTGGCAACAGGAGAGCAGTCTCCCTTGTGCAGCTGTTAGCTGACTAGTTCTGGAGAGCTGAAGGGGGCAGGGCTTGGAGTGAAAGGGTGACGATCTGAGATGTGTTGTCCCTCCTGGTGGCATACACTTGTAATCCATGGAAGGCTATGACAGTGCGGCACCCTGGGCTTGACGCCAGCCTGGGACACCTACCAAGCTCAAAGCAACCTGGGCTACATAGTAAGATCCCGTTTCAACAGAACAAAGACAGGGAGGGTGGGAAGGAACGCGAAGATAGAAGTGAGGGGATAACAATTAGGATGTGACCCGAATAAATTATAACACAAAATAATAAAGAAAACAAAGACATACATACTTCAGATTTAATTAAAAAATGTTTAGGAGAATTTAATTGATTTAGAGTAAAAGAGAATGTCTTAAGACTTTCAAGTTAGTAATTACAGACTCCTTAGGTTTGCAAATTGTGTTTAAGCATTTAGCGGTTATCTGTTGAACTCTTGGCTTTGTCAGCTATCTGAAACACTTAAGAGTCTTAAATTTATAATCGAAGTTAAAATGCTAATGCTAGGGAGATATTTATTAACCAAGTTCGTAAAGGATGTTAATATTTAGGAGAATGTACTGTGTCAAACCTACAAGCTAAATCAACTATACACAAGAACAAATACAAAGTTGTTAGCTTTAGGGCTGGAGAGATGGCTCAGAGGTTAAGAGCACTGACTGCACTTCCAAAGGTCATGAGTTCAATTCCCAGCAACCACATGTTGGCTCACAACCATCTATAATGAGATTTGTATACATAATAAATAAATAAATCTTTTTTTAAAAAGTTGTTAGCTTTAGACAAGACAAGTTGAATTTATTAATGCAACAGTGGAGTCTAGGAATGGTGTGAGAAGCCTAGGAGTGACTGGGGTTTTCAATTCATGATTTTAATAAAGTGAGCTTGGGTTAGAGTGACTGTGAGCATATCTGTCTGCAGCCTGAGGCTCAGTGGCAAACAAGAACAGCCGTGCCGAGCTGGAGAGACGGCTCAGAGGTTAAGAGCACTGGCTGCTCTTCCAAAGGTCCTGAGTTCAATTCACAGCAACCACATGGTGGCTCACAACCATCTATAATGAGATCTGGTGCTCTCTTTTGGCCTGCAGGTGTAAATGCATATAGAACATTGTATAAATAATAAATAAATTAATCTTTAAAAAAAAACAAACAAACAGCCATGTCTGTTGTCTGAAAGACTCCTCCTATGCCAGTCTCAAGATTTCCCTTTCTGCATTTTGATGTTTACTCCTCACAGTGCCCCCACATTTCACCAAAGTAACAAATAAAAGTATGCTAATATATATATATACACATATTTAAACATGTTTTTTCCTTTTTTTGTTTTTGTTTTTTGGACACAGGGTTTCTCTGTGTAGCCTTGGCTGTCCTGGACTCACTTTGTAGACCAGGCTGGCCTTGAACTCACAGCGATCTGCTTGCCTCTGCCTCCCCAGTGCTGGGGTTAAAGGTGTACAAGGCATACGCCACCACGCCCGACTCCATGGCTAATTTTTGAACAAAGGAATATATAATTTGCTTGGGGAAAGTCTCTGAACTTGAAGATTGGCAAGACTCTTTTTTCCCCTCTATTTATGTGTGCATTAGTGTGTGTGTGTGTGTGTGTGTGTGTGTGTGTACACGAATGTAAGCACTATGGCACATGAATGGAGGTCAAAGGACACCTTCAGGACTAATAACTGTAAAAGAGTTAAATCTCTGCATTAAAAGAACTCTCATCTGGTGAAAGAGGTATGAGAGAATGGGGAAACAGAAGGACCCAGAGGGTCCTGGAGCCCTACAAGAAGACCATCAAGGATCTGGACCCAGGGGGTCCTTCACAAACTACTGTACCAACCAAGGACAACACATGCAGTAAACCTAGACCCCCTATCCAGATCTAGCCAATGGACAGCACATTCTCCACAGTTGTGTAGAAGGCAGGGACTGCCTCTGACATGAACTCTGGCGCCCCCTATTTGACCACTCCCCCTTGGTGGGGAGGCCTGGTGGCACTCAGAGGAAGGGGAAGTAGGCTATCCGGATGAGACCTGATAGGCTGTGGTCATATGGTGGGAGAGGAGGTGCCCTCTGTCACAGACCTAGGGGAGGGGAGTAGGGTGAAAGAGGGAGGGGGGGAATGGGAAGATACAAGTGAGGAGATAACAATTGAGATGTAATCTGAATAAATTATTTTTTAAAAATGAACTCAAGTGACACTACTGAGATTCAAGTTTCATCTTTTAGGTCCCTTACCTCAGCATCGTCTCTTTTCAATTTTCCATGGCTTCAAGATTTTCACAGTAACAGTGTCCTTGAAACCTCTTAAGTTCATGTTAAGGGGGAAAGAATCTTTGAATTTGTCTCTAGCCTCTGCGGGCACCTGCACTCATGTGCACATACCTGCATGCAGATACACGTCTACACATAATTAAAAATGATAACACATTTTAAAAATTTATATATAGAATAGTGGCGATAAATCAAGGGCTAAGAGTGGTTACTGCTCTTTCAGTTGTAGTTCCTATCCCACTTCAGGCAGCCTGTAACTGATGTCCTCACCTGGCCTCCACAGGTAACTGTATACCGCTGAGCTTGTAGAGGGCCAATGAGATGCTGTCAAATGCAACCTCCAGGGATCGTGTGTGTTGTATATGTAGAGTACACGCATGTTGAGTGTGCATGTCCGTGTGTCTGTATGCAGAGGCTGAAGCAGGATGGCAGATGCCTTCTACTGTTCTCTGTGTTATCTCCTTGAAACAGACTCTCACTGAGTCAGATTGCCGGCTAGGCCACGCTGGCTTTGCGGCAAGCTCTGGGAATCAACCTGACTCCGCCTCCCTCCCAGTGCTGGGCTTACAGACACATGCAGCCATGCCTAGCTTTTACAACATGGGTGCTGGGGTTCAGACTCACATCCGCATGCTTGCAATGTTCTCTTGACCTCCAAGGCATCTCCCTAGCCCGCCATGCAGAGATTTGAAAAGTGCTTGCACGTCTTTGCCGTGTTTTGGCCTAACCGGCACAAGGCTAACCATGGATTGGAGATGAACTGCTCAGCTGTCCTAGGCCCGAAGTGCATTCATCCAAAGCCATGTGAGCCACAAGCCAGAAGCTCCCCCGCCCCCCGAAGGGACACGGATTCCCTGAGCACAGCTGTCCTGCGCTCCATCCCTGCACAGCTCTTCGTGACCGGTTCTCAGGGCAGAGCCTTCTTCAGCTAGCCTCCAGAAGGCTGAAGAAAACTCTGTGACATGATTCTCAGCCCAGCTTCCTGGAGAAAGGAACTCACACTTCTTCTTTAAAGAAATATTTGTTTTCATATTTTTTGTTGTGAGCCTAGTCTTTAATGGCTGAGCCATCTCTCCAGTCCAATATTTAGTGTGTGTCTGAGTGTATGTCTGGGTGGTGCACCTTGTGCAGGCAGTTCCCAAAAAGGCCGCTAGAGGGTGTCGTTTTCCTTACAACTGGACTTAAAGGCAGTTGTGAGCCACCATGTGGGTCCTGGAACTCAAACCCAAGTCTGAAAGAACATCCAGTGTCCTTGACCACTTAGCCATCTCTCTGGCCCTGGAATAAAATTTTAATCTGTGTCATGTCATCTATGTTGTCCCAGCAAAAATAGCATCTGGGCTTTGTTTCTGGTGATTGTTACACCTCAAAATTATCAAGTTTTTTCCCCTTTCCCCCAGCATTGAGGATTGAACCTTGAGTCTCCTCGCCAGGGTGAGAAATTGTTATACTAAGCTGTATGCTCAACTGTTGTTTGTTCTTTTTATTTTGAGATAGGATCTTTGTTTGTTTGTTTGTTTGTTTTTGTTTTTGCTTTTTCGAGACAGGGTTTCTCTGTGTAGTCCTGGCTGTCCTGGAACTCTCTTTGTAGACCAGGCTGGCCTGCAACTCACAGAGATCCACCTGCCTCTGCCTTCTGAGTGCTGGGATTAAAGGCATGCACCACCATGCCTGTCTTGAGAAAGGATCTTACTATGTTGCCAGGCTTGCCTTGAGCCCACTCTGCAGCCACGCAGGCCTTGAACTTCCACTTTTCCTGCTTTGATCCTCCAAAAGGTTGGGATTGCAGAGCTGTGCCACCAGGCCCCACTCTGTGTCCTTCTCATACGTACTACATGAAATGTGACTTGTCCCTACCAGTGTCTTCTCATAGAGGACACAGTGCTGGCTCCTGGTGCGATTGACCATTCTGTTTGGCCTCTGCCGCAAATAACCCTACCCCTATGATTTGCTTTCTCTCTCACTATTTTTTTTTTAAGATTTATGTATTTATTATGTATACAGTGTTCTGCCTGCATGTACATCTGCAGGCCAGATCTCATTTTAGGTGGTTGTGAACCACCATGTGGTTGCTGGAAATTGAACTCAGGACCTTTGGGAGAGCAGCCAGTGCTCTTAACCTCTGAGCCATCTCTCCAGCGACCCCTGTCCCAGTATTTTTTTTTGTTGGTTTGTTTTGACTTTGGTTTTTCAAGACAGGGTCCTTCTACGCAGCCCAGGCTAGCCCTACCTACCCCAATCCTCCGGCCTTGCCCTCCTGAGTGCCGGGATCACAGTTGTGTGGACTTGCTGACTCTCCCAGCTCTGTGTATCACTAACCTTTGAGAGGAGTATGCTTCATCTGACTTTGCTGGGGTTTATGTGTGTGGAGGGTGTGTGTGTGTGTGTGTATGTGTGTGTGTGTTGTGTGTGTTGTGTGTGTGTGTGTTGTGTGTGTGTGCTTATATGTGAGGGTGGGTGTTTGCCATGTTGCACATGTGGAGGTCAGAGGGCAACCTCCGGTGTCTGTTTGAGGTGGGGTCACTTCTATGTAAGGCAGGCTTGCTGGCCAGCCTTCCTGGGGCCTCTCTTGTCTCTGCTCCCTTCTCACTACAGGAGACTTGGAACACAGATGCGTGGTTATCGCATTCGCCTCAATGGGGCTCTGAAGATGTGTACTCTGCCCTCATGCTTTGCAGCAGATGCGTTTATCCACTGGGCCACCTCCAGCTGAATCCCAACCCCATATAAAATACCCAGGGTATTTTGTTTTGAGACAGGGTCTCCTATGCAGCCCTGGCTGGCCTGGAACTCATAATGATCTGCTAGCCTCTGCCTCCAGAGTACTGGAATTAAAGGCATGTGCCCACCACGCCCTGCCTTTCAGTTAAAAATACATTATGGGGACCGTGAGATGGTCCAGCAGCTAAAGACACTTTCCACCAAGACTGACCTGAGTTACCCTCTGAGACCTACATGTTAGAAGGAGAGAGAACTCCCACAGGTTCTCCTCTGACCTCTGCAAGGGCATTGTGGCATATATAAGCCTACACACCACACACACACACACGCACACACACACACACACACACACACACGCACATGCACACACAAATAAATATGTAATAAAAATAAAATAATTAAGTTATGCTTTAAATTTGAGTGATTAGTAAACCTTGAAAACAACACTTTTTTTCTCAAGTCCAGGGATGACTCCACAGCTTTGACCACACTGGAAAGCTCTGGACCACTAGGCTCCAACTCTGGATTGTTTTTGCATGAGGCTGACTGAACACTGGTTGGTCACACAGGTAATTCCATTTTGGAAATGATGTGAAAACTCTGGCCGAGTCACGCAGCTACCTGCCAAAGTTGCTAATGGGAGATACGGTGCAGACAATCTCTTGCTCAGTGAAATCCAATTTCCAGATCTCTGCAGCCGCGTTTCCCATTCACACATTCCCTGCCAGCTGCTCTGGTGAAATCATCACATCACAGACGAGCTGCAAGTCCTGTTCTCTCATTAAGCTTCTGCAGCAATGGTGGGAACTATTTTTATCATTTGCTTTTACACTCCAGTGAACCACATTTTAGTCATTAATCTATTTTTGTTAATCAGGGCCACAACACAACATAGTAGTAACAAAAAGCAAATTTTACATGAATAAACAATGTTATGCAAATGGAGAGCTAAGCTAGGCTGTGTCCTCCTAACCGAATTCCAGCTACACACTGTTATAGATTGGCCATCTTGAGCCCGGTTAACAGCAGAACCTAGTAAGTTTTTTTCTTGGCCACTGCAAACTTACAAAATGCTTAAGCAGGTTATTTTTTTTTCACTACTTTTTTGCCACCGAAACTGCAAAACTACAGGACTATTTTACAGACATATTGATCCTATTTTAGAAATATTGACTTAAAAGATAAAAGTCCAGAGCTGGGGCTGGAGAGATGACTCAGAGGTTAAGAGCACTGACTGCTCTTCCAGAGGTCCTGAGTTCAATCCCAGCAACCACATAGTGGCTCCTAACCATTTATAATGTGATCTAATGCCCTCTTCTGGTGGGCAGGTGTACATGCAGGCAGAGCACGGTATACATTTAAAAAAAAAAAGGTCAGGAGCTGAGGGATGGCTCAGTTAGTCAAGCCCTTGCTGTATATGCAAGAAAACCTCAGTTCAACTCCCAGACCCACGTAAGAAGCTGCCATCACGGCACACACCTCAGCACTAGTGATGTAGAAGGCGGAAAGGGGCTCATGCAGAGATCGGAGGACAAGTTCCTAGAGTTATTCTTTCCTTCCTCCACCTGCGTCCCTCAGGCTAACTCAAATCCTTACTCTTGGTGGTAGGCACTCTTATGTGCTGAGCCATCTGGCTGACCCTGTTTTGAACTCTTAAAGCTGGGGGAGCTGGCCTTCCTCCTACCCTGTTTCTCTAACGTCTTCATCCTTCTTCCTGTTTCTTCTCCCTCTTTTCCTTCCATCTATGTTTTGTCTCGTTTCTTACAGATTTCCCTACAGGGCCATGTGATGACACAAGATCTGCTCTGTCCAGAGAACTGACCTTCTACCTCTCTGGCTACTCTGCCTCCTATATCTGGAACACTTTTTTCAGCTGTTTCTCTTTTATCATCCTGTGGACTTCAACACACCCTTTATCATCCAGTTTGAGAGCTGTCTCTGCCAAGGCACATCCGTGGTTGTTACCTAGGCTGCAATAGCAGGCTAGATTTCGTTTCTTTTCCTTCTCTATACAAAAATGTGAAAATGTCTAGAGTGACAGCTGAGTTATTAAGAATCCCAATAAAACAGAAGTGAATCTGCTCCGCTCTCTGACTGTTCCCTAGCCTCTCATTACTCCGCTCTGCTCATTGACGTATGCCTCAATGAATAGGCAATTCCTTACCGTCTAATGCTCTTCTCAGGCAGTAGGGGAACAGAATTAACTCCATTAGAGTTGCTAGTTAACTTCATGAGACAAAAAGGATATATTCTGTTTTACCCTCTCCAGCTTACTTACTGAGAGTGAGACCCACAACAGGGGAAGTTTCTAAATTCCCTAACTCCAAACCATAGAGTATTGCTTATAACGCAAACAAAACACAATCCTATCACCGTGTCAAGACTGTTACTTTTCTTTCTTTTTTTCTTTCTTTCTTTCCTCTTTTTTGCTTTGCTTGGGTCTTTTGTTTGCTTGCTTGTTTGTTTTGGTTTTTGGTGTTTGCGTGTTTGTTTGTTTGTTTGTTTTGAGGCAGGGTTTCTTCATGTAGTTCTGGCTGTCCTGGAACTCACTCTGTACCAGGCTGCCATCAAACTTACAGAGATCCACCAGCCTCTGCCTCCTGAGTGCTGGGATTAAAGGTATGTACCACCACTTCCCAGCAACAAGACTGTTTCTTTAGCTCTGATGATAATTAAGAAGTCTTTGGGGGCTGGGGTGGGTTAAGGAGATGGCTTAGTGGTTAAGTATCCACTTAGTGCTCTTTTAGAGTACCAGGGTTCAATTCCCAGCACACACATGATAATTCACAATTGTCCTAACTCCAGTTCCAGGGGATCTGATGCCCTCATCAGGATTCCAGGGGCATTACATGCATATGGTGCACATACATACATGCAGACAAAACTCCTACACATGACATAAAAACAAATAAACCTTGATTTTAAAAAAGAAGGCTTTAGGGATGGGCTGTTGTTCGGTGGCAGAATTCTTGCCTAGCATGCATAGGCTCTTGGTTCTAGCTCCAGTACTAAGAAACAAAAATAAATAAATCTATCAGCCAATCAGTTATATTCTCTCTGAAGAGAAAGTAGTGATTTAGCACAGTGGACTCCAAACTTGTTTGAGTCAATTCACCAATCTACATTTTGAACCTGAACAAATGTGTTTATTTACGGTGCATATTTGTGTACCACTCAGCAATATTCAGTATACTGCAAACCATCATGAAACATAAAATACACCAAGGCCCAGGGACCATGCAGAAGAGGGGTGGGGGAGTAACATTCAGAGAGCCATAGGTTGGAAAGGACTAGAGTGAACTAACAGCTTCATGACAGGCCCTCCTCACTCATGAGCTCACAGAAACTATGGTTGATGGCACAAGACCTGCACAAAATCAGGTCAGCCGGCCTTCCTTCCCAGAAAGGGGGGGGGGAGGACTCAGGAGACCCCACCTCTGAGTGGGACGGTATGGACAGCTGATGGCTTCTGAGGGAAGAAAAATCAGTTTTCTTTAAGAGTGTGGCTCTTACTAGGGCAGCCATGCTACAGTGGGAGACCCCACATGGATATATGAGCATCACAAACTAGACCTAGTAGATCATTAAAAAGAAAAAAAGCAGACACAAAATTGGGAGGGTATGAAGAGGTGGGGGTGTATCTGAGAGGAGTTAGGGGAAAGAGTGAGGGTGAGTATGATCAAAATACATCATGTGAAATTCTCAAAGAATAAAATATTAACTAAAATTAATGATGACCACACATATGATTATATAAATAAGAGAGCAATTCCATTATTTTCCTTCCTTGCTCCAGTGGATCATGTCTGGCACCTGCTGAGTGTATTTGCATCTCTCATGCATTGGACATTGTATCCGGTATCCACAGAATCATCTGTCTCGCTTACTTGGTCATTTAACCACCTGGAGACTCAGTTGCTTCCCCAGCCCTAGTTATTGGTTGAATGCGTGACTTTACCCCCCACAATGTCCTGACACACAGGTATTATTCCTATCTGGCTGGGGATGATAGAGCAGTTCCTAGCATGAACCACGGTCAGTAACACAGAAAACAGAAAAAACAACCCAAATTGCTACCAAGGGCTATTGAGGAATGTCTAACCCATGGGCCATAGCTGCGTCGTGTGTCCTGAGAGAGCTAAAAATGAGGTTCAAGATGTTGGTAGATGACAACGTCATGTTCAATGTCAAAAGCTTTGGGCTGGGAGGATTTCCCAGTGGGGAAAGCACTCTCTGAGCAAGCATAAGAACCTGGAGTTAGGAGTTCAAGGCCAGCCTGGTCTACAAAGTGAATCCAGAACAGCCAAGGCTACACAGAGAAACCCTATCTTGAAAAAAAGACAAAACAAAACAAAAACAAAAACAAAAAGAACCTAAATTAGGACCCTCAGTGACTACATAAGAAGTCAGGGCCATGGTTGTAAGCCCAGTACTAGAAAACGAAGACAGGGGGATCCCAAGGGCTGGCTGACCAACAAGTCTAGTCGTTGGCATCAGTGGCTGGCACTTGCAAAGTGCTTAACAAGAGCTTTCCATAATTCTTTCTTTCTTTCTTTCTTTATTTTATATATATATATTTTTTTTAATTTTTTTTTTTTTTTTTTTTTGAAGAGTTTCTCTTGTACTCAGCTTTGTAGACCAGGCTGGCCTCGAACTCACAGAGATCCACCTGCCTCTGCCTCTGCCTCTGCCTCTGCCTCTCGAGTGCTGGGATTAAAGGCGTGTGCCACCATGCCGAGCATCTGTAATTATTTCTAACAGATAAGCATAGTCAGATCCTTTACTATAGCACGAACACAGAGAAGAACTAACCCCTACAGCGCATCTCCTGAACTGACCACAGAAAACAGTCAGAGGGAGTTTCATCTTCTCAGCAGGTACATCTGAAGAACAGAGGAGTAACAGCACAGCAAGGGGAAGACAGGCTCGGGGCCACACATCCCGTGGGGAAACCAGGCGACCTTTTGCTAATGGTACACTGGCTCATAGGAATGATTGCATACATTTATCACATCAATGTAACTGTTCTTTGTTATCAGTGAGGGTGGCACGTCAGGCCTTTACCCCAGATCCCCATATCTGCAAACACTGAAATCCATGACATAAAATGGCACAGCATTTTCCTTTCCTTTCTTTCTTCCTTCCTTTCTTTTTTTCTTTTCTTTTCTTTTCTTTTTTTTTTTTGAATAGCAAATAATTTATTAAAAGTTCATGGTTTCAAGTGCAGTAATAAATTCATTTGAATAGGAGACAATAACCAAGTCAAAAACTAAATGCTTGCTAATCAGAAAATCTGTGGCCATTTGGGCTGTCACACAGAAATCCAAAGTCACTGAAAGGCCACATCTGTCCTCTTATTAGTCTAGATTGTGTATAGGTCCGTGATACCTGGGATCTGTAGAATTCTTTAAGTTATCACCTTCTAACCAAACACGACTACGATTCTGAAAGACATCAGGTGGGCTAGTGGGGAGGGTTTTGTCCCCTTCCAAACCAATTACTCTTTTACAAATGTTTGATTTTGGATCACTTTGGGCTTTTTGCAATTGCAATGTCACCTCTTTGGATGCCATAAAAAATGCTGGCTAAGATTTTCTGCCAAGACAACACCTGGATTTTGAATTGTGGGTTCCAATGACGGTCCAGAATACATTACAACGCCACCAACATATTCAAAAGCACGATGATTTATACAGCCACATCCTGAGTGGTATAGCCAGCAAGCTGAATGGGCATTCCCAGAACACCACGAAGCACAGTTCCATGTTGGCCCTGCCACTACCGGCCTTGTAGCCCAAGCAGGCCTTGAATCTACAAATTTCTTCCTTTCACTTCCCAAATAGCTGGGATTACAAACTTGTGCCTTCAAGGCTGTCCTTCAAAAATTCTAATTCCACCATAGGTCCGTTCTACAAATCCCTCAACTTTAGGGAAGGTTTCCAGGAAAACCCAGGTCAAAGTGTAAGCAAGTCGTCCACGGTTGCAGATTCCTGCAGCCTCCAAAACCAACAGAAGCTCCTCACCCAGGACTCAGGTGGACCCAGTTGCCACAGCATTTTCACATAAGCTAGGAAGGTATTTCTGTGCATTTTATTTTTTGTTTCTGTTTTTGATGATGCAAGGGCTTCACTATGTAGCCCAGGCTGACCTAGAACTCCCAAGCCCCCCTTGCCTCAGCATCCTGAGTGCTGGGACTACAAGTGTACACCACATCTGGCTTCAAAGATCTACTGAGACTATGTAAGGAACCAAGGCACACAGAGGCTTTAGGAAACAGTGAGTCGGGACGAGGAGGTAGTTCTGCACATAGAGAGTTTTGCAGCAAGCTCGATGACCTGAGTTCAGTTCCCAGGAGTCAGATGGTAGAAGGGAAAACCAACTCTTAAATTGATTTTTAAAAAAAGAACCATTGGCTGGGTGGTGGTGGTGCACACCTTTAATCCCAGCACTTGGGAGGCAGAGGCACGCAGATCTCTGTTAGGTCGAGGCCAGCCTGGTCTACAAAGCTACTCCAGGACAGCCAAGGATACACAGAGAGACCCTGTCTTGGGGAAAAAAAAAAAAAAAGAACCATTGATGTACACACATGATGAATAGACATACTTGCAGGCAAAACACACCCTTAGAATAAAATAAATAAAAATTAGAAAAAAAAACCTTTTTGGGTTAACATACCATAAGGATCAAAAGATACATCTTTCTACAATCATAGAAATAATAAACATAGAAATAATATAAAACATCTTTCCGCCAGGTGGTGGTGCACACCTTTAATCCCAGCACTCGGGAGGCAGAAGCAGGCGGATCTCTGCCAGTTCGAGACCAGCCTGGTGTACAAATCAAGTCCAGGACAGCCAAGACATACAGGGAAACCCTGTTTCGAAAAAACAAAAAAACAAAAAAAAAATTTTCTATAATTATAAAGATATTTAATTATTGTCATGTAACATGTAATAATTTCTATAATTATATGTAATATATTTATATATTATATAAAATCATATAATATAAAGTTATTATGTATAAAATATATAAGTAATTATACACAATGGTATAATTAATATATGTATATTATCTCTATAATTTTAGAAAGATGTTATATTTCTCTCCATTTAGAGAATACAAACACACAAAAATTCTTTTTTTTTTTCTTTTTTGTTTTTTTGAGACAGGATTTCTCTATGTAGCCTTGGTTATCCTAGACTCACTTTGGAGACCAGGCTAGCCCTTCATGTTTTAGGAGGAATACGTTGCAAATAATTTTCCTGGTGGAAATGATAAGTTTTTTATTTTTGAGACAGAGTTTCTCTATGTTATCTTGGCTGTCCTAGACTTGCATTGTAGACCAGGCTGCCCTCAAACTCACAGTGATCCGATTGTCTCTGCCTCCCAAGTGTTGGGATTAAAGGCGTGTGCCATCATGCCTGACTAAGATATTCTTAAGTCAAGATAATAAAAATATTACATGCCAAAGTATGGGTCCAGCTAGAGCCATGCTAAGAGCTCTATATGTCTATACCAGAAAGAAAAGCTGAAAGAATCAAAGATCCAAGAACTCATGTCAAGAAGTTTTAAAAGAAAATAGTAAATTAAACTCAAAGAAGCCAGGCATGGTGGTGTATATCTTTAATCCTAGCACTCAGGAGGCAGAGGCATACAGATATCTGTGAATTCGAGGTCAACCTGGTCTCAACAGTGAGACCATGTCTCAAAACAAACAAACAAACAAACAAACAGCAAAAAAGTAAACAAACAAAAAGCAAAACCTCAAAGAGCTAGAAGGACTTAGTCACACCAAGAAATTACTAAACTAGAAAGCAAACATATAATAAACAGAATGGGCAAAATCAAGAACAAGTCCTCTTTTTTATTTTTATTTTTCCATATTTTTGTCACCTATTACTATGTGTGTCTGATGTGTGAGTATGGGTGTGAGTGTGTGCACGTCATGGACACAGGTGGAGGGCAGAGGGCAGCTTGCAGGGGTCAAACTCAGGTTGTCAGGCTTGGTGCCTGTCCCTTCACCAACTGGGCCATCATGCCTGCACAAGAATAGGTTTTTTAGAAAAAAGCAAATTTTGTTCTAAGAATAAAGTATAATGAAACCAATTCTTCACAACTTAATTTTTAAAGGTTGGTTCTTTGGACAACTTAAGGAAAACTGGGTAAATGCTTTGTAAAAAATTGATGAAAGAAAAATGCAGAATAGATTTTTTAAAAGGACACTAATGCCTATAGGTACTGAAAAATAATAAAATATTACTATAACACTATGAAAATAAAATTGATAATTACAACTTGATGGGCAAATGCCCAGGAAAAAAAAAAACAACTTACCAAAACAGGGAGAAATTATGAGTCCCACATCTACTAAAAACAGTGAATGCATATTTGTAACTTTTCTGTGAAGCGAACTCTAAATCCTAATTGCTTCACTAACAAATTGATTTTTTTTAAAAGATTTACTTATTTTAACCTTATGTGTATGCACAAGAGCCTGTGTAAGTATGTGCGTGAAGTGTGAAGGTGACATCACGCAGAGGCCAGAAGGGTGTGCCAGTCACTAGAACTGGAGTTGCAGGCAGTCGTGAGACAGTGTCGGCACTGGGAGCCAAGGTCCTGTCCTCTCCAATTTCTATTAACTGCTGAGCCATCTCCCTAGCCCCCTTGACTAGAAAAGTCTGTTCAGGGACATGCCCAAGGAAGAAACCTGTTAACTCAGCCCACACTCCTTCAAGGAAACTATAAGATAACGAGCAATCTTCCAAGTTCATTGTCTCAGTGTGGCACAACGTCATCCCAAAGCCAGTAAGATAGTTAGGAGAGAAATTATAGGAATATTCCTCTCCTTACCAAAGACTTAACCGGGTATGGTGGCACACGCCTTTAATCCCAGCACTTGGGAGGCAGAGGCAGGAGTATTGCTGTGAGTTCGAGGCCAGCCTGGTCTATAAAGCGAGTCTAGGACAGCCAAGATAACATAGAGAGACCCTGTCTCGGAAAACAAAAACAAAAACAAAAATAAAAAATAAAACCAAAAAACAAAACCAAAAAAAACCAACCAACCAACCAACAAACAAAAAAAAAAACAAAGACTAAAGTAATATATACTCGTAGACCAATTCAAATCTAGAAATATAATACAGATAAGCCAAATCCAGTTACACAAAAGGATGCTACATGATCGTGGTAAAGCTGACACCACCTAGGGAACTCCCACCTAGCATGTGAGAGTTAAACATCACTCGCTCCCCTAGAAGAGCAAAGTAGAGAAATCTTGTTAGGGTTTCAAAGACAAATAAAAACCACTTGATGAAACAAACACCAACACCAACAACAAAAATGTTTTTAAAAAGCTCAGAGCAAGCGAGGAACTTTCTTCATCTGACAAGAAACAAAACTCCTTACAACAACCAAACCCTTGGGTATCCGTGTCACCTAACTGCAGAATGCTGAGGTCTTTGCCTTTGAGGTCAGGAGACAAGGATAATTGGTTCTCTTTATGTCATTTTATCAGAAGCCCCAGCTGGTGCAAGGAACCAAGGGAAAAGGAGAGTAAAAGGTGTAGGAACTGCAGAGGGACGGCAGCCCCTGGCAGAAAGCAGTTTGCTTCTTTCTTGCAGAGTTGAACGGATGCATGTTCTATGCCCCGGGACGTCCCCTGTGCACACACAGCCTGCAGACATCCCTGCACAGGTACGCCACGAAACATGCACTCGAATATGCACAGTAGCACTGTCATGAGGGCAGGAAACTGGGGAAACATTCCAAATGCCAACGAGAGCAGACAATCAGGTGTCGTCTGTCACTGGCAGAAATGAATGGAATTTACAGCTACTCTCTCCAACATGGGCAAACCTCACAACATAGTAAGCAGGGATCCAGAAGAACACCCAGTTGGAGCTGCACTCACAAAAGGTCAAAAGGCGCTAAATAAGCTGTTCCTTAGGAATACACGTGGGTGATACAACTACAAAGAAGGCAGGCATGTTATTGCACATTTCAAATCAAAGCAGCTGCTAGGGAGAATGGTGAGACACTGTCGGGGAGCTCCTCGGGTACTGAACTGTGCTACGCATCCTCTGACGCTTCAGTATGCACACACTCTGGGTGTACTCTGGTGTGCCTCACTCTTTTAAAAAAGGATTCATTTAGTTTTGTTTCATGTGTGAGTGTTTGCCTGCAAATGTGTATATGCACCAATGTGTGCCATACTCAAGAACCCCAGAAGAGGGCGCTGGATCTCCTGAAACTGAAGTTAGAAGCAAGTGAGCCACCACGTAGGTGCTGGGGATCAGACCTGAGTCCTCTGGAAGAGCATCTCATGTTCTGAACCACTGATCCATCCCTCCAGCCCCTGAAGCATCTTTTCAAAGGTATTTCCCTTTATATATTTACAAAAATTACAAAGGACAGAGGAATATATTAAATGGCACCATGACTGGCAAAGTCTAGACTGGAACAAGTGATTTTCTTAACCCAAAATTCTAATGTTAAAGAAGACGGTAAGAGATACACTAACCAATAGCTACATATGGGGTCATTTAAATCTTCAAACTGGTAACAGATTAAGTGGCAGGTGACAATTGCCATTATGCAAGCTGGGTAGTTTAGGATAAGAACTTACTCTTGTAAGTTGAAAAAAAAAAATTAAAAGAGAGGCAGTTACAAATTTCTATGTAGGGCTGAGTGTGGTAGCCTGCCTATAACTGTAATCCTAGCACTCTGGAGACAGAGGCAGGAGGATCTCTGTGAGTTCGAGGCCAGCCTTCCCTATATAGTGAGTTCTAGGACAGGCAGGGATACATAGAGACACCCAGTCTCAAAACAAGTAAAAAAGAAATAAAGACAAACAAACAAAAGACCCCAAACCAGAAAAACTTATTTGTAAAATTTTATTATACCAAAGACTTCATTCAAGAGGGAGGGATACCGTGTGTCTGTGTGTGTGTGTGTGTGTGTGTGTGTGTGTGTGTGTGTGTGTGTAGAAGATTGCTCATGAGCTGGGAATCACTGAAGGTGATAATGGTTCCGTAGGCTTTACTATATTATCCATATGTACATGTTTTCAATTTTGAGTAATAAAATGTAAAATAAGAACCAGGAGCAAGGAAGGGGAGGAACACTGACTAAATCAAGACCTGCTTTGAAAGGAGAATAAAAATAAGGAGTGTGGGATTTGGGATTCACTATCTTGCTCAGAATAGCATCGGTTTTCCCCAGCAGCAGCAGCCCAGCCCTGTGTTTCTCAAGCTCCAGTGTGTTTATGAATCACCCGAGGCTCCCGTTGAACTGTGTGTGGGGATGCAGAAGGCCTGGGGTGGACCTGGGCACCAGCCTTTCTAGCAAGTGTGCGGGTGGCACAGACTAAACTGATGCTTCTAGGAGGGAGTACCAGTCACTTTGGGTTGGGTGTGGGCGTGGATGCCTATAATCCTAGCACTAAGAAGGCTGAGGCAGGGATGGGTGGGCAGGGATGGGGAGGTGCAGGGGTTGGGGATGGGGAGGGGGCAGGGTTACGTTTTAGGCCAGCCTGGGATACAGCCCTTTCACTCACTGTAGCTTCTGTTACTTCGAGAGTTCCCTCACTGCCTGTGACTCCTGTTCTTACTCTATCCGGCCAGACTCACCTTCCATTCATTTCTTTTGTAACCTTGCATGCCCGCCCCCCCTCCCCCTGT
This sequence comes from Acomys percivali, assembly GCA_907169655.1. Classification (NCBI taxonomy): domain Eukaryota; kingdom Metazoa; phylum Chordata; class Mammalia; order Rodentia; family Muridae; genus Acomys; species Acomys percivali. Next base: position 3,559,949 of record OU015757.1, on the reverse strand, counting down.
GGAATTTTTCAACCTGACTGGCCTCTACCATGGCCAGGTACTTGGTCCCAGGCAATTAAATGTTATTGGAGACAAGTGCACAACTTTAAACACATTTCTCTGTTCTTAATAAGCATTTGGTTCTGCTCTGTGATCCCCCACTACCAGCTTTAGCACACTCACTTTCCCCTCTTCAAAATGATGTGTATCTGCCCAGCCGCATGGCTACTACACTAACCTCCGTCCTCTCCCTCCTCCTGCCCCCTCAGAACCACATTCTTGCTGTCTCAGGACCTCTGCATGTGCTGTCATTGTGTGAAAATAGAAGGATGCCGAGTTCTATCTGGATCTAATTTCATTTTAGGGCAACATCTCAAAAACCTTCTTGGACATTCTCAGTCATGTGCGGGGAGGCGACCCCACTGTGCTACATCCACCATCTTGCCTTAGGACCCCAAGATCTTTCCCAGTCATATATGCAGACTCGACCAGGGTAGGCTCATTCTCATGGCTTCATAGTACCTCTTGGCTTTGGTTCCTCCCAATGGTACAGAGGAATTATCCAGTATAGTCTGTGTGTGTGTGTGTGTGTGTGTGTGTGTGTGTGTGTGTGTGTGTGCGTGCGCGTGGTATGATGTGTATGTGGGTGATGTTGGGCATTTTACCTTTATCACTCTCCGCCTTTAGTTCTTAAACAAGGTCCCTCACTGAGCCTGAAGCTCATCCATTCAGCTAGACTCACTGGCCGATGAGACTGAGGAATCTACCTGTCTGTGTCCCCCTGCCTTCCTCCAGTGCTGGGGGTCATAGGAGCATGTCACCAAGCCCAGCTCTTTACACACGCTCTGGGGATCTGAACTCAGGTCCTTCTGCTTGTGTGGCAGGCACTCTGCTGATTGAGTCATCTCTCCAGCCTCAAGCTTATCTACTTGAATACATGTAGTAAATCTGGGGGAAAAAATAGACGCGGTATTTTGTAACTTCCTGAATCAAATGGTGTATCTCTCTGCTCTGATCCTGACTGTGTGGTTTGTTTAGGCCAATGGGGCGGCAGCAGCAGCAGTAGCGCAGGCAGAGGTCTGAGAATGGCTGCAGACTGAGTTTTCCCCTTTCTTTCTTTTAAAAACAAAAAAAGATTTATTTGTTTATTATGTATACAGTGCCCTGCTTGCATGTACACCTGCAGGCCAGAAGAGGGCATTAGATCCAAGAAAAGATGGCTGTGAGCCACCATGTGGTTGCTGGGACTTGAACTCAGGACCTCTGGAAGAGTAGTCAGTGAGTACTCTTAACCACTGAGCCATCTCTCCAGCCTGAGTTTTCCCCTTTCTGGCTGCTGTTGGGATCCAGCCATCCCATGGAGAAGACTGAATATGGAGTTACACATTTGTCTACTTTTTTTTTTTCTGTTTTATTTTTGAGGATTTCATACATGTATGCAACACACTGTCCTTAGTCACTCCTTGTCCCCCTCCCATTTCTGCTGACCCCTTCTTTTTCCCAACTCATGCCCCTCCCTCCCACTTCCATGTCTTTTGCGCGTGCGCGAAGGTCTTATCCAGCTGCAGCTGTTGTGCGTTTACAATCGCAGTGGCCGTGCCACATCGAGAAGCTAAAGTACATCACAGCACCCCTCTATCTCTCCAGCTCTTAAGATCTCTCTACCCACTGGGCCTTGGAGGGAGTGACACAGAGGTCCCACTTCAGGCTAAGCATCAGCAGCCACTTATTGTCATCATCTGACCACCAGTTACCAGTCTCTGCTTTAACCGAAGTCCACCGTTAGAAGAAGGCCTGGCCAATTTCATCACGACTGACCTCTAATCCCAGCCAGCCTACTGGCTACCTAGCTGGCTGAGGACTGCTCACCATCATCCTAGCCGCAATGGCTGACTCCCAGAACAAAGAGCTACAAAGGATCGTACTTCCAAGCTACTGCCCTGGAGGTGGTCTGCAACCCAACACAAACCAGTTCACTTCCTGGAGGGTTTTCTTCATGCTGCAAGTCCAGTATGGTTGCTCACCAATCCTAGGATGGAATCTAAGACCCCAAGCAGGATCCACAACAGAGCCCTTTACAGTCCAGAACACGCCAGTCAGCACAGTCACATCCATGCAGTCTGCTTAGCCCACAGGCTTTGCACTTCAAGGGACTGGGGTGGTCTCCCAGCTGGGCTTTTGCCCTGTCTCCACCTCTGCTTGGAGAGCTCTTTTTGCCCTTTTACCATGTTGGCTCCGACTCAGATCACATCATCATGAGCGTCTCCTCTAACCACGTTCCCTTCATCCCCACTTTTTGGCCTGAAATCTGTCTTCTGTCTTTTCCTGGTACGTGTTATTTTCTTTCTTAGCAAATAGCCTGGTTTGAAACAATAAATTGCCTTGTGCTTAATCTATGTAAGAAGAGGGTGTTTCTATTTTGTGCACAAAATCAGCCCTAACCCTGCTTGGTACCTGTTGCATGGTAACTGTTGGCTGGTTGGGTTTTTTGTTTTTGTTTTTGTTTTTTTGGTTTTTTTTTTTGTTTTGTTTTTTTGAGGCAGGTTACCATGATATGGTTAACTGTGTAGGCTCTAGGGAGAAACTGCTGGGGCCCAAATCCCACTTGGTTATTTACTAGCTGTGTGACCTTAAGCAAGTAAGCTTAAGGTCATTCTGTGCCTCGCTTTCCCTGAGGGGCTAAAGATGACACTCTCTTCCTGAGCTGCTGGCTGGACTGTGGTCTGTAGTTGTTTCTTCCTGAACAGATAGCTGTGTGCCTACAGCAACCTACTTGCCCTGTGCATACAGAGGCTGTCATGATGGGATTCTCATGGGATTCATTTCAGCTTCCCACAAGGCCAATTCTGCCTCCATATGCAAAGGTGTGGCCTCAGACTGGGAGCTGGCTCTGTGAGCTGGTCTGTGTGTGGTACCTGAGAATGTCCCTGGGCATTGAATGTTAGCTCTGCTTGCAGCCTTGATGCCTCCCTCAAAGTCAAATGTTTGGAGTCACAGAGATGTGCCTCCTGATGGCTGTCACCCTGCCTCCTGTCACCTGATGAACCCAGGCTGGGCTGGCACCTGGGGGTTAGCAAACAACCTTCAAACAACCCCAAGGGCGGCATCATTTGAGTGAAGGAAAAAGCTGACAAGGGACCTTAGCATACATTTCCAGTTGCCAAGTCCTTTGGACCTGGCCTCTTCATTCCTGGACAGAAACGACATACAATTTAGGTATCAAAAACAAAAACAAGCCAGAGAGAGAGAGAGAGAGAGAGAGGGAGAGAGAGAGAGAGAGAGAGAGAGAGAGAGAGAGAGAGAGAGAGAGAGAGAGAGAGAGAGATCATGAGAAAGGGCCAGAAAAGAACAAGATACGAGGTGGAGAGGTTTAGAGCAGGCAGAAGAAAAGAGTGGCAGGGGACAGACTGGGGACCTAAGGTCCTACCCCATTAGAACCTAGCTCCACCGGGCAGGGCCCAGAGCGTAGCTCCCCAGAGCCTCCCCCTCCCCCCCCAGCTCTCTTCCACCCTGCCCTGGGAGGGTGTCCTGTGCATGCTAATGAGACAGTTGAGGACAGCTTCCCAGATAATTGTTAAAGTATTCAGCAACTTACCCGGCTGATAGTCAGAAGACTGCAGAAAGATGAGGGCACGACTCCTGGGGTGGGGGCAGCACAGGGGCCTGGTCTCCAGGTACCCGGAGCTCACAGGCTGCAAAGCGAAGAAGGGTTTTCCATTCGGTCAGGCACCAACGCAAAAGGTAGAGAGAGCCAGACCAAAAGGCAAAGGAAAGGAGGGGAACCTGCGTGTGTTTTTGTATTTAAATTGTTTTTGAGCCCACGTAGCCCTGGGAGTCACATGCCGCCTCCAACATCACCGGAGCCATCACATGATACAGGTCCTCCATCATGTGATGAGAAAAATCTGCCTAACTTCAGACACCCCCACCCCCACCCCTGCTCATAGACTGACAGGCGAAGTGCTCTGGAAGAGCCCCCCCCACCCAGCCCCAAATCAGTGACAGAGGGGGGGGATGCCGATGCGGGGGGGGGGGGGTTGCTGAGCCCACGCAAGGCTGATCTTGATGAATTGTTAATGCGCCTCTCTCCTAAGCCTTAAGACTTGGAGCCCTGCCAGACTCATTTGAATTCCAGCCTTGAATAACCAAGTGTTGCCACCGCTGCCCCAGCAAATGCAGGGCGCTGCAGCTCACACCATCCTGCCTCATTCTGGCGAGCTTGATGGCTGCCTCCCCTACCCACAGCTTCACTAACTGTGGAGGTGGAAGCGGTGGGGGGTACTGGGAGGGGGAGTGAGACCTGCAGAAGAGGAGCTGGCTGCTGCCGAACCTTCTAGTCCTCGTCCCACCCCTCAGCCGCAGTCTGAGTCAGGTGGAGCCTGCTGGCTCTCTGCTTACAATGTTTCCTTTTATACTTGGTTCTGGGACCTCTGTGGGTGGAGACCTTCGTATTCTGTCTGTCCTGTCGCTCTCTCCTGTTTCCCAACCCAGAATCAAAACACAAATTGTGTTTTAAAATTCGCTACAGTTTCCTTCCTTTATGCTCGCTTGTTCACACACTCTGATCCTCTCTTATACAAGCTCCCTCGCAGGGCGCCTATTCACCTACAGTTACACACACACACACACACACACACACACACACACACACACACGCACACACGCACATACGCATGCACGCACATGCACACGCACACGAACACGCACACACGGGTGGGGGTGGGTTATGGTGTGGAGCTCTGTCCTTGACAGGCATCTTGTTTGTTAGAGGCAACATAAACCCAGACAGATGTGGCCGACCCCAATGGCAGGGCCACACAAATGCACTATGAAAACCTTTTATTGGCTTCTGTCCCCACCCCATCTCCACCCCCAAACTGCTCAACAGAGGAAACTTCCTCTGCATCTCCTGCACCCCCCAGCACCCCCTCCCCTCCAGTCATCTGCTTGATTTCTCTGCTTCGATTTACAAGTCAACTGGAGATCTCTCTCTCTCTCTCTCTCTCTCTCTCTCTCTCTCTCTCTCTCTCTCACACACACACACACACACACACACACACATACACACACACATCACACACACACACCACACACACCACACACACATCACACACACACACATCACACCACACACACATACACACACACACACACGAGTTAACATTAGCCTCTGATTCTCACCCACATATAAAACAAGTAGGCAAACATGTGGGCTCCTCTCCTTGGGGGGGAGTGTGACTTACTGCCGCTTGGCAGTTCAGGAGATTGTGTGACAGACCAGATGGGCAGCCTGCTTCCAACACTGTCCTATACAATGAGAGCAGAGCAGGCATGTTTGGAGGAACACTCGACTGCCTACCCTTGCTGGGTTTGATAAGGACATGATAGGATGTTTCCCACAGACCAGAAAGTCTGCTTTTGGTAGGAGTTGGGTCTGGGTATAAACCTATATCGTTTTCACACCTGAGTTTGCATAGCTGTCCTATTCAACTAAGTCACTGTACAGAAATTCTGCGTAAATGGAATAGGCAGTCATTTTGAAGGGTGCGGGGGAGGGTTTTGAGACAGGGTTTCTCTGTGTAGCCTTGGCTGTTCTGGACTCACTTTGTAGACTAGGCTGGCCTGGAACTCACAGTGATTCGCCTGCCTCTGCCTTCTGAGTGCTGGGATTAAAGGTGTCACCACACCCAGCCTGAGTTGGCAGTCTTTTAAATGAGCTTTCAGAACTGCAAGAAGGGGCCTGGAGAGATGGCTTAGAGGTTAAGAGAACTGGCTGCTTGCTGTTCCAGACATCCCGAGTTCAATTCTCAGCAACCATATGGTGGCTCACCATCATCTGTAATGTGATTTGATGCCCTCCTCTGGCATGTAGGTGTACATGCAAATAGAGCACTTATATACACTAGTAGACAGAAGAGTGAGAGGAGATGCATATAAATTTCACATAATAAAACAATTGCGTTGACTTTTTTTTTTTTTTTGAGACAGGGTTTCTCTGTGTAGCCTTGGCTGTCTTAGACTCACTTTTGTAGACCAGGCTGGCCTCAGACTCAGTGTGATCCTCCTGCTTCTGCCTCCCGAGTGCTGGGATTAAAGGTGTGCACCACCACACCCCGTGCGTTTACTTTTTTTAAACAGTGCAATTTTTATTATTAAAAAAAAAAGTGAAATAACTGGAATAAGATGTGCCCTACTGCTCAAAGCACAGGGAAGAACAGTTCTGATCACGCTGGTGACAGGAGACAGTGTGCTGATTCCAGGGAGGCTGGGGAATGCTGATGGGGTTTGTAAGGTATACTGAGAGGGAGACACAGTCAGTGCTACAGAAGGCCCCTCATGCCCCTCATGCCTAACACAACAGAGAGCCCCACCCCAAAGGAGGAGAGGCAGCCCAGAAAATCCGCTGGGAAAAAAGACTCGTCTTTAGCAAACGGTGCTGATGAAACTGGGTGTCTGCATGTAGAAGACTGTGAACAGATCCATACTGATCACCCTGCACAAAACTCAACCCCAAGGAATTGAGGACTCAACATAAGACCAGATACATGGAATTTGATAGGAGAGAAAGTAAGGAACATCCTTGACCCCATTGGTACAGGAGAAGACTTTGTGTACAGAACACTGATAGCACAGGCATTAAGAACAACAATTAAGGCCGGGCGTGGTGGCGCACGCCTTTAATCCCACCACTCGGGAGACAGAGGCAGGTGGATCACTGTGAGTTCGAGGCCAGCCTGGTCTACAAAGCAAGTCCAGGACAGCCAAGGCTAACACAGAGAAACCCTGTCTCGAAAAAACAAAACAAAAAACAAACAAAGAACAGCAATTAATAAACAAGACCACAGAAAACTGAAAAGCTGAATAGCAAACAATACTGTCATTCATGCAAAGTTGTAGGCTATAGGATGGGGAAAGGTCTTTACCAGTTACACATCCGATAGAGGGTTGATATCTAAAATACATAAAGAACTAAAAAACAAAACCATGGACATAAAGAAAACAAATAACCCAATTAAAAATGGGGCACAGATCTAAACAGAGAGTTCTCAAAAAAATGAAACACAAATGGCTGAGAAACACTTAAAGAAACGTTCAACATCCTCAGCCATCAGAGAAATGCAAACCAAAACTGCTTTGAGATTTCAGACTCACTCAGAATGGCCAAGATAAACAAAACAAGTGACAGCCCATGCTGCCAAAGATGCAGGGCAAAGGGAACACTTAGCCCTGCTGGTGGGTGTACATACCCGAAGGTCTCTATGTCCTACCACAGAGGCACTTGCTCAATTGTGTTTATTGCTGCTCTAATCATAATTGTCAGAAATTGAGAACACCCTATATGTCCATCAGCAGATAAATGGATAAGAAGGATGTGATATGTGTACAAAACATAATATAAAATTCTCAGGTAAATAGGTGGAGCTAGAAAAAAAAAAATCCTCCTGAGGTAACCTAGATCCAAAACTACAAACATGGTATGTCTTTGCCTATAGGTGTTAAGTTGTCAAGTCTTCAATAAGCAGGCTACAATTCATACAATCGCAGAGAATATGTAGAGAAAGGGTCTAGGGGGAAGGGATATTCCCTAAGAAGGGGAAATAGGAGAGATCGTTATGGATGGCTGGGGGGCGGGAGACTGGAATGGGAGGATCGAACAGGAAGGTAAAAGAACAGAGTAAGGGAGAGTATACAGGGAGAGACAGCCTAAAATTAAGGGACATTTTAGGGGTCACATGGAAACCTAATATAGTAAAGGCTTCTTAAAATATATACACTGGATATAAAAACCATGCTTAAAAGTAGGCCTTGTGCTAAGAAACAGGCTATCTAACGCCAAACAAACTCAATGGAACTTTTGGGCATAGAGGAATTTTAATTCAGAACATGGCTGCTCTGGCAAGAGAGCACATCCAAAGACCTTCTAGGTCTGTGTGATCCAGCTGGAAAACAAACATGCCTTTAATCCAGGAGACGCATGCAAGCAGATCTGAGTTCAAAGGCAGCCTGATATAGAGCAAGTTTCAGGTAAAGAAAAGCTTAGGTCCAGGCATGGTGGTGCATGTCTTTAATCCCAGACCATGAAGGTAAAGTTAGTTTGTAGAAGGAAGAACCCATGTTTGAAAGTGATGTTTGAGGGGCAGAAAAAGTGATGAATCAGAGAAAGATTTGACAGAATAGGATATGCCCAACTCTCACAAGAAGAGAGAGGAAAGGGAAGCTACTTAAGGGGCACTGTAGAGAGAAAAGGAGGCAGTTTCACTGGGAGAATTTTACAGAAAGAGGTTGTAGGCAGAAGGAGCCAGAGAATGAGAAGGAGCCAGAAGATTAGAAAAGACTGCTGGAGTTAGTTTGAGGCAAAGCAGAGCAATTCAGGGGCTGAGAGAGAAGTCAGATTGAGTAAGTCAGCTGTGAGAGGAGTCTGAGTTGAACCAGCCAGCCCAGAGCTCACTAAGAACAAGAAAGGGTGAGCTTATTCCGCAGTAATTCCCAGAAGCTGAAAACATTCTAGGCCTAGGTTGCATTGTACAGAGGCTAGGAGCTTCTGGTAATAGGCCTAGGTTAGCAGACAGAGGCAGTGATCTTCCAAGACAACAATTTAAAGAGGCAAATAAAAGTTCCTTTTACATTTGGATGGTTTTTGTTTGTTTGTTTGTTTGTGTTTTCATAATGCTTTGTCTGGACATATTTTTTAACCTTAAGGTCCATGGCTTGCTTGTAGATTATGGTTTCCAGTTTTGCTTTTATGGGTTTTCTGTGTGTAAACTATTTGTCTCGGCATCTGTTTGTGTTTCTTGTGCTTTTTCCTCTCTTTTCTCCTGTTTGTTTGTTTTGCCCTATTCTTGTTTTGTTGTTTGATTGGTTTTATTTTGTTTCTTGTTTTTGTTTTTGAGACAGGGTTTCTTTGTGTAGCCCTGGCTGTCCTGGAACTCGCTCTATAAACCAGGCTGGCCTCAAACTCAGAGATCTGCCTGCTTCTGCCTCCCTCTAGTGCTGGAATTAAAGGTGTGTGCCACTTTGCTCAGCCTTGATACATACATACATATATGTGTATATATATATACATATATATATGTATATATATAATTTTATTATGTTTTTAATATTCCTGTTTGCTTTATAATGAGAGTGACGAGCAAGCATATGGACTTGGGAGGATGGGGAACTAAGGAAGATATGGAAGGAGTTGGGGGAGAGGAATCATAATCAGAATACATTGTATAAAAAAACTATTTTAATTTTTAAAAAGCACTGGTTTCTTTTGCAGGGGACTTTGGTTTGATTCCCAGCACCCAAATGGTGGCTCACAACCATCCATAACACCAGTTCCAGAGTATCTAAAGTAGCTTCTTGGTTTTTTTTTTCTTTTCATCTCCACTGGTTCTTACAAGGCCTTCGAGACACAACAGGACTAGCACACATATGAACTCACTTCCTAAAGAGGATGTCCCCGTTAAATCCCTTCCCTCAGGACTCGGGGCTCTACAGAAAAGGCAGAAGTATAAGGGAGCAATAGAAATTACCCAACAGAAGATGCACAGAGAGAAAGGAAGACTCAGTGGTGAACCTCATACAGGTGTAACTGCAGACCTTGCATCAACAGGAGGGAGAAGGAGAAAACACGGTACTGGATTATGCCTGAAAGGCTTCCAAATGTCAGAGGAATACCATAGACACAGGTTTAAAAGGCTAAACAAATAGCAAACACAAGAAACAATGCAAAGGTGACAAACAACAGCACCCAAAGCCGCTGGGTTCGGTGGCAAAGGCCTGTCACCTGGCGTTTGGGAAGGGAAGGCAGAAGGATTGTGAGCCTGGCCAGCCTGGGCTACATAAGAGAATCCCAGGGTAACCACAGATTTTAGACCTTGTCTCCAAGGGTTGGAGGTGGGACCTCATGGGTCATTTTCAGAAAGTAGTCATAATTAAAAAGGCAAGGTAGGCCAGGTGACACATGCCTTAACTCACAACACTTAGGAGGTGAGGCAGGCAGATCTCTGTGAGTTCATGAGTTCTGGGCTGGCCAGGGCTATGAGACCTTGTTTCAAAGCAAACAAAATCCAGACAATATCAAAATTTGATTGTAAGGATTAGAGAAAGTTCAATGCACAGCTCCATTTGGCCTAGTAATTCTGAACGTAAGTATTTACCTAAATGAAATGGAAACATGTTTATGCCAAATCTATTCAGGAGTGTTCATAGCATCGTTATCCCAAGGGGAAAGTCATAATAGCTCAAATGCCCATCATCTAATGATTGGGTTAGCAGGATGTGAAATACGCAGCCAGTTGTAGAAAGAAATAAAATTATCATGCATGTGTGAGCATGGATGAACCCTAAAAAATTGCACTAAGTCACCAAAAATTCATGTTGTGTAGATATCTTTATGTGATATTGTGGGAACAGGTAGTGTCTTAGGAGCTATGTAGGGCCAGGGGTATGGGGAGGGTGGGATGAGGAGGAAGGAGATCTAGAAGGAAAGGGCTTCCTTTGGGAGTGATGTACAAGGATCCATGGGAAAGAAAGTTGAACATCAGATTAGAAATATTAATAACGGCTGGAGAGATGGCTCAGTGGTTAAGAGCACTGGATGCTCTTCCAGAGGTCCTGAGTTCAATTCCCAGCAACCACATGGTGACTCACAACCATCTATAATGAAATCTGATGCCCTCTTCTGGCCTGCAGGGGTACAATCAGGCAAAGCACTGTATACATATTAAATAAATCTTAAAAGAAAAAAAAGAAATATCAATAAGAACAGAAGTTTAAATACTGTATGCCTTTAACCAGACGAGGAAGGGGATGGGGACACTGACCAATGTTAGGAGTGACAGACACCATTACTTCAGGTTGTGGAAACAGAATAATCAAAGAACACAGCATAATGAGTGACTTTATGCTAATAAACTTGATAACTCAGATGAAGTAACAAGCTCCTAACAACACAAAGAGTAATTCCTTCTCAAGGCTAGGTAACCTGGGGGCCGCCAAGATAGCTCAGCAAGTTTGTTTGGGGTTTTGTTTTGGTTTCGTTTTGGTTTTTCAAGACAGGGTCTCTCTGTTGTAGACTTGGCTGTCCTGGATTCACTTTGTAGACCAGGCTGGCCCCGAACTCACAGCAATCCACCTGCCTCTGCCTCCCCAGTGCTGGGATTAAAGGCGTGAGCCACCACCGCCCAGGTGATAGCTCAGCAGGTAATGGTGCTCGTGGTCAAGCCTACGGACCAGAGTTCAATCCCGGGGATCCACATAAAAAAAAAAAAAACGAGAGAAGTGACTTCCACAGGTTGTCTTCAGACCTCCTGTTGTGCACCATGGTGTACACACTCACACTCATACCCACAATACGTAAGCCAACAGATGTAAGGAAAAGAAGGAACAACCTGTATAATTTATATGTATTAAAGACATTTAAACTGTGGCTAAAATCTTTTCAGCCAAGAAAATCCAAGAACTAGACGACTTCACTGTAGAATTCCAGCAAATTCCTAAGGAAGAACAAATTCTTCTTCTACCCAGGCTATTCCAGAGTACTAGAGGAAGGGTTATCTAGGTCACTGCGTGAGGACATCAGCACATTAGAAAACCAGCACAGATGACACAGGGACAAAACGTAGATCAAAATCACTGTTGAATTTAGTTGGGGGGGGGGACTTAATAAAATTTTAGCAAATTGAATCTAGCAACACAGGGACAGGCTGTACAAATGGCCGTGTGAGATTTGTGCCAGCAAATATGGCTGACTTTACATTCAAACAGTATAAATCATACAATATGTAGAAAAGAAAAGCCCTGTGGATAGCTCAGTGCACAATTTAGAGATGATTTGACAAGAGCCAAAATCCACTTCTTTAAGATTTACTATCTATCTGTCTGTCTGTCTATCTATCTATCTATCTATCTATCTATCTATCTATCTATCTATCATTTATCTATTTATTGCTTTCTTTTTGAGACAGTTTCTCTCTGTAGTCCTGGATATCCTGGAATTTACTATGTAGCCCAGGCTGTCCTTGAACTCATGGTGTCTCTTTACAGCAGTAGGACAGTAACTAAGACTGTTACTTGGAAAACTTGAGGATAAATCTATCAAAAACTGTCAGTTTTTGTTTTTTTTGTTTTGTTTTTTGCTGAGACTAAGTAACCACTGCTGAGATTCAAGGGTGTTATCATAGAAAGCATAGTTTACTAAGATGCCCATTGCCACCTAAGTCAGCCTATTGACTCTACAATAGCAGTTAGAATCCCACCTGCTGGTGGAGGTCTCTTCATCCTGCTTCTCTTCCTCCTCCTCTTTTTTCTTTCTGTTTTGTTTTGCTTTTTCAGACAGACTGACCTGTTACTCATTTATGTAGACCAGGATGGCCTCAAACTCAGAGATCTGCCCTCCTCTGCCTTCCTAGTTCTGGGATTAGAGATATATTTCTTTTTTAAAAAAGATTTATTTATTTGTTTGTTTGTTTATTTATTTATTTAATACGCAGTGCTTTGTCTACATGTACACCTGCAGGTCAGAAGAGGGCATCAGATCACATTATAGATGGCTGTGAGCCACCATGTGGTTGCTGGGAATTGAACTCAGGACCTCTGGAAGAGCAGTCAGTGCTCTTAACCTCTGAGCCATCTCTCCAGCCCTAAAGGCATATTTCATACCTATGTTTTTCTTCGTTTCAATTGAAAATTTGAATAACACTTGGAAGGCAGAGGCAGGCAGATCACTGTGAGTTCGAAGCCAGACTAGTCTACAAAGCGAGTCCAGGATAGTCAAGGCTACACAGAGAAACTCTGTTTCAAAAAAAAAAAAAAAAGAAAAGAAAGAAAGAAAGAAAGAAAGAAAGAAAATTTGAATAAATAAAAGTGGAAATAACCAAAACATGAATGGGTAAACTAATGTGGTATGAACATACAAAATATATAATTTAAACTTCAAAAAGAAGGTAATCCTGACAGCATGTATATTTAATAAACTCGAAGATATTATTATAAAGTGAAATAAGTCAGTTATAAGGAGACAAACATTGTAAGAGCTCCTACTTATATGAGGTAACTAAATGTTAATTTCTAGGAGTTTTGAGGAAGGGAAAACAGAGTTCTTCAATGGGAAGAGAGTTTCACTTGGAATGAGGAAGTTCTGAAGGGAGATGTGGTCTATGCTCGTATGTCAATGTGAATGTTTCCCCAAATTTCACTTTCATTTGTGTATGTGTTCCTGTATGTGTGTGCCATGTGTATGCAGTTCTCTCAGAGGCCTGAAGAGGGAGTCCTGGCACTGGAGTTACAGGTTGTTGTGAGCTGCCAGACTTGGGTGGTGGAAATTGAACCAGGCCTTTGGAGGAGCAGTAAGCTCTCGCTCCCGCTTCCAGTGTCAATGTTCATAAAGCCACTGTGACAAGCAATCAGAAAATGACTAATTTGAGAAGTCTTGTGTTATATAAATTATTGCAGTCAAAATATTGAGACATGGATTCTAAAATTCATAGACAAGTAAAGGATGTGGAAAATAAAGATAAAACTTTGAGTAAAACTGATTTGGAAGATAAAGAATCAAGATGGCACAAGTGAAAATGCAAAGGCAGATGAAGAATAGGGGGACCGGAGAGTTCACAGAGAGACTCAATGGCCAACAACAGGGCACTACAGTGTACACAGTAGGGCCTTTAAACAAATGTCGGCAACAACACAACTAATTTGCATATATCAAAGGAGAGCTCTGATCAGGACATTGTGTTATGCATGCACATGAACTCAAAAAGAGTCACTCAGACACTCTCAAGCTCTTTGTATGCAAGCAACATAAGCCTGATACCAAACCAGAAAGCAACATTACAGAAAACCAGAAAGCAGTATCTCTATAGATGGGGTGAAAGCCTGAGTAAAATATCAGCAAACTGAGCCAGACGTGGTGGCGCATGCCTTTAATCCCAGCACTTGGGAGGCAGAGGCAGGTGAATCACTGTGAGTTCGAGGCTAGCCTGGTCTACAAAGTGAGTCCAGGACAGCCAAGGCTAACACAGAGAAACCCTGTCTCAAAGAAACAAAAACAAAAACAAAACAAAAAATACCAGCTAATTGAATCAGTCTCACAGAGCAAAGAATTATACACAAGTGAGGTTTAGCCCAGAAATGTACAGTTAGCTTAACCTAAGAAAACAAGTGGAAAAAAAAAAAAAAGAAAGAAAGAAAGAAAAGAAATGAACACAATACTCTCTGTTAACAAAATAAGGATAAAACCTCATGACCATGTCAACAGCTGAAGGAAAAGCTGGACCAAATCCACCATCTTTTCATAATACAAATAATAAATGAGGAGTAGAAAGGAGTATTATTTTTTCCAAAAAATTTATTTTTATGTGGTATGAGAGTTTTGTCTACGTGCATATCTGTGACTCATTAGTATGTTTTGTGCCTGCAGGGGCCAGAAAAACTTCATATCCCCTGGAACTAGAGTTACAGAGGGGTATGCTGCTGCTGCTGCTGTGTGTGTGTGTGTATGTGTGTGTGTGTGTGTGTATGTGTGTGTGTACATGTGTGCATGTGTGTGTGTGTGTATGTTAGGAGTTGAACCCAGGTCCCCGGGATTGCTGAGACAGTTCTCCAGCCCTACAGAACACCATGTGTAACCTGTTCAGTGCCATTGACAGACAGAGCCACTGAGAAAAGGCTCTATTGCCATGCTGACTATCTGAGATGGATCCCTGGGATTCACATGGTAGAAAAAGAGAATGGACTCCTGACAAATCAAACTGTCCTTTGACTTGTCATGGCACATGCACATGTGTGAGCACTCATGTGTACACACACATACACATACACACTGGAATTTTGTTTTGTTTGTTTGTTTTTCTAGACAGGGTTTTTCTGTGTATACCTGGCTGTCCTGGACTCGCTTTGTAGACCAGGCTGGCCTCGAATTTACAGGGATCTGCCCACCTCTGCCTTCAAAGTGCTGGGATTAAAGGCATGCGCCACCACACCCGGCCAAAATGGAATTTTTAAAAATTAAAAGTAAAAACCAGGTGCTGTGGCTCATGCCTGTAATCCCAGCACTCAGGGAGGCAGAGGCAGGCAGATGTTTGTGAGTTCGAGCCTACCTGGTCTACAAAGTGAGTCCAGGACAGCCAGGGCTACACAGAGAAACCCTGCCTCATAAAAACAAAACAAAACAAAACAAAACACCTAAAAGTAAAATTTAACTTTAAAAGTCACTCAATTTATAATAGCATCAAAAGCAATACATTGGATTAACAAAGTAATATTTGGATCAACAAAGGATGTATACACTGAAAACTACAAAACTTATTGAGCCGGCGTGGTGCACGCCTTTAGTCCCAGCACTCAGGAGGCAGAGGCAGGCAGATCAATGTGAGTTCGAGGCCAGCCTGGTCTACAAAGCGAGTCCACCACGCCAGCCAAGGCTACACAGAGAAACCCTGTCTCAAACAAAACAAAAACAAAAACAACAGAAAAAAAAACCAAAAAAACCAACCCCCCCCAAAAACAACAACAACAACAACAACAAAAAACTTATTGAAGCAAAGATCATTTAACTAAATAGACACGTCTTGCTTGTAGTTAGGAACAAATAATGCTAAAATAGTGATGCTACCTGAAGCAGATTTAATTCAATTTTTACTAAAATCTTAGCCACTGTTTTTTCGAAAATAGACAAGATGAGGCTAAAATCTAATGGAAATGTAAGAGGCTGAGAAAGACGAAAACTATCTTTTAAACTGTTTTAGGACATGAACTGGAGAGATGGCTCAGCGGCAGGAAACACTGGCTGCTCTCTTGGAGAACCTAGATTTGGTTCCTTCCACCTACATGGTGACTCAACAACCATCGGTAACTCCTGTTCCAGAGGACCTACTGCCATCTTCTGGCCTCCTCAGGTACTGCATGCATGCAAAATACACACACAAAAACTTTCTTTTCTTTTCTTTTTGGTTTTTTGAGACTGGGCTTCAGAAGGTCCTGGACTCTTAGACCAGGCTGGCCTCGAACTCATAGAGATCTGCCTGCCTCTGCCTCCTGAGTGCTGGCACAGTAGTGTGCCAACCCGCCCGGCTACATAAATATTTTTTAAAAAAACCACTTTACAGTCCAGGTCTTTGGTTTCTTTTTGTTCATTGAGCCATGGATTTGAACGAAATGGGCTCCAGCAGCTCAGACTCCTTCCCACTAGTCCTCAAAAAGTGTGCATCTCTGAGTGGCGCAACCTGGCGCATCAGCTGAACCCAGGTGCCCTTCTCTTTGGCTTTCTTCTTCTGGTCATTCTTCACGCGCTTCAGGAAGATGTCCCTGCTCTTAGAGTGCCTGATGTGCTCAGTGCGCACATTGATTCTCTTGGCGAGAATCTTGCCCTTAGCCTGCTTGCTTGCAATGATGCCTGCAGCATGCTGGGTGACGTTGTAGACACTTCTGGTTTTGCCATGATATCACTTATGGGGCATTCCTTTTTGAACAGTGCCCGTTGCCTTGACGTCTACAATATCACCCTTTTTATTGATTCGCATGTATGTGGCCAAATGAAAGACTTTTGTGTGTTGAAAGATAACACATGGGAAGGCAGGCCACAAAATGGGGAACATATTTGTAAATAAAGTGTCTGAAAGGTGACTTTTTTGTTTGTTTGTTTGTTTGTTTGGTTGGTTGGTTGGTTGGTTGGTTTTTGGTTTTTTGAGCTGGGGTTTCTCTGTGTAGCCTTGGCTGTCCTGGACTCATTTTGTAGACCAGTCTGGCCTCAAACTCACAGAGATCCACCTGCCTCTGCCTCCCTGAGTGCTGGGATTACAGGTGTGCACCACCATGCCCAGCTTGAAAGGAGAGTTTTCTCCATACAGATTATGTGGATACAGATCAAATAGGATAAAGTCCAGTAAAGTTTGGAAGAAGCTTGGCACAACGTCACGTGCCTGTGATTCTGGCTACCCAGAGGCTGAAGCAGGAAGAGCCTTTGAGTGCAAGTGCTCAAGGCCATCTGAGGAGACCTCCTGAGACCTCATCAAAAAAATAAAACAAACAAAACCAAAGCTGAGCATAGTGGATGAGGCAGAAGGAGGACCGCCACAAATTCAAAGGTGACCTAGGCTTCATTGTGAATTCAAACCAGCCTAGACTATAGGAAGAAATCTGTCTCAGAAACACGGCTGGCCTGGTCTACAAAGCAAGTTGAGGACAGCCAGTGCTACACAGAGAAACTCTGTCTCAAAAAACAAACAAAAACAAAAATGGTAGAAGATTAAAAGAGACATTTCTCTCAAATAGGCAAATAGGCAACCAGGAGATACCACCTTATCCACTAGCAGGGCTATGTTTGAGGTGCATGGCACCTGCACACCCGAGCGTCTCATGAAGAGGCGGCTTGTAAGCTGGTATTACTAGGGAAGATTTGCAATGCCCAGAGAAGTGAGCTGAGCTGGCAGAGACCAGTGTATGAGAGACAGAGGAGCTCATCAGACTGATGGACCCGAGCCTGGAAAGTCTGAACTGCTGAGGGAAAAGTCTTTAAAAGAAGGCAAAGGCACTGGGGACCTAGCTAAGTCACCAAGAGCACTGGCTGTTCTCTCAGAGGACCCGGTTCAGTTCCCAGCTCCCATGGGGCAGCTCACAATCATCCAGTTCCAGGGAGTCTGATGTCTTTTTCTTGTTCTTCAGGCACCTTGAACCTGGTGCATATATATGTAAAATGCACATACATATAAAATGAGGTAAATAGGTCTTTTTAAAAAGACAACAAGCCGGGCATGGTGGTGCACGCCTTTCATCCCAGCACTTGGGAGGCAGAGGCAGGCGGATCTCTGTGAGTTCGAGGCCAACCTGGTCTACAAAGTGAGTCTAGGACAGCCAAGGCTACACAGAGAGACCCTGTCTCAAAAAAATAAATAAATAAAAAGACAACAAATATGAGGAAGAAATAAAGATTTAAAAGCCAAGGAGGCAAGAGACCAGTATGGAATTGCCTGAAAGGGTGGTAGCCTAACTAGAAAAGATGATTGATAACCTGGAAGATATGCTGAAATGTGCCAAATGGGTGCACCTCTGCGTGCTGGGGATGCTGGACCAGACACTGTGGACCAGTGCTTCCCAGTCCTGCTCTGGTCCTCCCTCTACTGCTGACTGCACTGGATGGCAGGTGCTGCAAGCTGACCTCTAAACTCCCCTTTGGTGCAGTTTGATTTCTTTCTTTCTTTCTTTTTCAAATTTTAACTTATTATAATTTATTCAGATTACATCCAGATTGTTATTCCCTCGCTTGTATCTTCCGGTTCCCACCCTCCCTCCCTCTTGCACCTTATGTCCCTCCCCTAGACCTCTGAGAGAAGGGGGCCTCCTCCCCCACTGTATGAGCACAGCCTATCGGGTCTCATCCGGATAGCCTGCTTCCCCTTCCTCTGTGTGCCTCCCCACCAAGGGGAAGTGGTCAGATCAGGGGCACCAGACTTTCCGTCAGAGGCAGTCCCCACAGTTTGATTTCTATTCACACTCATTCTAGAGCCTATTTAGGCCTGGAAAGTAGCGGGTAATGTAGCCTACATTGGCTTTGGTTATATGTCAATAATTGTGGGACTGTGTCCTCTGAGTGAACTTTTAGGGAGAATTAATTCCTTTACCATCTTACTATACCTATGCAAAGTTGGCAATACAATCAATTAAAATCAGATGCATCATGGGAAGGGGTATGAACAGTGTGAAAGAAACTTATCTAAGATTGTCAATCAAAATAGAGAACCACTCAAATTACATCCCTCAACAACCAGGCCCTCCTCCTAAACCCTATAAAAGAAGTCCCAGGCAATAACCTAGCACCCTTGAGCACTCTACCATTTATCTGGTCTGTTGTCACTCTTGACAGCATATCTGTTGTTTTTGTTTATTTGTTTGTTTTTAGTTTTTGGAGACAAGGTTTCTCTTTGTAGCCTTGGCTGTCTTGGACTCGCATTGTAGACCAGGCTGGCCTTGAACTCACAGGGATCCACCTGCCTCTGCCTCCTGAGTGCTGGGATTAAAGGTGTGCACCACTACCACCCGGCAGCATATCTGTTCTATACCATTGCTTCGCTGCTACTTTGAAATCTGTGTGCCCTCTTTTCTAATGCTCTGAATTAAGATGACCAGTCTAGGCACCGGCCACTAACGGGTAGAAGGAAACTCTATGAGCAAGAATGCCAAGGAGTTCACCCAGCACTGGAAGGTTCAACCAGACCTCTGGCTTTGATCTTGGATGCACACCGGACACTGCTGGAACCAAAACCAATCTAGGCTGCATCACTCCCTACCTTCCAGGCCTAAAGATCTTCAAATCCCAATGTGTAGAAGATATCCCAGATGTGCCCCAGGAGTGAAGACTCTGGAGGCAGCATCCACCCAGGCTTCAGGAGTTTGTAAACTTCTCAGGTGGTCCCAGTATGAGGTCCTCTTTTCAGCCTCCCTGAACAGGACTGTGGACTTGAGGACCCTGCACAAACAGAGCAGAGGTTTCATAGCACTAGTGGTCAATTCAGGTCTCCAAATAAGGCCGGTTTGGCTCCCCGAGTTCCTGGTGGGCAGTTTGGTACCAGTCTCATCTTTTCCATCCCATATTCTGGAGCAGAGGATTCCTCCTGAGCAAGGAGAGTGCCTGGAAAAACTTCCAATAAAATGACTCATAAGGACCCCCAATAACAGAAACCACCCGACAAACTCACACCCACACGCTTCCAATGCAAGGGGTATGAAGAATCCCTTTTAAAAACATATCATATTTTTAAAATAAAATACAACAGCCACGCGTGGTGGTGCACGCCTTTAATCCCAGCATGGGAGGCAGAGGCAGGTGGATCTCTGTGAGTTCAAGGCCAGCCTGGTCTACAGAGCGAGTTCCAGGACAGCCAAGGATACACAGAGAAACCCTGTCTCAAAAAAAACCAAACAAAGGAAGAAAGAAGGAAGGAAGGAAAGGAAACAAAGAAAGAGAGAGGAAAACATACCATATCTTCACATATCCTATTACGGCCATGAAAAAGAACAGGCTGTTATGACAAGGAGATGGCCAGAAAACCAAACAGCAGGACACTGAGAAACTATACTATGTCAGCAGAAATAAAAACTGGAAATTTTTGAAAAAACTTTCTAACAGGCGAGGGAGCTTAGTAAGAACAGGCACCTGCCGCCAGGCCTGAGGCCCTGGGTTTGGTCCCTAGGACCAACATGGTGGAGGAGAGAACTGACGCCTGCAAGTTGTCCTCTGACCTCCACACATGCGTTGTGACATGGCCCCCAACACACAAATAAATAAATTTTTAAAAAGATGAAGTTAAGAGAAAAGCACACTTGGGAGGCAGAGGCAGGTGGATTGCTGTGAGTTTGAGGCTAGCCTGGTCTACAAAGTGAGTCCAGGACAGCCAAGGCTACACAGAGAGACCCTGTCTCAAAAAACCGAGAGAGAGAGAGAAGCATAAGAATATTTAGAAGTTCAGTCCAGGAAATATAAGTCCAAATAATGAGTTCCAGAAAACAATGGAAACAGAATCGTAGAAACAAAGGAGAAATACTATCCACAAGTCATGGTTTTTTTTGTTTGTTTTGTTTTTACAGCCAAAAGACAGCTTTCCTGATGGAAAAGGCTCGAGTGCAAAACTGGAAAGGCACCTCTTAAGCTTAACAAACTGACTTAGAAAATGGCTTCACCTGGAGTGGGAGCAGCTGTGAGTGGGGGGGCACCAAAGGTGGGTGCCAAGGACCAAAGTCCAGCAATGTGTTTCTCATAGCAAGCTCCAAACCAACAAAACCGCCAAGACAACCACAGCTAAATTCAAAAGAAAAATTCTAAGGTAAAAAACAAAGCAGGACCAGTGGGTGGTGGTGACTGGCTATGCCTCAACCCAGCCACTCACTGGGGAGGCAGAGGCAGGCAGAGCGATGTGAGTTTACACAGTGAGTTCTGGGCTAGCCAGAGCTAGCTACATAGAGAGAACATATCAAAGAAAAAGAAAGAAGAGGAGGAGGAAGAGGAAGAGGAGGAGGAGGAGGAGAAAAGGAGGAAGAAGAAGAAGAAGAAGAAGAAGAAGAAGAAGAAGAAGAAGAAGAAGAAGAA
>OU015757.1:3490924-3522862 GCA_907169655.1 Acomys percivali | reverse complement strand
GGTATGGTATGGTATGGTATGGTATGGTATGGTATGGTATGGTATGGTAAGGTAAGGTAACAGACATCTGCAGCCCATCTACTTGGCAGGCTGGACAAAACTGAGTCTTTGAGTTTGAGACCAGCTTGGGTAACAAACATACCAAGAAGTTGGCTCAAAACAAAAAAAACCTCTCAACAAGTTTATTTCAAAATCCTGGGTCCTCTACAAGAACAACAAGCACTCTTAACCACTGAACTTCCTCTCCAGATCCAAGATTCTAATTTTTAAGGACACTCAGCAACTGACAGGAAACAGATGTTGAAGGAAACAGGTTAATGTAACTATGACCTAGTTATCCTCTAAAGGCCTTTCTAGACCCAAAGGTTACATTAACAAAAACCACCGTAACTTCCTTTTGAAGGAAGTGGGTGAAGATCAAACAAAACAGAATCATACTAGTTCCAATAGCTGTAATCAAAACTGAAGGATCAACATTTTCGCTCTAAAGGTTAAACAGAAGTAAAGTTTCTGGATTGTGTCAAAGAGTTTCAGTGTGCTTTTGTACTAATGGTTTTTACACAATGGGCAAATGGCATATAATCCCATCAGGAGGTGTTTAGATTTAAGCCTGTTCAGAACCATGAATCAGTATACATCATCTTCTTTTAGTGCACTCTAGTTAAAAAAAAAAGGCAGCTGTCATAGATTAGCGATTCTGAATGGAGCACTAGAAGATCAGTTATAGCCTTATCAAATTTGAAAGTCTCTGCATCCCGACTTCAATAGCTACCACGACAGTAAAGCCTAGGCCTTTTAAGTGAACACTGTGGGTGAGAATAAGAGCTGGAACAAATCTCCTGGCCTCCTCTTTTGGAAAACCGAAGACAGGAAAGACTGGAACAGAAAGAATACTTTTTCCCACCTGGAAGCTGAGCTGGCTAACTTTATAAGTTATATTCTGCCACGAACTATTACAGACCAAATAATCACTGGAAGGAATACAAAGGACACAGCCTGGGGGGCTATGAAGATGTCTCAGTGAGTGGGTAAGAGTGCTTGCTCAAGTGCAAGGGGCTGAGACCGATCCCCCGACATCCACATAAAAAGCTAGGTGTGACACTGGGGATGGCCCATGCCCATAATTCCAGCACTCGGAGGCAGGCAGATCTCTCGAGCTCTAGGACAGTCACGGCTACACAGAGAAATCCTGTCTCGGAAAAAGCAAGAAACAAAACAACACAAAAACTAGGTGTGGCAATGCATGCCTACATTTAACCCAGTGTTATGAGGGGCAGAGACAGGAGGAGTGCTGGGGCTTGCTGACCTAGCATAAGGCATGGTGTGACATCCTTCTCCTTGTGCTTCTGTAAACATGCACATTCATATACACATGAGCATACACACCAAAGATAGACTTAAAAGTCATGATGTTAAATGTAACTTATGCTTTCCTATGTTCCCTCCTTTTACCCTGCCTCCTTCCCCAGACAGGTCTTGTTGCGTCATCCAGGCTAGCCTCTAACTTAGAATCTTCTTGCCTCAACTTCTCAATGTACTACACTTAGCAATAAGCAGTTTTTGTAAACATATCTTCAAATGAGACCTTATTCTGCACCTGCTGGGGATTGAACCTAGGCCCTTACATAGGCTAGGCAATAATTAACCCAGTTCCTAGATTTCTTCTTTTTCTGTTTTGTTGGTTTTTCGTTTGTTTTTGGTTGTCCTTGACTCACTGTGTAGACCAGACTGCCTGCTTCTGCCTCTGGAGTGCTGGGATTACAGGTGTGCTCACCACACCCAGCAAGCTCACAGCTTTCTTAAGGACAGCTGCTATGTCTCCTTCACCACTCCTGTGTTATTTCTTTGTATAGTTCCCAGTGGGCTATGGGGTTATTTTCCAAGAGTTTTAGCATCCTTACCTATAACAGCTTCTTTCTCCTCTTCTAATTTGCTGTGGTGGAGAAACCAGGTACCCAAGCTTGTTGGAACTGTGCAAGGTTTAAAAAGAGCAAAACAGGATTTAATACTTTTCCTTATATATACTATACAACCTATCAGTGCACGTATTTAAGATAACTATTTTACTTGTTTTAAAAACATTTCCCTAGTCTTAAGCTCTTCTTCCAGAAAAGACCTACATAAATATCCTATTTACATAAAATTAACTTTAAAGTTAATGTAGTGTTGATACACAATATTTTCATTAGCACTGTACAAATTACAAACTTACTGTTTAAAACAGAGCCCTTTGCTTTGCAAGGCTTTATGTAGGTAATTTACATACTTAAGTAGTATACTTTCTGAGTGTAAAAGATGAAAAATAGAGGCCAAGAAGAAACCTATCCACTCACAGTCCTGTACCCAGTAAACGGATGACAACTCAGGTCAAACACAGGTCCAGTCTCTAAATTTTATTCTCTTTCTACTGATATATTCTACTAATCTCTTATAAGTCTATTTTCTCTACAAGAAATTTGGCTTATCTTTCAAACAAAAAGATCAAAGATTTTAGAATATCGTTCACAAGAATGTCTTTATAAAATTAGAATATTATAATTAATTTTATAAATGTTGAATATTTTGTCTACATGTATGTACATGCATGGTGGCTGTGGAGTTTCAGAAGGCTGGGGGTACTGGGAACTGAATCCAGGTCCTCTGGCAGATCAAGCCCAAATCTAGTAATTTTTAATTTGATAAAGCATCCTACACACATCAATATTCTTTTGTCAGTGGCGGTGTAGTGGCACACGCCTTTAATACTAGTACTCAGGGAGGTACAAGCAGGTCGATTCCTGTGAGTTGAAGTCAGGACAGCAAAGGCTACACTGAGAAAACAAAACAAAACAAACAAAAACCCACCAAAATCCAAAAAACTTTGTGTGCCAGGGCAGGGGGGAAAAAAAAAAATCACATCCTATAGATTTTAATGACTATTAACATGTCAGGAAATAAATGAGAAAGTCTGTGTTGTAGACATTAATTTTACAATGTGTTTATTTGCTAAACTTAATTTTGGTCATCTAAATTAAAACAGGAAAACAGGAATCCAGAAAACATAAATATGCAATCAACTTATTAATTTGAGGTCTTGTCAAGATCCCTACATTTTAAAGGCAGAAAAGGAAGTAGTGTTTGTATTTTACTGTTTTGGAAAAGAATTACAAAGTGACCTTTGAAATGGGTTTGACCTTCATGAGCCCACTTAATATGGATTTTTTTGAGATTTGTTGACAATCTGAAAAATTTATAGACAAACCAGAGAGCCTAAAATTAGTGAAAGAATTAAGGAAAGTGTGCTATGAATACATGAAATGTTGCTAAAAGTCTATTTTATTGTTTTTTTTAAAACCACAAAAGCAGCAGGGTGTGGTGGGGCACGCCTTTAATCCTAGCACTTGGGAGGCAGAGGCAGGCTGATCACTATGAGTTCGAGGCCAGCCTGGTCTACAAAGCAAGTCCAGGACAGCCAAGGCTAAAACAAAGAGACCCTGTCTCAACAAACAAACAAACAAACAAACAAACCAACCAACCAACCACCACAGCATCTAACCTTATAAAGTTAAAATGTATTGAATTTATACAGACTGCACAGAGCACCAATCAAGAAGTCAAAGATGCCATATTAGATCAAATCTTGATAAAATTAATAATGCACATAGTGCCACTGTGATTCTGAAGGACCTCCTGTTGATATGTGCTACTAAGCATTTACCTAAAACACTGGGTGGTCCTAATGATCTCCTTATTCAGTTTGCCTTTGATAAATTGGGTAACAAAGATTTTCTACCATAAGAAGTCAATCAACTATGTTACTAGGGGAAGGTCAGTCAACAGACTATGAGTAAAGCTTTTAAGGAATCAAAAGTGATATGCTTGGGTGCAAAGCTCCAGGGCAGAATACTTCCCTAGCATGCCGAAGCCCTGGGTTCAACTTCCAGCAACACACAAGTTGTATAAATGTCAGTGTTTTGAACCCCCAGGTTTTTCAAGCATCAACTACATTTATTCTTTCAAAAAAAAATTCAACCTATACATTTGAATTTGTGACAAAAACTACTAATCTGGCACGTTTACAGGCGTTTACAATAAAAGGCATTCAGCAAGAACCTGTCTGATTTCTCGTCCCCACTGTTTACTTCCAGGCAAGTATCTGAAGGTTATTTTGATTATGTACTTACTGTTCCCACCCTGGCCGACCACCACCTGGACGAGCAGCATTTATTCTTACTGGACCTTATGAACAAGAAATAAGCAAAAACAATTAATAATAATAAAAAAATCAGTGTTAATTATTTCCTAAAGGGAAAAAGATTAAAATCAAAGTAATTTTACTCACCAGTTGTGGGGATCAACTGTCCATGTAATAATGACTGTCCCAACAAAGATGGAGTTCCAAGAACTGGCACTTGGTAACCCTTTAATAACAAAGAAACAAACCAGGATATAGTTTCTAAAAGTTTTAAAGTCATACACACACACACACCCACACACACCCCTATAAAAAAAATATTTAGTTATAGCCAGCAAAACCTACCTTTTCTTCCATAAGAGCAGTAATAGCAATTGAGGAAGCTCCCTTTGAATGCTCTGATGTAAGAGCGGCAGCTGGTAATAGTTTATTATCAGAATCCCTAGAAAACAAAGTGACAACAAAACGTGACCACAGTGGATGATCATGAGTAAAATGACAACATTCATAATACTGCTTATCTATACCCTGCATTAAAATGAGTTAATGATAATTTCTGAGGAAAGTAAAAGGAACAGGCCTATGAAAAGACCTAGAGACCTAACAACTGGAATTCGACCCTCAGACCCTACAAGCTGGCACTAGAGAACCAAGTCCTTACAGCTGTCCTCTAGCTGTACACACACGGTTGAGCCAGCCACACAAACTGCATGCCCACACATACATATATACACTAAATAAGATATAATTGCGTTAAGTACTACATGATACATATGATAGAAAGTAAGTGCAAAAACATAAACTTCAAAATAAAGACAAAGACGGCACTCTTTGGGAGGATCATACTCTAAGCCAATGGTTCTCAGCCTTCCTAATGCCTGGACCCTTTAATGCAGTTCCTCGTGTTGTGGTGACCCCAATCATAAAATTATTTTTGTTGCTACTTTATAACTAATTTTGCTACTGTTATGAATTATAATGTAACTAGCTGTGTTTTCCAATAGTCTTAGGCAAGGGTCAGTCAACCCCCCAAAAAGTCAGACCCATTGCTCTAAGAGAATTCTCTGTACTACCTCATTTCCTTTACTGACTAAATAAATAGGCTAAACTACAACAGTAGGATACTTTATATATGTAAAGATTTCATCCTTAAAAATTTCCTTCAGAGCTGGGCGTGGTGATGCACACCTTTTATCCCAGCACTCAGGAGGCAGAGGTAGGCGGATTGCTGTGAGTTCGAGGCCAGTCTGGTCTACAAAGTGAGTCTAGGACAGCCAAGGCTACAAAGAGAAACCTTGCCTCAAAAAACCAAAAAGTTTTCCTTTAGTATGTATGAAACATAACTGACACTCATATTTTAAAAGTTGGTTGATTTTTAAGAGACTACATGTTGGACCAAAATCCAATACTGCTTTCAGGGGGTCATGTGTCACCACTACTTTCTCTTTCTCCCCCCACCCCCCTTTTCCCCCTGTGGGGTAACATCTATCTAGACAAGGTTTTTCTGTATGGCCTCTCTGTCCTGGAATTCAAAGATCCTCCTGAGTGCTGGGATTGAAGGCATGTGCCACTACATCCAGGCTACAATTTAGTATTTCAGTAAACACAGGGGGCCACTAAAGACGTTAATACTTTTTAAGGGCTGGAAAGATGGATTAGTGGTTAAAAGCACCAGCAGCTCTTCTAGAGGACCCTGGTTTGATTCCCAGCACCCATATAACAGCTCACAATTGTCTATAACTATAGTTCTAGGGGATCCAATCTCCCCTTTTGCTACTGTGGACACATCACACATGAAAGCAAAACATTCATACACATAAAATAAAAAAATTAGAAAAAAAAAAAAAAAAACCGTTTATCCTAACAATTAGGATACAACCAGACCCAAATGTCTGCAAATTTAGAGACCAGCTTCGGTCTTCATAGTGAGAGCCTATCTCAAAAATAACTATTATCAAATACAGCACTGACCTCTGCTTGTTTCACTGAGAGATACAGACTTACCGAAAAGGTCCATCTGATTTTTCTGAATGGACTGATATAGACACTGTTGCAGTTATATCAGGTACTGGAGCTGGAGCAGAAGATGGATTTCCAGGCACAGAAGGAGCCAAGGAAGATGGATTTGAAGTTAACGAAGATATAGAGGGAGCTGGGTGAGCTGAGGAAGATGTCACTGGGATCATCAGAGGATCCTGCTGTCTTGAAATGGGAGATCTCATCAGAGGTTGCAGGTTCCGCTGAATGAGTGGTCTTGGTGGTGGTATTGGGGGTGGAGGTGGAGGTAACTGTTTTCGAAGTCTTTTTGTATAGCCAGTTTCATTTTTGAAGTTATTAACAGCCTACAGACATCAAACATAAAAATGCAGAATATGTAATGTATGATTTATTTAAATGAGTTCAGTCAGTGAAAATGTCAAGATAGTCTTGGATAAAAAAGGTACAAAGACTACCTACCTGTCGTAAAAACTTGTTGGCAATTAAAGCATCAGGAGAAACATCATTTTGATGACACGTTGGACATGTGTGTTCATCTGATTCCAGGAGTGCTGTTCTTATACCTATATGTGATAAGATGTTAAGCATGAGGCAGCACAGTAGGAACTTGATGTTGACATAATGAATAAAGATAGCCTATAGCTCCCAGAGCTAAATCAGCAAACAACCAGGAAAGCAATTTAGTAGAGACCAGAAGAAGAGGTCTGACTTTGGAACTAGAGTTACAGATGTGTGTGAGCTGCTATGTAGGTACCGGGAAATGAACCTGGGTCCACTGAAACAGCACACTTAATGGATGAGCCATCTCTCCAGCCCCAAAATATGTTTTTTTGAGACAAGGTCTCACTATGTAACCTAGGCTGGCCTTGAACCACCTGCCTCTACCTCTCAAGTATTTGAGTTAGAAGCATATGCTACCATGCCTAGACATCAAACAAATGTTTAAACAGAAAATGCATTATCAAATACTCATCTTTATTTGGCTAGTAATCAAAATATTGTACAAAAAAATTGAACTAAGTCTTTAGTTTTTGAAAAGACCTAACAAAAACTGGACATTAAAAAACAAAACAAAGTAAACAAAAAACTAAACGGGGTTCAGTGGTTAAAAGCAGTTTTACAGCCGGGCTTGGGTGCACGCCTTTAATACCAGCACTTGGGAGGCAGGGGCAGGTGGACTGTTGTGAGTTCAAGGCCCTGTCTTGAAAAACAAAAAACAAACAAACAACAAACAAAAAAAACCCAAAAAACAAAAACAAAAACAAACCACTTTTACAGAAGATTGAGGTTCAGTTTTCAGCACCTACATGGCAGTCTCTAACTCAAGTTCCAGGGTCTCCCATACCATTCCTCTGGCTTCCAAGTCACCACACACATACACACAGTATACAGACACAGGCAAAGCAAACACACACACACACACCTTAAGAGTCTTGCTAAAAAGTAATGGTAAAAGGTCAGGTAAGGATAGTACATTGAAGGCCAGATGAAGCTCAAACAATAAGCAAATTAAGAAACAAAAGCCAAAAAGACCAGTTATTAAAAACAATCAATCACCCACCCAAACAACTACCACTCAGACTGTTCAACCATCACTGTGCTAATCAACACTTCATAATTCACCAATACAAATACATCATCTTTAAAAGGGTTCCCACTCTTACATTCATCACAGTAGCTGTTTCCACAGCAGGGAATGACAACGGCGTCAGTCATAATGTCTTTGCAGATGAGGCACAAGAGCTCGTCTGGGATAGGATCATCTTCTTCTGAAGATGAAGATGGTTCCTCTGGTAAGAAGGGTGGCTTCTCTTTCTTCCCAATTGCATAGGCCTCTCTGTAAGACAGTTCCAGCATGTGAAGATGGTCAGAAGGTCCATGCTCTATGCTCAGCCCACTACATCGTTACAGGAACACATCAACCCCAACGAATGATAGTGAGCTTAGATAAGCATGTCTTCCAAAGTAAGGGGCAGCTCTATCTATCCTAAACAGACACACAACAGAACTACAAAAAATTAAACAAAAGTAAACAAACACTTTAAAAGCATATAAAAGGATCTTGGACTCCTTAACTCTAGGAACTAAAGGCCAGAGAGGTAAAACATGTTAGGCTACAAGAATTTCTACGTAAATGTCAGACAGAATTTAAATTTGGAGAATATGCTAAATCACAATTTTCCTTTACCAAGCGTTTCTTAAAAAACAAAACAAAACCAACAGAAAACCCAAGTGTCCTCCCACATTCCAGAGCATTCTGCCATACCCATGCAGACATCAAATGAACAGGAACTCTATTATCTATAACCAGGCCATCCAGCCGACTATGGAACTAGCCACCTGCCTGTAACTACTTTAAAAGGTTAATCTAAGTCAATTAAACATCATTAGTGATCAGAATGCATTACACAAATATGAAAGAACACATCATTACACATTCCGGGTCCAGTTTTTTATAGAAATGCATTTTCCAGGAATGGTGGGAATTAAATATATTAAAAAACACACAAAAAGATATTCTCAGTTGCCTCTACTGCTCCACCCGCCACCCCCATGTCTCTACACTCAAACAAACTTGTAAACCATAGGAATTCTTAGATAAAACCTTTGTTTCATTAAGGACAGGATGTGCTCATCTCAGTGCTGAAATTAAATAGTCTCAGCTGGATGGGGGAGGGTACCTTAGGTGTGTTATTTGTGTTGCAGCTGCTCCATAGACATCACCACGATTCCACAAATAAGTATCAATTTGCTTATGCCCCACTGTTCCCAATTTGTGAAAGAGGAGTCTCCCACTGCCCAAGAGAAAAGAAAAAAGGGAAAAACAAAAAAAGGGGGAAGGGAAGAAAACAGGATAGAAAAAGAAACAGAAGAAGAAGTCTGAGTTGCTTATCAGTGGTGTTAGTGGAGAGGGTGAATGTTTCACTTAAAGTATTTGGGCTCCCATCTCTCCCCAGTATGGGCTGTGTGTCTGACACAAATGAGCTTTTTTTCTCCCCAGGACTCAAAAGCAATGAATTACTAATTAGGGTTCACAGGTGATGTTAACTGTTTCAACACAAACTTCTACTCACTAAGAACTTTTACATAATATAGATGAAGCAGTCTGCTCTTAAATTGACTGCAAAAATCAATTCCAATTTAAAACTGTTCCATAGCATTTATGAAATGTCTCTGAATTTGATAGATACAGTATAACAACAGACTGCTGTAAGATGAACCACAGAAAACTCAGGATGGCAGCTGATGAAAGTAGAGGAGTGAAGCAGAGCATGTGAGCAGGGCTGGAGTGGAGGGGAAATAATTCTTATTTGCAAATCATCTGTATACTACAGCACACATCCCTAAATGCTTCATCTTTTCAGCATCAACCCCACCTGCTCATCTCGCTACACTTCAACTTCATGTGTGAAGGCAGGGAAACCAATCTGTTACTGAGAATGTGACACCTAACCTCTAAACACCAAAGGATGTTGTAAGATCTCAACTTTGTGATCTGGAAAGCTAGCTTAAAAATGTAGAGTCGGGCCGGGCGTGGTGGCGCACGCCTTTAATCCCAGCACTCAGGAGGCAGAGGCAGGAGGATCGCTGTGTGTTCGAGGCCAGCCTGGTCTACAAAGCGAGTCCAGGACAGCCAAGGCTACATAGGGAGACCCTGTCTCAAAAAACCAAAAAAAAAAAAAAAAAAAAAAAATGTAAAGTCGGGGGCTGGAGAGATGGCTCAGGGGTTAAGAGCACTGCCTGCTCTTCCAGAGGTCCTGAGTTCAATTCCTAGCAACCACATGGTGGCTCACTACCATCTATAATGTGATCTGGTACCCTTTTCTGGCCTGCATGTGTACATGTAGGCAGAGCACTGTATACATAATAAATAAATCTTTAAAAAAAAAAAAAAGTAGAATCGGGATCTTATCAGTTTCTAAATAAAAACCGGAGATTCATGGCAGAGAAGCTAAAATCACAGCTTAAAGGAACACTTATGACGTACCTGTGTGTTCAAACTGTAGAAAATAGTAAAAGAAGGTAGCCAAGCACATTATTAAGAGTAGATCTATAGGAGACACTAAGTTGAACCAGACCACCAGATTTTCATGTTTGCTAAAAACTGGCTTATGGGGGCTGGAGAGATGGCTCAGAGGTTAAGAGCACTGGCTGTTCTTCCAAAGGTCCTGAGTTCAATTCCCAGCAACCACATGGTGGCTCACAACCATCTGTAATGAGATCTGGCGCCCTCTTCTGGCTGCCAGACTGCCTTATAAAGTTGCAAAAGAACCAACTCCACAAAAATTTACTGACCTTCATACATGCACCATGACTCACACTCTCTCTCCCTCTCTCTCTCTCTCTCTCTCTCTCTCTCTCTCTCACACACACACACACACACACACACACCCCTACTAATTAAAAAAAAAAGCCTGGCTTGAAAATAAAATCTGAAAGCATATTAAAAATAAACACTAAACACAGGTATGGTGGCACACATCTGT
Source organism: Acomys percivali (assembly GCA_907169655.1). Taxonomy (NCBI): domain Eukaryota; kingdom Metazoa; phylum Chordata; class Mammalia; order Rodentia; family Muridae; genus Acomys; species Acomys percivali. The sequence goes on along the minus strand of OU015757.1, from coordinate 3,512,203 downwards.
AACACCAAAAATAGGGAAGGAAGGTTGAGGCAGAATGAGTACATGTTTGAGATTACCTTGAACTACAAAGTTATCTTGAAAAAATAAAAAGCACTAAGGCATTTCAAAGAGCTGGCTGAACTGAATAACATTTTATAAAATAAACCCTACTTTAGACTGAAGGTGATATGATACATCCAAACCTCGCCCAGCGTCCTCAGGATTTCATTTATGCCTGGCATTACATACATCTGTCTTGATATCTTGCTGCACTTTTTGTTTCCCCCAACTCAGCCGCTAACACTGAGCAGCTCCTCTCTCAGTTTCCATCCCAGACCCCAGAATAACAGGAGCAGCCCAGGGAGCCCTACTCTCTGAATACCATCAATAAAGTTCACAGCAAAATGACTACATCTGTTTTATTCACTTAGAAAATGGAAATAGCATATATAAGATCATGTGGGAGCACGTATGTGAATGAGGAAGAAAGGAATGACAGAAAGAAAAACTTAGAAGACTACAAGGGAAGTGGCACTCACTAATGACAAAAATCCCCAAATTCATTTGAAAATTACATAAATGGAGCAGACTGCAGCCTCTCAGAATTAACACAGAAATGTAACATGTGGCAATGAACAATTCTGGAATGGAAACTTCCCAAGGAATCCAAGTAGCCCAAGTTGAAACACTATCCCCTGGGACTGCCTGGTTCCCACAGGTCATACCTAAGCCGCATACTTACGCATCTATAGTCGGTATCGCATATTTTCCAGTGTTCGTAAGCATTGCACCTTTCATGTTAGGATCTTTCACTTCCATCATAAAACTTCTAGGAATCCCAGTGCTCTTTTTGATCCTAGGACCAGATTCAAAGTTCTTATCCTATTTGGAGGAAAGGAGAGAAGGAAGACAAAACCATCTTCTTTAGTAACATCTGCACACCTGATGCTTCACACACAGCAACTTATTTAATTCTCAAAAACTGTCATGTCAGCTAAGGACTGATTGCTTCTATTTCAGAGAAAACAAGACTCAGAGACAAGTAACATGCTCTGTTCAGACTTAGGGCCTGGCAACCTAGACTTCAGAAGTGCTCATCGGCCATTTAATGGAGAAGAGTTTTACCATGGCAAGTATGCTTAAGAAGTGTTTCTAAGAAAAACTAGATGCATCAGATTCTGCGTGGAACTTACCCCATTTGTTGGGCAGTTCTTAATATAATGACCAGGTTTACCACAACGGAAACAGGTATAAGATGGAGGTGGTGGACCTAGAGGTTTCTTCATGTAACTGAAAAGGAAGGAGAATTCATATGTACATAGAGACTTGAGAAAAATGCTTCTGATTGTGGGGGAAACACACCCAAGTTCCTATTAGCATACAAATATTTATGAACTTACTTGATTGGGTCGTATTCATGGCCAGATTGCGACATCATTGCTTTAATTTTGTCTTCCTCAGAAGCATTGGCTTCAGCCAGATTGGCAGTCTGTTTAACAGGTAATTATTTGACACACACATTAGAAACACATTAGGACCACACAGCAAAGACAACACACGCATCCTACACAGAGCACCATCTAAACGAGCTGTGCTTCACAGTAGCTATTTACACGTATAAGTGGAGAAAACACTGGGAATCCCTGCATGACTCCGTATGGGGGAGCTGGGGAGGCTGAAGAAATCTTTCTGGAGGTACTCAAACCTTAGACCTTGTCTGTACCTTACATTAACATCTGTATACATGATTGTTCTAAGAATTAAAAGCCAGGTGAGATTAAGTTAAAAGAGAAACACTTGATGTTGTCAAATCTTAAAAACATTTCAAGTGCCACAGCATTGAGATTATAATTTACATTTAGAACCTGGAAGGTAGGGGTGGGAAAAATGACTCAGGATCACTACATATTACACGTCAGAAGGCTTGCTTAGTGGTGTCAGTTTCTACATTAAGTTCAAAGGTATGCATTAAGCACTCAAAAATTAAACTCCAGATAAATTTAACTTTTACCATTAATAAATATAAGTCTAGATATAAACAGGGTCTAAGGGAGCGATTTTCTAAAACCTGGATCTTCAAGCATCTACCACTCACACCAGCCACTCATTGGGTTTCATCTTTACATTCATCCACAAAACAAGCAACCAGTTTTAACACTTTATTGTAATTTTATATACAAAGAATGCTTAACATTAACAGAGCTTGGAACAACAGTTAACAGTTACAGAAAACTGATTACAAATGTTTAACAACTAATTTGTTTGAACCCAAACATTATTTTACAAATAGATTAAAAACAAAAAACAAAAAACAAAAAACCCCAAACCTCCAAAACTTCCCCACTCCTTCCAGCAAAGTAACAATGGTAGAATTAGACCAGAACTCAAATCCAGTCCTTACAGTACATAAGAATAAACAGTATATACTATAAGCTACCAAAGATGTGAACTCTCTGCTAAACCACTTTGCATTAGAAAATGGTAGACTAGGATGGTTCATCCATTTTGTTTAGGACCATTAATCTTAGTGTTTAGTTTTCTCAGCATTAGAGCTTAAGTAGCAATTAATTTGTTAATAGGGTATCTTTTAAGGATACATCCTAGGAAAAAGGACACAACCCACAACAAAGCCAAGGACAAGATAGGGCGGCACTAACGGATAACCCTTTCCTTCATTTTCACTTATCATGTTGGCTGCTAAATTAGACTTTACATTTCTGATAGCAGGGAAAAATCTTTTGGGAAGCTAGACAGCTTACTTCTGATCCCTCAAGTCTACCTGTTCTGTTCTTTCAAAGACATACTCTGCAATCTAAAATATACTGTCTAAGGAAAAAGGGAGGGAAAAGACCCCATCACTTGTGCTTTCCCAAACAGAAGATACACATTGCTGAGGTAAATGTAAGCAACCTTGTCAGACACCATGGTGTATACAGTGATTTCAGGAGGTAACAAGTCGGTTGGCCCTCTGCCAAACATACACTCACATTCCTGCAAACATCTTCTTCATAAGGGTACACTTACACAATTCGAGTAGTCTGTGTTCAAACAAATTAGGCTGTTTAAAGTTTTTCTAATTCAGACAGACTACAAGTCTAACGCATAAGGAAACAACCGTACCACATTTAAAATATTGAACTTGGTGGGATCAATTCAAAATTTCAAGAATTAACCACACAATTGTCCATGTAAAGGAAATCTTCTGTTTTGGCTATTTTAAAAGGAGTCCATGTAATTCACAGCCAAAACCAGGGAATTCCTCCAGAATTGTGTTAGTTTCCAGTCTAATTAAACAAAATGGTGTAAGGGGGGAAAATGGTTAGGTGTAGCTTCCTGTGTTCTTCAGTCTTGAAGATGAAGGTTATGCGGGGACTGACCCAGTTACTCGCCTATCTTCTCAGGGCGGCAACTACTCTTTACATGGCAGTAACAGTATGTACAATGCGGCCACAACATACATCCTCCCCCACCCACCTTAAAACAATACTGTTCCACATCTTTAAACTGCTAGAAGACTTATATTTTCAAGAATATATATGTATATATATATACCTTTGTAAGCTGGGCCAGAGAAATAGATGCAGAAGAGTCATCAATCTGTTCACAAAAAATTAAACACACATTCAAGTTCCACACTGAAAACAGCTGAAATTGATTATTTAGCCCCTAAGTCACTTAATGTTAAATACTGGGCATTTTCTTACTTTTCTAAAGAATGTTCTATTTTGTTTGAAGCCTGAAAATATGCTCAAGTTATTTTTATCTTGTCTACATTTAATACCCAGTTTTAAAGACTATGATGTATGGGAAGACTTAATACAGTGAAAAATCAGAGGGTAAAGTGGTGATAAAATCAGTACTACGCATTAAGTCCCATGTTGCTCAGTGATCTCTAAATTTAATAATGTTCACAACAATATACACTGCAAAAGAATTTTTTAAACAAAATCTAATTTCCCCAATGCTATTGAGGAAAACATTATAGAAAAAAGGAGCACTTTAGGGCTCAGATAATTGCTGTAGGCGGAACAGCTCCCAGGTAATTCCTACTGTTTTCCTTTTTGAACAGCAACTGCTCAGGCTGTTTTTCCTCCCGTGCAAAAGAGTAACAACAGTTCCCCTTGTCAAGAAATCACAGGTTTCTTTTATCAAGGCAAAGACTGCTAAGCCAACTCCACCCACAAACCAAAAGAAACTTAACAAAAATAATAAAAATAAAAAGAGAAAGAAAAAAAGTTTAAAAAGGTAACCTGGGAAAGGGTCAAAGAGCTGTCACACACAATGATGGACTTTAGTATTTGGAGAAAAGTTAATTTAACCAAACAGGGCAAGGATATATTAAAGGTCATAAGAGGGATTTAAAAATGTATTTTAAGACGTTAACATTTTAAAAATTCATTCAATTGATCCCATTAAATGATTTCACTTTTTAAAAAGGTGCTTATATGTATGCACACGAAGGCATTTTAGTAATTTCTGGAAAGATCTCCTTCGGGCTCCTTGTTTAGCTTCCTATTCATGTTACAAGCTTCTCGTTTGTTAATGGTCAGAATTCTTTGGATTGGACAGACTTCAGTAGGATGTCTGGCTCAAAAGAAAAGGTTTTCAAATATCCCCCTAAACGTACTGAAAACACAAAAATTGAAATGCAACAAGATTCAATATTAAGTTCTTTGCCAATATTGACTATAGAATGAATTTGATAAGTACAAGAGTTATATTGGCTAAATTGAAGATACATCTTAGTTAGCCACGGTGGTGCCTGCTGCCTATGCGCTGAAGCAGGAGGATCACAAGCTCCAGACCCGGGTTACACAGTGGGTTTGAGGTCAACATGACCTATGTGGCAAGACAGTTTTGTAAGACTAAATCTTACAAACGTCTTGGGTTTAGCCTGATGGGCATTATTACTGCCATGTTTTAGACAAATGGTTCTTTGTTCTGCACCGTGTAGAGTTCAGTGTGCTTAGCTCACATTTCTAATGCATAACCACTAATGCATAGAGCTCTCTTGTTTACTCTTAAAATATTTTTACTTAAGGACTAACTTCAAGAAGAAGAAATTGAGAAAAAATATATTCTTATCTACAAGAAAGTCTAAGCTATTCAAGTTTATTTTTAAAAAGACATTTAAAGTTACCAGAAATATAGGTGACAAAGGTCTGACGAAATTGTTGCTAACCCAATCAAATCCACTCTGTAATATTAATGCTGTTACTTTGTTTCCTTATCTTTTCCCTGTTGCTTTCTTCCACTTTTATTATGGACTTCTTGAGTTCAAAGTGGTTTCCCACACAAATTGCATCTTCTTATTTATGGTTTTTCCCACCAAATAATCTTTATACTATCTCAAGACCTTACAATCTAAGATATCAAATGAACCAAAAATTTAGAAAGGTACCCAATTTTAAATATGGGCATTAAGAAATGAGTAAAAAATGTTCACAAAGTATAGCTGAAAAATGGTTCCAACTTTATAGTACCTAAAACATCAATTAAAAAAATGACTTCTCAGTAAAATACTGTTAAATCTGCCACACTTAGAAGGTCTTCAAAAAATGATGTATATTACAGATATCACTAAGCTTAGCCCTCCATTGTATTAGGGCCTTGTTTCTGGGAGCAAGGGCCTGACATCTTTTTAGGCCAATTATATTTAAAGGCACCCTACAATGTAATCCCAGTGTTTAGTTAGCAAGAACATCTAGCTTTGGAGTACCAGGCCAACTAGGAAAGATGACTAAGAAGGCTTAGGGGAATAAACAGTCATCTTTGGTCAGATTTGGCTGAAATTACCAAAAATGCACAGGGTGTGTGGTGGTCCACACCCGTTTTACCCCTATGTGAGAGGCTGAGGCCAGAAGACTGCTGTGAGTTCAAGGCTGGTCTGGGCCACATATCAAGTACCAGATCAGCTAGAGTTGTTTACACAGCAAGACCTTGCTTGATCTCTTACAAAAACAACCAAAAACAACAACAACAAAAAAAAACCCAAGTTGGGCCTGATAGTACAAGCCTGCCATCGCAGTACATAGGAGGTAAGGCAAAACTCAAAGAGTTCAAGGGCAGCCTCCAATGCAGAGGCTAGCCTGGGCTATGAGAGCCTGTCTCAAAATACAAAAATCAAAGTATATACAAACATTTTTCTTTCCTAATCAGAATTTTAAAAATTCGCCCAGGATCTCTATTTTGTTTGTTAATGTATACAGTTAAACCATCCTTATTGCTAAGTTATGACTACTAATTAGTCAAGGAACATGTTTCAGTGATCCTAAATGTCAAAGCACCCAAGCAAAAAGATAGAGACAACAGATTATGTTATGTCTCTATCTCACTTAATTCTATCTAAAAATTAAAACTGTTTAAAGTACTAAAAGGAAAAGAGAAATCTGAATAAGCTTACAATAAACTTCTTATAAATGTAATACAGACATGCCAGGGAACACACAAGGCTAAAAGAATGTTAACTTTATTTATGAACATGTGATTTGTGTTTATACACATGCTAATAAACAAAAAGGAAATTGTTTTCAAGAAATAAAACTTCATCTGAGTTAATTTAGATACTATATAAAAATGTTTATACAAATGTGTTACATTTACTACTACAGTTACCGGGACAGTTTTTCTAATTTGTGCTAGCATTTGGATACATAAAAATCAGTTTTAAACCAATCACCAGCAAAACAGAAACTTGGACAGTTTTTACAGCATTATGCTTTAAAAAACATAAAAACCCCAAAAATAAAACAAACCCCCAACCCACCAAAAAAACCTCTTTCATCCGAAAGTGAGGGAAACCCCCAAACACTGACTTTTTGTTTGAATCACTGCATTTAGACAAGAACTAAAGGCTGTTTTCTTTAGAGAACAAGTTCAAAGTTGAGATATGCTACTTATCAAGTTTAAGATCCAATGATCCAAGGTTAGTAAAATGCCTCATATACAAATAGCAGTAGTATTTAAAAAGAATAAAATGCAACAGCAAGCAGTACCCCTGATTTCTAAATGAAAATTTCAAACACCATGTTTTTGTGTACAAGTATTAAACCTGAGCAGTAAAATGTTTGGTGAATCCTCAAGTTCACAGAGCCCAATTAAGACAGCCACGTGTTCTGCAGCACCTGTCCCACAACTAGAAGTGGCGCTTTTACTTAAAAGTTCAAAGTCAAAACAGTGTCACACTATGGGTTAATCTATTATAAAAAGATGTTACCCCAGTTAACAGGGTTGTTTTTGGTAAGATACAGTTTTCAATACTGTACAACTAATACAGCATTTAAACATCTTATAAGAAAGAAAAACATTCTGATTTGAAGACTAGCTTGTGTATGAACTGTATAACCCATGAGAATCCCTGGCATGTGATGCACTCTAAGCTGTGGAGATGAAACCTCAGTCTGTACTGCACATAGTGCAAGGGCACACAAAGAACAGGAGCTCTTAGGTGCCAAATAAAGCAAGAGCGATCAAAAGCTCTCTTCTGTGATGTGTTTGACCTTGGAGAAAGGATCAAATAATAATGTAAATTCTGCATGTTGCTAATCCCTTTTTGTAAGCCATAAATCAGGCAGAAAGAAAAAAAACTAATAAACTGAGTGAAACAACGTGAAAATGGCAAAAATATACACTCCAAACAATTTTTTATTGCAAGAAACAAAAAGCACAAAACAGCCTGTACATACATACAAAATACTAACTATAGACAGACAGATGCAGAACATGTTGTCATGTTCTTCAGGGTTAAACCTACACCATCTAAAAAGGATCATACATTACTGTACAACACAGTGTCATACAGGGAGAGTGCTGTCATATTTAATATGAAACAGTAAAGGGTACAAATTACCCGTTTCTACAGATGAACTGCAAATTATGCCACATATATATCCATATTCAACTGAACTGTCATCAAAATACAATTTTTTTTTACAGTGTATGCTATGGTCAGTGGGTATTCTAAATTATTTACTTCACTGAAACATTATAAAGGTAAAAGCAATTGTGTAGAAAAAGGGTGATTGTGTTTTTACATACTGCTTTTGTAGTTCCCATCACTGGTTCACTTCGACTTCTAAAAAATAAAACAGAAACAAAACCTATCATTAGCTATTTATTAATTTCAAGTGTGTGTGTGTGTGTGTGTGTGTGTGTGTGTGTGTGTATGTGTGTGTGTTGTGTGTGTGTAGTCTCAGTCAGCCTAGGCCAGCCTTGAACTCACTATACAGCCAAGGCCAGATCCTTTTGCCTCTTCCACATCAAGTGCTGGAATAATACGTATGTATCACAATGTGTGACCAACTACTAATAAATCTTTATATATATCTCTAATCTCACATCTTTAGGAATATAATCTTTTGGTACAAAGCTTTAATATAATCAATTTCTGATGTATTAAATAAACAACTTTGATCACTATTTGCTATTTCCAAATGGGTTTAAGATACGTTCATAGTTTCTTTTTAAAAATGCCATATTGAATTCTAAAAGAAACTTATTACTTATGACATATCATTTCTGAAAGCTACTATATTTATAAACTTTGTGGTTTAGTTATCATGAACTGAAAAAGTAGTCATTCCTTTTTGGTAAAGCTGGATATAAATTCCTACATACCCAGTTTAAGAAGACCACTGCCAGTACATTTATGACTGGGATCTTTGACAGACTACAGTCCTCAAAAACTAGCTTTCAAATCCAGATAGAGGGTGATGATTATTTTAATTCAGGAAGTATCTTAAAGATAAGCAGTGGTGGCACACGCCTTTAATTCCAGCACTCAGGAGGCAGATGCAGGCAGATCTGAATTCCAGCCCAGCCTGGTCTACAGTGAGTTCTAGGACAACCAAGGCTACACAGACAGACCGTGTCTCAAAAACCAAACAAACATTTCCCAACAATAACCAAGTACTGAACAAAATTTAAGGTCTCTGAAAAACACAACATAGTTTGAAAATATTTTAAAATCTATCTCGTGCTTATGTATGACTGGACAGATTGTTGCTAGAAGAACATACAAAAAAACCCAGAATGTCTTTAGTTGAAACAAGCTAGAAGGTGGGCCGGAGCTGAGATCCTAAGGATAGTCTCTTAAATGGCCAAAGTTTACTGTAGAGAAATACTAGACAGCACCTAAAAGGAATGTTTCAGTTCACACGTAATTTTTAAGTACTGACAAAAATAACCTGAACTTTCTAGCATTTGCTCAAACTGAGAAGCATTTTATGAGGCAAACATATCAAAATTCTAATAAAAGCTGTGTGTGGTAGCGTATGCCTTTAATCTCAGCACTCGAGGAGGCAGAGGGAGGTAGATCTCTGAGTTCAAGGCCAGCCTGGTCTACAAAGCCAGGATAGCCAAGACTACACAGAGAAATGCTGTCAGGAAAAACAAACAAACCTACATAAAAATTAATAAACAATTTTCTATGAGACAACTTAAGATGGTCATGGACTTCAAATATTCTTTTTCTCAAGATTTCTGAATATAAAAAAATTTCAGGGATGAAATATTTGATACTTGTATTTATTTATTTTTGTTTGTTTGCTTGAGACAAAGTCTTTCTTTATAGCTACATAGACCTGGGTGTCCTGTGCTTACTGTGTAGGCCAGGCTTGCTATGCAGATCTTCTTGCCTCTGCTTCCTGAGGGTGGGATTAAGGACAGGTGCTACTACACTCTGTCTGATACATGTTTTTAAAAAATACATGGTAAGTGTAACTTCATGTCAAAACATAGAAAACAATTCTACTCACTTATGTATTATAGTTCTGCTATCAATATAAAATTTCTGAGATTACTATGCCCAGTGGTGAAGACCTGTAATTTCAGCTTCTCAGAGGACTAAGGCAGCAGAGTATCAAGTTCAAGGCCATTAAAAATACAGAGTCAATTCCACCATCACAAGCCTGAACAACTTAAGAGGACCCTGTTTTGAAATACTAAAAGAAGGAAGAAGTCTATGGATGTGGTTCAGTGGTAGAATGCTTGCTTAACATGAGTAAGGGACTAGGGTTAATCCTCAGGTGTAAAGCAATTACGATCCTGTTACTCTGTAGTTATTGCAGAAAGAGAGTAGGTGGGTAAGGGTTCTGAGAGAAGAGACAATATTCAAAGTCACATCATTTTACACTCTTATTAAATAAGAATCTTATTTACCCAATGGCTTTGGAGCCAAAGCCTCTTACTGACAAAAAGCTTCTGTTGGCATTAAACTAGTGATGTTGTCAAAATATGTAAAACAGATCTTTAACATGATCATTTTTGTGATGAAAACACTCAAATGGAACAAAAATGTGCCCTAGTAATAGCTCCCTTAACTACAAACTATGTCAATTTAGCCAGAGGGAAAAACTAGGGGGGAGAGGGGGGAGGAAAGCAACCAAAACAATGATTACAGTTTTCATGATTAGCACGATACAATTTTAATGTTAATAAAATATTTGGTCTATTTTAATAAAAGTACAAGCTTTTATAAATACTCACATAACATATGTCTTGCTTGTAGACTTAACACCTCCAATAGGAATTCTTCTGACAATTACAGATGAATTTTTAGGAATTAGTGCATTATCATCAGTATATTCTGTAAACAAAAACAGTCAAATTTCTATTTAGGGATCTGGACTAAGTACTCAGAAATGAGAAAAATTCAACCAAACATCAGTTTTATGGAACATGAGCTTACAGTACAACACCAAAATCCATGTTCCACACATTTAGGTTACTAGGATTGTTAAAAGAAATATCCTAGTCAGGTCCTTGGCTCCAGGGCCTCAACTTTGTGAAACTCAATCTTCCCAGCTCATTTAACCAAGAAATTCTTAACAGGCTAACTATGGGGTTATTTGAAATCAGAGTGTATCTCCCTAGTCCCTAAAAATTATGACCTCTGCTCTCATTTTGCTTATTATTAGAAAAGACAGGCTAAACATGAGATTATAATCTATTGCTTTTAAAAATCAAGAATGAAGGGTGATATCATTTTGGATAGAATGTTGTTTTAAACAAAGCTCCTCTGAAAGGCTTGAGTTTGTGAATGAAAAAACTGAGAAGCCAGCCACATGCAAAACTACTAAATGAATAGTTACTCAGAGGGGAAACAATGTGAGGGGAAAAAAAAAAAAAAAGACACAAAGAAGACTACAATGTTGAAAAAAATTTAAAGATTGACATAAAAATAAAGTAGGAAAGTATAAACCATATACTAATTTATACTTTGTTTCCACGTGAAACAGAGAAGTCACTAGTGGATTTTATGTGAAGTAATGACAGTTATGTCACAAAAAGACTTGCCCTGGTATTTGTATGATCAGAAATAGGATAAGTCATAAGAAGGCTGCTTTGTGGTCCAGTAATAGCCAGTATTATAGTCAAAATGTTGTGGAGGCGGCTCATGGGCTGAATGAATACTGCAAAGATGGAGAAAGAAGAAGCAGGCACGAATTCCTTCATTCCTAGCTTTACCAAGCTGGTGTCACTTTTTGAGAAGATCAAGAGGAGAAATGAGTAACATTTTTCTATTCTATAATTACAATAATTCTATAAAAATGAAATTAGGTGGGCCATAATTGTAGCAAAAAGAGCCAAGGAAGGAACAAGGACAATTATCAGGAAAAACACAATGTAAGAGATGCAAAAATCTGGGCTGGAGAGATGCCTCAGTGGATAAGAACATCACCTGCTCTTTCCAAAGGCCCTGAGTTCAATTTCCAGCAACCACGTGGTGGCTCACAACTATCTGTAATGTAAGCTGATGCCCTCTTCTGGCATGCAGGTGTACATGCAAGCAGAACACTGTATACATAATAATAAATAAACAAACCTTTTTAAAAAATGCAAATATCTCCCTTAATCCCACAACCTAACACAAAGTAGCCAATTTTCCCCTGCCTCCAGTTATTTCACACATTTCAGGCTTTATCAGTTTTATTATTGCTGGTCATCAAGCATTTAGTAATTCCTTGTTCTACAACAAACTGCCCAAGCAAGAGTTCTTTAGTATGTTTTCAGTTGCTGACTATGACTCATAGGCATCCAACAAGAGTGAAGCAATTTCCTAGATGTAGGCATGCAAGACTATCATTATCCTGGACAGCTTCCAAATTCCAAGCAAAATGAGTTGAAAAAAAAATAGGGGAATTTTTAAATGTTTAATAATTTTAGAACCCAAATTTAAGTGTCAAATATTTTTTGTTTTTTGTTTTTACATGTAACAACCCTCAAGTATATTCACAAAACCTTTCAAAAACAACTTATTAGCTAGGTGGGATGATGACAACAGCCTTGCAATTCCAGTACTCAGGAGGCTCAGGCAGGAGGACTGCCACTGAGTTCAAGGCTAGCCTAGATTACATGCAGGAAGAAATAGTTAAAGTCAAAGTAAGTAAGTCAACACAGTGCTGGACTATAGTAATAAAGTCAGGTTACCCAACAGCCCTCAAATACACGGTTCTAGCTGGCCAGTTACAAGTATTTGGATTTACATGAGGTCCTACGCCCAAGAGTGTCTAACACATAAATCCTTAACAAGTAGTTCCTTAGAGTCAAAGGGCTCAGGGGCTGAAGATTTAGCTCACTGGTAGAGCACTTGCCTTATCACCAGGAAGGGAAAAAAAATAGGCTTACCAGTGTCAACTCTGTATGAAAACAGAAGTCATGGAGATGGAATGAAAAACAAGATGAATTTGAGGAATGGATAGCCAGAATAAGGATATAAAACAAACCAAACCAAAAAAGAGCCCTAAAACCCCTTCATGAATTCAGCTTCCAAATCAACCACTTTGGTGTGAAGGTTACTAAGTAGATGGGAGGGTCAGTATAAAAACCAAGGTTTCAGCGGGGTGTGGTGGCTCACCCCTTTAATCCTAGCACTTGGGAGACAGAGGCAGGTGGATTGCTTTGAGTTCAAGATCAGCCTGGGTCTACAAAGTGAGTCCAGAACAGCCAAGGTGATCACAGAGAAACCCTGTCTCGAAAAAGCAAAACAAAACAACCAAGGTTTCTGCAAAAAACCACTTGGAGGAATTCACCATAAAGTAAGTCTAGAAACAAGCAGGACTAAGTCCAAAACAGAACTGACACAAAGCACTGCAGCTTTACCAAGTGTTTATGGTCCTCTATACCTAACAGATTTCCAGAACTAATAGAATGTTTTGCAGATACATGGTAGATGAGTAATCTAAACTTGCTAGAATCGCCAGCTTAATCTCTCATCAAGGGCGTAGGATGTAGGCAATCAAAGAAACTGTCATAAGCATTTATTTTGGAATCTTTAACTCACTAGATGGTTCTAAACCAACTAGAATTCTTATTTAAGTGCCTTGTAAAACTGAGTCCATTTCTGTGCCTACAAACATGTCTGGTGCCTGTGGAGCCAGAAGAGGGCATCAGAGCCCAGGGAAGAGATGTTAAGAGCTTTGAATTCCCATGCTGGGAACACAAGTGGGATCCTCTACCAAAACAGTAAGCAGTCTCCCCAACTCCTAAAGTTTCTGTACCACTAGCAACACCCTTCCCCAATCTGAGTGCAAAAAACAAAGAAAGCTCCTAGAACTGTTTTTTTTCCCCTTAACCCACCAAACATCAAACTTTCTCAACTAAGAGCAACATATAAAACATACTATGGGACAAAGAACTCCCTTTGCAAAGTCACAAAATGTCAATTTGTGGACAAGGATTTTTCAATCTAGACGTACTCCAGTCTGAAAGCTGCCTTTAACTGTTGTTTGGTAGTAAGATAAATACCATTATTTTTTGGACCATAAGAAGCACTTTCCCCCCCAAAAAAGTGGGGGAGAAATCAGGGTGTACTTTATGGTCCAGTTGCTGTTTTTACTGTTTTTCTTGTTTTACTGCTCTAAAAACTGGGTGCATCTTATGATTAGGTGCATCTTATAGTCTAAAAAATTACAGTAAAGCTGTTTCAACTGTATAGTATTGTAATAAAAATGAAACCTATGTAGATGATAATTTTAAGTGCCCACTATTCCCTAATTTCATTTATATATTACCTTTCCTCTTGTTCATAAAGGTGCATTTATATAGCAATATAGCTACAAATTCTTAAAAAGCCACATGTTTTATAAAGTGACTTCAACACTAACTTTTGGTGGACTTAGTTATTTCTTAGCTGTTTATACCATAAACAACTTTTCTTCTAAGTAGAGAAAAATTACAGAAAAATACAATTTTCAATTAAGAAAAGACTATTCTTTTAGTATTATAATTATGTTTATATTACAAATGAAAAACTGGTCTTCTACATGACAAAAGTTGGCCTACCAACCAAAATACAGGCTGAGGTAAGACCATATCCTTAAAACTTCAACTAAAAAAAACAAAACAAAAAACAAAAAAAAACTGGATACTACATCTTATACCAAATTTAGCTTGATGGAGCATGCCTTTGATCCCAGCACTCAGGAGGCAGAGGCAAGCTGGTCACAGGCCTGCCTGATCTATGTATAGTCCAGGCCAATGAAGGGTACAAAATGACACCATTCAGAACTAACTCTACTTCTTCCCATCCTATCAGTAAATGTCAGAAGTCAGAGCTAATAAAACCCACCCATGAGCATTACTGAGAAAAAGAAACCAAAACAAGGTGATAGTCAGAAAAGATGACTGTGACACATCCATTAATTGAGTTCCAAGTAGCACTTGAAGAGGATCTCGAGTTCAAATTGGTCCACACCTTTGATCTCAGCACTAGGGAGGCTGAAGCCAGCCTAGTAAACAGAGCCAGTTCCAGGACAGTCAAGACTACGGAGAAACCCTGTCTTGAAAGAAAAAAAGAAAGGAAGGAAAGGAGTGCCCATATTATTTTAAAAACTGGGCGTGAACCATTGAGATGTAATATGAATAAATTAATTTTTTAAAAAGTTGAAATAAAAAAAAAAAACTAGGCGTGGTAGTGCACGCCTTTAATCTCGGGGTTTGGGAGGCAGAGGTAAGTGGATGGATGTGAGTTCTAGGCCAACCTGGTCTACAAAGCAGTCCAAGACAGCCAAAGCTACACAGAGAAACTCTGTCCTGAAAAACCAAAATAAATTCATTAAAATAAAATGAACTCAAAGATTATAATCAGTGGTTCACTTGGTAGCAGTCCACTATTTTTCAGAAACCTGATTATATATATTGTTTTCTGTGGTGGGACTGGGTTAAGAAGCCAGGGCCTTGCACTTTGAAGTTTTCCTGAACTGCTGCTGGCTACTGTGGTGACTTTAGCGGCTGCTGGGTGTGAGTTAACACCTGCACATCCCATGCTTGGGAAGCTCAAACAGAAGGCTAGTGGGGGTTTGAGGCCAGTCTGGGCTACAGAATTCTGACTCTTGAGTAAGTATCACTAATTCTGGAATTACAACCTCAGTGTTCACCTTGGAACATTTTATATTTCAAAACCAATTCCAACAATCCTCAAAAACACCTTTTCCACAAGCAACCCCGATAAATAAACAAACAAACGGGGGTATGCAATTTGCTATCAACCTTAAAACACTATTAGGTTATAGAACAAGTTCTATCCCCTGCTGTGTTAACGGGAAACCTTACACAGGCTCTCCACAAGGCAAACACCCAACAGACTTGGATCACAACCCTTTTCTCTTTTTAATCCATCCCCACTGTTTAAAAAAAAAAAAAAAAAGCCTTAAGGAATTAAAGGGTGGGGGACACGACGACTTTTGAGAATAACTAGATTAACATGATTTTGGGTTAGCCTTCTACAGATGACCCCAGCATTCAGAAAACAAGCAGGCCAGTTAAAACTCCGAGGTCGGGTGCTGCAATCCTTGGCTTTCAATGAAACACTGTGTATTGCAACGGGAAAGAATGGAGGTTAGGCCTGTAACAAGCAACTTTCAATACCCTCCTCGACCCAATAAGTATCTGCTGCCCATGTGCCTCTTACCTTCTTTCGTCTGCGCGTTGGTGATCTGCAGATCGCTATCGGCAGCTTTCAGCTTTTCTCTCCCCATGATCTGCTTCTTTAAGTCGCAGAGGGAGATATGGAGCCCATCAAAGGTGACGGTGTCGTAGTTGAGTTTAGAGGAAAATTTATAGTGCACACAGGACATTGTGGCAAAGGATTCCTAAGGTTCAGCGAGGAGACGTGGACACTCTCAATATATGTATATTTATAAACTTAAGAGCAAAATATGTACACACACAAAACACTCAAAAGACAACGAAGAACCCTAAGGCTTCAGATTAAATACCCCCCCAACCACAAGCGGGGGTTCGTGAGAACAATAATCCGGAACCCCCCGCACTCAGAATCGCTTCATGTGGGAGGAGCAGGACGGGAAAAGGGGCAATCGAGGATCCGCCAACCGGCACAATGTCACCCGGCTGGGTCCCCCTCGCTCATGCTAAGGGCCGGCAGGAGACGGGGCAGGCGGTGCAGTCAGTAGCGGTCAGTCCACACGTTAGAGTCCGAATGACCCCGCGGGGTCAGGGGTCCATAGCGGCCGCACCTCCCGGCTGGTCTCTCTCCGTGGATGGGGGTGACCCAGGCCCCGGGAGAAGGTTGCGGGGAGAGGGCCTAGGCCCGGAGTCCACGAGCGGCCTCTCGCCTCCTCCCGGCTTCCGGACGACCGGCGTCGGCGTCCCCAGGCCCAGGCCCCGGCCCCCACCGCACACACACCCTGGCGCCTGCTCCCCGGAGGCCACGAGCGGCCCGCGGCCTAGGCCGAGATCGCGCGGTCGGCGGAGGAGAGGCCTTCCAGCGGCCGCCGGGTTCGGCTCCGCCTCCCCCCCGCCGCCGCCTGACACAAAGCCGGTGCGGGGCCCAGCTAGGGCGCGAGGCCCTTCCTCACCACCCCGGGCCCCGGCCGACGGCTTCGCGGACCCCGGGGACACCGCCGAGGCTGCCCGACTCTTCCTCTTGCCGCTCCTCGCGCTGCTCCCGCTCCTGTCGCCTCTGAGCCCACGACCGCGTCGGGAAGCCCGGAAACGGTCGGGCGGCGGCAAGGGCTTCGCTGGATTCCCTCTTTATTTATTATTATTATTCCTTTTTTCTGTTCTGCCCCCTCCCCCGGCCGCTCTGCGGCCCGCACCCAGCGCCGGCGACACCTCCGCGCCAGGCACTATGGCGGACGCGGCCTGGCTTCGGGCGAGCGCCCCCACTCCGGGGTCTCTTAAGCAGGGACTGCACGGGCGGCGCACGCGAGGCGGGGCTTGGGCGTGCGCCGATAGGCGGGCCGGGGGCGGGGCCGTTGCGTCACAAAGCGCACCGGCCCGCCCACGTGACCCCGCGCTTTGTGACTCGGAGCGTGGAACCAGAAGCTACGCGGAGAACGGGAGAAACTACGTGCGTCGGGGCGGAAGGGGAGGCGGGCCGTCCCACTGGGCGGGCCTGGAAGGGGCGCTCGCGCGGCCGCGATTCGCGGTCTCGGACTGCGGAGCGGCGTGCCTAGGGGGTGGTCAACTAATTCCACCCGCCCACGAGTCTCGTCGCTGGGGTGGCTGCTGTGTGCCGGCTCCCCTCTCAACACTATACCCCTAGCTCCTCAAACGCAGCCAGCGAGAATGGATCGTCATCCCCCACCAACAGCATCTTAAGAGTTGTGTCCGACTCTTACCTTGGGCTAGGCACCGCTCTGACCGCTGACGTTTGCAAGTTTCCGGAGCCGAGTTGTCTGGGTCCGAAGTTAGCCCTGGGGGCTTTAATGTAACTCCAGTCTCCAAAGACGCTGTCAGAGAATAAAGGATTTGCTGGGTGGCCGTGGATTAAACCCATGAATACATTTCCATATTTAAGATCACGCCTGGCACATTTGTGTCTCAAAAGAGGTGGCTGGATAAGTGTCAAATTAACAACAGCAAAAAATGATCTCCACTTTATAGTATAGAAACCTAAAGCGCATTTTTCGATTTTTAAAGAAGACAGTGTTGGCTCCGTCGCGGGGTCCTAACCGCGTTTTTAATTACGAAGTCTCTTAGGAGTGTTGACATTCTTTTTCCTCTTGTGGCATGAGGGATATATTACATTTATACACTCATAAATAATAAAATTACTCTATAATCATACAACTACTATCATTCACAGTGCCCTATGTCCTCTCTGAATTTTATAGGCTAGGCTCAGGTTGGGTAACTGAGAACACAATCATACATCCAAGAGGTGGCAGTTTCCAGAAACTTCCTGAATGCCAACACCTCCAAATTATGATGCAACTTGGTTTAAATCAATCATCTCCTCAGAGAAGCCTTCCTAAAGCCATCTTATTAAGAGAGCCATCAGTTTTGGTCTTCATTTTCTTCTTAGCTGGCAAGTTTGGGTTTTTTGGTGGTATTATTATTAATTCTTCTTCTATTATTATTATTATTATTATTATTATTATTATTATTATTATTATCATTATTTATTTTCCTGTTCGTTCTAAGATCTCACTATGTAGTCCAGACTGGTCTGGAACTCAATCTTCTGGCCTCAGTGTCCAGTTTACTGTTTATTTTTATTTTATTTTATTTATTTATTTTTTTTTTTGGTTTTTCGAGACAGGGTCTCTCTGTGTTAGCCTTGGCTGTCCTGGACTCACTTTGTAGACCAGACTGGCCTCGAACTCACAGCGATCCGCCCACCTCTGCCTCCCGAGTGCTGGGATTAAAGGCGTGCGCCACCACGCCGGCTTGTTTATTTTATTAATTAATTAATTTGTTTATTTATTTTTGGTCTTTCCCATTCTCTCAGCTAAGAACATGGACTTTCCTCCAATTGTGGCCACAAGTCTTAAAAGAGTATCTGGATACAGTAGGTATTCAGCTAACAGACCTTTGAACAATAGATACATTTTGATGTTACCTATAGAAATACAGTGACAATTGAAGAAATCCTGTTAAAAGCTGTCAGACTCCATTTTGTTAGAAACAGCCTAAATCCACCCTAAAGACCACCAACTGGCAAAATTCCCTGCCAGGGGGTCAAGCAGACCTTATACTAAGCTACACTCTGTCTGCACCCTTACTATCTATCATTCAATGATATTATAATTCATACTTTACTATCTACATACTTGGTTACACTTTGCATGTACCCTAAACACTGCCAGGCACACTTTCAAGGTTAGCTACAACTTCTTGTTAGCAAAATAACCTGAGTCAGAGCTGACCACCCTGTTCCACCATCTGCCCCCACCCACCCACCATGAGCTAATTGCAGTTTTTGCCTTTAAATATTGAATACAACTTCCCCTTGAGGATGTAGTTCAGATCCTGAACTGGCCACCTCCCTGAGCTCAGAAAATAAAGCTTTCATTTTAAGCTTCTGGTGAGTTTTCTCGGCTTCCACCCTGAACCATTCAATAATCTGTTAGGTAACCATCAGGGTTAACCCCAGAGACAGAAGCACAATTTAAATAAGTCACTTACAGATTAATTTTCTTAAGTAGTAAGTGTCTCTCTCTTTTATAGGCTATGTCCAGCCTATAAATTTAGCGTCTGGCTGTGAACGGAAAGTCCAAGAAACCAAAAGTTGCTCAGTCCACGAGGCTGGTCTTTAGTAGAAATTGTAATCCCAAAGAAGTAGACTCTTCGACGCTAGCGAAGGAGTAGACTTGCTTGGAAGCCCATAGCTAAGACCTTATACTAAGCTTCATAGGCAGGCGTGGTGGCACACGCCTTTAATCCCAGCACCCGGGAGGCGGAGGCAGGCGGATCACTGTGAGTTCAAAGAGTATAAACTTCCTTTGTCTACGTCCTTGTTTACAGAGGTTTCCAACAGAAGGTGTGGCCCAGATTAAGGGTGTGTCTTCCCACTTTAAAATCTGGATTAAAGGGGCTGATGGGTTAGGAACACTGGCTGCTCGTTGTTGTTGTTGTTGTTTTGTTTTGTTTTGTTTTTCGAGACAGGGTTTCTCTGTCGACTAAGCTGGCCTCAAAATCACAGTGATCCGCCTGCCTCTGCCTCCTGAATGCTGGGATTAAAGGCGTGTGCCACCATGCCTGGCTCTCTGGCTGCTATTCTAGAGGACCTAGGTTCAATCCCCAGCACCCACATGCAGCTCATAACTGTCTGTAACTCCTGTTCCAGGGGAATCTGACACGCTCACACAGATATACGTATAAGCAAAACACCAGTGCACATAAAATAAATAAAATTAAAATTATTAAAACAAAACAAACTGGCATGGTGGCACACACCTTTAATCCCAGCACTCTAGAGGCAGAGGCAGAGGCAGGAGGATCTCTGTGAGTTCAAGGCCAAAATCCAGGACAGCCAAGGCTACTATACAGAGAAACTCTGTCTGGAAAAACAAAACAAACAAAGATCCGGGTAAGAAGTGGATATTTCTCCTTCAAGTTAAGCGGGTGGGGGGGTGGGGGAGGTGGGGGGTGGGAAATCCCTTACTTGTGTGCCTTCCATTTATAAATTTTAGTTAATTCCAGATGTAGTCGAGTTGTCAACCAAGAATAACCATCGCAGGCATCTGTCATCCTCAGCTGTACAACAGATGTGAGTCCAGCCTGCTACATGGGACGCTCTCAAAAGAGGAAAATGAAAGAAAGAAAGCACACTTGGTAAAACTAGTCGCACATTCACACTATATTGAAACAGGATAACTAGTTAGAAAATAAAGGGACAAGAAAAGAGAATGGGCACCTTCCATTCTCCTGGTTGATTTCTGTCACTCAGTGCTGAGATCTGGTGGTTCAGCAAAATCACCCAGGCCACCTGTGCGTGAGCTACGTTCTCTGTTCTAAGAAACAACACAAATAAGATTTCTTCCTTCCTTCCTCCTCCCTCTCTCCCTTCCTCCCTCCCTCCCTTCCTTTCTTTTGGTTTTTTGAGACAAGGTTTCTCTGTGTAACAGCCATAAGGACTCACTATGGACCAGGCTGGCCTCGAACTCACAGAGATCCGACTGCCTCCCAAGTGCTGGGATTAAAGGCATGTGCCACCACACCTGACTTTCTTTTTTCAAGACAGGGTTTCTCTGTGTAGCCTTGGTTGCCTTGGAACCAGCTCTGTTGATCAGGCTGACCTAGATCAGGCTGACTTCAAACTCATAGAGATCCACCTGCCTCTACCTCCCAAGTGTTAGGATTAAGGGTGCATGCCACTACTGCCCTGCTCAGAAATGAGATTTCTCAAAATTTCTAAAACAGGCCCATGACCCATGGTCTAAATCTATGTATAAGAAAGTCAAAGCCGGGCGTGGTGGCGCACGCCTATAATCCCAGCACTCGGGAGGCAGAGGCAGGTGGATCGCTGTGAGTTCGAGGCCAGCCTGGTCTACAAAGCGGGTCCAGGACAGCCAAGGCTACACAGAGAAACCCTGTCTCGAAAAACCAAATAAA
>OU015757.1:3475316-3490524 GCA_907169655.1 Acomys percivali | reverse complement strand
AAAAAAAAAAAAAAAAAAAAAAAAAAAAAAAAAAAAAAAAGTCTGAGCTGGGTGGCGCACACCTTTAATCCCAGACCTCTGGAGACAGAGCCAGGGGATGGCTGGAGTTCGAGGCCAGCCTGGTCTACAAAGTGAGTGCAGGATAGCCAAGGCTACACAGAGAAAGCCAGTCTCGGGAAAAAGAAAAAAGAAAAAAAGAAAAAAAAAAAAAAAAAGAAAGTCTGTGTGTCAGAAAGGTGTGAGTACACACAAACACCTATAACCTTGACACTCAGAGGTGTAAACAAGAAAAGGGTCAGGAGTTCAGACCAGCCTGGGCTTCAGGACACCCTGTCTAAAAAGTGAAAAAAGAAGGGATTGCTTAGACTTGCACAATATACCAATAAAATCTCCTCTTCAAGGATGAAATTCTGTGGATAAGAGAAATAACTTGGGGCTGGAGAGATAGCTCAGCAGTTAAGAGCAGTTGCTGTCTTTTCAGAGGACTGGAGTTCATTTTCCAGTACCCACATGGCAGCTCACAGATGCCTCAAACTCCAGTTCCAAGGGAATCGATCCCCTCATCTGACGTCCACAGGCACCGGGTCCACACGCAGTTCACAGACATACATACAGGCACAACACTTATACACATAAATCAATCTAAAAAGAAAACAAAAACCAGACAAAAGTAACTTAAGTCTAGAGCTAGCTTGGTGTTTAAAAGCACTCAGTGCTTCCCCAGAGGACCTAAATTTGGTTCCCAGCACCCAGGTCAGGTGGTTCACAAACACCTTTAACTCCAGCCCCATGGTAACCTGACCCTTATTTGCAATTGCATCCACGTGTGCATGAGTGTGCGCGCGCGCGCACACACACAGAAAAATAATAAAACAATTTTTTTTGAGACAGGCTTTCTCTGTGTAGCATTGACTATGTTGGAACTCGTTCTGTAGACCAGGCTGGCCTTGAACCTGCCTCTGCCTCCGGAGTGCTGGGACTAAAGACGTGCGCCACCACTGCCTGGCTATAAAACAATCCTTGGTAAAGGAAAACGAACTATGCCAATACATGCTTTCCTTAATATCTAAGCCACTGTTGTAAATTAAGTAGTTTCCTTCTTTTTTTTAAAGATTTATTTATTTATTATGTATACAATGGTCTGCCTGCATGACAGAAGAGGGCATTAGATCACATTACAGATGGGTGTGAGCCACCATGTGGTTGCTGGGAATTGAACTCAGGACCTCTGGAAGAGCAGACAGTACTCTTAACCTCTGAGCCATCTCTCCAATTAAGTAGTTTTAAATCCCTTCAACCATATCCATAGCTACTGCTGTGGCACTTAGGGAAAATCCTCCCCAGAAGCCATCCTCACAACACATTATGCTTTTCTGCTCATGTAATAAGCTCACTAACTTTGCTGTATTCTGATTTGTGATCTTTTTGTGTGCTGGCCCTAAAGGGAGCTCCTTATTGAACCGGCATTTCTTTTCTTTTCTTTCTTTCTTTTTTTTTTGAGACAGGGTCTCTCTGTGTAGCCTTGGCTGTCCTAGACTCACTTTGTAGACCAGGCTGGCCTTGAACTCACAGCGATCCGCCTGCCTTTGCCTCCCAACTGCTGGGATTAAAGGCGTGCGCCAGCACCCCGGCTTGAACCCGTATTTCTTTTCTTTTCCTTTTGGTTTTTCAAGATGAGGTTTCTCTGTGTAACAGCTCTGGCTATCCTAGAACTGGCTCTGAAGACCAGGCTGGCTCAAATTTACAGAGACCCACTTGCCTCTGTTTCCTGAGTGCTGGGATTAAAGGTGTACACTACTACATCGGAGTCAGCTTCTTAATTTAAATTAAATACAGTGTAAACAAGCATCAAAAAAATGGCATATTCTACAAAGGGAGCCCAGGACAGCCAAAGGTAACAACACAGAGAGACCCTGTCTCGAACCCACCCCCCCCAAATGGCCCTGGAGCAGGGCGTGGTGTCATAGGCCTTTAATCCCAGCACTTAGGAAGCAGAGGCAGCCGGATCTCTGTGAGTTCCAGGCCAACCTGGTCTACAGAGCAAGTTCCAGGACAGCCAAGGCTACACAGAGAAACCCTGTCTCAACAAACAAACAAACAAACAAACAAGGCATACTGTTGAGTATAGCACATGCTATACCCACTGAGGCAAGAATGTTGAGTTTGAGGCTAGCTTGGGCTATGTAGTGAAACTCTGTCTCCAAAACCAAACAAAATATAGCCAGGAGGTTCTTATAAATCTGAGGCTAAACTGGGTGTGGTGGCACATGCCTTTAATCCCAGCACTTGGGAGGCAAAGGCAGGCAGATCTCTGTGGGTTCGAGGCCAGCCTGGTCTACAAAGTGAGTCCAGGACAGTCAGTGCTCTGTGTAACAGAAAAACATTATCATCATCATCATCATCATCATCAAATCTGAGGCTAGTCTGGGCTACAGTTAACAAAACAACCAAAACAAAATAAAACCACTAAAAACAATAAAACCTCAAAACAACAACAACAACAACAAACCCTAATAAAAATATATAACAAATTACAAATATTTTTTATAATTATGTGCACAAGCTCGAGTGTGTGCATGTGTGTTGATTTTATGTGTACCCTTGCTGGAATTGGCCAGAGAAGGTCGTCAGATCCCCTGGAACTGGAGATAGGGACAGCTGTGAGTTACCATGTTGGTGTCAGGAACCCAATTCTGGTGCTCCAGGAGAGCAGCAAGAACTCCTAGCTGCTGAGGAAGCTCTCTCTCCAGCTCCTAGATGACATGTTATGAAACTATATTTTAATGAATTCCAAAGGCATGCAAAACTGAACACTACATTCCTAAGCTGGTTCACATTTAAAACAACTTTAAAAAGCACTTCCGGATAGCAATTACCTCTGAGCTTCGTGTCGATGGCCAGGGGGAAGCCCTCGGGAGCTGTGTTGTCGCAGAGGATCTGCTCCTGGGCAGATGAGTGGGGCCACAGGTATTCATTATTTAACTGAAAACCAGGACTAAGCAGTTCAACTCACAGGAAGAGAACAAGAGTGACAAGATGCCATTAGGAGACATCCTTAGGCAGTAAGAAAGAGCAAGGCCCAATTGGTGGATCCTGAGTCTGTCATGGAGCGCACTGACACTTCCACCAAATGCACAGAGAATTATCTGGTTGGTGTGAAGGAACAGCACACATAGGTGTATGAATTCCTTACTGGCTCAACCTATGATTTACTCAAAAATAACATATCAACAGAGGTCATCTCCCTCTTCATCCAGGCCCTACCATACACCTCCTGGAAGCCCACCCAACAGGATAGGTGTTGTTTGTGTTTCTAGCTTGGAAGAGCACCTACCCTCAGGGGTGTTCTTGGGTTTTGTTTTTTGTCTTTTGTTTTTCCAGACAAGCTCTCTCTGTGTAGCCTTGGCTGTCCTGGACTCTCTTTGTAGACCAGGCTGGCCTCGAACTCACAGCGATCCACCTGCCTCTGCCTCTGCCTCCTGAGTGCTGGGATTAAACCACTGCCAGGCTTTTTTTCACTTTTTTTTTATTGAGAGAGAGAAAGAGAGAGAGACAGAGCGACAGAGACTGAGAGAGACAGAGAGAGAGAGAGAGAGAGAGAGAGAGAGAGAGAGAGAGAGAGAGAGAGAGAGAATTTGGATTGGGTATCAGAAAGATAGCTCAGTGGTTAAAAACACTTGTAATTCTTGCTGAGAACCTGGGTTCAGTTCCTGACACACACATAATGGCTCACAGCAGCCTGTAATTCCAGTTCCAGAGGATCTGACCTTCCCTCACCCCCTCTTCAGACCTCCTTGGGCACTAGGCACAAACTTGGTGCACATAGTATATGTGCAGACAAAACATTAATATACATAAAATAAATAAATATGATAAAATATTTTTCAAAGTTTATTTATTTTTATTTTATGTGTGTGGATATTTTCCCCACATGTATGTCTGTGCACCATATTTGTAGTGCCCAAGGAGACCAAAAGAGGGTATGGGAGCCCTTGGTGTTACAGACATTTGTGAGCCAACACAGGATGCTGTGAACTGAACCAGGGTCCTCTGGAAGAGCAACTAGTATTCTTAATGGCTGAGAGGTCCCTCCAGCCCTCTCTTTTTCTTAATAAATCTAGGTTGACTTAATTTACCCCTTGTCCATGTTTCTTTATTCTTCATGGATGTGAGAAAGGGAATTCTTGCAAGCCACTTCTGGGTGGCTTTGGTGGGTGTTGAGTTTTTGAGACCCTAGTTTGATGAGTTAAACCCACTCAAAGGATCCATATCAGCAACACTGGAAACATGACTCAGTCATTTATTTGACATCATGTTTCTCTCCTTCCTCAACTGCCAAAAAGGCCCTCACAAAGATTAGCACACAAACACACACACTCACGCACACACACACACAGAAACATAAACACACACAGAAACACACACACAGACACACACACACAGACAAACATTCACACACACATACACACACACACACACACACAAACGTGGTCCTTTCCAAAGGTGTAGAATTAGCCTTGCTTCTTAAATCTAAGAGTAGATTAGTCTAATTAATTTAGCTTAGACTTATTTTAACTAATCTAGTTAGTTTTTTGTTTGTTTGTCTTTTTTTTAAAGATTTATTTATTTTATTTATTGCATATGAGATTACATTATAGATGGTTGTGAACCACCATGTGGTTGCGGGGAATTGAACTCAGGACCTCTGAAAGAGCAGGCGGTGCTCTTAAGGCAGGGTGTCATGTATTATGCAGTTTAGCCTGGAACCCTCTTCTTCTCAAGTGCTGGGTGACAGGCATCTGCTTTCAAGCCTGGCTCTTTAACCTTGAGTAAAATTCATTTTGCTTACATTTAAAAATCTGACACTTAGTAGGGAGTGGTGGCGCACGCCTGTAATGCCAGCACTCAGGGGGCAGAGGCAGGCGAATGTCTGTGAGTTCGAGGCCAGCCTGGTCTACAAAGTCCAGGCCAACCAAGGCTACACAGAGAAATTCTGTCTTAAGAAAAAAAACTAAAACTAAAAAGAAAAAAAAAAAAACCTGATCCTTTGAAGTTTTCTTTTCCTCTCTCAGTGTATGTGTGTGCAGGCATCCCTGAAGAGGGCCTCCGAATCTCTGGAGCCAGAGTTACAGGCAGTGGTGAAATACAGTACAGATGCTGGGAACCCAACCTGGGTCCTCTGCAAGACCAGCGTGTACTCTTAACTGCTGAGCCATATCTCCAGACCCAAAATATGGTTCTTGTTTTAAACAATAAAGATTTCCCCCTGTGCTTCTATAGAGAGAAGAGCTGGGCCTGGTTACAAGCGAGGCATTCTTTAGTGATGCAGGCCACTGGCCCTGGGAGAAGCTAGGAGATCCAACTTGCAGAACAAACAGGACTTGCAACCTAACACAGAACTTAAATTTTTTTTTTTTTTTGAGACAGGGTTTCTCTGTGTAGCCTTGGCTGTCCTGGACCCGCTTTGTAGACCAGGCTGGCCTTGAACTCACAGCGATCCACCTGCCTCTGCCTCCCGAGTGCTGGGATTATAGGCGTGCGCCACCACACCAGGCTCAGAACTTAAATTTTTTATTTTGTTCTGAGTTCCATAACTTATGCTCAGATCCTTGCTTGTTTTATGATAATTTTTTTAAAAAACCTTTTTTGTTTTTATTGTTTGAGAATTTCAGAAATACATATAATGTACTTTGATCAAGCAACTTGATTTTATAGACTGTATTTTTTTTTCTTTTTTTATATGTGTGTGGTGGGCTATATGTGTATGCATGTTTGCATGTGTGTGGGCACATGTGTGGGTGCCCTGCATGGGTTTGCATACATGTAGGGGGGTTGGGGGTGGGGGAGGGGCAGATTAATCACCCTGCATATGGCTCTTCCACCTTATTCATTAAGACAGATTCTCTCAATCAAACCCAGAGCTGGAAGATATGGCTAGTCTCCCCAGCCAGCTTGCTCCTAGAGCCCTTGCCTGTATTTGCTGAGGCTGGGATTATGTGTGGGTGTCCAGTTTGACCAGCATTTATGCTGATTCTGGGGATCCGAGCCACAGCCCTCACACTTTAACCTCCGTAGCTTTAACCACTGAGTCATATCCATGGCCCGACTTTTAAAGACTTTTGAGAGAGGGGCACTCTGGGTTCAGCAGTTTAATGAAAGTACTAAATAGGACCTAAAGGTATATATAATTCAGGAAAGCAACCCTAGTGTCCATCCCTACTAGGCTGTGACGTGTAAGGTTCTCATTTACAAGTCAGACATGGGACTGGACAAGAGACTGTGAGTGAGCCTGGGGCCTGGAGTGTGAGCATGCCACCAGCAGCTTCACACACACACACACACACACACACACACACACACACACACACACAACATAGGAAGAAAAAAGAAGTCAGGCAATTTTTTTCTTCCTTTGTGAAAGGGTCTCATGTAGCCCAGGCTAGACTGAAGCTCACACTGTAGCTGAGGCTGACCTTGAATTCCTGATCCTTCTAGGGGCTTATCACCACAGACAGTATGGGTGGCAGTGAGGACCAAAGCCCGGAGGATACCTCCACCAACTGCACCGCATTCCCTACCTTGGAGTCACAGGACTTTATAGGCTTGCATCTTCGCCCCAGTTGTTGTGCGACCTCAGGAAGGTCACTTATCTTTTACGGCTTTAGGTGTCCATGGCCTTGCCTCATGACTTCTGTGTGACTGTACTCAGAAGGGCCTCTCGAGTGTGGCTCAATTCTCTGTGGTTAAACAACCTGACATTCTCTGAACATTCTGTAAACAGAGTTTTAATTGGGCCTGTGCTCGCAAACGTACAAGTGGCCAAGGAGGCCATGGGCTTCAGACCTGCCGGAGCTGGAGTGCCAGGTGGTGTCAGCAGCTTGGTGTGGGTGCTGGGAACCGAACTCTGTCCTCTGCAAGAGCCGCATGTACTCTTCACCACAGGACCATCTCTCCAGCCCAACACAGAATTTAACATTTTTATTTTGTCCTGAGTTCCATAACTTATGTTGTGGATCCTGGTTTGTTTTATGACTTTATTTTTTAATCTTTTGAGATTTTTTTTTTTTTGAGACAGGGTCTCTCTGTGTAGCCTTTGCTGTCCTGGACTCACTTTGTAGACCAGGCTGGCCTCGAACTCACAGTGATCCACCAGCCTCTGCCTCCCAAGTGCTAAATACACATAATGTATTTGGATCGAGTCCGTCCCCGCTCTCCTCCTCTTGTTCCTCCCCTGTCTCACTTTTCCTTCACAACTGATGTTGATGCTCTTATTATTTTGTTTTAACCCACTGAATCCACTTAGTGCTCCTTGTAGGCGCTTGGATGTAGATCAGGCACTGTACTGTGAGGTCACATCCCCCTCCCCAAAGAAAACTGACACTTCTCCTGCAGCAACCAAAAGCACCTCAGCTAGGGGCGGGGCCTCATGAGTCCCTCCTCCGGCTGTGCTAGCTGTGCCGGGCTTTTGTCTGGCTTGTTCTCCTGCGGCGCTAGTGTGTACAGTTACCCCTGCTGCGGACTCTGCTTCTTTGATTTGTAAAATATGATTAAAATAATCTCTTCTTAGAAACAGACTAACGTAGTGGTTCCCAAGGACTGGGGTTGGCAGTGGAGACTGGAGAGGTAGCCTGGGACTGCTACTACAGTCAAAGAAGTTCCTTCCCCCTGAGTGGCCTAGGGTCAAGTAAGCTTGGATCCCTGACTGTACCTGAGAAACGAAGCCAGGACAAGCCAGAGTAAGACAACGTTAGTGAATGTGCTAAGTAGTGATACATCCTTCACAGTGACGCATGGACATCTATTGTTTATTTTCAATGTTTAGAACATTTCATTTTGTGTGTGTATGTATGTGTTCCATGGTGTGTGTGTGTGTGTGTGTGTGTTTAGGACAAAGGACAGCTTGTAAAGCCACACCAGATGGCTTTGCAATGATTCTGTGGCTTTCTTTGGTTGGTTTTGTGTTTCTTTTTTTCAAGACAAGGTTTCTCTTGTAGTCCTGGCTGTCCTGGACTCACTTTCTAGATCAGGCTGGCCTCAAACTCACAGAGATCCCCCTGCCTCTTCCTCCCGAGGGCTGGGATTAAAGACGTGTGCCACCATGCCCCACAATTCTGTGGCTTTCTATGTATGTAGCATTGCTCAAATTTAAAACCAAGCTTAAAGATTAACATTTAAAAATTAAGTAACATGTAAGATTAAGCAAAAGGAAAGAAGGAAGGAAGGAAGGAAGGAAGAAAAAGAAAAATACACCTGATTTGTGTTGCTATCCTAAAGGATTTCCTTGGGTACATGAAATAGTAAGGTGGTTTATGACGTGAGGTTGAGAGGGAGAGGGTGTTTATATACAGTTAAACTCAAGGCCTGAGTCAGCACAGCCTTGTTGGTGCCTTTAGGCATCTCTACAGGCTGTTTTGGCTCTGTACGTCATGCTGAAGCTTCTGGCTCTCTGCCAGCAAGGACACACGCCAGGTCTTAAGCAAAGGAGCATCTTTCCAGTCCATGCTCTTTAACTTTTTCCTCTTTCTATCCTGCCTCAGGGAACTAGGAAGGAAAAACTGAGGAAATTGTGTTCAATTTCATTTTTGCAAAATGAAAAATTTCTAGTCATCTATGGTATAAGACAGTAAATATACTTCATACGACAGAACTGCATGGTTTTGGGGTTTTTTTTCCTCTCTTTTTTCCCTTTCTTTCTTTCTTTCTTTCTTTCTTTCTTTCTTTCTTTCTTTCTTTCTGTCTTTTTTGAGATATGGTCTTACTGTATAGGCCTGGCTGGCTGGCCTGGAACTGGTTATGCTGACTAGGCTGGCCTCGAACTCACAGAGCAATGCCTTTCTCTGTCACGTGAGTACTGGGATTAAGTACACATATGATTGAGCTGTACACTTTAAATGGTTAAGATGACAAATTATGTAATGTATAATAATAATAGCAAAATAATGTTCAAAGTAATGACGTTTTAAATAAGATGACCAACAGGCTGGGGAAATGGCTCAGTCAATAAAGTACACACTTTGCAAGCATGAGGGCCTGAGTTTGATCCCTGCACCCATTTAGGATAAAATCTAGGCACATGCCTATAATCCCCAGGACAACAGTGTGTGTGTGTGTGTGTGAGAAAAGATAGAGGCAGGCAGATTTCTGGAGTTCGTTGGTCACTCTGTTTAGATGAATAAATGATGCCCAGGCTTATTGAGAGATCTATCTTTAAAAGTAAGATGGAGAGGAAGACACCCAAGGCCAATCTTCGGCTTTCATACACATGTGTGAATGCAAATGAGGACATGATTGTTTCAAGGTATGGTGGAGGGGAAGGCTTTTATTGTACACGGGAGAGCCACAGGCATCTGGAAGAATCCAGAACAGAAAGAGGAAGTAGTATACTGAACATGACCAGCAGAAAGGACCAGACATGAGAGGAGTCAGAGACAGGGGGGGAGCGCAGAGAGAGAGGAGGGAGAGGAGAGAGAGAGAGAGAGAGAGAGAGAGAGAGAGAGAGAGAGAGAGAGAGAGAGAAAAGGAGAGAGAGAGAAACAGGAGAAAGAGACAGAGAGAGGGGGAGGGAGAGAGAAAGAGGAGACAGAGAGAGAGAGAGAGAGAGAGGAGATGAGGAAAAGAAGGGGAGAGAGAGGGAGAGAGAGAGAGAGAGAGAGAGAGAGAGAAGAGGAACCAGGAACCCAGGCTGGAGGACCAGGAGAGCTTGTGGCCTAAATGGCAGGGGATTTATATTGGAATCAGAAGCTGGGGGAAGGGACAGGAAGCCTCTGGGACGAAGAGGGTTAGGGTAGGGGCCAAGGGTAAGAAGAGCAGAGAGGAGCCACAGGTACTGAGTGAGCCTGGAGGCCACTGCGCACTTTGGTATGCTTATAGGCACCGCAGTTAGCCATTTCTCCAGGGTTTCTTTGGGATCTGACAATTTGCACACATGTACATGAGATCACATGAACACATTTATTCAACACATACACACTTCCTAGTGCTCTATTGAAAATCAGCATAAATATACTTGACATTAATGAACTATACGCTGTAAACAATTAGGATGACAAGTTATGTAATGATTAAAATGATAATAAAATAAAGTTTATAAAAATTTTTTTTTACATTTTCTTTATTTACTTTTTAAATTTAAATTTAATTTTATGTTTACCAATGTGAGGGTGTCAGATCCTCTGGAATTAGAGTTATAGACAGTTGAGCCCCTGCCATGTGCTGGGAATTGAACTCAGGTCCTCTGGAAGAGCAATCAGTGCTCTTCACCACTGGGCCATGTCGCCACCCCTTATGTACTTTTGTGGGTGTGGCTTGTTTGCATTTCTTTCTTTCCTTTTTTTGTTTTTGTTTGTTTCTTTGTTTTTTGAGACAGACTTTCTCTGTGTAGCCCTGGCTGTCCTAGACTCACTTTGTAGACCAGGCTGGCCTCAAACTTAAAGAGATCGGCCTGCCTCCACCTCCCAGAGTGCTGGGATGAAAGGGCGTGTTCCACCACTGCCCAGCCGCCATTTGTATTTCATCACACAGGTGTGGAAGTCAGAAGACAGCTTTGGGGAGTCAGTTCTTTGCTTCCATCTTGTGGATCGCAGGGACTGACCCAGAGTCATCAGGCTTGGAGGTAAGCAGCTTTCCCCAGTGAGCCATCTCACTGGCTCCTAGGAAAATGATGTTGAAGAAAGACAAGCAGCCCCACAAAACAAAGCAGTGCCCCACTGGAAGGGCAGTTAAAGCAGGTTACTAAATGTTGGGGTACACAAGAACCCTGTAACATTGGGGACACTCAGATGGCCATCGGTGGAAGATACCTTTCTTTCTTTTCTTTTTCTTTCTTTTCTTTTTTTCTTTTTTTTCGTTTTTCAAGAGACAGGGTTTCTCTGTGTAGCCTTGGCTGTCCTAGACTCACTTTGTAGACCAGGCTGACCTTGAACTCAGAGCGATCTGCCTGCCTCTGCCTCTGGAGTGTTGGGATTAAAGGCGTGTGCCACCACCACGCCCAGCTGGAAGAGACATTTCTGAATCCCTTGTGGCACACGCCTCTCATCCTAGCACCTAGATAAACACAAGATGCTGCCCAAGCCATTTTCCTCACCACGCCTATGCCAAATGCTTTTCTCCAGTTTGCTCCTTAAACCATCAACCCTGTGAGTCAGCCCAAATCATCAGAGAGATGAGGTCACCGGCCTGATGCCACACAGCACGAGGTGTGTCTGACTGGGAAGATTAGTCTCTGAACTGTGGACGACATTTTGCTGGCTCCCACAAGAGGCTTAAGTTGTCCTGTTGGGGGAACCCTGAGAAGGGACACCACCATCTTCAGGAACCAGAGCCTGGCCTGGCCATATGCCTTGTCTTTTTGTTTTGCTTTGCTTTGTTTTGGCTTGGTTTTGATTTTGGAGACAGGGTTTCTCTGTGTTAACCTTGGCTGTCCTGGACTCGCTTTGTAGACCAGGCTGGCCTTGAACTCACAGTGATCCGCCTGCCTCTGCCTCCCGAGTGCTGGGATTAAAGGAGTGCAGCACCACGCCTCGCTCTCTGCTTGTCTTTACTCTGCTGTTTTGTTTTTTTAAAAATTTTTGTCTCTGCTTTTGGATGAACTTCCCAGAGGGCACTGACCTTGTGTGTGCCATCTGTCTGCCCCGAGGCACCTGGCAAGAGTTGTGTAATTGTTGATAATTGTTTGTGAAGCCTTGAAATAACTCTTGATAAGTGGTTCTGCCTGGCTTCCCCAGCAGCAGCAAGGTGCTTGGTGGATGAAAGCAAAGCTGTGGCTCCTAGTTCTGCAGCCTCCCTCAAGGCCTGGCAGATGGAAAGCTTTATTTACACGGGCTGTGGCTTAGGTCATGGGTGTGGTGTGACACTCCCCGTGACATCCACCCTCACGTGACGTCCACCTCTCCATACACCCCCACTCCTTTACTCTCTGTTTGCCCATGGTTGCAGGTCCCAGCTCAATGCTTGCTGAGGCCAGCACACCCCCAACTGCAGTTTTGCACTCACGACTCAGCCAACGGCCACGTGAAAAATACCTGGAGAAAAACTGTGTCTGAATGGAACTTTCACAAATGTTTCTTCTATCATCCTTCCCTAGGGAAGACAGCACCAGACATGTTTAGAGAGCCCTTACCTTGGGTGAGAGATTCTGTGTCATCTGGAATTCATTACAGAATATGAACGGGAGTTGGGCATTCTGTTTAGTGGCTATTGAGTGTTTAACCAGCATCGGGCTGACCCTCAAATGCAGGAATGAAGCACAGTGTGTGTGTGTGTGTGTGTGTGTGTGTGTGTGTGTGTGTGTGTGTGAGAGAGAGAGAGAGAGAGAGAGAGAGAGAGAGAGAGAGAGAGAGAGAGAGAGAGAGAGAGAGGCACATGTGTGCAGGTGCCCCCAGACTCCCTGGGGCTGTTGTTTCAGGTGGTGGCTAGCTGCTGGATATGGTGTGTGGGACCAGACTGTGGTCCTCTGTGAAGGGCAGCCAGTGCACCCATAACTGCTGACACGTCTGTCCCAAGAAATAGAATCAAACTAAAGAGATCATGTCTGTGTCATATCTGGTGGCCAGTGCCTGTAATCCTAGCTATTTGGGAGGCTGAAAGCAAGGGGACATTTCAAGGGCAGCCTGGGCAACTTAGTGGGGACCTTGTCTCAAAATAAAAATGAAAAGAAGGCTGGGGTTGCCGCTTAGTGGCCAGTACTTGCCCAAAGAACAGGTTCTACCCACTGGCTATCTATTTTATTTTATTTTTCTGAGACAGGGTCTCTCTGTGTTAGCTTTGGTAGTCCTGGACTCACTTTGTAGACCAGGCTGGCCTCGAACTCACATTGATCCGCCTGCCTCTGCCTCCAAAGTGCTTGGATTAAAGGTGTGCGCCACCATGCCCGGCCCGGAACCCCCTCCCCACTGGCTATCTATAAACTAAGTGCTTCTTGTAGATCTACAGGTCTGAATGTGGGAGGGGTCTTGCAAACGATTGCACAAGACAGGGATGAATGTGTTGGGAGAGAAGCCTTGCTCTTTGTTTCACAGAGGGGGACCACGGAGCATCACCAGGAGCTCTATTTACTATACTCCCCGCAAGTGAGCCCAAGGTCCCAAATGGTAGCAATGGAACCTGGGTTTGAACTCGTCCTCACTTTCCTGTCAGGAGCTGCCTCTCCTGTGCTTACCTCAGCCTGAATCTCAAACCTAGTTTCCCTAATAAGCCAGACTTGGCCATCCACTGCCATGTGCTAATTAAAGAGACAGGCACATACTTTCAACTCTACACTTGAAGGCAGAGGCAGGCAAAGCTTTGAGTTTGAGGCCAACCTGGTCTACATTGTGAATTCCAGGAGAGTCAGGGTTGTGTAATGAGACCTTGTCAAACAAAACGAAACACAAACAATAACAAAAATCCAAGAACCAACCATCACCAACACCTCAACACGGCTGGAAGGATACTCAAGGGTTAGGAGCTCTGACTGCTTTTCCAGAGGACCCAGTTTGGTTCCTAGAATTCACATGGCAGCTCACAAACGTTTGTAACTCTACTTTCAGGTGATCTGACATTTCTGGCTTCCTCTGTCATGAGGCACACAAGTGTTACACAGACAAACATGCAGGCAAAACACCCACTCATAAAATTAAAAACAGCAACAAACTAAAAACCAACCAACCAACAAAACAAACCAAAGCCTCTAAGACAAACAGAACAAAATGAAACAAAACAGCAGAGAATGGAGATTCATTTATTGTGGCCATATTAGGAAGAAGAACAAATAAAGAGGTCCAGCGGTCACCCCCACAAGTCTGGTTTTGCTACTGTCATTAGGTTTGGGTTTAAATAGAAGGTAAGAGGCTTGCAGCTCTAAATGACCTGGTCAAGACATGGTCCTGCCCTTCATTGACTGTCCCTGCCTTGGTTCTGGTTGTTCCACAGGGTGGTCTGACAAGTTGACAGACTGTATGAAATCTCTTCCTGCGAGGCAAGTCCCACCTCTGACTGACACCAAGGCTTTGGCCTCCCTTCCCCTGAGACAGAATTCCAGGGGGAATTTTAAGACTTCAAGGATCATTGTTTAATAATCAGAGAGCCAAAGTGGGCACAAGTATCTCTTTAGAGTTTTATTTCCTGTCTGCCTAAGATGGTTACTGTACCATGGGTTCCCAAGACATCAGGGTTACCAGTAAGCTGTAACGACACTCAGGAAGCTTCAAGAACTCACAGGGGGCCAAGGACAGTGTCAAATTGCAAGGTGTGGTTGTTTAGAAGGCATAGGTGAGGTGACATAAACACTGTGGCTCATAGCATCTTTAGCTATGATCTACCACGTGGCCTGAGTTACGGCTTCAGACTAGCTGGGACGGTGACATTCAGGACAGCCGTGGCTTCCTGTAGCTTCCATAGCCTGTTCCACCTGTCATTCAGGCTGATGACATAGGCCCGTCAGGACTGGGTCATAGGCAATCCTAACAAGCTCAGCTTAAGACTTGGTCTTGGGCCCAGGGGTGTTAGGAAGGAGCAGTCTTCTGCTGTGAGTCAGGAAGAGGCTGACTAAGAGGAAAGAGAAGGAAGGCTGGTCTTTCAGCATGGACTCTATGCCAAGACGGGTGCTTCTCCCAAACAGGTGGGAGACTCCCAGGAAGCCAGTCTCCTCAAGACACTCACAGGGTTCTGATATACACCCCCAGGATAAAAATCCACCCTATTTCTGGGCATGGTGGCACACCCCTGAATTCCCACACCTGATGGTGGAGGCAGGGAGATCACAAGTTTGAGACTAACCTGTGCTCCACAGCAAGATTCTCTCTCAAAGATTGAAAGCGACTAAGACAAATGAAACCACACAAAACAACCACAATACAGGCTGTGAGTGCCACAGCCGTGCCGTTCTTAGCCCACCCCCACCCCTGCCCCCTGCCCCTCTCCCTAAGGGCAACAGAAGAAGTCACATAAATTCACCTCCTTTCTTTAAAACGAAGAGACCCAATGGGCCTTAATCACAGGCCTCTCAGGGGGACCACACAGTGTACACGCAGCGTTGATGTGGGCCACCATGGTGCCACGTCACTGAACCTCAGGACACCCCGAAAGCAAGTGTCGTTGTCGTTTAGATCTATATGTGAGATCTGCGGTGAGGCAATGCCAAGGCCACAGAGAAAGTATTTTATTTGCCAGTACACGTACGCGTGCACACACACACACACACACACACACACACACACACACACACACACAC